>CM067309.1:21432181-22148694 GCA_034231615.1 Meghimatium bilineatum
GAGAATACGTGCTAAAAATTACTTTAGTAAACCTCGCCATTGTTATAATGTTAGTGCTCTATTGAGAAATCGTCCAATCCAAGACATATATAGATATTTAGCTATTTATCCTTAATTAGGGTTTCCACAAATGTCACATCGAGGAAGAGAACTGACCACCTCACATAATAGTTGCTGCGGCTTAATGCGTGAAGAGCTTCCTCACCGACGACAATTTGCTGCCATTTGACCTACCTTTACTCAGTCCCTCTCTGCAGAGTTGCACTTAACTAGTCAATGGTATCGCGCACAGCACGTACATTAGTAGATCAATCCACAATTTCCTGAAATATTGAAAACGGCATGTGAAAACAAGACAAGGACGATTGATTTCTAAATCCAACATCATGAACATATTGAAAGTTCTTAGCTTCGGCGCAGATACCGCTAGCAACGTGTACAGCATCACGTCACAAATCCTACTCTCTGGGCTTCTAAACTGTTACTCTTTCTGTATCTATTCTCGAATATAGAATGATAACAGAGGTAGCCCACTATGCCCCTACTTTTGTGTTTCATCACATAAAAGATGTCTATCACAGACTCAACGGTTCATCATATCTACCTACAACTGTCTTGTGTGCCGAACAAGCCAACGGATACATAAAATCATATAACCAACTAGCTCGTGTCTCACAGACACACAAAAATCAATCAAATCATTATTGCCAAATATCTCGTGTGTTTTACAGACCAAAAAATTCATCAAATGATTTTTACCATCTGCCTCGTGTCTCACAAGATCCATCAAATCATTATTACCAACTGCCTTGTGTCTCACAGAACACAAGATCCATTAACTCATTATTACTAACTGCTCATGTCTCACAAGCCACCAGATCCATCAAATCATTACTACCAACTGCGTCGTGTCTTACAGACCAATAGATCCATCAGCTCAATATTACTAACTGCTCATGTCTCACAAGCCACCAGATCCATCAAATCATTACTACCAACTGCCTCGTGTCTCACAGACCAATAGATCCATCAACTCGTTACTACTAACTAGCTCGTGATTCCTCAATGAAATCCTGACAATAACAATCCTACATTATGTAACGTATTGATTGCCAAGCATAGAGTGTGTTACTGAGGTTGAAAAGTGTGCAACAAGTACTAGAACTTTGACCTACTATGTAAACTGTCACAGTGAAGTGGAATGACTGGATGTGTAATTAACACGCCCAGCGTCAATTTTTCATGCAAAGATTTCAATAGAATAAGGACGTTGACAGTGATTAGTAAGACTTCATTACACTGTTACAAGCGTTACCTGTTGGATTTCAGTTTTCCGCAGTGAGTACACATTATCGTTTCCTCGTCGATTATACAGTCCTGTAAACTCATCGGTGTATCCGTCAAAAGTGACGCTACTTGATTTTTCCTGACATTTTCATTGGTCAGTTTGTGATTACTTTGCGTTGACAGCTAATGTGGGAAAGACGAAGACCAGCAGTAGTAGTAACGGATACATCATCAGTGTTAGGGAATAACCCACCGTACTAAAGATGTGAGGGCTGGTGCAACACAGAGCAATGTTGTTGGAAATATAGAGATAGGTAAGGAGTGTTACGAGAAAATACAAAACAATAACCATGACTTGCTATAAGCACGAATTGCTATAACCATGATTTGCTATAAGTTGCAAACATGACATACTATAACCACAACTTGTTATAACAATAATTTGCTATACTCATGACTTGCTATAACCATTGCTTGCTATAAGCTACAAACATCTCTTTCTATAACATTAGCTTACAATAATCTACAACCATGTTTTACAACATGCTATAACCATGATTTGCTATACTCTACAACTATGACTTGCTATAATAATGACTTGCAATAATCTTCAACCATGACTTGTAATAAGCTACAACCATGATTTGCAATAAGCTACAACCATGACTTTCAATAATCTGCAACCATGACTTGCAATAATCTGCAACCATGACTTGTAATAAGCTACAACCATGACTTGCAATAATCTTCAACCATGACTTGCAATAATCTGCAACCATGACTTGTAATAAGCTACAACCATGACTTGCAATAATCTGCAACCATGACTTGCAATAAGCTACAACCATTTGAAAACTATTCTTGCATTATTGCCTTTCTCTCTCTCTGTCTCTCTGTCTCTCTCTGTCTCTCTGTCTCTCTCTGTCTCTCTCTCTGTGATGAGATAGTTGATGACATTAATGAAGGGATTTTACCCAGCATTCCACTGAATTTGTAGTTCTAAATGTCGTCTTCTAATTCACTAAAGAAAGGGGGTAAGGGTAGGTTGAACACCCCAACACTCCTTATCTGCGGACTTAGTAATGATAACTAAACCCGTGTTGGTATAGCAATAAATTACGCGACAAAGGTTTTGCCATGTCACCACCTTTCAAGTATTACGAATTCTTGGCCCAGTTCTTGTCGGTTTTATCAATAGTAGTGAATTGCTATATATCCTAATCGACATGTTTTAAAAATAAACATCCTAGCGAATGTGTCCGCCTGCAGGAACCAATTCACAAAATAGATCTACCCGCTATTGATAGAATCTTACTGATTTCTGGACGTACAAGATATTGTAAACATTGGAGATAAATCTTTGAATTCGTCACATTAATAATTGGCGATTTACTGAATATTGTTTTAAAATCAAAGTTGCATTGATAGAAGGTAAGATTACCGTGTGTTCTTTTCCTTTGTATTTACACCAAATGTATATATATATATATATATATATATATGTTATGTTATGTTATGTTATGTTCCTTCAGGGCCATAGGCAGCGCATAGGGTAGAAACCATAGCTTTCCATTTCTGTCTTTGTGTTGCCAGGTTTTAATTGTTGCGTGTTGTTTAGGTTCATGGACATGCCTTCTCTATTAATGGCTCTTCGTAGAGTTTCTCTAAGTCTCCCTCTTCTTCTTACTCCAGGTGGCACACAATATAGTGACTGCTGGGGAATTCTTAGGCTGTTCATTCTGAGAACATGGCCGATGTAAGTCCAGCGCCTTTGTATAATGAAGGAAGATATATAAGTTTGTTTGCTTTCCTCTCTTATAGTAGTGTTAGATTTAAAGTTACTCCACTTAACGTTCAGAATGGTACGAAGGCATTTGTTTTCAAAGGAGTCTAGTCTCGTATCTGTGGCTTTTGTGTCTTTCCAACTTTCACACCCATATGATAGAATAGGGATGATGTTGGAGTTAAGCAAACTGAGTTTTGTGGTGTTTCTTAGTGTGTTTGACGTCCAGATGTTACGTAGTTTATTGAAAGTACCCGCTGCAAGGGCAATGCGGTGTACAATTTCTTTTGATGAGTCTCCATCCAGTGCTAGATTGGTGCCTAAATATATAGATATATATATAATAAAAATAACAAAATATAATAATACCCAGAACTAGCTATAATTTGCTATGGCCAAATGGAAGTTCTTAGATAAGAGAGCAGAATAAAGGAAGGGGGTTGTTGTTCAACCTTATGACATCACATGACTTTTAGTATTAGGAATTTAACTCAAACTGGAGGTGATCCCCTCTCTAAACACACACTCCTTCCCATTTTTTACTATTTTAAAAAAAATGGCATACAATTTCTCATGAAAATGAGTTATACATGAAGAATGACTTTTCTCTGGTTCAACAACCCCACCCCCTTACTGATGATATGTTTACGGTCCTTGTGGTGTGGTTGCCACACTGGAAACATCAGTTTAAAAAACCCTCAAGACACCTTGTGGTATGGTTGCCACACTGAACACATCAGTTCAAAAAACCCTCAGGACGCCTTGTGGTGTGTTTGCCACACTGGAAACATCAGTTCAAAAAACCCTCAAGACACCTTGTGGTATGGTTGAACACTTGAAATATGAGTTCAAAGAACCCTCAGGACACCTTATCAGCCGCTTGGATTTATTGTAGTTAAAGAATGCCTGTGCCATATCTTGATGCTGTTCTGACAATTAAATAATAAATTATTTTTGAACAACTAAGGAACCACTTTTGGCAGTGGTAAAACGGCGTCAACTTGTTTGGTATTGAATATACTGTGTAGGATGGACCTTGTCAGTAGAGGTGAGAAAGAGAGTTCTTCAGTGCTATATAATTCCTATAATAACATATGGTTGCGAGTTTTGGACAATAAACAAACAGGAAAGGGAGAAATCAGAGACAATAGAGATGTAGTTCTACAGAAGAATGCTGAGAATACTATCGATTGCCAGAAAAATTCATATGGGGATGTTGAAAGAGTCAAATGTGAAACGGACCTTAATCAATAATATAAGAAAAAGACAATCTTAATTTTTTTGGCCACTTCATGAGACGAGGATTAGAGAACACTAGTCACAACAGGCAAGATTGTGGGATACAGTGATAAAGGGCGTCAACGAGAGGAAATATTAGACAGTTTGACAACGTGGCACAGTAGGGAAACAACACCAATCTTGATACATAATGTCGCCTAGGCCAGCCGACATGGCACCTGATGATGATGATGAACTGTAACGAGACACGGCTCGTTTTCTAAACTTATTTTATTATTTTAAAATTATTTTATTATTTTATTATATTATTTTATTTTATTTTATGCTATTTTTTTATTATATTATTTTATTACATGAGATAGTCGAGGGTAGAAGGAGAAAAGAAAATCATGGAGTGATAACATCGAGGAATGATGACAACGTAACTGTCATGTACCCTCCTCCTTCTTCTCATAGATGTTTGTGGGACGTTTTATGGTGATGTCTCCAGTGTGGCATCTCTAGAACTCAGTAGCAATGTTCTTCATTTTGGCCTCAATTTGTCGCCCTGTTACAGCACATATAATTATTATTACTTAATAATAAGGATATCCCTAACCCTTCAAAGTAATAATCATTGTATGTGCTTTAACGGAGTGCCAAAGTGAAGCCAAGAAGAGGAACACTGTTACCTTCTATGATGTTATTGAACCCAAGAAGAGGAACATTGTTATCTACCAAGTATGTTATTGAGGTGACTAAGTAGATTTTGGGTAAAGTGTTAGCTGTCTGATCACAAAGAGGGTCAAAGTAATCTAGAAAACACGTGGAAGTCCGATGTGTCGAATATCACATCTATGCTGTAAACCATGACACATCGCATTCTTTATTCTGGACTATTTATTGCTAATCTTCTTTATAAATTTGAAAACGAACGCGTAAGAATAGTAGCTGAATACTTAGTGATATGTGTATTTGTATCTTTATTTTCATTCGTTATATCGTTATTTCATATTTTCGTTATTCCTTTTTCGTTCTTTCGTTCTTTCGCAATTTTCATTATTTCGTTTTATTCATTTGTTTTGTAATTCGGTTTTTGTTATTTATTATTTCTCCCCGTAATTTTATTTTTTTTCCTATTTCCTAGTTAACTCACGTTTAATATTTACAGCAATGGCTGCACCAATCCCAGAAGAGAAGAAAGTTGTCTACAATTTTCTAGGACGTTCAGGACTCAAGGTCTCAAACATTGCAATGGGATGTGGAACCTTTAGCCCAGAAGGCGTAAGTAGTCAAAGAGTTCTTCACGCTTTACCACTTCTGATTATAGAACAGTGAATAATTATCACAATGTTGAGGGCCAAATTGTATGTTGTGGTTATTTTGTGCTACTTATGAACTGTATTCTTTGTGTTGCCTTTTCAGTTGAATTTTTTTTTGGTTGTTTAATGACATGTGTTGATTATATATTCTTTCTTTACGAAAAATATCATGAGAAATTCAGACTCAATTTTTATTTTTTTTATTTTGTATTTCACAGTTTATGTTTCCAGGCCAGTGTGATGAAGAGTTGTCCCACAAGATACTAAACCGTTATGCAGAATGGGGCGGCAATTTTCTGGATACGGCCGACGTGTATGCTAAAGGATACTCTGAATTGTTTGTGGGACAATGGCTGGAGAAGTAAGTCTCGAAGTGTGCGTTTGGGAAACATCAGAATTGTTTGTAGGGAGATAGTTGGAGATGTTAGTCTCGATGTGTGCGTTTGGTAAACATCAGAATTGTTTGCAGGGAGATAGCTGGAGAAGTTAGTCTCGATGTGTGCGTTTGGGAAACATCAGAATTGTTTGTAGGGAGATAGTTGGAGATGTTAGTCTCGATATGTGCGATTGACGAAAATGTGGGTGTGACAGTGAGAACTTAATGAGGTACATTGATTCTATACAAATACCAGTAGTAAAATATCAACGAGACACCAGATACTTTTGAATATATACAACCAGTTTATTTATTTACGTAGTTATGGTTTACAACATCAAGATTACAACCTCCAGTGTTACAACATCAAGATTACAACATTCAGTGATACAACATCAAGATTGCAACCTCCAGTGTTACAACATCAAGATTACAACATTCAGTGTTATAACATCAAGATTACAACCTCCAGTGTTACAACATCAAGATTACAACATTCAGTGATATAACATCAAGATTACATCCTCCAGTGTTACAACATCAAGATTAAAATCTCCAGTGTTACAACATCAAGATTACCATCTCCAGTGGAACAAGCTTACAAACAGCGCACACGAAGGCCATCTCCAGAGAACTCTTCCACCCCTGACGCTGCAAGGCAAACAAGGGACACAGCGTATAGATAGATAGAGTGTTACAACATCAAGATTACAATCTCCAGTGTTACACCATCTAGATTACAATTTCCAGTGTTACAACATCAAGATTACAATCTCCAGTGTTACACCATCTAGATTACAACTTCCAGTGTTACAACATCAAGATTACAATCTCCAGTGTTACACCATCTAGATTACAACTTCCAGTGTTACAACATCAAGATTACAATCTCCAGTGTTACACCATCTAGATTACAACTTCCAGTGTTACAACATCAAGATTACATTCTCCAGTGTTACAACATCAAGATTACAATCTCCAGTACTACAACATCTATAATTCGAATGTATATCATCTTAAACATATCACACATTTCTTCAATAACTAGATTGCCGCTAATACATACATTCGTCCTCTCCTGCAAGCTAAGATTCTTCTTCTACCTAACCTTTAGAATCCCCCTCCCCCCCCCCCATAAAATGGTGATCGGCTAGAATTTACAACCCGAGGTCCATATGTCAGAATGTTTGTCTATTCTACACCACCATGTAGCGATAGTAGTGGCAATAGTTGGATCATATCTACCTGTAAAAGGATGCACAATTTCAAGTCCCGCGACTTGTGCGATGCTACCTGACGTTCTGGAATATTAGGTTTCCAATATCGGTTCAACTCCTTGAACTGTCTGCTCCGATTATCCGCTATCCAGGAAGATGCATGTCTTACTTGGAGAAGTTACACTGTCTCCCAACTTAAAACTCTTATCAAGCTATCACTCCAACAACCCTTCTTATCAAGCTATCACTCCAACAACCCTTCTTATCAAGCTATCACTCCAACAACCCTTCTTATCAAGCTATCACTCCAACAACCCCTCTTATCAAGCTATCACTCCAACAACCCTTCTTATCAAGCTATCACTCCAACAACCCTTCTTATCAAGCTATCACTCCAACAACCCCTCTTATCAAGCTATCACTCTAACAACCCCGCTTATCAAGCTATCACTCCAACAACCCCTCTTATCAAGCTATCACTCCAACAACCCTTCTTATCAAGCTATCACTCCAACAACCCCTCATATCAAGCTATCACTCTAACAACCCCGCTTATCAAGCTATCACTCCAACAACCCCTCTTATCAAGCTATCACTCCAACAACCCCTCTTTTCAAGCTATCACTCTAGCAACCCCTCTTATCAAGCTTTCACTCCAACAACCCCTCTTTTCAAGCTATCACTCTAGCAACCCCTCTTATCAAGCTATCACTCCAACAACCCCTCTTATTAAGCTATCACTCTAACAACCCCGCTTATCAAGCTATCACTCCAACAACCCCTCTTATTAAGCTATCACTCTAACAACCCCTCTTTTCAAGCTATCACTCTAGCAACCCCTCTTTTCAAGCTATCACTCTAGCAACCCCTCTTTTCAAGCTATCACTCGAGCAACCCCTATCTAAAAACTTATCACAACTTCCACTAAAAATCTCTAAACTTCTGACTATGCTGAATATCTTTTCCGTGCTACACTATTCGGCTCACAGCCGACACTTTTGTGACGTGTCTCCTTGCGCTAACTCCTTGAATGTCCATATGAATCCTCTCTCCTCCCAAATTGCCAAGTTACCTCCAACTTAAGCAAAAACTTCCGACAAATAACAAATGCTTCATACATCTCACATCCTCCCATCTGTTCTCCCCGCGCCCTTTTTCCATTATACACCAAGGAGTGACAAGTCATTAAATAAACAAATGTTTGCACATTTGGAATAACAAAAACGTCAGACCTATCAAAATGTTTCCAACCTTTCACATACTCCCATCTGTTCTCATACAAAGGTGCGGCAGATCATTAAATAAACACACATTTGCGCATTCATACTTTGTCAGGCTGTCAACCTGGCCCCTTGTTGGAATGACCCGGCCCGGAGAACAATATTATTGCACATGAGCCAAATGGGCTGGTCACGCAACGTCTTGTGGCATCACACACAGTCAATCTTCCGCTGTCTATGAGGGGTTCTCACTATCTACTGAGATGACCTTAGCTTGTCAAGGGTTCTCCCTTCTATGATGAGATGTGCCTACCCAACTTTGACATTTGGGTCGTTTGTGGGGAAAATGGCTGGAGAAGTTAGTCTCGACGTGTGCGTTTCGGGAAGATCTGAGTCGATTGTGGGAAATGGCTGTAGAAGTAAGTACTGACTGTGCGTTTGGGAAAGATCTGAGTTCTTTGTGGGGAAATGGCTGGAGAATCAAGTCTCGACTTATGCGATTGAGGAAAATTGAGTTGTTTGTGGCGAAATAGCTGGTGAAGTAGGTCTCGATTTGTGCGCTCAATGAAGATCTTTGTTGTTTCTGTACAAGTGGCTGGAGAAGTAAGTCTTGGCGGGTTCGCTAGAGGAATTGCTGAATTGTTTCTAAGAAAATGGCTGACGTTTAGAAGTATACGGTAGTGGAATTGCTAGTTGTTTTGTGGGGAAATGTCTAGAAATTTAAGTCTTGGCGTGTACGCTAGAGAAATTATTGAGTTATTTCTGAGGAAATGGCTGACGTTTCGACGTGTGTGTTAGAGGATGTTCTAAATTGTTTGTAAATAAATGGTTGATAAGTAAGACTGCCAATCATCGAAGTAGAAAAGTTGTTTATTTGCTCTCGTTTATTCCATTTTCTCTATGCATGTTTTTTTCCGGACAATTCAAATTAAAACATAATTTCTTAATCTGTTTATGGTTCATGAACCTGGAATTTAATACAGGGGATATGCATCTGATTTGCCCACATGACAGTATAATCGACGACCGACTCGACTGATCACACTATGCCAGATATACTCTCAATTTTTCATGTTTCGTTTGTCTGCAATTAAATCTCTCACTTAATATTTACAGACAACCTCGTGAGAAGTTCGTTGTTGCGACCAAATGCCGTATGAACATGGGACAGGAAGAAAATGTCAACAATGTTGGACTCAGCCGAAGACACATTACTGAAAGTATCGAAGGAAGTCTGAAGAGATTACGTACAGACTTTGTAGATCTCTATCAGGTATGGCGTTGTTGGGTTATGTCACTGGTCACTTCCTGTAGCAACTTCCTGTAGCAACTTCATATAGCAACTTCCTGTAGCAACTTCCTGTAGCAACTTCCTGTAGAAACTTCATATATCAACTTCCTGTAGCAACTTCCTGTAGCAACTTCATATAGCAACTTCATTAGACTTCATCATGTCATTGAAATTGCTTTTAGCCATTTCTATTCTCCTTTTAACGTCTGTCTCACATCTACCTCATTTGTGATCACGTGCTCAAGATATTGATAATGTTCTACTTATTGTAGTATTACTTCGTGTGTTTCTAAGTGTAGTTCTTCTGTGAACTTGCTGATTATCATGTTCTTTTTTGTTTTTTGTTTTTTATTTTTATATCTAGTCCATATTCTTTACTTGATTTATCAATTTGATCTATTATTCTTTGTAGTTCCTGTTCATTTTCCGCTTAAAGAACAGTATCATCTTCATATCGCTGATTGTTTATTATTTTTCCACTATTCTTCAGATGTTAATCTTTAATCCGTCCAAATGTTCTTTAGATTTTAATCTCTCATCTTTCCCACCGTCTATTGATGTGTCCACAAATTATATGTTTAATGTAGTTGTTTCGATATATATTTTTTTTCTGACGTAGTAGTTTTAATAAGTCTAAAATAGAACTTCATCTGCGCACAGTTAAGTATAACAATACCTGTAGATTTGATATCACTGTACTACTCAAGGTCAGACACGAACATCGTATTGATTCTTTGATAAGATTATCATTCTGGGTAGCTATCTAATATTTAAGACTGATATTCCATGTGTATTTTATTTTCATAAAGAGTACTTCGATGACCCTAAACTTGACACTGAAATTTAGAACTTGATTTGACTTGTCTTACTTCTAAATAGTGCTTGGTCTGAAGACACTTAAGTAGAACTTCACATGCATGGCATATGCTAGGCCTACTATTTATGGACCTTAAGTAATCACTGTGAACAAGTTTAATAAAATATAGTCTATATCATCATCATGTGCAATGCTGGCTGGCGTATGCGATCATGTCTCTTCACAGCTCTCTATCTCCAGCATTATGTATCAAGATCGTTATTGTTTCCTTGCTGTGCCAGGTAGTCAAAATGTCTAATATTTTCTCAAGTTGTCGCCCTCTGTCTCTGTTGCGTTCAATCTTGCCTGTTGTGACTATGTTATAGTCTATATAAGCTATCAGAATACGGCTTACAGATGTTATTACATCTTCTACAGAAGATAAGTAGAAAACTGCATACATACCTTAAATATGTAGATCACTGTCTACAGAACAATATCTACTTAACATCATTAATATCTACTTAACATCATTTCTATCTACACAACATCAGTATTCATTAGACATGTCTCGATCTACCGGTTCATATTCATAGTAGCTTAGGAATATACACGTTGAAAATCTTGAGTAAACATTTCATCCTTTTTAGGGATGAATTGTGGTCGAAGAGGGGGCACGTGTTGACTCAGATTGCTAGGCGATTGGGTGTCATGTACGTGAGAACTGGTTCAAATCCCATGTGCTGCACTTTTTTTTTTGTTAATAAATTCTAAATAAAATCTGCTTATGTTTATATATTATGTATGTTTACAAACAGACCTAATTTTCTTATTGAAGTGCTGAGACCTTCTGGCACTTTCTAATGCTCAAAATGTTTGTGGTTCTTGAGGAGTTTACATATATGTGCAGTGTGTGTTGTTGTTGTCTGTGTGTCCATCGATCTGTCCATATTCGCAGTAACTTGGGAATATACACGTTGAAGGTCTTTACAAAATCGTATCATTTTTAGACGTGTTAAGTGTTGAATCGAGGTTAATAGGTGCCACCTGAACGGACGTGATTCAAATCCTGTTTGCTGCATGCATTTTTTTGTTTATTTTATTTCTATATTTACTCAGAATATCAAGGGCAGAAAACGAAAACAATGCAGACGTCGGAAAAAATCGGAGAATAAAAGAAGACTGGTTTCTCCAAACTATCAAAAAATGAAAGCTAACATACTTTTGACATATAAAACGGCACAATCTTTTACAAAGATTAACCAACTACCAACAAGAACATAAAACATAAGAATATTCGAATAAAAGGCCAGAAGAAGACTTAGAACACGATGGATAGACAACATCAAGACAACACTGAACAAATACGGATTAAACGCAGCTAAAGCGACACATCTGGTCTTGGATAGACAACTAAAGTTCTTAGTTACCACCCCTATGCTTAACGGCAAGTGTGGATATTCTGACCATCATCTATATGGAACATATTCTGAACATCATCATCATCTACATTAGGCAACAGAAATCATGGAAAGAAAAGTTCCAGGAAAGAGAATAAGCGATAGACCAAAACTACGATATACACTTGATATCGGAGATCTTCTGAACATAACACTAGAGGTGGTTGAGCAGCTTTCACAGAATTTGAAAGCTTACAGAGTGGCAGTCAGGACTTGGTTCTGTAAAGGACACATAACATATATAAATATATTTTAAATATCCGAAGCTTTCCTAATATTAGTATTTATGTTTTGTATTGATTTGAATTGGGAATTTTTAGGCACAATATTCCCATAGGTTGCCATTACTTTCAGGAAGGAACAACCGCCAATCGAACACGGCAAAGAGAACACATTCATTCTAGTCGGCCATTTTGGCGGAAATTGCAAGCCGCATCGCTCAAGACAGAAAGAGGTTTAGAGAGTTCATTGGGAAGACAAAGTTCTGGAAAGAATATGTCACATGACATTGATTTTAATTATTCATGAAATCTCTCATACTGTTAGTATTAGTGTCTTGTATCTGTATTATATATATCCATAATTTTCTTCTTTATATTGAATGATTTCAAGTTTGCTATCAACTTGACAGATCCATGCCTGGGATGATGGTACAACAGTGGAGGAAACACTGCGTACACTTGATGATCTGGTTCGGATTGGCAAGATTCGTTACGTCGGTCTTAGTAACGTGACTGGTTGGCAGATACAGAAACTGGTTGACTCAACCGAGAAATATGGCCTCAACCCGATTGTTAGCTTACAGGTTAGTTGGTTTGTCTGTTTGTTTTTGTGATGCTTGTCTTTGGATTGTTTCATTTGTGTATACACTGAAGCAGAGCCGGGTTTAGACTTGATAAGGCCCTTAGCTTTCCGGACGTGCAGCATTAGAACAAATAATGCTGCACTATGTTTAATTACATATGATAATTGCTCAGGAAAGTGAGGGTCCTAAGCTATAGATTGTATAGCTTATAAGTAAATCTTGCACGAAGTGTTATTTGTGACAAGATAATACTGAAAGGTGTCGGAAAATGCAACTTCAGTGCATCAGTCAAGACTACATCAGAAATGATACTTCAGTAATTCAGAAAAGACTACAGCAGAAATAAGATCTACGTACATCAGACAGGACAGCAAAAATGAGACTTCAGTGCATCAGAGAAAACTAAAGTAAAAATGAGACTTTAGTGCAACAGGAAAGACTACAGCAATAATGAGACTTCAGTAAATCAGGCAAGACTACAGCAATAATGAGACTTCAGTAAATCAGGCAAGACTACAGCAAAAATAAGACTTCAGTAAATCAGACAAGACTACAGCAATAATGAGACTTCAGTAAATTATGCAAGACTACAGAAATAATGAGACTTCAGTAAATCAGGCAAGACTACAGCAAAAATAAGACTTCAGTAAATCAGACAAGACTACAGCAATAATGAGACTTCAGTAAATCAGGCAAGACTACAGCAAAAATAAGACTTCAGTAAATCAGACAAGACTACAGCAATAATGAGACTTCAGTAAATTATGCAAGACTACAGAAATAATGAGACTTCAGTAAATCAGACAAGACTACAGCAATAATGAGACTTCAGTAAATTATGCAAGACTACAGAAATAATGAGACTTCAGTAAATCAGGCAAGACTACAGCAGTAATGAGTCTTCAGTAAATCAGGCAAGACTACATCAATAATGAGACTTCAGTAAATCAGGCAAGATTAGAGCAATAATGAGACTTCAGTAAATCAGCCAAGACTACAGCAATAATGAGACTTCAGTAAATCAGACAAGACTACAGAAATAATGAGTCTTCAATAAATCAGGCAAGACTACAGCAGAAATGAGACTTCAGTAAATCAGGCAAGACTACAGCAATAATAAGACTTCAGTAAATCAGGCAAGACTACAGCAATAATGAGACTTCAGTAAATCAGTCAAGACTACAGCAGTAATGAGACTTCAGTAAATCAGGAAGACTACAGCAGTAATGAGACTTCAGTAAATCATGGAAGATTACAGCAACAAACACTTTGTAGAATATCCGATTCTCCTTCAACTTCTACTTTTGTTCTCAGACTCCTGCAGATTAGCATGATGTAGTTCAGAGATCGGACTACTGCTTTATATCAAAGTTTACAGCATTGCTGCGAAAATAGGGAAGACCAAAAACAACCCTCAGAAGAACCATTATGAATGAATTAAAATAAACAGGCGTAAATGCACAAGACCTGCAATCCCTAGCAACTGACCGACAGGCATGGAGAACTATGACATCCGCCTTATGTGGCAAACTTGGCAAAAGAGAAACTGACTGACTGCGATATATGCACCTTTCAGCCAGCCACATCCAACTTCAGCATGGCACTTGTCACGCTGAAACTATATTGGTCGGGTCGGCCAACTTCATCAAAAAGTCTCCTTATTCGTCTCTTATGACATATATGGAAGGTAAACAGTGTTGCCATTATTTACTTCTCCTCCCTCTCTATTTTCTGTAACCGAGACACGTGAGCGAATATCCTGTTCAGTAAGTAGTGATCATCTAAATATTTGTGTTCCTGTAGTGATATTTAGGCAATATAAATATGTTTAATATGTTGCTATTGCTTTCTGAGCGGTTCGGGTACACAGTTGAAACTGGTACCTGTGTCTGTCCGAGACGCTCTGTGATACACTTCGACACAGAGGGGGATGAATGTAGCACAGTAGAAAATATTCATCTTTCTCTTCAACTTTTTTCATCTTTCTCTTTAACTTTGTTCATCTTTCTCTTCAACTTTGTTCATCTTTCTCTTCAACTTTGTTCATCTTTCTCTTTAACTTTGTTCATCTTTCTCTTCAACTTTGTTCATTTTTCTCTTCAACTTTGTTCATCTTTCTCTTCAACTTTGTTCATCTTTCTCTTCAACTTTGTTCATCTTTCTCTTCAACTTTCACTTCATATCGCTCCAAATCATTCTTAATCTTTATCTTTATTTTTCTATCATATCTCGCTCTTCATATCTCTCTTTTCAGCTATCTCTTCATCTCTCCCTCTCTCTTCAACTATCCCTTTATCTATTTCTTCATCTATCACCTCTCTCTTCATCTCTCTATTAAAATATCCTATACTCTCTCTCTTTCATTATATCTTCATCTCTCTCTTCATCTCTCTATTCAAATCTCCTATACTCTCTCTTCAAATCTCCTATAATCTCTCTTTCATTATATCTTCATCTCTCTCTTCATCTCTCTATTCAAATCTCCTATACTCTCTCTTCAAATCTCCTATAATCTCTCTTTCATTATATCTTCATCTCTCTCTTCATCTCTCTATTCAAATCTCATATACTCTCTCTTCAAATCTCCTATACTCTCTCTATTCAAATCTCCTATACTCTCTCTTCAAATCTCCTATACTCTCTCTTCAAATCTCCTATACTCCCTCTTTCATTATATCTTCATCTCTCTCTTCATCTCTCTATTCAAATCTCCTATACTCTCTCTTCAAATCTCCTATAATCTCTCTTTCATTATATCTTCATCTCTCTCTTCATCTCTCTATTCAAATCTCCTATACTCTCTCTTCAAATCTCCTATACTCTCTCTTTCATTATATCTTCATCTCTCTCTTCATCTCTCTATTCAAATCTCCTATACTCTCTCTTCAAATCTCCTATACTCTCTCTTTCATTATATCTTCATCTCTCTCTTTATCTCTCTATTCAAATCTCATATACTCTCTCTCTCTCTCTTCATCTCTATCTTCATCACTTCTCTCTCTTCATCTCTTCATCTCTCTCTTCATTATCTTTTCCTCTCTCTCTCTCTTCATCTCTATCTTCATTTCTTCTCTCTCTCTTTATCTTTTTCACCTCTTTCTTCATCTATCACTTCTGTTGTGTTTCTCCACAAATGTCTAATGTGGCATGAATGTGTTTCTATATTTGACATATGTTCTTGTAATTATCTGGCAACATTTAGCAACAATACAGCCTGGTCAGTCGTGACTCTGAACTAGAGCCATTCCAAGTTTGTAAGGCACAAGGAATTGCAGTTCTTCCATGGAGTCCACTCAAAGGGTAAGTCCACCTAAAGAGTAAGCCATTAAATATTTGAATCCACTCGAAGGATGATTGTTTTGAATCCACTTAAAGGATGATTGTGCTGGAATGGTCTGTCCTCCCAGTCCACTAAAGCTAAATGATATGTATTATTTAAATGCCAGAAATAATTGTAAGATGCATAGAAAATGAGAATCTGTAAATATCCTATTGTCCTCTACCGTCACAACTCACAATAAATTACGTTGTGTAATCAGTCTATACCGCATATAATCATTTAATCATTACAACTTAGGGTGACAGTAAAGAATAGTTCGCCACTGTGCTATAAATAGCAGGATGTTTACATTTTTAACTCGCTGACGTCATAGATCTCCCTAACCATCAATTATCCGTAGGGTTGAGAAACTGTAACAATGTGAATAAAACCGGACACTTACCTTAGTCAGCATTCTCTGCGGGATACACTTTTTTAATTACAGAAACGGCATGAATATTCCCGCTATTCTATATAATAATAATAATCTACCCTAATTCTAAATAATGAACACTTTTTCTACTCTTTCACACTAACTCTAATGCAAGCGGATTCAATAAATAATATATCATTCGACTTCACATGCTTTCTTCTCCATATATGAATTAATAACGAAAGTAAGATCACATGTCATAAACACGGATGTCATAATTGTTCGAATCCGTCTGCTAAATGTATACCACTGCGCATGTCCCTTAAATTATATCTTCCTGCTATTGTACATAATAATAATTTACCTTAATTCTAACAAACGGTTAGAATTAACACTAGAAACTGATCCTAATCCTTAACCCCTAACCCCAGGCTGAATACTAACTCTAATGTAATCATTTTAAATAAATATTAATTTTAAATATTACTTATATTCGAAACTAAATCATACAACAATACTAGCACTCTGCAAGGCAACCACAACACAAAGGTTAGAAAACAACTCGAAGCTAGAGCAAAGGTCACAGCGGAGAACTGTACTTTACTTCAGCCCAACTTAAATACATTCATCTATTGTATTTTTTACTTGTTCTATTAAGTGTCATGGTTGGACTTGTAGTTGTTTGTCTTCTTTAGCAATTTGGATAGTATTGCTCACTATCTTTATCTTTACGGTTTCTTTGATTGTCTCCAAGTTTCTAGTTTTTTGGTCTTCCTAATGCCTTGTAACCCGATCTTATGCACCTAATGCTGGTTGTGTCGGCTGCATTTTCATGTGATGACTAAACCACCTTGTTTGATGTCTCTGGATGTAGTGATAAATACTGTAATGTAGTGATAATGCTACTTTAATCGACTAGCTTAAACAAGTAAAAAATTTAAGTATCTAGGCAGCGTGTTCTCGGAAGACGGGAGGCTAGATAGAGAAATGGAGACAAGATGTTAGAAAGCAAACGCAGTTTTATATCAATTAGCACCACTGCTGAAACACCAGAATATCGACATGGTTTCCAAAATAACGCTAATAAACACAAGTATTCACACCAACACTGTGTTACGAATACCAGACCTGGACTCTGACAGAGAAACTAGAACAAAAACTCAGTGTATGCGAAATGAAGTGTCTGAGAACTGCACTGGGAGTAACAAAAGGAAATAGAATAAACAATGACACTATAAGAAATCTGGTGAAAACAATATCTTGCAAAGAATACATAGACACACAAAGTATAAAATGTTTTGGTCACTTAATCAAATTGGAACTAGATCTTATGTCATCGATATTATTTTATAGAAGATCATCTGAAAAGAGAAACAGAGGAAGACCCAGACGAAGATGTATAGATGACGTTAGAGAAATACTAGAGCATCAAGGCTACACTATGGCAGTAGCCTCACAGTTAGAAAAAGAAGGAAACATCTGCCCCCCCCCCCCCTACATGACGCCTAGCGACAAACACAGATATAACAAGACAAGACAATCAACTAAGTGTCAAATATTGGAAAATAAATAATAATATACAAGAGAACATGGGCAATTTCGATATGGTCTTGACGTGAGATGTTCTTTATTTCTTTCGTGACAGCTTCGTTTCTCTGCCAGTCTCTTTTGGTGACTGGTATAGCATAGTGTTGTTTTGTCGTCATGCAGATTGTTGGGTGTTTGAGTGATAACCTAGAAAATGGCTAAAAAGGAATAGAACGTTGATATCATTGTACGTGGATTTCTTTGTATGTACTACGCCCCTACAGCGCAAATATGGGTCGCATGCATAGAGTACCACTTGTTGCATCTGACTAGCCTAGATAAGGAGTATAGAGAAGAATCTAAGAACAATTAGGAACATGAATTGTTAAATTATAAGAGCTGGATGAAGGGTAATTGCACCCTCTCTTGATAATGGCAATATTAAAAAAATAGTTATTTATATTAGCTATTTATAAATTAATAGTTATTTATATTTCTTATTATAATAAGAAATAATAGTAATAATAAGACACATAACCCTTCAGGGTTGTATGAGGTACCACACTGGAGACATTAGCATAAAAAGCCCTCCAACCATCTCTATCTTCGGTCATTTGCAGGAGTGTAGCAAAATCATTCCCAGACCAATCTATGATATTTTCAAGCTTCCATTCCGTGATGTTATAATCCATGATATTTTCAAGCTTCCATTCCGTGATGTTATAATCCATGATATTTTCAAGCTTCCATTCCGTGATATTTTCAAGCTTCCATTCCGTGATATTTTCAAGCTTCCATTCCGTGATGTTATAATCCATGATATTTTCAAGCTTCCATTCCGTGATGTTATAATCCATGATATTTTCAAGCTTCCATTCCGTGATATTTTCAAGCTTCCATTCCGTGATGTTATAATCCATGATATTTTCAAGCTTCCATTCCGTGATGTTATAATCCATGATATTTTCAAGCTTCCATTCCGTGATATTTTCAAGCTTCCATTCCGTGATGTTATAATCCATGATATTTTCAAGCTTCCATTCCGTGATGTTATAATCCATGATATTTTCAAGCTTCCATTCCGTGATATTTTCAAGCTTCCATTCCGTGATATTTTCAAGCTTCCATTCCGTGATGTTATAATCCATGATATTTTCAAGCTTCCATATCGTGATATTTTCAAGCTTCCATTCCGTGATGTTATAATCCATGATATTTTCAAGCTTCCATTCCGTGATGTTATAATCCATGATATTTTCAAGCTTCCATTCCGTGATATTTTCAAGCTTCCATTCCGTGATATTTTCAAGCTTCCATTCCGTGATGTTATAATCCATGATATTTTCAAGCTTCCATTCCGTGATGTTATAATCCATGATATTTTCAAGCTTCCATTCCGTGATATTTTCAAGCTTCCATTCCGTGATGTTATAATCCATGATATTTTCAAGCTTCCATTCCGTGATGTTATAATCCATGATATTTTCAAGCTTCCATTCCGTGATATTTTCAAGCTTCCATTCCGTGATATTTTCAAGCTTCCATTCCGTGATGTTATAATCCATGATATTTTCAAGCTTCCATTCCGTGATATTTTCAAGCTTCCATTCCGTGATGTTATAATCCATGATATTTTCAAGCTTCCATTCCGTGATGTTATAATCCATGATATTTTCAAGCTTCCATTCCGTGATATTTTCAAGCTTCCATTCCGTGATATTTTCAAGCTTCCATTCCGTGATGTTATAATCCATGATATTTTCAAGCTTCCATTCCGTGATATTTTCAAGCTTCCATTCCATGATATTTTCAAACTTCCATTCCGTGATATTTTCAAGCTTCCATTCCGTGATATTTTCACGCTTCCATTCCGTGATATTTTCACGCTTCCAATCCATGATATTTTCAAGCTTCCATTCCGTGATGTTATAATCCATGATATTTTCAAGCTTCCTATCCTCATTTATTCGCTCAGTCGTCACTTCAGGATTATTTTGATTGGATTATGTGTTATTTTAAGTGAATGACTAATAACTGTAATGTGCAGAATATTCCTTGTGTGTTTTCTAGTGTGGAAAATTGAATATTCCTGGAGGGATGTCTGGAGTTTAGTCGTTGATCGTGCCGTCATGATGTTCGCTAGGCGCGAACAAGGAAGCGACCGATAGCCACCGGTATAAGTGGTAGCTCTGCAACTGGGCAGGGCGGGGCACCCATTTGTCCTGACATAAAATATTGTCAAAGGGAGCGGATACAAATGGATATCCCCCATATGGATGTGGAAAGCAACGGGAAACTACCACATTATTCTCCCAAGATGAAAGTCATGACGACACACAGAAGTAGGCCTACAGTTAGTGTTAATATAGCAACATGGAACGTCAGATCGTTAGCGCAGTGTGGTAAATTAGACAACATCAAGCAAGAAATGGAAAGAATGAACATAAATATCCTAGGAATGAGCGAAATGAGGTGGACTGGGGCAGGAGAGATACAGTCAGATAAATTTAAAGTCATATACTCAGGAAGACAAAAACACGAGAGGGGGGTAGGAGTATTATTAGACACAGAAACAGGAAAAACGGTGAAGGGTTTTGTGGCAATATCAGATCGGGTAATATTAGTTAAACTAACAGGAAAACCGTTGGATATCAACATTGTGCAGGTATATGCACCTACATCAAGCAGTTCAGAGGAGGACATCGACATTTTTTATGAAGATCTAGAAATCGCAATGAAACTGTAAAAATCAGGAAGTAACTATAGTAATGGGGGACTTTAACGCAAAAGTAGGTGAAACAGAAATAAAAGATGTGACAGGAAGATTTGGTTTAGGAACTAAGAATGAAAGAGGTGATTTATTGATAGAGTGGGCACAGGCACATAATTTAATAATAGGGAATACATGGTTCAAGCAACATCCAAGAAGGCTGTGTACATGGATTAGCCCAGGTGATAATACTCGGAACCAAATTGATTACATTTTAGTAACTAAAAGACATAGAAACATCATTAGATCTATGAAAACAGGGCCAGGTGCTGACTGCAACAGTGATCATATACTACTGGTAGCAAAATTGTGTATAAGATTAAAGAAGATCAAGAGAGCACCAAGGAATATGAAATTAGATTTAGCTTTATTGAAATCAGATGCTGACATTAAAGAAAGATACAACATAATTGTACAAAATAGATACAATGCCATTGCAAAGATTCAGAGTATTGAAGATCAATGGAACATGCTAAAAAAGTCGATAAACCAAACATCTAAAGAGATAATATCAAAAGTAAAACATACATCAAAACAAAAATGGATGACAGAAGAAATATTAGAATTGATGAGCACCAGAAGGAAAAATAAACACAAGATAGTGGAATATCAGAAAATACATAAGGAGATACGAGAGAAATGCAAAATAGCAAAAGAAAGCTGGCTGAACAAAAAATGCACAGAAATAGAATTGCATTACAACCAAGATACAACATTACTATATAAGAAAATTGAGATGATAACAGGAAAGAGAACGCAAACAGTTACAGGGTGTCTAAAATCTAAGACAGGGCAGGTATTAATGGGAATATATCACATAGTACAGAGATGGTCAGAATATATCAAAGAACTTTATGATGACAATAGACCAGAAATAAACATACAAGATAACGGCGAGGGTCCATCAATACTCACAGCAGAAGTAAGGGAGGCACTAAGACACATGAAATATGGCAACGCCCCAGGTCCAGACAATATCACATTAGAAGAATTAGCAGCTTTAGATGACTTTGGAGTTGAAATAATCACAAAATTGCTGAATGACATATATAACAGCGGAAACATACCCGATGACTTAATGAGATCTATATTCATAGCATTACCTAAGAAACCAGGGACCACCGAATGTGAAGAACACCGTACAATCAGCCTCATGAGCCAAATAACCAAAATACTTGTCAGAATAATCATGAAAAGAGTGAGAAACAAAATAAAATCAGAAATAAGTCCAGAACATCGTGGCTTTGTAGAAGGCAAAGGTACCAACAATGCGATTTATATATTGAGAACACTAATAGAGAGGTCTATAGAGGTAAAAACAGATCTGTACCTCTGTTTTATAGACTACACTAAAGCTTTTGACAAAGTTAAACATAGCGAAATTATACACATGCTAGAGAATCTGAACATTGACAGCAAGGATTTAAGAATAATCAAGAACATGTACTGGCAACAAACAGCAGCAATAAGAGTAGGAAATCAATTTGGCCCTTTTCAACAAATAAAACAAGGAGTCAGACAGGGATGCGTGCTTTCACCAGACCTGTTCTCTCTATACAGTGAAAATATATTGCGTGCAATAGTAGATATCCCAGGAATATCAGTGGGAGGACATACATAAATAATTTGAGATATGCGGATGACACTGTTCTGATTGCAAAAAGTGAGGAAGACCTTCAAAACTTAATTAAAGTAGTAGTCACAGAAAGCAAAGAGAACGGCCTCTTCCTAAATATCAAGAAAACAGAAGTAATGGTTATTTCAAAGAAAGAAAATAACACACCTTGCAAGATCAAAGTGAATGATATAGTATTAAAACAGGTCCACCAATTCAAATATTTAGGTACAACGATTACAACAGATGGAAGAAGTTCAACAGAAATAAGAAGTAGAATAGGGCAGGCAAAAACAACATTTCGAAAAATGAAAAATATATTGTGTAATATGACCCTGTCATTAGAGGTGAGAAAGAGAGTTATGCAGTGCTATAGGCCTATAATTCCTATACTAACATATGGGTGAGAGTTTTGGACAATAAACAAACTGGAAAGTGGGAGATTAGAGGCAACAGAGATGTGGTTCTATAGAAGAATTCTGAGAATATCATAGACAGCCAGAAAAACTAATTTAGAGGTGTTAAAAGAGTTAAATGCGAAACGGACCTTAATGAAGAATATAAGAAAAAGGCAATCTTCTTTTTTTTGGCCACTTCATGAAACAGGCAGGTTTAGAGAACATTATCACAACAGGCAAGATTGAAGGCACCAGAGACAGAGGGCGACAACGTGAGAAAATATTAGACAGTTTGACAACCTGGCACGGCAAAGAAACAACAACGACTTTGATACATAATACTGTGGACAGAAAGCTGTGGAGAGCCATGACCGCCTACGCCACCCGGCATGTCACCTGATGATGATGATGATCCTCATTCTACCCTTGACTGTTCCTTGTAAAATAATGTTAGAAAGCGAGTCGCCTCTCGTTACCTGTTAAACCAAACAAGTTTATGCCGTTCCACCATTGTCAAAAGCTGTTCTTGATAACCTGATAATTGAATAGATATTGTGGTATAAAAAGCAATGTGACCCTTATACAGATCAAAGTATAAAGTTGAACATGAGGGCTGATTCTGCAGCAGGTGTTATAGATTATTGCGTCACAGAGAGGGCGTAATATATTGGGGGGAGTGGGGGTAAGACTGACATTGAGTGCTCGTACATATTGATACAGTAGAAATTGATGATAACAGAAGAAGAAGCAGAAGATACAGTAGAAATCGGACGAAAAAAATGATACAGAATATCAGAAAACAAGACGAGAGGCTATAAACGATGCCGGTACGGTGAAGAATTAAGAAGAAAAAAACTGCATAGATTGGGACTACACAAAAATGAGAGCTAGTGAGGCAACAGATGGCGTTACACGAGGTTAGCCTGCATAGTGTGTGAGTATACAGGGCGAGAACAACAATGCTGAGGCAATAGATGGTGTTACACGAGGTTAGCCTGCATAGTGTGTGAGTATACAGGGCGCGAACAACAATGCTGAGGCAATAGATGGTGTTACACGAGGTTAGCCTGCATAGTGTGTGAGTATACAGGGCGAGAACAACAATGCTGAGGCAATAGATGGTGTTACACGAGGTTAGCCTGCATAGTGTGTGAGTATACAGGGCGAGAACAACAATGCTGAGGCAACAGATGGCGTTACACGAGGTTAGCCTGCATAGTGTGTGAGTATACAGGGCGAGAACAACAATGCTGAGGCAATAGATGGTGTTACGATACAAGTGAAAATACCGATACATCTCAACCATGTACAGATATAGATCATTATAAGACAAACACATTCTTTAAGGTGTTGCACGAATATGATTGGATGCTGTCACCTTAATGTTGCCAAGGTGTTCGATGAAAAATATAAATTAACGTAAGAGAAGGTACAGATCTATAGCACCTAAGAAGTCAGCACTTTATTAAACGACTCAGAAACATGGACATCATACTTTAGACATAAGAGAAGACTCAGAATTGTTAATTACTTATTTACAATGGGTGTCGACATGCGAGTAGATCCTCTCGCATATTGTAGTACAGGAAGTGTTTCTGTGATAGGTCACAAAAGGTATCTGGCGATAGGGTGTTTACATTTTAGTTCTCGGACTTTCTCCTCAGAACGCCGCCGTGATATAAATGTAACCAGTATTAAAAATTAGAACTTTTTTTTTTCGTGATTGTCAAATAAGATTTAATTATATTTGTATGTATTAATTGGCAACATTCTTTCTGTATCAGAGGCTTGTTAACTGGCAAGGTCAAACGTGGGGTGAAACCAACCGAAGGGAGACTTGGTGCTGTGGCTGATAACAAAGTACCAGTGATGCAAGTTTCGCCGCATTGGAGCACGTTTGACGACCAGACATTTGATATCATTGACAAGCTGGATGCTATTGCCAAGAAGCATGGTCAGTTTGTATGTGGATGGTGGTGTATGCTCTGTACTATATGTGGATGGTAGTGTATGCTCTGTACTGTATTTGGATGGTAGTGTATGATATGTACTGTATGTGGATGGTAGTGTATGCTCTGTACTGTATTTGGATGGTAGTGTATGCTCTATACTGTATTTGGATGGTAGTGTATGCTCTGTACTGTATTTGGATGGTAGTGTATGATATGTACTGTATGTGGATGCTAGTGTATGCTCTGTACTGTATTTGGATGGTAGTGTATGATATGTACTGTATGTGGATGGTAGTGTATGCTCTGTACTGTATTTGGATGGTAGTGTATGATATGTACTGTATGTGGATGGTAGTGTATGATATGTACTGTATGTGGATGGTAGTGTATGCTCTGTACTGTATTTGGATGGTAGTGTATGATATGTACTGTATGTGGATGGTAGTGTATGCTCTGTACTATATGTGGATGGTAGTGTATGATATGTACTATATGTGGATGGTAGTGTATGATATGTACTGTATGTGGATGGTAGTGTATGCTCTGTACTATATTTGGATGGTAGTGTATGATATGTACTGTATGTGGATGGTAGTGTATGATATGTACTATATGTGGATGGTAGTGTATGATATGTACTGTATGTGGATGGTAGTGTATGATATGTACTGTATGTGGATGGTAGTGTATGCTCTGTACTGTATTTGGATGGTAGTGTATGCTCTGTACTGTATTTGGATGGTAGTGTATGCTCTGTACTATATGTGGATGGTAGTGTATGATATGTACTATATGTGGATGGTAGTGTATGATATGTACTGTATGTGGATGGTAGTATATGCTCTGTACTGTATTTGGATGGTAGTGTATGATATGTACTGTATGTGGATGGTAGTGTATGATATGTACTGTATGTGGATGGTAGTGTATGATATGTACTGTATGTGGATGGTAGTGTATGCTCTGTACTGTATTTGGATGGTAGTGTATGCTCTGTACTGTATTTGGATGGTAGTGTATGCTCTGTACTGTATTTGCATGGCTGTATGCTCTGTACTGTATTTACATGGCTGTATGCTCTGTACTGTATTTTCATGGTAGTGTATGCTCTGTACTGTATTTGCATGGTAGTGTATGCTCTGATCTGTATTTGTCAGTTTTTTTGGGTCCAACGTATCACAAATTAGTGCAAAGAAACGAAAAATCTAATCATTAGGTTTGTTCGTTTCTTTTATTAGTGTAAGGGTACTTCAATTTGAACGTGTAATTAATCGTGTGTACTTCGCCGTTGTGTAGTTGATATAATATAAAAATATATTAGAAAACAAACACAGAGCTTGTTAAAGCTAGCAGTAAAAAACATACATTGGCTTTCCCGACATCTCAGGTGTTCTGTTTGTTTATTTTTCTATAACATCTCTCAGAGAAACAATGTAGGCTTATATATGTATAAATCTCAGAGAAACAATGAAAACTTATATATGTATAAATCTCAGAGAAACAATGAAAACTTATATATGTATAAATCTCAGAGAAACAATGAAAACTTATATATGTATAAATCGCAGAGAAACAATGAAAACTTATATATGTATAAATCGCAGAGACACAATGTAGGCTTATATATGTATAAATCTCAGAGATACGATGTAGGCTTATATATGTATAAATATATTTCTATCTATTCGCTATATCCCTTTGTTGCCTTTCGACGTCAGGAGTAGAAGAGTTTTCTGGAGACGGCCCTCTTGTGTGCTGAGTGTATTGTGGAATTTGTTGCCTCTTTTATTTCATTGGACCATCGTTTTCATGGTCAGTCTCTAGGTCTGCCTTCGCTGTATCTGTGTAGCATAGCTTGCTGTGGTATGCTGTTTGATGGTAGTCTGTTGATGTGTGCAAACCATTTGATCTGTTGTCTCTTGATGTATTCTAAGATTGGGGTGGTGCCGGTTTTTTGTCGGATTCCTCATTCCTCACCCTGTCTCTTAAGATATCCCTAGGATTCTGCGTAATCATGCCATTTCAGCTGTCACCAGTTTACGTATGTCTTGTGCTGTCGTTGTTCATAATAATCAGCGTTGGCATAATAATCGTTTTGAATAGTGTTATTTTGGTGTTTAAATCTACGTATTTGTTTCTGAAGATTGGTGTCATTTGTCCTAAGGCTTGGTATGCTTTACTACATATATTGTGTATTTCTGTATTGCTTTTGCCGTCTGTTGTTATATTACTTCCTAGGCATGTGAATTCTGTCACTTGGTTAAGTCTGTTGTTTTCAATATATATATTGGTGTTTCTTTCTGTTCTACCTATCTTCATTACTTTGGTCTTTTCTATATTTATCTTCGTGTTAAAGGTTTATGTATAAATATATTTGTGTATATATTTAGTTACATCTCACTCACACTCTTTAGCAACCAAAGTTAACAAGTTACACAAAGTTTACAAGTTACACAAAGTTTACAAGTTACACAAAGTTTACAAGTTACACAAAGTTTACAAGTTACACAAAGTTTACAAGTTACACAAAGTTTACAAGTTACACAAAGTTTACAAGTTACACAAAGTTTACAAGTTACACAAAGTTTACAAGTTACACAAAGTTTACAAGTTACACAAAGTTTACAAGTTACACAAAGTTTACAAGTTACACAAAGTTTACAAGTTACACAAAGTTTACAAGTTACACAAAGTTTACAAGTTACACAAAGTACTTATATATTCTGTTCAGGTTGTTAAATACTTGTGGCTTGAGTTGTCTCCTAACCCTAACAATCACAGCTATTATCTTTAAAAGAAAAAATAACACTATTTAAGCCTTATCTTATTCATAAAGTGTCCATATTCATTTTTGGTGTCTACATTGCTCTAGTGGTTTGAGATCTAGCTGTATCACGAAATCGTCTGTTACAGTTCACTAACACTCAGTTACAAAAGTTATCTCAATCCTATAGGTTACGGCATTCCTATTTATGATATAATTGTTCCTAACTATTTTAGTGAGAAATTAGTGAACTATATTAAAGAAAGAAAGCTAAAAATACGCCAAAATACTCAATTATAGAGAAGGAGATACGTAACATGTGCAGAACAGCGAAAAAACAATGGCTAGAAATAAAATGCAGTGAAATAGAGGAGATGTCCATACAACAGAAGACGAAATTAATGCATAAGGAGATAAGGTTGATCACATATAAGAAAAATCCTATAAATGCTGCATTAAAGATAAAAATGGTAAAATAATATTTGATAAAACAGAAGCACTCACAAGATGGGCAGATTATGTAACAGAACTGTTTGACGACCAACGGAACACACAAAAAATAATACACAACAATGATGGACCAGCAATACTGAAATCACAAGTAGAACATGCAATAAATTCAATAAAATGTGGAAAGGCTGCAGGCTCTGACAACATAACAGCAGACATAATAAAAACTATAAATGAGTATGGTGTAGATACTATCACAGAAATTTGCAATGACATATACGAAACAGGCCATATACCTAAAGACCTAACATCATCAATATTCATACCACTACCTAAGATGCCCAGGGCTGTGGACTGTTCAGAATATAGAACAATAAGTCTAATGAGCCATCTAACTAAAATACTTCTCAAGATAATACATGAAAGAATTAAAAACAAGATAGACATGGAGGTCGGTGAAGAACAATTCGGTTTTAGGAAAAACAAAGGAACCAGAGAAGCTATACTGAGTATCCGGCTAGTGATAGATAAATATATAGAAGTCAAAAAAAGTATCTATATTTGCTTCATAGACTACAGCAAGGCCTTTGACAGAGTCCAACATGAAAAATTAATCAAATGTCTTCAAGAAATAGGCATAGATGGAAAAGACATCAGACTGATTAGAAATATATATTGGGAACAAACTGCATCAATAAGATGTGAAAACAGCTACTCTCCATACATAGAAATATGAGGGGTAAGACAAGGATGCATTTTATCACCAAGCCTATTTAATATCTACACAGAGAATATCTTTAAAAATATAGAAGAAATACCAGGACTCAAGATCAATGGGAAAATAATAAACAACATTAGGTATGCAGATGACACTGTTCTTTTGGCAGAAAGTGAACATGAACTACAAAGACTAATAGATCAAGTCAATAAATCAAGTAATGAATATGGACTGGATATAAACATTCAAAAAACAAAACCCATGATAATCAGCAAAGACACAGAAGAACAGGAGGTAAACATAAACATACAGGGAGAGAAACTACAACAAGTAAAACAGTATCAATATCTTGGACACATAGTCACAAATGATGGCAGATGTGAAACAGAAGTTAAAAGGAGAATAGGAATGGCTAAATGTACCTTCAATGGCATGAGAAAATTATTAATATCTAAACAAATTACAAACAAGTTAAAAATGAGAATTATAAAATGCTACATCTATTCCATATTAATGTATGGCTCAGAAACATGGACACTAAATAAACAATTAGAAGGCAAAATTATTGCCTTTGAGATATGGGTATAAAGAAGAATAGGGAGAACATCATGGAAAGAGAAGAAAACAAATAAAGAGGTGCTAAAGACACTTAATATGAAGAAAGAACTACTAAGAGAAATAAAGATCAGGCAAATAAAATACTTTGGACACATTAAAAGACATGACACCTTATTGAAGACCTTACTTGATGGTAAAGTCAAAGGGAAACGAGCAAGAGGTAGTCAGAGATACAAGTTGGAGAGTAACATTACACGATGGACAGGTTACAGTCTAGCAGAGTGCACCACCAAGACAAGAGACAGGAGATGTTGGAGATACGTTGCAGCCAACCTTCGTTGCGGAGACCGTACTTGATGATGTTGATATTAGTGAATAGGTCAGGTTCCATTTCAGTCAACGTTCTTAGTTCATAAAGATTAAATGTTCTATGATTATTTCTCGACTTGGATCTTCAAGTTCCTCATGAGACGTACCTTCTTCTCGTGTTTGTATGAACTGATTCTAGTCGTATAGGTTGTTCAGCTACGGAATCTCCTTCAACTTGAATTCAGATTTTTCTTGAAAGATAGTCATATTCAGGCTACTCACTTAGCCTAGTAGGATATCATTAAATCAGAGACCTCCTTCTTCTTCTTCAATGTTCATTCTCAAACTCCCACTGGATCTCTCTTGAAGCAGGATAATATTCCTACTAGATTTCTAACAGGATGTATTCCAGAAAATGGAAATGCGCTGTGTCGCCATTTTATTCGAGCCAATGGTCCGACACATCCGTTTTCGGTGGATAAATAAGAGACCACTGTGTGCGACAAGTATCGTTGGAAGTTTGATAATCTCCTTCATCTAGTTATAACTCATCTCGTGTAAGTCTTTGGGGAGTTTCTTCATCTCCCATTTCAATTCAATTCACACTGGTCAATGATAGGTCTCTTGTAAGTCTTTGGGGAGTTTCTTCATCTCCCAATTCAATTCAATTCACACTGGTCAATGATAGGTCTCTTGTAAGAGATAGGTGTACTCCAACTCTCAAATTACTATACTGCCATCTTATAAACAAGCTTAAGATAAGTCTTGAAGCTTCTGAACGTAGGTGGTAATATGACTATATCTAACACGTCATATAAACACACCCTCTTGTCCGCTACTAACCTCACCTTATTTCTATGAAATCCACCTAACTTTCGTGTTTCTATTTAATATGTCCGTAACGTATTGCTTTTATACCTATTTTTCGTATATTTCGTGATAAGACTATCAGTGTCATAAAATATTACTACCCCCACACCTCTGTTAATCAAACATTTGTTCGTTTCTACCTTTTCATCTAGGGTTTTAAGAAAACGTTAGTGGCATCCCTTAACCTAATACTTAGTTCTATCCATCTCTTAGTTCTATTTAGTTAAGATTTGTTCCCATAGGTTCACATCTGTTTATAACCGTACACAGCCTTACACGTGTGTGTCAAGTAATATCAAATAACTATGTCCGTTATCTTTAATCTCTGTTTATTACAAGTCTCCTTCAATGAGCTTGTTCCTTCCTATATTTCTACACACTGTTAAACTACAATAACGTCTACTACGAAATCGTCTTGCCTTAATTTCAGTGTGTTCTTTAAGTTTCTTTCCCCCTGCTTTGTCCACACATCTCGATATTTTCTAATGTCCTACACATTGTCGGTCTAAGTTGTTTACATCCAACACTTTATTATCAAGTTGATCCTTTTTTTTTTCCTAATCAGTTATAATTATTGTAGTGTGCTAATTTTCCTGTCTACAATCTAGGGTTTTGCACACGAGACTAACTACACACTGTTCGTCTTGTCTATTTGCTATTCTCTCGTAACACTATATCAGTAATTGTTCGCTCTTTCTCTTCTGTTCCTGCCTTTTTTTTATCTCTTTCTCTCTCCCCTTTCTCTCTCTCCCACCTGATCCCTCGTACCATCTTATTTTGCTCTTCCCTAACATCATGATTGCGTGTCTATAGCATTCATTCTCTGTTGCCACCTTTGAGGTGAGTATTTTTAATGTAATTTACTTGCTACCATATCTTTTCCTTTGTTCATCTCACATTCTTCAGTCTACTTTCTCCTCCCTACTTACTACTAACTTCTCCCCATATGTTTTTCTCACCTATCATGCTTCCACATCTTTTCTTCCCTCATTACCTATCTGCTATTATCCTCCTCATTATAACCCTATTTGTCTCCATGTAAGATTTTTTTTATTGTGGTCATTAGTTTGTCCTGATGAAGGCTTTATAGTCGAAACGTCGTCTGTCTCTGTATCTCGTTGTTAAGTTGTTTTGTTTTATTTTGGTAACACACCTACCTATTTTTTATATCTTGACATTATGTCAGTAATTCTTACTAAGGATTCTCACAGTTTGAGCTGGTAGCTTTATAATGATTCTCTAATTCAACTAGTATTAGTTGTTCTTTCTCATATTCCCGATAAAGAATCTTCCTACTCTGCTTATTCTAGTTCACAATTTGGTTACTACAAGATCTACTCACAGTTCTTTGTCAGTCAGTCCCTCTTTTGCCAAGTTTGGCACATAGGGCGGATGTCAGTTCTCCATGTCTGTCGGTCAGTTGCCAACGATTGCAGGTCTTGTGCAATCCTTGGCAACTGACAAAGCAACAGTTCTTTGTGCTGGGTACAATTCTATCTGGCTACAAATAGTGAGGCTGTGAAGATTTATTTTTTCATTCTTGACAAACTGATTTTTGAGAGTTCTTTCGAGAACACAATCTCTGTTCTCTACGTCGTCGACACTTCGTTACAAGTGTCTAATTGTGAGTCGTTGTTGTCGCTTCGACTAATTGTAGGAAGATTGTGCTCTCTCTCTTCGATCGACTATGTAAGAAATGTTTTTCTGTTTCAAATTAATCTACTTTTATTCTAAGATCTCTTTCTCAAATTATTTGCTGAGCATTCGGGAAGACTCCCTTTTTCTCGTGGACTTCCCTTTGTGAGCTGGGTTCCCAGACATCCGTCTTCAACTTTCTGTCTGTCCGTCTTTATAATTTTTTCTTCTATAAGCTCCTTTCTGTAAGTAAACCTATTTCTGAAATCTAGCCTTTGTTTTTGCAGTCTCCAAACCGGATTCTTCTAATGATTTTTCCCGTCTGTCATTGTCAAAAATGTAAACAACAAAGGACTGCTACTCTAAACTAGTAACAGACAATTCTGTTACAATTCTTCAAGAATCCTCACGATCAGAGGATTTTGAGATGAATGAGCATGAGTCAATATCGAGAATACGCGAATTGGGAGTGAGGATGGGTGTGGCCCGTAGAGAACCCCTGACAAAGATTTCAAAAAGAGCGGTGAACCAACAGAGAACCTGAACTATCAGCGTTATACCCTGAGAGATTTACTGAAGCGGAGATCTGAGCACCTATGGACTTGTCCGGTGTGCGAAGAGGATAATCAACATACACCTAACAGACAATTCTAATGTAAATTGTCTGCCCTTTTAGAATCAAAACCAAGGTACTTTATTATATTTCTCTCGTCAATCCTAAACTGACTTTCCTACTCTTGTCCAACAGTTAGTCAATTTTCGGTCTTTTAATCTAACTCTAAATGGATGGAGCCTTTCTATAGTTTTCTTGTGTTTTTCTTAAGAGCAAGAATGAGGACCGTTACTTTAGGCTAATGTTATCTTATTCGGGAGTAGTATACACGCAAAACTATAACATGTTTTTTTGTTGTTTATAACTAACAGAACAGAGATGTTTTTATATTTCAATAATAGATTCGTGTCCCTGGGCCGAAGCAATGATACGAATAGTTTCCTGTCGCTGGGTTGAAGCAATGATACGAATAGTTTCCTGTCGCTGGGTTGAAGCAATGATACGAATAGTTTCCTGTCGCTGGGCTGAAGCAATGATACGAATAGTTTCCTGTCCCTGGGCCGAAGCAATGATACGAATAGTTTCCTGTCGCTGGGCTGAAGCAATGATACGAATAGTTTCATAGAATGACATAGAATCATAGACAGTAATATTTTTCATTTTGGTGTCACCCCCATGTGATGGTGTCGCCCAGTGCTGTCTGCACCCCCCCCCCCATAGTGCCGCCACTGGATACAATTATGTAGTTTTAGCATGTTTTTCGCTAGATACAATTTATTTGTTGGCGAAGGAGGGAGATTCTCACAATTATGCGCAAAAACGGGGGGGGTGTATTATTGACATAAATTAGGGGAGCCAAATTCCTAAAGAATTGTTGACCTAATCTATGGACATCACCCAAACTTTTTCACTCCTGTCATATGATGTTTTCTGTTCCAGGACGAAACATCGCTCAGGTCGCTCTCCGTTGGTTACTACAGAAAGATATTGTAACATCAGTCATTATTGGTGCTAGAACTTTGGAACAATTAGACAACAATATGGCGGCTGCTAACGGATGGAGTTTGACTTCAGAAGAGGTAGGTTTTAGCTGGATGACTGTTTCAGACAGACATACTAGACTGAATATATTATGTGTATATACATTAGAGCTGTAACGGATTAAATTTTTTGAAATCCAGTCTGAGCCGGATTTGGCCGAATTTATGTAGTGAGATCCGGCCGGAGCCGGGGCCGGTTTTACAAATAAAAAAATTTAATTAAATAAGGTACTACATCACTTGACGTAGGTGAGCGGAGTCACTCGACTGTTCATTACTGCAGTTCATTAATATAGACATGACAGCGATGACATATACTCATATTAAATCATTTAAATGTAAAATAACTAAATTTACATTAGAATAAGTAATATTAAGTTTCATAAGTTCAAGATGAAACATAATACATAAGCACATAGTGCTAATTTAGTAATTTTAATTTTTAGTTTTCAGTTTTTAGTTTTCGCATTGTTTTCAGTTGGCAAATTGGCAGCTCAGTTACAACTCACAACAACAGTACATTGAACAGATTGAATTTATTGAATACATTCATTCAGTACTTTCACTATTTCGGTCAGTCAAGTCTTCATTATGGCTGTGAAGTTGAACTCTCAGAGTCAAGAAGGGACGAGTTGTATTTTAGGATAATAAACATCTCCGCATTTTATGGTACAAGGCTACTACGGTGGCCAGTGATAATGTGTCCTGCAGAACTGAACAGCCTTTCCGATGGCACACTTGTAGATGGTGGTGCAAGAAATGCCTAAGCCAGTCTAGCCATACTTGAAAATCTTTGCTTATTGGCATGCCACCATGAAACTGGATCTGACTGTCGAGTTTGAAGTCGCTCTGACAGGAAGTGTGTCACCTCAGTGTTAATGCTGTTGCCTTCGGCACTTGCAGAACGATCTTCAGTGGGACTTTCCTCGACAATTGTGTCAAAACAGCTCCATATGCTGGACTCATACTGCGTGGCAGTGCTAACAGAAGTCAAAACAGTAGTACTACTACTAGTAGCTGATGGATCCTGTGCACTGACTGTGTTTGCTGAATCAATAATGGAGTTATTGATGGGCTCGTGCATCACTTCTGCCACGTTTGGAGAAGAAGCACAACTTGAATCGAGGATCCAGTAGTTTCGCACAGGTGTAAATACTGTTAGATTCAATGTCCTCAAATCTGCTGCTAACAGCTTTAAGCAGAGCTGCTTTCATAGTTTTCATCATAAAATTCAGCTTGACCTTATGAAACATGTACAGAAAATTCGCGTTACTAGGCAACACAAATCCGGCCTAAATCCGGCAAAATTGGGCCGGAGCCGAAGCCGGATTTGTAAAAATGGCCGGATTCCGGATTTGCCAGAGCCGAAATCCGGTACACCCCTAATATACATACATTATCACGAAACCAAGTGTCTATCTATCTATTTATCCATCCATCCCAATCTATCTATATATCTTTCTGTCGGACGGTTGGCCGGCGTGTCGGTCGGTCGGTCGATCCATCCATCCAGCTATCTATCTAGCTAGCTTTCTATCTATCTATTTATCTATATATATATATATATATATATATATATATATATATATATATATATATATATATATATATATATATATATATATATATATATATATATATCCGTCCACCCATCCCTATCTATCTATCTATCTACCTATCTATTTATCTAACCATCCATTGTCTTTTCTCTACTTTTGTTGTAAGGAGTCTCAGGATTGAATGATAATAGTTTTCTGGCTATGTCACGTTTGATTGCTTGATATGCAGTAATATTGTGATGTCTCAGAATGTTAGTAACTTCTACAAACGTTTTCCTCTTTGTCTTCCTCTGTATCTTGCTGTCTCCATTTTCATGTTGTATGCCCTTGCCACTGGCTAAGTGTTTATTTTCAATAATTTGACGAACCACTTCAGTCTCCGTTTTTCAGTATAGTTGACCCCAGATGTTGTTCGAACAGTTTTTGTAATCTCTTCATTCCTCACAGGATCTCTTCTTGTTCTGTTTTCTGCTTTTCTTATACATGTTATTTCAAAAATAGTATGCTTTCTCAAATGTACTTTTGTAATATGTCCAAACCAAGTGTGACGAACAGTTAAATGCATTTCGTTGATATAGTGTGCAAAGTTATCTCTGTGTGTCAATGAACTCTAAAAATAGAAACACACAGTTCAAAAACAGATAACGAACAATAACAGGACTATGTTATCGTTTCTGGGGATCAGAAGGCTCCCAAATACGAACTCTAAACAATAAAATTTAGCAATAACAAAAACTGAAACTGCTTTATTAAATGTTACCGGGTCAAAGCAACACGTGTTTAGACAACAAGTCGCCCGTGTGTTGCCGGGGCCCGAAAGGGGAGCAAAGAATAGCAACACTGTGTACCTTCCACGCATGTCGTAAAAGGCGACTAAGGAGGTTATGGGATGGAGATGGCTGTCCCACCCCATATAGGGTCAGTGAACCAAAGCCATGCTGAAGTCGGATGTGTTAGGCCGAAAGGCGCAGATATCACAGCAATGCTGTAAACCATGACACAACGCATTCCGTTCTCTGGACTACATCCTGCTAATCTGCAGGAGTTTGATAACGAACGCAGAAGAAGAAGACAAACAAGTAAACGGTTAAATAGTTAACATCATTCAATGTAGATATATTGATTCCATGCGGTCATATTAGATACACGACGTTGCTACATGTCATATTATTATATACAATATTATATTATATACGAGCATGTCATATTATTTGGATAGATATATTGAAATAGATTCAGGATGTCATATTATTGGTAGTTACATTGAAATGTTTGATGGGTCCTGGGAGATCATGGAAAGATGGAAAAATGACTTCAATCGGCTGTTGAACTTGAAGGAAGGAGGGGGTGATTCCGGCATGAACACAATTTAGGAGGACCTAGAACCATACATCCTGAAATCCGAAATTTAAGACGTGGTTGGACATGCACCAGATAACAGTGCACCGGCATACCTGTAGAGCTGGTGAAAATGCTGACTGTGACAGGTGTAGATTGGCGGCGCAGACTGTCGATGTGATATGGAAGACACAGGGGACACCATAGGAGTGGAGTACAGTAGTGATTGTTCCCATTTCGGGGAAAGGGGGCAGTGAGAGGAACTGTGTGGAGGCATGTCGCTCTTGAGCCACATGGGAAAGGACTTTGGAGAAATAATGGAGAGAGGGATGCGTGCATGTAACGAGCCGCGGCTCGGCAGCGCACAATTGAGGTTTCGGAGGGATGGAGGCTGTAAGGATGCAATGTTCGCCCTCGGGCGGCTTTCGGAGAGGACGGTGAAGCATGGCCAAGACTTTTATTTGGCTTTTATGGACCAAAAGAATTCTTTTGACAGAGTGGATAGAGCACAGATATGGAAGGCACTACAGAAATATGAAGTTCCCCGTCCAACATCTGATGGGCATCTGTCAGAGAATGTACGCCGGTGGTCAATGCGCGGTAGGAGCGAGAACGGGTGCATCCGATGATTTCCAGGTTCGCTCGGGAGTGGGGCGAGGATGTGTGTTTTCTTCCTTGTTGTTGGTGGCATACATAGATCACATCTGCAAAGTAGTTAAAACAACGGAAGAAAACAATATGAAGGATAATTTTGACGATTTGCTATTTGCAGCCGACCAAACACTAGTGGCGCCATTAGGTGAGCGGATACGGATACAAGTAAACGGATTGCATCAAACGTATCAGGCCTTTCACATGAAGAAAGGTATAGAGGGGACTGGTGTAGTAGATATGGTTTGAGGAAAGAGAGATGCTAATAAATAGGTTGGAAACAACAGACTTGGACAAGTGATGGAGCTCACATGCCTATAAAGCGGTGTAACGACAGGCTGCAGGGCAGCACAGAAAAACACAATAGATGTAGAGGTGACACCAGTCTTCAGTGACGGAAATGTAGATTTAGACGCCAAAATAACATTATTCAAAATGAGTATTATGCCAGCGCTGTGGTGCCGGGAGTAGACGGCTACGACACAGGACAGCCTTTGACTTATGAACGGCTGGTGTGACATGCTTACGCAGTCCTAGGGATGTCGCTAGCAGACATAGTGGGGAATGAGGACATTAGACATAGAACCGGCACCACCCCAATCTTGGATTATATTCAGAGACAACATATCTAGATAGATAGATGGATGGATGGATAGATAGATGGCTACATGAATGGATAGATAAATAGAAAGTTAAAATGGATGGCGGCATGGATGGATTAATTGAAGGATGGATGGATAGATAGATGGTTGCATGGATGTATAGATAAAGAGATATATGGATGAATGGCTGGAACTATGGATTGTTGGGTAGATGTATGAATGTATGGAGGGTTGGATAGATTAACAGAAAGACAGATATACAGGCAGACAGATAGACATGCAGATATGTAGACAGACATAGAGACAAATAGGCATAAAGATATATAGACAGATAAACAAATAGACATAAAGATATATAGACAGATAAACAAATATACATAAAGATATATAGACAGATAAACAAATAGACATAAAGATATATAGACAGATAAATAAATAGACATAAAGATATATAGACAGATAAACAAATAGACATAAAGATATATAGACAGATAAACAAATAGACATAAAGATATATAGACAGATAAACAAATAGACATAAAGATATATAGACAGATAAACAAATAGACATAAAGATATATAGACAGATAAACAAATAGACATAAACAGATAGATAGGTATATAGATGCATATTTAAATAAACAGACAGAGAGACAGACAAATTGGACAGAAAGACAGATGGACAGGCGGCCGGACGAATGGGTGGATAGACAGAAAAACAAATGAGTTAAAGCATATATCAATTTCAGAATAGCATCTGCCTGGTTTAGCTGCGATAAACCATCAATTTCAGAATAGCATCTGCCTGGTTTAGCTGCGATAAACCATCAATTTCAGAATAGCATCTGCCTGGTTTAGCTGCGATAAACCATCAATTTCAGAATAGCATCTGCCTGGTTTAGCTGCGATAAACCATCATCATGAGATACCATATCCTGAACAGAATGTAGCAGCCATCACAGACTTTCAAAACTTCTGTCGGTTTTGAGCCAGTCTGACTGTTTCTGTTACTGTCGTGTTCAGGTGGTCTTTGATGCCTTGCGTCCATCTTCTTATTGATCTGCCTCTTGTTCGTCTCCTGGCATCATCTCCTCAAATATGGACTTTTCTAGGAAGTCATGGCCTCTGTCTGATATGGCCGGAATATTGTAGTTTTCTGCAAAAAAACTATTTTGTTGGGCCAGTTTTCTTTTACATTCATTTCTCTCAGGATAGCTATATTGGCGATCTTTTTGGTCCGTGATATTCTGAGGAATTTTCTGTAACATTTTGTTTCAAATGCTGCTATTTTATTTTTTCATTTTGTTGGTGATTGTCCAGGATTCACACCCATATATTGTCACTGGGAGTATGCCAGCTCATGGAAATGTTAGTTTTGTTAGATACATCATGTTTTCACAATTGTATCTTTGATGTCAGGTATGACATTATCAGATTTTTTCTCTTCCTCTATTGCAGATGCAAGAACTAGATGATGTCTCAGCTCTTAAAGTGCCTTACCCGTACGATATGGTCTTCAAAGTGAACGCTGATCGATTCAACCCAGCAGCCAATAACTTTTACGTAAAGTCCATCAGTAACTCACTTGCTAAAACTGCCCTATAGATGTTACAATTATTTCATTTGTCACAGACTATGTTTTTAAATTTTTGCTTATTGTTTTTAACTCTTTATTATCAGTTCTCCTGTCGTGTCGTGATACATTTAGAGGTGACTATATGAACATAGATGATGTTCTGTCTTATCAGCAAGTTGCGTTGTTCGAAATTTATTTGATGTTGTTGAGAATAGTGTTCTTATTTTCGATGTTGTTGCTACTGTTGTTGTTATTGTTGTATTTATTCCAGAAATTATAACCCTTAGCTTTTACTTCCAATGTACAATCGGGTGGTTTCTCCAGAGTTGTATTTCATACCCAGAAGACTATCTATCAGCTGTGTACAGAAGACTAACTCTAAGCTGTATACAGAAGACTAAATCTCAGCTGTGTACTGAAGACTAACTCTCAGCTGTGTACAGAAGACTAACTCTCAGCTGTGTACAATAGACTAACTGTCAGCTATGTACAGAAGACTAACTCTGAGCTATGTACAGAAGACTAACTCTCAGCTGAGTACAGAAGACTAACTCTCAACTGTGTACAGAAGACTAACTCTCAGCTGTGTACAATAGACTAACTGTCAGCTATGTACAGAAGACTAACTCTGAGCTATGTACAGAAGACTAACTCTCAGCTGAGTACAGAAGACTAACTCTCAACTGTGTACAGAAGACTAACTCTCAGCTGTGTACAGAAGACTAACTCTAAGCTGTGTACAGAAGACTAACTCTCAGCTGTGTACACAGTTTTAAGAACGCCTCCTGCTCAGAGAGGGTAAAGTTACAAAATGTCCTTATTTTCTGTGTTACTATAGCCACTACATTTTTCAACCAACGATCATTACAGCTTGTATATATCTTGAACGTGCAAGACATGATAGTATCAGTGAATACATACCATATCAACATCTTTTCGGTTTGTCTTCGGCTCATTATTGTGTCTCTCAATTATTTCAGTATGTTAAATTGTTTGACATAACATAGGTTTCTCGGTTCATTTTGTATGAATTGAGAACAGCCAAGTGATATAAAACGCTCTCAACTTGCATACGGGACCTCCCAAGTAATTGTCCGTCATTTATAGGAGTGTGCACTTCACCGTCGATACATACTCTATGATTTACTTCGAATGTTCTGTTTTTGTAATCACTTATTAATAAAAACGCAAAGTCTACGCGGAGATGCCACTAGAGAATCTAAATTACTTAATATCTTTCGCCAACTGAGACGGCACTACTTCCAAACATGAGGGATTTGATGGATGACCTGAAGCAAATCACACTGTTTATTAAAACGATTGTCCCTGTAACATAATATCTGACAGAGGTTCGATGAAGAAGTCTGACAACCTAAGTATTGGTTTAGAATCTAAATCACAAGTTATCTCATAGCTTCGATGTGTTTATTTGTGTATACATGATTTCTGCAAAATGTGTGTAAAATGATATCGTGAATGTACAAGGTGTCTATAAAGCAATTCTCAGTGTAGTAATATTCATTGCTGGGGACACTACACTGTGTAAGTTGTGCTTATTTAGTACGTATATCTGTGACTTCCTTGACTACAACATTTATGAGACCCAAAAAAAAACTACTACTCATGTTAATCGCATATCGGATAATATATATTGTAGCGTAACAAAGTTATTTTCTTATCAGCGACATAAAGTTATTGTAACGTATTGTTATAGTTACTATATATATATATATATATATATGGATAAACTCAGTAGCTCTATGTTCTGTTTAGTGCTATAAGTTCCCCAAGTTTGTTACACACACGAATGAAAATATTGTCACACTTATAAACATTCCACAAAGAAGGTGATGGCGCTAGCAGAATTTTGAATTGATATTCATGTCCGACGAAAGTTGACCACTGATACGATTAGTTGACCTTTGGCTCCATGACCGAGACACAAAGTTTGAACTTATGTCAACATTTGCCACAACGGCTACGCCTAATATTTAATATTCTTGAATTTTAATCGACGTTCACACTGTTTCAATCAAAATGTTTACTATGCATTCAGATGTTGCGAATTGTAATACTGTGCACCATTAGTCTGTATGAGAGATCTTAAAAGTTGATATTACTGCTCAAAATCGATATCGATCAAGTACATCCACTGATCATGACATTCCTTGCAACATTACAATCTTTTTTATATACATAATATTGTATACAACAATTAGGGATCACGTCAACATTAGAATATATTCAGAAACAACAAGTTAAATGGTTCGGCCACATAACCAGACAGAAAGAGCAAAGTATTATCCAAAAAAACACTTAATAAACGATACGAAAACAGGAGACCTATTGGACGCCCTCGTAAAAGGTGGATAGATAGTGTATTAGAGACACTCAGAAATATAACAGCAGAGGAGGCAAATAGAAGGGCAAAAGACCGTACACTCACTCTCACCTCAACACTGAAAGGTACATGAGGACAGAAAGAAGTATATTTTATACAACTCACTCTCCTCTCAGCACTGAAAGGTACATGAGAACAGAAAGAAGTATATTTTATACAACTCACTCTCCTCTCAGCACTGAAAGGTACATGAGAACAGAAAGAAGTATATTTATACAACTCACTCTCCTCTCAGCACTGAAAGGTACATGTGAACAGAAAGACGTAGTTTTATACACTTAAATATATAGTCGTTGTGATGTTGTGGAATAAACCCGGTCAACGCTGAGTATTTCATCAAATAGTATATAAAACTCTGCTGCTAACAGTAGATGTAGTTTAAACTAAGATGGTCTAAAGCAATTAGTTACTCTATCTGTCTACCTATCTATCTATATATCTATACGCTGTGGCCTTTGTTTGCCTTGCGGTGTCAGGGGTGGAAGAGTTATCTGGAGATGGCCTTCTTGTGCGCTGTTTGTAAGCTTTTTCCTGTAGATTCTTTAATTTATGTGATCCATCTTTTACATGGTCTGTCTCTGGCTTTATAACCGTTATGTCTCTAGGTACCGAGTTCGATCCTCACCACAGGCAATTGTGCATCCGGACCGTTCAGAAAGCAATGGCAACCTACTGAACGTATTTATATTGCCTAGAAAATCACCACAGCCAACAAATGCTGGGTTGATAGCTAAGTCCTGGATAGGATATTCTACCAATTTGTTTTTAAATGTCTATATGTCATGGCCATCTTTTGCATACTGTCTGTTGGTAGTCTGGAAGCTTGTGAAAACTACTTGATCTGTTGTCTCTTGATATGTTCCAATACTGGTATTGTTTTGGTTATCTGACTGATGTTATCGTTTCTAATTCTATCTCTTAATGACACTCCGAGTATTCTTCATAGACATTCCATTTCTGCTGTCATTATTTTGCTTTTGTCTTGTGCTGTCATTGTCCATGTTTGGCACTGGTAGCACAGTGTTGGAATAATAATACTCTAGTGTAATGCAACTTTAGTGTCTATGTTTACATTTTTGTTCTTGAAAATATGTGTCATCTGTCTCTGGATCTGGTATGTTTTGTTGCATCTTTTTGTATCTCTTTATTGTTTTTCCATTCACTCGATATAATGCTTTCTAAGTAAGTGAACTAACTCATTTACCTGTTTAAGGTATTTATTACATCTTGTCTCAATTTCGTACTTTTGTCTTCTATAAATCATTGTCACATCTTGTCTCAATTTCGTACTTTTGTCTTCTATAAATCATTGTCACATCTTGTCTCAATTTCGTACTTTTGTCTTCTATAAATCAGTGTCACATCTTGTCTCAATTACGTACTTTTATCTTCTATAAATCATTGTCACATCTTGTCTCAATTTCGTACTTTTGTCTTCTATAAATCATTGTCACATCTTGTCTCAATTTCGTACTTTTGTCTTCTATAAATCATTGTCACATCTTGTCTCAATTACGTACTTTTGTCTTCTATAAATCATTGTCACATCTTGTCTCAATTACATACTTTTGTCTTCTATAAATCATTGTCACATCTTGTCTCAATTTCATACTTTTGTCTTCTATAAATCATTGTCACATCTTGTCTCAATGACGTACTTTTGTCTTCTATAAATCTTTGTCACATCTTGTCTCAATTACGTACTTTTGTCTTCTATAAATCATTGTCACATCTTGTCTCAATTACGTACTTCTGTCTTCTATAAATCATTGTCACATCTTGTCTCAATTACGTACTTTTGTCTTCTATAAATCATTGTCACATCTTGTCTCAATTACGTACTTTTGTCTTCTATAAATCATTGTCACATCTTGTCTCAATTACGTACTTTTGTCTTCTATAAATCATTGTCACATCTTGTCTCAATTTCGTATTTTTGTCTTCTATCAAATAATCCACATGGATGACGACCCGATCCAGACCAGCGAACATTGCACATTTGAGCTCCGCCTTTTCGTGGCAGAATCTTAGGTGATGTGAATTGCTGCGTAGCATTACTGCGTTACATACGAAAGAGAAATTCTTGATAAAATCGATGTATTTTTTCTTTAACACATTAGATTAGTACAGTCGTATCAGTTAATGTGTGATATCGAAACGAGAGATTCAGAATTCTGCTCAAACTGTAAGAGAATTCCAATAGTAAACTTGGTCTTCAAGCGACATCATCAAGCTGATCTACGTCGATATAATGGTTTTCGTTAATGAACATGGAGAACCACATTTTAGCCGCGAAATTTGCATTTACCCATTGAAGCCAGAGAATTCAAAAGAGAGGTTCATTAATATCAATATACTGATCTAGAATGTGGATCCAATGTCATACTCGCTTCTGTACCCATACATTGATCCGGGTTGGCAACCATGTTGACAACGTGAGGTATTTTAGGGATTTCGGTAAGACCCAACAAATTTCGTCCAGACGGGATGACGGGTCCCAACGGGATCCGAATTCATATATATATATATATATATATATATATATATATATATATATATGTAGGCCTATATCTTTCTAATGTGTATATCTCGTCTATCTACCTAATCAAAACAAGGTAACTGCGTGAAACGTAACAGCAATTAGACTTAACGTAAAACACAGGTTTATATTTCGTTTCAATGGGACACGATAGACTATATCTAAAACTAGTGGGTAATGATGGGCAATGATGAGCACACAAGAAATCATAAAAATTACAATATACAAATCACATTCAACGTTTCAACCAAAAGGTCTTTATCAAGACACAAATAAAACATAAAAATACGATGAATGGAAACATTATCACAACGTCCAACGGAAATATGGAAATGATATGCCGGAAGGTCAGAAAGTACATAAAAACGTAAATATATGTGGAAACGTAACAAACAAAAAGATGAGTAAATGACGGAACAAAAATAATAAAGACAAAGACCACACCAACCCAGTACTAGACATAAGAGTGGTCGGAATTTTTTTCTTTTTCTTCTTTCGTTCACTTGAAACATGTCTATATCTGCAATTCTGTCTCCTTAATAAAACTCACTGTCTTTTGTAGTTCATACAGTGTCCCATAGAGTTTTGATTCCAGTGTTGTTTCCTCTGGCCAATATGTCTGCCTCAGCGTTTCATGTTCAGAACACTCTTGAAGTATATGTTTGGCACTCTGTCCTGCTCCACATGTACACATGGCCGTGTTGCCAATCTTGAACTTTGTATACATGTGACTGCGGAGTCGGTTGTGTCCTGTTCTGAGACGTAGAATTATAACTTGTTCTGATCTGTTCATAATGTGATAGTCATCTTGTGTTGGTGTTTGTGGTTTTCTTATTGACTTGATCATCTGTTTTTTTCTGATGGTAGGTGATTGGTATATCTGGTTGGTCTTCGGCAGCACCTTCCTTAGCCAGTTGGTCTGCTTTTTCATTTCCTGGTATTGCACAGTGAGAGGGTATCCACTGCATGGTTACCCCTATACTGGTAAGACAATTCGCTAAGTAATTTTTTTAAGTCTGTTAGTTTTCCAGACTGGAGAGCTTGAAGCACTGACCTTGCAGCTGTCAGGAATACCACAGGCTGTAGGTCAGAGTTGGAGTTCAGCAGTTTTTTAGCTGCCACACTAATTGCCTTGATTTCTGCATCATAATTATTGCAGAATTTTCCGGTCGGTGTTCTGGTTGTATCTATAGGCCTGTGTGGATATTCTATATATACACCTGCACCTCCATTCCTCACAGCATTCTGTGCTGACCCATCTGTGTATACTCTGACCCATATATCTTGTGGATATTCCTCATCCAGGAAACTGAGGGTGACTGTCCTCCGCTGCACACTGTTCTGTTCGTCCTCGCTTAGTATTCCTTTCACATGGGTCTGGATGTATATTGGCATTCCATGCCTTTCACTCCACGTGGTTTGTTCTGATACAGACCTTAAGGGGCTGTCAACTTCAGGTAGGTCTGTAAGTTCTCTACGGAGTCGTTTAGCTTGATAGATAAAACTGCTTCTTTTACGTCGCCCCATTGCTAGATTTTGGAATCTTTCCTTCATTGGATGACTTGGCATACACTGAAACTTTTCTGCTTGAATTAGTACTTTTGTGTCTCAGCGTTCGCTAAATTTAGTCCAGACGGGATGACGGGTCCCAACGGGATCCGAATTCATATATATATATATATATAGTCCTATATCTTTCTAATGTGTATATCTCGTCTATCTACCTAATCAAAACAAGGTAACTGCGTGAAACGTAACAGCAATTAGACTTAACGTAAAACACAGGTTTATATTTCGTTTCAATGGGACACGATAGACAATATCTAAAACTAGTGGGTAATGATGAGCAATGATGAGCACACAAGACATCATAAAAATTACAATACTCAAATCACATTCAACGTTTCAACCATTAGGTCTTTATCGAGACACAAACAAAACATAAAAATACGATGAATGGAAAAATTATCACAACGTCCAACGGAAATATGGAAATGATATGCCGGAAGGTCAGAAAGTACATAAAACGTAAATATACGTGGAAAAGAAACGAACAAAAAGATGAGTAAATGACGGAACAAAAAGACAAAGACCACACCAACCCAGTACTAGACATAAGAGTGGTCGGAATTGAGCCCAAAAGGCTTGAGTGTACCCAATTCAAAAATTAGAAGATTTTCTAGAGCATACCTAGATCTATCATCGGTGGTGCAAGATCTGATGGAGGTGACCTGAATATGCAACGCACCATGATGACCATCGCCGTTGAAGTGAGTGGCCACGGGAGTGGGTGTTCTGTGCTTGATGGCATGAAGATTTGGCCACACACTTCAACGGCAATGGTTATCATGGTGCGTTGGATATTCAGGTCACCGTCATCAGATCTTGCACCACCGATGATAGATCTAGGTATGCTCTAGAAAATCGTCTCATTTTTGAATTGGGTACACTCAAGCCTTTTGGACTCAATTCCGACCACTCTTATGTATAGTACTGAGTTGGTGTGGTCTTTGTCTTTATTCTTTTTGTTCCGTCATTTACTAATCTTTTTGTTCGTTTCTTTTCCACGTATATTTACGTTTTTATGTACTTTCTGACTTTCCGGCATATCATTTCCATATTTCCGTTGGACGTTGTGATAATTTTTCTATTCATCGTATTTTGATGTTTTGTTTGTGTCTCGATAAAGACCTAATGGTTGAAACGTTGAATGTGATTTGTGTATTGTAATTTTTATGATTTCTTGTGTGCTCATCATTGCCCATCATTACCCACTAGTTTTAGATATAGTCTATCGTGTCCCATTGAAAGGAAATATAAACCGTTGTTTTACGTAAGTCTATCTACCTACGTACTTATCTTCCTATCTAATATATTTGTCTATCTAATATATCTAATTACTATCTATCTACATATCTATCTACCTATCTAATCTATCATCGGCCTAGTGACTCTTTTCGTCTTCTGTAAGACATCGCAGGATTGAATTGGGATATGTTTTCGGGCTATGGCAAGTATGGTCACTTGATATTCTGTAATATTGTGACGTCTCAGATTGTTGGTAACTCTCTCAATCTACCTTCTGTTTGCTCTTCCTTGCCTTTTGTTGTTTTCATTTCAATTTCGATGCCCAACCACCAGGAAAGGTGCACCAAATTTTATCCTCTGGTACAATCAATGAACTCTTGCCGCAGGCCAGTAACAGTTAATTCTCATGAAGTGGCAAACCCATTTCACTTTTAGTTTTTCAATATAATGCGCTACTCTAACAGATTTTATAATCTCTTTATTTCTCACATAATCTCTTCTCGTTCTGATTGCTGTTTTACTTAGACATCTCATTTCTCATGTAGTAAGCTTTTTCTCGTGTTTAATGTTCATGTCTGCCATTGATAACCCAAGGTTGGTGTGATTATTGATAACAATAATGTTAGCATTATTTAATTTAGATATTCTCGAAGGGGACCAAATGACGCCTTTGTGGACTAATCGATTTCCAGAGGTTAAACCAAGATGAATATGGGCACAGATAGCTACGTGTCTCTGTAGAGTGGTATCAGATACTTAACCGTTTAAGATTACAGTGAGCTACGCAGAATTCAACCGCGAAAGTTAGTCCAGTTTGGTTGTATCACAACTTTACAGCATCAAAAACATAATGGAGGTCGTGAGTTAGATAACTCAGTAACTACGACCTTATAACATTAATAATAGAAAGGTAAATTATATGAGAAATATACAATCAGATATATAATAGTGACATTTGAGAAAGTCAACACGACAGTTTAGGTTCCAGAAGATACTTGTCCTAAATTGGGACAGAAAACAAAAACATAACCCACGGGAAGTGACGACTGAATTACCATTACGCGATCTTCACAATTGTTGATGGTTTTAAAGCTATGATATAACCAAAATGGGATTAACATCCACGGTTGAAAGTGGCTTACCTCACCATATGAAGTTCTATTAAGTAACCAAAAGGAGATAAAATAATATTTCATAAATATCTCCCATTGGAGATCAGCAATAGATTATCAATAAATCAATCATGAGAAGCTGCCGTAATGTTGTTTTAAAACAATGTTGATTAAGGCATGGTGATTGAGGCATGGTGATTGAGGCATGGTGATTGAGGCACTATATCGTGATTTACGCCGATTAACAAAAATAAATTTAGAATTCAATGTTCAGAAAGTCTATCTTTAGACAATTATGTGAACCCACATGGAAAGAGGGAAAAAAGTGGTAAACAGTGAATCATTTAGAGAAATAAAGAAAATTGTTTGGAAAAATTACTGAGAAATGATAAGAAATTAAAGTGTGAAAAATATGAACTATTTATGAGATTTGTTGAAGGACTTTCCACAGAAACGGTGATAGGGTAAATATGCTTACACTGATGATAAGTGAGAATTTACCCTTTATTGCAAATGCACGGATCGTGTGCAATGAAGATTGCAATGAACTTTATTTGACTTCTTGTATTTATGAGTCCATATGACTGCTTGGATTTATATGAGTCTATATGACTGCTTGGATTGAATGCGTCCAGATACTTGGTGGTATCAATGTTCACCACTTTTGACCGCACAGTGTATATGACATAACGGTTTAAATACTTGGTAGAGTAGGTGGTGGTTATTTTGACCGCACAGTTTATATGACATAACGGTTTAAATACTTGGTAGAGTAGGTGGTGGTTATTTTGACCGCACAGTGTATATGACATAACGGTTTAAATACTTGGTAGAGTCGGTGGTGGTTATTTTGAACGCACAGTTTATATGACATAACGGTTTAAATACTTGGTAGAGTAGGTGGTGGTTATTTTGACCGCACAGTGTATATGACATAACGGTTTAAATACTTGGTAGAGTCGGTGGTGGTTATTTTGAACGCACAGTTTATATGACATAACGGTTTAAATACTTGGTAGAGTCGGTGGTGGTTATTTTGACCGCACAGTGTATATGACATAACGGTTTAAATACTTGGTAGAGTCGGTGGTGGTTATTGTGACCGCACAGTTTATATGACATAACGGTTTAAATACTTGGTAGAGTCGGTGGTGGTTATCTTGACCACAGAGCAATGTGAGTAGGTAGTTTCAAAACGGCCAGATACGTAGTGATATCGGTTGTGGTCACTTTTGACTACACTGTCCATATGACTGTGTTGCTACAATATCGCAAGTCTATTGCAATAAAATAAAACATGCTTGTATGTAGATGTAGTGTAGTTCTTAAATAACTAGTTTGCCAACATGACGACCCTGGTTCACGACCACCTTGCTGCTCGTTGTTATCAATAAAAGAATGTTCGTGGTCTGCCCAACCACCAGGAAAGGTGTACCAGCTCTTATCCTCTGGTACAATCGATGAACTAAACACTTTTAGTGACACCAGTAGTGAAATTTCAGATCTAAAGAAAACAAAACCAAATACCTTAGCAATGACTTCAATAACATACGTATATAATTAAACTATTCGATATTTCTTCATCATCCTATTTCATTCACTAGTTGTGTATATATTTGAAGTGTTATTTCTGATACAAATGACACATTTATTTTTCTCATTAACCTTTGCGTAAATAAACCTACTAAACTACATATATCCGTTACTAGAAAAGTGACTAGAGTTACCAGAGTTCCTGATAAGTATTTCGTTTTTATCTTCGATAATGACTTGTAAACAGTGATATTCGCATGTTAAATCCACAACGTTGCCATGCTGATACTTTACGCACCATATCTGGTGCTTTCTCAAGTCATCTGGTACCAAACTTTATAAATAATATTTGCGCACTAGTTAAGTTCTTCTCTAAAAATCTTTGACGCTGTCTATTGATTTTTATTGGCCGAAGTGACACATTAAGAGACTCCAGTAACAGAAAAAAATAAGAAATCTTAAAAAATCGTTCTGTGAACAACAATACATAAGGTTCTCACGCCCAGGAATTGTGTTATAGCAATAGAAAGAGACATTTTATTTGTACATGACATTATTCCATACTTGCAATTGATAATGCGAGTGAAGTCTGTAAGGTACATGTTGGTGATAATAAATCATACAAGAAGAGAAATCATAAAAGATCACAGAACGCTTATAAAAGTTTGTTTCAAACATTAGCATCATCATCATCATTGTACAGATTGTAAATACAAGTACAGACTGAAATTTCTACAGAAACAGAGTTGTCCTCACATAAAACACAAGATAATCAGCTGTATTCCTATGAACATACAATGAAAGCACAGACTATCCGACTACACGGTATGGGAATGAAAAAAAATAAAAATTCACAACATTTGCAACGTTTCAAACTTGAAGGTCTTTATCAAGAAAATACAAGACAAACACATAAAACAATAAACACTAACGGTGGTATCATAAAATCCTTAGACGGAATACATTTAGCAGCAGAGACATCCAAGGTTACAATGATGTACTTGTACACAAGAATTGCCATACAGACGCACATAAAAATATGGGAAATAAGAACCAAATAAAACAACTCTGCCTGAAAACAACATGAACGACAACACAATAAAGATACCAAACCCCAAATCTAAAAGAATTGTAGTTGTCAGAGATTCGGCGGTTCTGGAATATAACTATGTCTAATACTAACACATTTGTATACGAAATCGTGTAACATTTTTCTGAGTACCGCTGACACCTTCTTTAACGGTAGTTTTTGTTTTTTTTAAATTAGTTTTCTTTGCATGTTTGACAAGAGGTTAGTGTCTTTTGATGAAAATGATTACGCAAAACTATAAACAGCAGACAACAAAATGAGGACGTGTTTATACTGACTGTGATTTCATATATCTAAAATAACGTTAATTTTAATATTAAATCATATTAATAAATTATCATCATCAGGTGCCATGCCGGCTGGCGTAGGCGGGCATGGCTCTCCACAGCTCTCTGTCCACATTATTATGTATCAAAGTCGTTGTTGTTTCCTTGCCGTGCCAGGTTGTCAAACTGTCTAATATTTTATCACGTTGTCGCCCTCTGTCTCTGTTGCCTTCAATTTGCCTGTTGTGACTATGTTCTCTAAACCTGCCTGTCTCTTAAAGTGACCAAAAAAAGAAGATTGCCTTTTTCTTATATTGTTGATTAAGGTCCGTTTCGCATTTGACTCTTTCAACTCTTCTACATTAGTTTTTCTGGCAGTCCATGGTATTCTCAGCATTCTTCTGTAGAACCACATCTCTGTTGCCTCTAATTTCCCACTGAATCATAATAGAGTATCTAGTAAAATGTTAATGTAAAATAGGTTAGTATTTTATTGTGTGCTTTCTAGTGCTTTTCCGGTGCTTTTTCTAAAACTATTAAGCGTTTCTATGATTTTTTTGGCACGAGGCTAGTGAATTTTTGACGAAACGAGTTGTAAACACCGATAATAGTACAAAATCTGACCATGCATATTCGCCCACAACTGTACCAGCTAGTAACACTGTTTTATATTGTTTCTAAGACATAAATGTGGTATATTTTAGACAGAACTTGGAAACCAAGTTACATTGATAGTGTATGCTCCCTGTCTTCCATTGTTGTCCATTGTTGATTAGATCGCCCTCTCATGCTTTGAAAGTAAGACAAAACTAATACGCTTTCATTCATTCACTTATACACCTGGTCAACACATTTTATCGACAGAATTTATGTCCTAATGTTGATGTACAAGGTAAGATAACAGTGTTACTACAAGTTGATATTTCAAGGTGAGATAACAGTGTTATGAAATTACTACAAGTTTATATTTTAAGATGAGATAATAGTGTTATGTCATTGCTACAAGTTGATATTTCAAGGTGAGATAATAGTGTTATGAAATTACTACAAGTTGATATTTTAAGATGAGATAATAGTGTTATGTCATTGCTACAAGTTGATATTTCAGGTGAGATAACATGTCATTACTGCAAGTTGATATTTCAAGGTGAGATAACATGTCATTACTGCAAGTTGATATTTCAAGGTGAGATAACATGTCATTACTACAATTTGATATTTCAAGGTGAGATAACATGTCATTACTACAAGTTGATATTTCATGGAAGATAAAGTATCCTATGTTATGATACTGTCAGAAGATATTTTCAAATAGAAAAGTAATTTACAAAATACAATGGCGCCATTTTAAACTATTGTTTCATAGAAATATTGTTTTGTAAAATGGCATCGTACTTTCAGAAGCCAGAAATTCATCGACCGATTATTTGTAAATGTGATAGCACTGGCACAAGTCTTCACTTTGTGAAAAGATCATTTGTAAATGTGATAGCACTGTCACACGTCTTCACTTTATGAAAAGATTATTAGTAAATGTGATAGCACTGTCACACGTCTTGGCTTTGTGAAAAGATCATTAGTAAATGTGATAGAACAGTCACACGACAATCTACCTTCAAACAAATAACTACCATCAGGCAGCATAACACAGTAATCTGTGCTAGTAAATTACAGATACAGTGAAGGCAGACCTAGAGGCCGACCTCGAAAACTATGGACCACTATGGAAACTATGGAAAACTCTTCTGACGCTGAAAGAGTTTAGCAATAGATAGATAGGTAGACTGTCACACGTCTTCATTTTATGAAAAGATGAATATATTCAAATACTATGTCACTATCACGAGCTTTCTAATTTTCTTTACAACTGTACACATTGGTTCCCAAACTAGCACTGGTGATAAAAGTATTGTTCCTACATTACAATTGATGATGACCGTGTGTTACAAACATGTTTTACACATTCAAAATCTGACTGGAACTTTGAACTTACCTAACCTTTATAGCTGCTGAAACGAAGACCTAAGCACTTCTTCTTTGCGAACCACAGAAATTGCGAGCGATTACTTCTTACTTTCTGTGTAGAGGTTTCTCGGAGCTTTCTTTCATACTCAGGAGGCTTCAGTTTTCGACATAGTAAAATGCCTATTGAAATAGTTTTCTACTCAGAATTGATACATGTGACGAGACCAGCTGATAGTTTGCTTGGGTTACCCATTGTGTGTCTTTCCTCCGACGAGGCACTAAGCAACCAACGAGTTATTCCTCGTGTAGGAAGACCATTACATTATCACCTTTTATGTCCCCAGCTTCCAAACCTAATGTATTATTCTGTATGATCTGTGTTGGGCAACGGTGATAGTGAAATTACACTCTGGATTGATACACCGTCCTAGACGAGGTGCAGCTTTGCCAAACACGTGGAGGGGTGTGGGATTAACCGCGCCTATATTAACACCGGTCGACAACAAAAAAATGGCGGCGCGTGGCGTTGGCGACACACCCCATCCGACGAGATATCGTGAGATTTGCACGTACCACAGCCCGTGCACATAGCTGGGGACATGCGCAATCGAAGCCGGTACATCCCCACATCCGAAACGATCGTTGCTCAAAATTGCTATCTAGAAGGCACACGTTCAAGAGAAATTAATCTGACCACATCTGCACACCGGTACGATGCCATGATGGTCGGTTGTATAGACATTTCTTTCATCATATTTTGAATAAAAATAGCATTTAATCGTGGCTTGATTAATGAATTATTAGGTTATTTAGTTTCACAGCAGTGAATATACAGAATGCCGTGTTGGTTTTGGGACTTGTAGATGTGTGATATCGAATATGTTGAAGTGGCACCAAAAATGACTCTATGCCTAAGCTCAAAGAGCGATCTTACTGCAAATCTCCCCATCGAGGCCAGAACCTTGAAGTGGTGATGGGGCTTAGTTCAGCCATCAGAGGCTGGAAACTAAGACTGGTCGGGCACTCCCACTCGAGCAGGACCATAGTCCGGCCCAAGTAAGCAGAGTGCTGAAGACGGAGGCAACCAGCCAAAAGGCGCACAGATAATCAGGTTGCCACGCATAAAACACAATGGAAACATGTCTGCATCTAATAAATGTTATGGTGCCTGCCCTGTGGCGGACGTTCAGGCAGGGACGGTGCCGGGCCCTATACCTCGAAAGGGCCCAACCTCAGTTACTGAAAGTCCTTCTCAATTGCCCCGAGGAGCCAGGAGGCAAGGGAATAGAGCTACTGGCCAAACAAACAGACGACCAATAAAAATAATGCACTGGAATGCTGAGGGTGTCAACAGTAAAAGAGATGGATACAGCAAAAAATTGGAACTTGAAAATGTCCTCAGTGAAGAACAAGTTAATATTTGCTGTATCCAAGAAACACACCTCAGCAGCGACATAGCCTTCAAAATCAGAGGCTACCAGTGCTACCGATCTGACCGAAAAGACAGGCGAAAGGGTGGAATTCTGACACTAGTTAAAAACAATATTAGCGCATGTCAGCTGGAAGTATACATGGATGGGGCAGAATACCAGATGCTCCACATAAAAACAGACAGTGCAGAATTCCATCTCCTGAACTACTACTGCCCAAATGATAAACCATTGGCACTAGACACAATTCCAGATAAAGAAAGGCTTATGGTGTGTGGTGACTTCAACAGCCACTCTCAAAGCTGGGGCTACGATCATATCGACAAGAGAGGTGAGGAACTTGAGAGCTGGCAGGATGAAAATAATCTCATTCTTATTAACCAGCCAGCTGACTCACCAACCTTCTACTCGAGAGCATGGCACACCACCTCTACACCAGACCTGGCATTCTACTCACCAGGCCTGGAATGGAACATTACACGTGTCGTTGGAAAGCAGCTTGGGGGTAGTGACCACAGACCAGTATTTCTGGAAATTCACAATGAATATACCAAGGACAGCAGCACGCTCACTAGGTGGAACTATAAGAGGGCAGACTGGAAAATGTACCAGCATTTAACCAGTGTTCTAGCTAAGGACATGAACTTGGACAAAGACATCAATAGAGCAGTGAGTGAATTTAATAGATGTATACTACATGCTGCTAGTAAAACCATACCCAGGGGGGCACGCAAAAACTACAAACCCTACTGGAATGATGAACTGGAAAAGCTGCAAAATGAGATGGAAACATCTAGAAAGCAGGCTGAGAACAGACCTAGCCAAGAACATCACAACAAATATCAGCAAACAAAGGCTAAATTTCAAAGAGCCAAGTTACAAGCCAGACGGAACAGCTGGAAAGAAAAATCAGAGTCGCTGAACCTAGAAAGAGATACTAGGAAATTATGGAAACTTGTAAAACAACTAAATGATGAAGGTACAGGGAGAAATACCAGGATCACACTTTATAAAGATAAAAACACTTTAACAGGTAAACATGCAGCTGATTACTTTGCAGATTCCTTTGCAGAAGACAATAACGTCAAAGTCAGCCCAGACAAACAACAGGAGGTTCGAGCGAACCAGCAAAACATTGGACAAGACGAACCTATACCTGAAGTCATGGAGGCACCAATCACAATGAGAGAACTGGAGCATGCAATATCCAAATTGAAAATGAAAAAGTCCCCTGGAGCTGATGGAGTGTCCAATGAAATGATTAGAAACCTGGGAATTGCAGCAAGAGCAAAGCTGCTGCAAATCTTTAACACAAGCTGGTCCACAGGTAATGTACCACAGGCGTGGAGAGAAGCAATAATGATACCACTCCTCAAATCAGGAAAAGATGGCAACACAGTCTCCAACTACAGGCCCATCAGCCTCACAAGCTGTTTATGCAAAACAATGGAACGCATTATCAATCTTAGGATGCAGTGGTACCTTGAAAGTGAAAACCTTCTGGTATCACAGCAAGCAGGTTTCAGACAGTGCTACTCTACTGAAGATCAGGCAACCTACCTCTCCCAAGAGATTGAGGATGCCTTCCAAGATAAGAAACTGGTACTAGCAGCATGGATAGACCTTAGGAAAGCATTTGATAAGGTATGGAAAGAAGGGCTCCTAAAGAAATTGCGAAATTGCAGGGTTATCTCAAGAATGTACAAATGGGTAAAAGCATACCTGCATAATAGAAGAGCCAGGGTACAATTAGATGGTCGCAAAAGCAAGAAAGTCCTACTGCGTCATGGAGTCCCCCAGGGAGGAGTCCTGTCACCCACACTTTTCTTGGTTTACATCAATGACCTAGTTGCTGAACTACCACACGGGATCAAAGTGGCAATGTATGCTGACGACCTGGTGATCTGGTGCACGGAAGAACATGCAACAGTGGCCACTAAACAAATACAAAGAGCTATCGATGCCCTAACCTTATGGGCAAATAGATGGTGTGTCAGCATTAACACAGATAAGTGCAGCACTACACTCTTTACCCTCTCACCAAAACAAAAAGCCGGTCATATCAAGATAGACGGAGAGCTCTTGAAAGAAGACAAACAACCAACATACCTCGGAGTTACTTTTGATGATAAGCTGACATGGAAGCAGCACATAAACAAAGCAACAACAAAAGCTAGGAGGAAGTTAGCTATCCTGAGAAAACTAAGTGGAACCACATGGGGAGCCAGTGGGAATATACTCAGTAAAGTTTACCAGCAAGGCATAAGACCACACCTGGAATATGGTTCAGCTGCGTGGTGTCCTGCATCAAACACCACATTACAAGATCTAGATAAAGTGCAAAACCAGGCACTTAGAATAATGTTGGGAGCAATGAAATCAACACCCATAGCAGAGATGCAGAAAATGGGAAGAATGCAAACACTTGGCGAACGCAGAGACACAAAAGTACTAATTCAAGCGGAAAAGTTTCAGTGTATGCCAAGTCATCCAATGAAGGAAAGATTCCAAAACCTAGCAATGGGGCGACTGAAAAGAAGCAGCTTTATCCATCAAGCTAAACGACTCCGTAGACAACTTACAGACCTACCTGAAGTTGACAGCCCCTTAAGGTCTGTACCAGAACAAACTCCATGGAGTGAAAGGCATGGAATGCCAATATACATTCAGACCCATGTGAAAGGAATACTAAGCGAGGACGAACAGAACAGTGTGCAGCGGAGGACAGTCACCCTCAGTTTCCTGGACGAGGAATATCCACAAGATATATGGGTCAGAGTATACACAGATGGGTCAGCACAGAATGCTGTGAGGAATGGAGGTGCATGTGTATATATAGAATATCCACACAAGCCTAGAGATACAATCAGAACACCGACAGGAAAATTCTGCAATAATTATGATGCAGAAATCCAGGCAATTACTGTGGCAGCTAAAAAACTGCTGAACTCCAACTCTGACCTACAGCCTGTGGTATTCCTGACAGCTGCAAGGTCAGTGCTTCAAGCTCTCCAGTCTGGAAAACTAACAGACTTGAAAAAACTACTTAGCGAATTGTCTTACCAGTATAGGGTAACCATGCAGTGGATACCCTCTCACTGTGGAATACCAGGAAATGAAAAAGCAGACCAACTGGCTAAGGAAGGTGCTGCCGAAGATCAACCAGATATACCAATCACCTACCATCAGAAAAAACAGATGATCAAGTCAATAAGAAAGCCACAAACACCAACACAAGATGACTATCACATTATGAACAGATCAGAACAAGTTATAATTCTACGTCTCAGAACAGGACACAACCGACTCCGCAGTCACATGTATACAAAGTTCAAGATTGGCAACACGGCCATGTGTACATGCAGTACAGAGTGCCAAACATATACTTCAAGAGTGTTCTGAGCATGAAACGCTGAGGCAGACATATTGGCCAGAGGAAACAACACTGGAATCAAAGCTCTATGGGACACTGTATGAACTACAAAAGACAGTGAGTTTTATTAAGGAGACAGAATTGCAGATATAGACATGTTTCAAGTGAACGAAAGAAGAAGAAGAACTGCAAATCTACATGTTTTATACAGTTTCCCCGGCAATATTTTGATAATTTCGCAATGAACGAACATAAATACAACAGATTTACGTGTGATTTAGTGTGTAGTGTGTACAGTGTGGCCAAGCAATTCGATAAGTAAGGTAAGTTATTTTTTTACTAATTTTTTCCTATTTATTTGCTATAAAATATATTATGTGTGTAAAAAACGTCTTTACCACTTTCTCATACATCTAGTATCACACACACACGTACATAAATTGCACCAATATATGCAGAATTCAATTCCTTATTTATATGCGCAAATATTATTTAACTATCAATAACTGCCAAAAAATATTATCACATTTTCAAAACAGTCACCATCAATAACGCAAATTCTCAAAAGAGAATCCGGTGGCAGGGAGACGTTTCGTATTTTTAATCTGGCTTGCTAAATTTAGACCTGTAGATTTCTCACGCATTCATCTCGTCTACTTGTGATGGCCCTCCAATCCATCGCCAGGCGTGGCATATGTCTTTTTATTATTCGTCATTCCGCATATCACCCAAATCCGTGGAAAAACTATGCCTATTTCAGACGAGGAGCGTCGCAGGGGTCTTGGGTACTGAACCAAATTCTCTCTGTATGAATCGTTTTTTACAACGTCGACAGTCGGGTTGCGTTAGGGTTTCAGTGTCCTCGATGACAAGGACGTGCTACATCCTACTGGCCTTGTATTGAACCTGGAACCTCGGGATTCTGAGACAGACGTACTTAACCATACGGCCACGAACTCCGTTTGGAATATTGAGGCTCAAGAACATGCTATAGTTTAGTACACACGAATCTAGCACATCGCTAGAGGACAGCGATATGTGCAAGCATGAGTTAAAAACGAGGTTAAATGAGGTGTGGCGCATGGCCGAGAGGTCAGAGCGCTAGTCTCACACGAGTGAGGTCTAGAGCTCGATCCCCGGTAAGGACTGGGCTTATTTCTGTCGGAGGGTACATTAAAAAAACTCACCCTGTACATGACGTGGCGACAGCAAGAGCATGCGGCCGATATCACACAGCTGAACTGGTAAAATGCAGTATTGACAGTTTTTAAAAAAAATACTTTCTTTTATAACTACGTGTTTTCCTGTCAATTATTGCAGTAAGGCATTTTTTGGCTGTGGAAATAAAGGCGGCTTTGCCATATCTGTCGTTGCGACGTGTACAGAAATAAATTTTTATTACACCTCCGAAAGACAAAAATCCATGCCCTAGCCTTGTATTGAAACGGGAACCTCTGGGTTCTAAGACAGACGTTCTAACCATACGGCAGCGCGCTCCGTTTGGATGGTTGACAGCCAAGAAAAATTTTTCAACCATTTTGTCCTGGCTCGAAGTAGAAATGTATGTTGGATTACAAACTTGGACGAGACGTTAACGCTGTCGGTGAACGAAACCGTGGGTAAGAGGGCAAACCTATCCTAGGCCAGCTTCACTGTTTTGTATATTCCTATAAAGGAACCTGAATTGCGGTTGAGATAATGGTTAGTATCCGAGAGCATAAAGAACAATAGACCATCAAGTTACACGACAAGATCACTAAAAACGAAAAACCATGTACGAGATAGTCGTAGTTGACCCAAGTCTAAATCTCTGCCTATCGTCTCTTTGGAAACTATCACCCATGTCCACGTTTTGGTATGTAAAGTCGAAAGACATACATGTGTACTAAACCGTCACGGCGAAGAATTGATATACACAAAAACTGTAACACGCTAGGAAGTCTCAATTAAATTAAATGCATGTCGACTCAGGTCAAACGGCAGAACCATATTTGACGCTTCCCCAAGGAAATCACTCGAAAATCCGCTTTAGTTTTCAGAGATCTAACGCTGAAGGAGAATTATGTACATCGCGATATTTTCTTTAATTATAATACCCTATTTAGTTTTATCATACGTCCTTTTTTTAATTTGACAGTAATGGCTGCACCAGTCGCGGACGAGAATAAGGTTGTATACAATTTCCTAGGACGTTCCGGCCTCAAAGTCTCAAACATCAGTCTGGGATGTGCGACATTTGATAAAGTTGAAGTGAGTAGGGTAAGGGGTAGCATAGATGTACTAATCTTATAGATAAATAACCATTGTCATGATCCATCCTACGCCGAAAATGTAGGAGCTGCAGTAATAATGTGTGAATACCAGTATAAATGGAAATAGGTTAGTTTTGCTATCAATAGTAAATGCGATATACTAACAGAATACAAAAATGGACGACGTTTCGACTACAAACCTTATTCAGGGTGGAAAACAATAACTAAACAAAGACAGAATTACAGTGAATAAATGCACTTGGGATACTGTGAATGAAAATCTATAGGAAAGAATAGAAGGACAGAATAACACACAAAAGCAGTGGAGAGGGGAATAACACATAGATTGTATATATATATATATATCACAGCAGATGCACGATATGAAGATGGTTACAGAAGGATGATGACAAAGAAAAGATGAAAGTAAGATGAGAGAGCCGCGTTGATATGACAGGAGATACTGGAGGTCAGTTTCAGCCAACTTTCTTTGCGGAGACGACATTTAGTGATGATGATGACGATAAGAGTGGTGATTTTAGCGGCTTTCCGGCAGAATGGATCTGCTTAACTGGCTGTTTAAGTGCCTCATCGACTATAATGTGTTAAGAAATTTGTCAATGTTTACTTTATACTGAATTTAATCAATCATCTTCATACTATAAATAGCTGTCCTTAAAGTTCATATATATATAAAGTTCATATATATATAAAGTTCATATATATATAAATTTCATATATATATAAAGTTCATATATATATAAAGTTCATATATATATAAAGTTCATATATATATAAAGTTCATATATATATAAAGTTCATATATATATATATAAAGTTCATATACCTCTGGGGTCGTCGTGACTTGATTACCAGAACTGAGACATCGATTATTTTTCTTTTTCTGGTCGTAAAACAGTTATACCTAAATTGGACGAATGTCCGCGGTTGAGAGAAGCGTTGTACCATAACATAAATGTACCATAACAGGTACATTTTACATAACCAAACTAATCTGGCCTCATGGAAAGATAAGAAAGCAAAGCAAAAAGGTTCTGATAACACTGGGTATAAAAATAGAATTATTACAGAAATAAAAATTAAATACATTAAACACTATGGGCATAGGAAAAGACTCCTTGGTGAAGATCGTATTTGAAACTAGAGTCGAGGATCGCAGAGCAAGAAGTACGCAGAGGTATAAGCAAGAAACAAGCTAAACATGAGAATTCATATATTGTATATTAATGTATGGCTCAGAAACATGAAAAATGAACAAACAGCTAACAAACATCATTTATGCATTTGATATATGAATATATAGAAGAATAGGGAGAATTTGATGGAAAGAGAAGAAAAAGAGAAATAATTTCGTGTGAAAGCAATACTATTAAATGAAAATAAGATTTTTTTGAAGTACAATATTTTGGACATTTTAAAAGACATGACACCGTATTTAAGACCTTACTTGAGGGTAAAGTCGAGTGGATGGGACCAAGATGTAGGTAGAGATACAAGTGGGAGTTCTTACCAGGTGGACAGGTTACAGGGTACACTACGGGCTAATGAATCCAAACACATTTTATTTTTTTAATATTAGGCTTTATTGCATACAGATTATGTGACCAGGAGATTTTTTAAAAATCCGCATCGTCTAATTATTCGATCTGCGCGCAACGTACTGAGATCCCACCCCTCACCACAGGTCTTCCAGGTGAAGGGAAAGGGGGGCTTCTCTGTGCATTACGTAGCTCAATGGACGCTGTGTAGTATGCGCCTTTAGAGAAAGTTCGTTTCGTTAAATAATGTATGGTGTGTTCCGATAAAATCGTGGACACATTATCCCGTAAAATACCGGTTACGGTAAAGGTAAGTCATATGGCAGCAACCTGCCGTCGGGGATGAAGATAACTCTTAATGTACTTAAAGTACTGGTTACAGTCTAGCGGAATGTATCGTCAAAGCACGAGACATGAGATTTTGGAGGCGCGCTGCGGTCAACCTTGATGCCAGAAGACGGAACTTGATGTTGATTAGAGGTACAAGAATGACAGAAACGTCACGAGATTGACAGGATACATATCAGCAGTCATACTAGCATAATACAATACAATATAATACAATACAACACAATACAATACAATACAATATAATATAAATTATATAAGTACAAAGCAACATACCTTAGATGCGAAGATGGACGTCGTCTGATGATGATGATTTGGCTAACAAGAAATAATGATGATTATGAAGTGAGTCTTAAAGAATCAATTTCTCATGAAGACCTCATTTGTGTTTCCTCTCTATATAGCCAGTTTCAAGCTCTTAAATAATTACGGAATTCATTGAGTCACACTGACCGATGAACATAATTCCAAAAAAAAAAGTTGAAGCGAAAGTCATCCTCAGTCAATGTGCGGGAGTTTATGACAATCTGTAACAATAAAAATTACCGTTTTATTTGGTGCAGTGTCCGGCTCTGAGGCGAAGTGGTACATAGAGCGTCTGTGACGGCAAAGGTACCGAGTTCGTTCCTCGACACAGGCAATTGTGCATCCGGACCGTTCAGAAAGCAATGGCAACCTACTGAACGTATTTATATTGCCTAGAACATCACCACATCCAACAAATGTTGGGTTGATAGCTATGTCCTGGATAGGATATGCTACCAATTATTTATTTTTTGATGCAGTAGATGCGAGTGGTGAGGGCAATAAACGAACCGATACACTGGCGAACGTGGCAAGTGTCATTAGGTACATCAATCGATCGAGCTGACACTGTGAATGTGTTAAACGACCTCCTCCGCTCAGAAAATTCACATGTGTGAATCATAGTTGATAATAACTTATTTTTCCGGACCAATCGCCACTATACTGGCTTTATAGCATGGGTCTACAGGACCTTTCACCACTTTACTGGCTTTGATTTGATATTTGATTACTTCACAAGGCTAACTGTAACCTTGTGAAGTAATCAAGTATCATCAATGTACTTACATATTCATATTCTGTAACAATTCCCCTTTCCAATGATGTATTACACATACACTATTTTTCAATATTAGCATGTCAAGTGATTCAATAAAAACACATATAAGGAAATTTTATAAAATTAATTTGGTCCAAACCTAAAAATAATCAAGTCATGAAAGAGTTTAAGTTATAACAGCCAACTCAAACATGTAATAGCAGCAGGAATTTCAAGGGAAATAGACAATCAGTTATTATTTATCGTTAGGTCGTAGACTATCCCCTGCCAAAGATACTTCTCTATGGTGAGCGAGCTGGAGAAGGGTACACGATCTCAAGGTGGCCAAAAGAATCGCTACAAGGATTCGTTAAAGACCTCACTGAAAACCATTGAAATGGACCCAGATACATGGGAAGAACTTGCACACAATAGATCTACACGGCGCTCTACAGTCAAAAATGGCGCATTATCTTGTGAACAGACGAGAAATTCAGCGGCTCAACAGCGCAGAGTAGTTAGAAAGTCACGAATAGAATAAAATCCTTCTACAGCGATTATTCCATGCCCGAACTATCCAATGATTTCAGCTCGAGTATGGGAGTATTAGCTATATCTGAACTCATAATCAGGGACATAATTCTAACTGAACTTTCACAAGCAATGTAACAAATCCTCATCATCACTTGTGATAGACGAACACACATTGTTACATTTCCTTATAATTGTAATGTTTTTTATCTTAACTAGCAATAATGCCAATTATGTTTACATTGTACATTTCTCAGTGGGGATGGCCGGGTCAGAGCGACGAAGACCTCTCACATCGAATACTCAACCGTTACGTGGAATGGGGAGGCAACTTCCTGGATACAGCCGATTTTTATGCAAGGGGCAACTCTGAATTGTTCGTGGGCAGGTGGCTTGAGAAGTAAGTCATTTTAAAAAGGGGCTTAATATCATAGAGGCTTAACTTCAATGTACTCGGGTTATCCCCGCATGTATTCCATCCCTCTCAACGAATCCATACACTGCCTGTCGTATATACTACTTCTATTTATATATATATATATATAAATGGATATCTCCGCATCTATGAATCTTTGTTACTCATTATACAAATGTTTAATACATCGCATATAGGAATACAATTTTCCAGGGTCATAAAGCTTTTGAAATGGTCGGCACTGGCGCTAGCGAAAAATCGAATTAGTGTCCAATTGTTCGGCACAAGCTGACCAATGATACGATTCATTGACCATTTACCTCTGGCAGGTATACATAGGTCAAACAAATCTGTAAACAAATGCATGCGACTAATTAATATTTTTGTATTTCGATCGACGTTTACTGTATTTTAACGAATTCAATATTCTTTCTCCTTGCCATATGATAATGCCATGTATATTTTTGTCTGTAAGCGAGTCGTATAATACTTGTTATATCTGCATTTCTATTGTATTGTTAAATTCGAATTGGTCGGACGATGAATTTTCAGAAGTAACGGTTTCAATACTGTCAACGTTTGTATATATATAATAAATATATATATATATAAAGCCAATTTTACAATCTTTGACGTTAGCCTTTGCTAGTGAAATTGGTAAGAGCTCGATTCCTGTCTGGTACCAAGATACAATATTTTTATTTACTAAGTTCAATACCCAGAGATTGTGGGATTTTTAAATATATTTGTTGACATATTTGAATAGTAATTCCCATTCATTATTTATTGTCTGTTTCCTTTTTTAAACGTATTCTTTCTTTATATAAATCTTTTGATTTTTGGTAAATATATTTGTTTGATTCGTAAGAAACCGCCGAAGACGGATGTGTTGGGCCATTGGCGCAAAAAAAATGACAACACAACGCATTTCCATTCTCTGGACTACATTCGACTGGAAATCTTGTAGGATCATTGTCCTGTTACAAGAGAAATCTTGTGGGAGTTTGAAAATGAACGCTGAAGAAGAAGAAGATTCGTAAGAAATGCTAGTTATTTCTCGGCACTCTTCCAAAACTTTATGGTAGCACATTTAACGGCCAATTATGTTCATTCGGCAAGGCAGAATAGATACTAAATCACTTTGTGATTGTCTAGTCTATTAGTGTCCAAAGGTGATGCATCTTTGTTCTGCAGTGAAATTAATCATATCTGCTATGGAATTTACAACAGAATTTATTCGAGGACATTCAATCTGTTATATATATTCAATAATATCGTCACATATTCAATCTGTTATATGTATTCAAATCTCGTCACATATTCAATCTGTTATATGTATTCAAATCTCGTCACATATTCAATCTGTTATATGTATTCAATAATCTCGTCACACATTCAATCTGTTATATGTATTCAATAATCTCGTCACACATTCAATCTGTTATATGTATATTCAATAATCTCGTCACATATTCAATCTGTTATATGTATTCAAATCTCGTCACATATTCAATCTGTTATATGTATTCAAATCTCGTCACATATTCAATCTGTTATATGTATTCAATAATCTCGTCACACATTCAATCTGTTATACATATTCAATAATCTCGTCACACATTCAATCTGTTATATATATTCAATAATCTCGTCACATATTCAATCTGTTATATATATTCAATAATCTCGTCACATATTCAATCTGTTATATATATTCCATAATCTCGTCACATATTCAATCTGTTATATATATTCAATAATCTCGTCACACATTCAATCTGTTATACATATTCAATAATCTCGTCACATATTCAATCTGTTATATATATTCCATAATCTCGTCACATATTCAATCTGTTATATATATTCAATAATCTCGTCACATATTCAATCTGTTATATATATATTCAATAATCTCGTCACATATTCAATCTGTTATATATATTCAATAATCTCGTCACAAAGTTTTGTATTCTTAAAGTTTCAAGTGATTATCATGACCATGTCATAGTTATTCCCAAAAATGTGGATTTGACCGTGACCTCTTTCATGACCTCGTGAATCATGAGATGAGTACATTTCAGGTAACCATAAGACGTTAAAGACCAGGTGGACACAGTCGACAGGTGGATGATGTTCAATCAGTGAATATCTTTTATCTTTTATAAAAGTAACTCCTCCAAAAATGTTGCCTGTCTTTTTTTTTAACAGTATATATATATTGGGAAAAACTTGAGAACTTGAGGTTCACCAGGGCGGACAAATTACGAAATGAAGACATCGGGGTAAGATTAGAATAACACCTTGCACAGAATACATATACGGGCAGCAAATCAAGTGGTTTGGCTACATTTTGAGAATGCTTAAGAAACTACCTGTGAAGGTATATAACCAAATGAGATCAGGGTACAACGCCAGAGGAAGAGCACGAAAAAGATGTGTAAAAAATGTCAGGGACATCGTGAACAAATACGGCCATAGCACAGCCGAGGCAACACATCTGGCCTTGGAACACAAGCTTGAGCTCCAATCACCCCCTACCCTTAACGGCAAGAGTGGTTAAAAAAACCACCTGAGGAAACTCAATGCCGACCAACACAACACACGGATACAATCGAACGAAAACAGCTGTCAATAGGCTTGTTTTGAAGGCTTGTTTTGGTAGTATGGTAGCCATCTCCTCACCCTTCAAAGGAGAAGAAATAGTTACCGCCCTCATATAGTAGAGCTAGTGAAATATGCGATTACTAACATTTTACACATTTACGGAATTGATACATGCTAAAAATTGTTCTTGGTATGAAAGAAAGCTCGGAGAAACTTCCCCACTGCACATAGGAAGTAAGAGCTAACCGGGATCGCTAACATCTCACACCCCTACGGCATAAATACATGGGTTATCTTTACATTTTACCTTGCTTGTTTTAATTCTCCCCACAGGTCCTCTAATAGCAAATGTCAATTTCGAATCGCGTCCTGTTTGGATTTGATATTATATCAACTATAATTTTAATCTTTGCGTAACTCACGTTCTTAATTAAATGTTTACAGACAACCTCGTGACAAGTTCATTATTGCTACCAAGTGCCGTTTCAACATGGGCTTGGAAGAGAATGTCAACAATGTTGGACTCAGCCGACGACACATCACAGAAAGTATTGATGGGAGCTTGAAGAGACTACATACAGACTTTGTAGATCTCTACCAGGTAAGTGGCTTTCGGCTTTTGTCATCGACATCACGACTTTTGTGTGCCGCAAGATTTATAATATGCGTGTTTAAAAGAAGCTCGTCCGTTCTGCGTCACCTAGGCCAGCAAGCTAGAAAAGTGAAGACGTCACCATTGATGTAACAGGTACACATCGATAATCATAAGTTTAGGTAGTCAGTCTCCGTATATGCTTAGTGTCAGGTAGTCAACAGCATGGCAGGTGGAATAATGAATTTGTCCAAATTTGACCAGCGAGCAGCGATTCATTTTCTTACAGTCGATAGATGTCGTGATTGCCCGCATGTCGCGAAAATTGAGTCTTCGGTCATAACACGTGCATGATCCAGTTATCGACCTTTTCAAAACATTTGTACCCAACCCTTCGCCGCTGCCCTCATTTTCCATCATACACCGCCTACATTCTTTGATGAATGCTGGTTTGTCGACGTACTTCGGTTTTAAGAACATGAATCCACTGGTCTTTGGTCAAATATGGACGGATTCATTATCACACAGGCTATCTTGTCGACTACCTGGTTAAGATTCTCTACACTTAAACAGGGAACTGTGAACAGGGTGATGTAGCATAATGTTTGTATTGCTGTTTTCAGGGAACTGTGAACAGGGTGATGTAGCATAATGTTTGTATTGCTGTTTTCAGCGAACTGTGAACAGGGTGATGTAGCATAATGTTTGTATTGCTGTTTTCAGGAAACTGTGAACAGGGAGACTTAAAATAATGTTTGTATTGCTGTTTTCAAGGAACTGTGAACAGGGAGACTTAAAATAATGTTTGTATTGCTGTTTTCAGGGAACTGTGAACAGGGAGACGTAGCATAATGTTTGTATTGCTGTTTTCAGAGTGGCGCTCCTACGAATATTTAAGCGTACGAAAAGACTGACCACGTGATTATCTGTTCATCAATGTATAATTATTACACCAGCTATGACGTATTCATTTTCCTCGCGTGCAGGTAATGCAGCACGGGCAGGTTTCATTTGAGAACGCATCTTTTCTGTCGTGCTTGAGATAGTGCTAACTTCTCAGAAAGAGTAGGTAGCGCGAGCTTCTCAGAAAGAGTAGGTAGCGCGAGCTTCTCAGAAAGAGTAGGTAGCGCGAGCTTCTCAGAAAGAGTAGGTAGCGCGAGCTTCTCAGAAAGAGTAGGTAGCGCGAGCTTCTCAGAAAGAGTAGGTAGCGCGAACTTCTCAGAAAGAGTAGATAACAGATTTATTTTGTGTTTTTTATTAAGGTTTTATATTAATTCTCTTTGAGAGGAGACCCATCCTTATCAACCTAAAACTCGAGACTATTGTGATTATATCAAAGCTTGTTCATATTTTTATCTAATCGTACCTTATCACCTGTGGCGAGCTGTGATCGTTTTAAAATTAAATGTTTGGCAGCCTACTTTTCATGAAACAATGATAAACTAGTAAAATGAAATCTTGCCTAGGAACCACTGCATCTAATCCTTGCATATTCGTGATAGTACAACTTCTTCTGCAGCGTTCATTCTCAAACTCCTGCTGGTTCTCTCTTATAGCAGGACAGCGATCCTACTAGATTTCCAGTAGGATATAGTCCAGAGAATGGAAATGGACGGTGTCGCAGCTTTATTTGCACCAATGACCAGACACATCCTTCTTCTGCGGTACCTGCATTTCATCCCTATCATAAATTAGGATGTAGTGCTCTTATGTAATATTCATTTTCAGTAATTTGTCATTGTACCCTAACAGAGTACTACTAGTGTGTAATGAGTATGTGTGTTAGTGACAAATCGCTTACGTTTGATGCTTGTAATAAATAGACAATAGACAAACAGGGTTGCCATGAAAGAAGACGTGTTTTGTAATCTTATCCAGACCCGATGATTTGGTGTTTTTCAAGTGTTGTACAACTTCATTTACCTGTACCTCTAATATATATATACGTGGACGTTCATTGTTATCATTTAAGTTAGCATCATTTCTGTTATCTTCGTATCGTGCTTTAATATATTCTTTCCATCTGTGCATGATTTCATTCTCTCCCATTAGCGGCATCATCTGCGGCAGATTATGGTTTATCTATCGACCTTTCCAAAACATGTTTGCGAGACCCTTCGCCGGTGTCCTCATTTTCCACCATTAAACGTCTACATTCTTTGAAATACAATTCTCTGCTTAGATTTCAGGCACCCGGTTTTGTGAGCCTGCCTTCTGCCTGTTTGATATTTTTCTATTTCACTGCACTTTGCGTTTAACCAATCCTCTTTAGCCTTGTTGCATTTATGTTTAATTTCTTTGTTCATCTTGTTGTATTCTTCAATGTTAAACTTCATCTGTCTTCTTTGTTTCATTATTTTCAAAATATCTTCTGTCATCCAGTCTTTCTTATTAAGATGTTTCTTTAGTGGCAAGATCTCTTGCAGAAGATGTGTGCTGCAATGATTTTTTTACATCGTCCACTGATCTTCAATGATTTCTATTTTTTCTATCGCATTATACCTATTATGAATTATTATATTATAATTTTTTTATAATTCTGTATTCTTTGTCAGCATATTCGCATTATTCAGCATTTGCCCTGTTAGTTTTTAATCTCTTTAATATAATATTAATCGTGCCCACTGTTGCAATCAGCGCTTCGAACGAGTCTTAACAAACTTCAATTAATTTTTGAATCTTCTATTTATTGTGATGTAATTTGATTTATTTGATTGCTTGTTTTATTATCTGGACTTTTGCATGTCCAGAGTCGTCTTTGTTGATGAGGAATAAAATACGTTCTCTATCACCATGTTATTATTTCTGGTCCAGTCTACCAGGACCTCAACTCTTTCATTTCTTGTGTCTACTCTAAATCTGCCAATAACATCATTGTCTTGGCTGTCCCCTACCTTAGCATTGATATCGCCCATGACAATATTTACTTCGTGTTGTTTGCATTGTTTCTTAGCTGTGTTCAAGTCCTTGTAGAATTGTTGTATGTCCTCTTCTGTACTCTCTGATGTTGGTGCATAAACTTAGATATTTATATTAATAGGCTGCCTCTTTAGTTTTACTAATAGAACTCTAATATATTCCAGATTCCAGAATAAATAACAAATCCCTCACTCTGCTTATCTAATATTACTCCCACGCCATTCCTGTGTTGATCTCCTCCTAAGTATATTATTCTAAAATATTTTGATATTATGCTACCTGCTCCCAGCCATATCTCACATAAACCTAGTATATTGACATTCATTCTGCGCAGTTCTTGCTTCATATTATCTCATTTTCCTAAGTCTGTCAATGTCCAAATGTTCCAGGTTACAACCTTGATTGACTTGAATTTATTGGACTTGCTTATGGAAAGTGGCATGTTATCTGAGTCGTGGGGAAACATAATGTAATCTAGGGTTAATACAGCAGTAGTTTCCCACTTGCTTTCTGTCGGTTTATTTTGGTATTCTCCACTAGCCTTTGGCTAAAAATAGTCTGACATACAAGGCAACAGTGGTTTGATTTTAGAATGAATTTCTTTTAGATGAATTGCCCTCACGAAACTAACGAGCTCCATCTATCCGGAATACACAATGAAGACCATCGTTGGTTACCATTTGTCGAACACTCACAATATGGGTCATTTCACAGTCCACACGCACAAATCCCACATAAACAAAACTTAACGCACTATTGTATGTAGAGTATGACAATATCCATTATGTCAGTGAGATGTATCACACTGGCACAGAAAACACAGTTTTAGATAACATTTTCTAACTTACTCAGCCTTAGAGTATAGGTAAAGGCGCGACCGATCAGCAGTAGAAGACCTGTTCTCTGAATTGATTAGGACTTCATTGGTTCTTTTTTCTTGATTATTCTCGTGTTTTCCGATGGTCAATATTTATATACTTCGAATCGCATGCCAAGAATAGCCAAGACTACTCCAAGTATATAAATAGTAAACAACGGAAAGCGTGACAATAATCAAAAACATACCGAATGAGGGCCTGTTTATTTTTTGCAGTTACGTCTTATAGTACTGTCAATTATCACTGTAAAGATAATATGAATTATAACCAGCGTTACATCACACGGTTTCCCATAAGTGTTCAGCTGCTTAGTCAGTGCTTGACCAGAAACTGCCTGAATAGCGTCACCTACAGCACGTGCTTAATAGCGATTTCGCCATTCCTAAACTTAACCAGAGTGTGAGCGTTGGTAATTTACCAGAGTCTGAGTGTCGGTACTTTACCAGAGTGTGAGCGTCGGTACTTTATTTCCTGGCGACTGAGTGCACTGGACGTTCAGAATCGTGACCTCCACTCATTTTATGATCTTAAAGCTCTGATATAACCAAATAGTACAAACGTCAGTGGTTGAAAGTTGCGTACCTCACCGTAAAAAGTACATGTTACTAATGAAAACTCGGGTGTGCTTGTCAGCGGGCGAATGACGCACATTATCCGCTGTTCCGATGACACACATTACCCACTGTTTGGGTTATCTGTATCATCGGATACAGTTGTCTAGATATTGCTTAGCTGAGGCTAGACCGCCGGTAATGTAAAAGACCTATCTTCAGAAAGTAAACAAGCCTTTATTCGTTATGTTGCTGATTATGGAGCATGTCCGAGAGGTTAGAACGCTCGTTAGAGGTTAGAGTTCGATCCCCGGTAAGGACTGGGTTTTTTTCTGTCGGAAGGTAAATTAAAAAACTCATCATGTACATGACGTGGCGACAGCAAGAGCATGCGACCTTTTTATCACACAGCTATTCAATCCCCTCCCTGCAACACCTTAACGGGGGAAAATGCAGTATTGACAGTTTAAAAAAAAAAAATAGTTGCTGATTATTGTCTTCCTATTCGTTAGTCACTGTTTATATAATTGGAATCCCTCGCTAAAAACATAGGCAAGACCGACTAATGAAAATCACAACAATAATCACACTCAGCCTTCTGGGTCATCAGTCCACAGGTCTGAACTGAAGTCCTCTCGTGGCTGAGGCAAAAACAGTGATGAAGCCATTCTGAACTGGAGAAGACAGGCGACCTTTGTCATATTGACAGGATTGACAATATACTGTCAACCAATACGACCTGAACTATGACCCGTACCCAGAATAGTAGACCTGTGTACAGAAAAGCTATACATGACCTGAATGTCCGATTTTGATTATTTCCGTAATTTTCATTGGTCTGTCTTGGCTAATTTTGGCATTCAACTCAAAGTATATAAATATTGACCAACAAAAACACAACAGTAATAAAAAACTTAATTAATTAAGTCCTAGTTTATCTATAGTTTGTCCTAGTTTACAGAGGTCTTATAGAAATTTAGAGGTCACGCCTGAACGAAGAAGAATTCCAGTCAGTACTGATGTGTATGCAGTTAAATATTTAATGATTAATCTCTCCTAGATTGAGTTCAATCTACTTGACAGATCCATGCCTGGGATGATGGTACGACGGTGGAGGAAACATTACGTACACTTGATGATCTGGTTCGGGTTGGCAAGATTCGTTATGTCGGTGTCAGTAACGTGACGGGTTGGCAGTTACAGAAACTTGTTGACACAACTGAGAAATATGGTCTCAACCCGATTGTTAGTCTACAGGTTAGTTGGTATGTCTGGTTTGTCTGTTTGTCTGTCAGTTTATCTACCGTTTTAAGACATATCTGCTTTCACTTTTGACCCAAAAAATGGATATTTAAACCGACATTTTGCAATCCTGTTGGGTAATTGGTATTCATCCTTCTAATGTGACGCAATTGAGTTTTCCCGTGATTTTCATTCGTCACTTTGTGTCTTCTTTGTGTCTACTGGCACGTAAAATAACTGCAAAAGGCAAATTGTAGAAGAGTGAATCCCCATTAATCTCTTTTTTTGTGAGTGTATTATAAGGATATTGGTTCTATGATTCTTACAAACTTTCAAAAATTCATTCTTTTAAATAGCAACAATACAACCTGGTCAGTCGAGACTCTGAACTGGAACCTTTTCAAGTTTGCAAGGCAGAAGGAATTGCAGTTCTTCCTTGGAGTCCTCTTAAAGGGTACGTCCTCCAAAAGAGTGAAAACATTCAGTGTGTGTGTGTGGGAATCCAATTTGAGGGGAGTGACTTCGAAAAGGTAGTCCACTTAAGTCTCTTTTAACCCTGTTACAAGAGTGAACAGTATAATATCCCCCCCCCCCCGACCTAAAATGTTTGACCACTTCTAGAATATATGATTTTGCAGAGGCTATAGTTATGAAGGTTTGATGTTACAGAGTACCACAACATTTAATCAATATATGCAAGGCATTTATGCTAATAGCAAATGTGAAGTAAGAACAAATGCAGGTGTATCCAATAAGTTCCAAATTCAATCAGGAGCTCGCCAAGGATGTGTCCTATCCCCTCTACTTTTTATAACATATATCGACCACATCTGTAAACTAACAAGTACCAACGAAGAAGATAACATCAAAGACAAATTGAACGAACTACTTTTTGCAGACGACCAAGTACTAATAGCGACATCAGAAGAAAAATTGCAAGAACATATGAACAAATTCCACACAACATGTCAAAAATTCAACATGAAGATCAATATTGAAAAGACTGAAATAATGGAAATAGCAAAGAAAGAAGGAAATATCACTATCTCCATCGATGGTACATAGGTAAATGAGTTCACTTACTTAAGAAACATTATATCGAGTGAAGGTAAAACCAATAAAGAGATACAAAATAGATGCAGCAAAACATACTAGATCCTAGGACTGATGACACGTATTTTCAAGAACAAAATTGTAAACATACACACTAAAGTTGCATTCTACAAGATTATTATCATTCCATCACTGTGCTAGCAGTGCCAAACCTGGACGATTACAGTTCACGACAAAGAAAACATAGTGACAGCACAAATGACATATCTACGAAGAATACTCGGAGTGTCATTGAGAGATAGAATTAGAAACGATAACATCAGACAGATAACCAAAACAATACCAGTATTGAAACACATAAAAAGACAACAGATCAAGTGGTTTTCACACGCTTCCTAATTACCAACAGATAGCATGCCACAAATGGCCATGTCACAGACATAACGGCTATAAAGCCAAAATCAGACCATTTAAACGATGTATCACACAAATAAAGAGGCCACAGGAACAAGCCTACAAACAGCACACAGGAAGGCCATCTCCAGATATCTTTTCCAACCCTTTCACCGCAAGGCAAACATGGGCCACAGCGTAAAGATAGATAGATAGATTGATAGATAGATAGATAGATAGATAGATAGATAGATAGATAGATAGATAGATAGATAGATAGATAGATAGATAGATAGATAGATAGATAGATAGATAGATAGATAGATAGATAGATAGATAGATAGATAGATAGATAGATAGATAGATAGATAGATAGATAGATAGATAGATAGATAGATAGATAGATAGATAGATAGATAGATAGATAGATAGATAGATAGATAGATAGATAGATAGATAGATAGATAGATAGATAGATAGATAGATAGATAGATAGATAGATAGATAGATAGATAGATAGATAGATAGATAGATAGATAGATAGATAGATAGATAGATAGATAGATAGATAGATAGATAGATAGATAGATAGATAGATAGATAGATAGATAGATAGATAGATAGATAGATAGATAGATAGATAGAGATGGTGGGGCTACAGATGATGACGGGTATATCCAGTGAGTCTACAGATGGTGACGGGTACATCCAGTGAGGCTACAGATGGTGACGGGTACATCCAGTTAGGCTACAGATGGTGACGGGTACATCCAGTTAGGCTACAGATGGTGACGGGTACATCCAGTTAGGCTACAGATGGTAACGGGTACATCCAGTGAGGTTACAGATGGTGACGGGTACATCCAGTGAGGCTACAGATGATGACGGGTATATCCAGTGAGGCTACAGATGGTGACGGGTACATCCAGTAGGCTACAGATGATGATTAGAATGATGGAACTGAATTACTAAAGAGAATTGAAGCAGCGTGTGTGATGAGGAATATTAATCTATTGATTGATTTATTGATTCATTCATTCTTTCATTCATTTATTGAGAACCCTAGGAATTGCGAGCGATTAGCTCTTACTTCCTGTGTGCAGTGGGGTCTTTTTCTGAGCTGTCTTTCATACCCAAGAGACTTCAGCTTTCGGCTTAGTGCAATACCTATTGAGAGAGCTTTCTACTCAGAGGGGGCCTATAATTGTATAGATGACATGCTACAAAGCAACCATAAGAGAGCCTCATTATAACGGCATGTCATCTACTAAGATTTTCTGTTGCATGAGTGGTTTGTCTAGTGGCCATTGGTGAGACCGCATGCGTGATACTGAAGATAGTAACATAAACATGGGATAGCGTGTTCATTGTTGTTGTTATCACTGTTGTTGTTCTTGATTATGTTGCTATTTTAGTTGTTTTTGCTGCTGTTGTGGCTGTTTTGCTGCCGCTGCTGCTGTTAGTGATGATGGTGATGGCAGTGTTTCTGTATACATCTTGTGTTTGGAGAAAAAAATGTTATTTGTTAGGATTGACAATATTTGAAATAATGTTATACAATAAATGTCATTTCGTCTCTGTCTCAGTGGATTACTCACTGGGAAAATTAAGCGTGGAGAGAAACCAACACAGGGAAGATTGGCTGCTGTCGCAATTTAAAATTTTGGCTGCTGTCGCAAATTAAAAGCGTGGCTTAATTTTGGCTGCTGTCGAAAATTAAAATTGGCTGCTGTCGCTAATTAAGCAAATTAAGCAAATTACAATATTTGAAATAATGTTATACAATAAATGTCATTTCGTCTCTGTGTCAGAGGATTACTCACTGGGAAAATTAGGCGTGGGGAGAAACCAACACAGGGAAGATTGGCAGCTGTCGCAAATAACACTGCAAAAGATGGACCAGCTTCCCCACACTGGAGTAGTTTTGATGACCAAACGTTCAATATTATTGGCAAGCTGGAAGAGATAGCCAAGAAACATGGTCAGTATTGTGTTCAAACGATGTTGCATGTTCTGTTCTTTATTCTTTACTTCTCATTAGGAATACACAAATTATCCATCACGTGTAGAAGATAGGTTATAGCCTGTTTCTAATGTTCCTCTTGTCTCTCTCACACTCTTTTCCCCTTAGTGTTAATTATCTCCAATCTCTTTCGTGTATCTAGCCCTTTGTTTGCAAGACACAACACTCACGCACTAGGCCAGCTAAAGTAGATGATCATGTTTCTCCACATGTACGTACCTACCTAAGTCTATCTATCTATCTATCTATCTGTCTGTCTGTCTGTCTGTCTGTCTGTCTGTCTGTCTGTATGTCTGTCTGTCTGTCTGACCGACTGACTGTCTGTCTGTCTGTCTGTCTGTCTGTATGTCTGTCTGACTGACTGTCTGTCTGTCTGACTGCCTGCCTGCCTGCCTGCCTGTCTATCTATCTATCTATCTATTTATCTATCTGTATCTATTGTCTTTTCTCAGCTTGTGCTGTAAGATTGAAAGACAATTGGTTTTCAGGCTATGACAAATGTGGTTAGTAATATTATGATGTCTCAGAACGTCGGTAACTCTTTCAATCCATCCTTTTCTTGATCTTTCTCTGCATATTCATGTTTCCATTGTCATTTTTTTTATGCTCTTGTCGCTTGCCAATAAGGGTTCATTCGCATTAAGTAGCCGTACCACTTCAGTTTCTGTTGTTCCATAAATCTAACCACAGATGATGTTCCAGCAATTCTTGCAATCTCCTAAGTCCATCACAGGGATGGTTAAACACTAATGATGTATATAAAGAGTTCTAAAGAGTTATATCCAACCAATGTTTTTATATGGATGTGAAGCATGGATTAAAACTTACCAATCTCAAAAGTTGTCACCCATTTATTTGTCTACCTTTTGCTCGCCACGCCTCAACACTACCTTCGCGTAATGTTTTCAAAAAGGTGTCATGTATTTTATTATGGCCAAAACATGTTATTTCTTTGTTGTTCGTGTAAATTTGTAGGATCTACAATCTTGCTGGATATCAAGATGGTCCACTGTCCTGCTACAAGATAGATCCAGCGGGAGTTTGAGAATTCATTCATTATCCTTTTGCGCTGAAGTTAGCGCATATGGCAGAGGTCAGATCTCTCCAATTCTGTCTGTTCAAAGCTATTCTGTGCAGCTCTTGGATTTGAATGAAAAAGAATTGGAATGAACTGACTTCTGTATTTTGAGAATGAACACATAAAAATGCATTACTCTCATTTTATCTTTCCATCAAAATTTACTCTATATTGATTCAGTAAACATTATTTTTATCCATCTGTCCGTCTACCATTACATCCATACACCTGTCTATCATTATCATCATATGGTATATTCTTTGCAGAACGTGGTCGTCCTTATGGGCTCTCTAAACAATCCGCGATTCTGGGCGAGTTGTAAAACTAGGACCTGTTTAAGCAATCTGATAATCACTGTTAAATCTTCATCTTGGGCGCCCTTTTCCCGTGTTGCCGTTAACTCTGCCTTCAGTTATTAATCTTTCCATGCTATTATGTCTCTTTATGTGACCAAAAAAACACATCTTTCTTGTTAAGATATTGCTATAGGGGGGCCAGTCCTCTTCGGTTTTGGCGTTTATTCATCTTGCCACTTCTTGATTTGACGTTTTAGCTGTACATGGTTTACGTTAAATTCTTCTGTAGCATCTCATTTCGAAAGCAGCGATTCTTTTGCTACTGTTTTATTAATGTCCATGCCTCACAACCGCAAATAGCCACTGGAAATACGCATGTTCCAAGATAGGATTACTAGGCACATTATTCCTGTAGTGCATCTGTCTGTATATACATATCTATCTATCTATCCATTTCCATCTATCTATACATTTCCATCTATCTATACATTTCCATCACTCTATACATATCCATCTATCTATACATATACATTTATCTATACATATCCATCTATCTATACATTTCCAACTATCTATACATATCCATCTATCTATACATTTCTATATATCTATCTATACATATCCATCTATCTATACATTTCTATCTATCTATCTATACATATCCATCTATCTATACATTTCCATCTATCTATACATTTCCATTTATCTATACATTTCCATATATCTACACATTTCCATATATCTATACATCTTTATCTATGTTCTGTAGCGGACTTGCAGGTAGAGTAGGGCCTATAGTTTAGTTTTGTGAACTCAAGAGTCGTGCACGAATGTTGAGTTTGCTATTTGTTCATTTAAAGTGTTGGAGCACTAAAAGTATGATATGACTCAGAAAATAAATATGAAAACAAATTAAATCGTGTTATTTACATTGTTCATAGACACCCACTGATATATAACACATGTTTTGATATATTCTGTTCCAGGACGCAGCATCGCTCAAGTCGCTATCCGTTGGTTGCTACAGAAAGATATTGTAGCATCAGTCATTATTGGGGCAAGAACTCTGGAGCAATTAGACAATAATATGGGGGCTGCTAACGGTTGGAGTTTGACTTCAGAAGAGGTAGGTTGTCCCTGCATACCTGTTTCAGACAGACATTGTTAACCTGTTCAATTGTTCGCGTTCGTTAATGTCATAAATTATATATGTATAAAAGTCGTTCATACAATGTCCAAGAAGGAAAACTGCATAGTAAACAAAGATGGTAATGTCCTAGAAACAGCAGCATATTGCAGGAATGTACAAAGCCTGTGAGGCTTCATTATATTAAGATTCTATCACATGCATACCTAATTTCTGGGATCTCGTGTCCCCCTTTTTTAAGGAGTTGAAATTGTAGTGTGTGTCTCCTTGCACATCAATGTATTATTCAGTTACTGATGTAACTGATTCAGGCTTGTACACATACATTGTACAGAGGTTTGTAAAGAATTAGCTATATAGAACACAAGACAAATATATTCGTCCAGCTGCAAATAAGCAAACTTGCAGGTTTTCAAGAACCACCCTTGGTAGTGGTAAAATGATGTAAATCTTATTGGCTTGAACATGTAAGGAGATACGATTCACTTTCTAAAGGTGTAAACCTCTTTTGTTTGGACATGTAAGGAGATACGATTCACTTTCTAAAGGTGTAAACCTCTTTGGTTTGGACATGTAAGGAGATAGAATTCACTTTCTAAAGGTGTAAACCTCTTTGGTTTGGACATGTAAGGAGATAGGATTCACTTTCTAAAGGTGTAAACCTCTTTGGTTTGGACATGTAAGGAGATAGAATTAACTTTCTAAAGGTGTAAACCTCTTTTGTTTTGACATGTAAGGAGATAGGATTCACTTTCTAAAGGTGTAAACCTCTTTGGTTTGGACATGTAAGGAGATAGGATTCACTTTCTAAAGGTGTAAACCTCTTTGGTTTGGACATGTAAGGAGATAGAATTAACTTTCTAAAGGTGTAAACCTCTTTTGTTTTGACATGTAAGGAGATAGGATTCACTTTCTAAAAGTGTAAACCTCTTTGGTTTGGACATGTAAGGAGATAGGATTCACTTTCTAAAGATGTAAACCTCTTTGGTTTGGACATGTAAGGAGATAGGATTCACTTTCTAAAGGTGTAAACCTCTTTGGTTTGGACATGTAAAGAGATACGATTCACTTTCTAAAGGTGTAAACCTCTTTGGTTTGGACATGTAAGGAGACGCAAATGACTAGCTAAAAATATTTTCACGGAACATTTGAGGGTGAAAGGAGAATAGGTGGAGAAAATCCTGGATTAATAACATCATGAAATTGGTTGGGCATTATTTTTCTACACTCATCTTATTGTTGATGACTGAGGTGTTTGGATGGCGTTTTGTGTTGTGTCAACAATGTGACATCCCTATAACTGTGACAAATGTATGTGTCATATTATTATTGTTATTATTATTAATATTATTATTAGTATTATTATTATTAGTGGTGTTGTTGTTGTTGTTGTTGTTGTTGTTGTTGTTGGTGTTATTATTAATTTTCTGAACGTCATCTTCTTAGTTTTATATCATTTCCTACTTTTATAACTTTTCTCTATGATGTCTATTTGTGCTTTGATTTTCTCACACCTTCTGTCTTCCTCTATTGCAGATGCAAGAACTAGATGATGTCTCAGCTCTTAAAGTGCCGTACCCGTACGATATGGTCTTCAAAATGAACGCTGATCGATTCAACCCAGCAGCCAATAACTTTTACGTTAAGTCCATCAGTAAATAATGACTTTAATCTATTGTCCACTAGTAATTTGTGTAAGACGTATTTTGAGGGATGTCAATTATGTTTCTTTAATGGTCGTAAGCAGGTAATGATCAATTACTGATAACTTCAAGATGGCCGGTGCTCCAATGAGATAAAGAGCGCAAGACAAATCAGCATTTAAAAAATGAGAATTATTCTATTCAATGAAGTACCATCAATGCTTACTCTAATTCGAGTGATATGATGTTATATTGAACCAACTCTTCTTTATGGATGTGAAGCATGGACAAACGAGCCAAAGGTGAACTGGAGGATACGAATTTGTGGTCTTTGAGAAGAATTATGAAAATTGCATAGATAGCCCAGAAAAATAATCGAGAGTCCTCAGTGATGCTGAAGTAAACATACAAATTATAGTAAACGTTAGAAGCAGACAGTCAAGATATTTTAGAGCATGTAATGACAATAACAACACTTGAACATTTTGTAACCACCGAAAATATCAAGGAGAGAAGATAAAGAGGAAGACAAACAGAGAAATTTCTGAATGGATTATCACTGTGACACGAAATATATGTCACCAATTAAACGTATTAACACCATAAAAAACAGTGTTGGGGAGAAACATGATCGCCAATGCCACTCTGCATAGCACTTGATTGAATTTTTAAATATATCAATTGAAATAACAGTAAAACGTCTAAGCACACTGTGTATTAAAATATTACTTATACACGTAAATTCAAGAGGAAGCTAGAGGATAAATTAAAAATTCTTTAGTCTAACGGGAATTGAACCAACGGCACCAAATTGCCTAGCAACTCTCGTACACAAAATTGTCCGTACTTGACTAAACGCATCTTAAAAAGAATTAATGCGATTTTGTCAAGACATTGAAACTGTGCACTCAAGTCACTGAGAACGGACCAATCAAGACAAGGACTATTACAACAACAACGAACATCCCATACAGTATTGAAGTATCCTGTGCGGGATGTTCGTTGTTGTTGTAATAGTCCGTGTCTCGATTGGTCCGTTCTCAGTGACTTGAGTGCACAGTTTGAATGTCCAGACAAAATCGCATCTTTTTTCGAGATGCTGTTAATCACGTACGGAAAATCTCGTGTACGAGAGTTGCTAGGCGATTTGGTGCCATTGAACGTGCTGGTTAAATTCCTGTTAGACTCGAGATTTTTTTTTAAAGTACTACATAGTTGCATTAAAATGAAAAGGAGTTGCTCCAAAACTCTAGAATTATTGTTTTTAAATATAGACGAATGACTCACAAAATTAATTTTATCAGAACTTGAGAACTAAAGAATAGATTCCGAACATATGACTACAGTTTTTTAACAAATATATTCACAATATACCATCTGATTATGGTAAAGGTAAGTGAAATCTTCATTTTTTTTTTTGCTTCTTCATGAGACAAGGAGGTTTGAAGAACATAGTCACAGCAGGCAAGATTGAAAACAACAGAGACAGAGGGCGACAACGTGAGAAAATATTAGACAGTTTGACAACCTGGCACGGCAGGGAAATAACAGCGAGCTTGATACATAATACTCGAGACAGAGAGCTGTGGATAGCCATTATCGCCTACGCCAGCCGACGTGGCACCTGATGATCATGATGTGCATGATATGTCATTATGAAAAATAACAATTTCGAGTATAACTTAATATTCGAGTATAACTTATTATTCTAGTATTCGAGTATAACTTAATATTCGATTATAACTTATTATTCTAGTATTCGAGTATAACTTAATATTCGATTATAACTTATTATTCTAGTATTCGAGTATAGGTTAATATTCGAGTATAACTTTTTATTCTAGTATTCGAGTATAACTTATTTGTAGTGTTCGAGTATAACTTAATATTCGAGTGTAACCTAATATTCGATTATAACTTAGTATTCTAGTATTCGAGTATAGCTTAATGTTATGTTATGTTATGTTCCTCCAGGGCCATAGGCGGCGCATAGGGCAGAAACCATAGCTTTCCATTTCTGTCTTTGTGTTGCCAGGTCTTTCAATTGTTGCGTGTTGTTTAGGTTCATTGACATGCCTTCTCTATTAATGGTTCTTCGTAGAGTTTCTCTAGGTCTCCCTCTTCTTCTTACTCCAGGTGGCACCCAATATAGTGATTGCTGGGGAATTCTTAGGCTGTTCTATAGCTTAATATTCGAGTATAACTTTTTATTCTATTATTCGAGTATAACTTATTTGTAGTGTTCGAGTATATATTCGAGTGTAACCTAATATTCGAGTATAACTTATTATTCTAGTATTCGAGTATAATTTAATATTCGAGTATAACTTATTATTCTAGTAAAACTTATTATTCTAGTAAAACTTGTTATTGCTATTGCTGCATAGATACTCTGTTTTATATGTTCACACATCTTAGTTTCTAAGAGATAACTGGTCATTTTTTTTAATTTAAAGGAACATCTACTATAGAACAGACTTTCATTTGTTTCACAGATTTTAATGATTTATTTGGTATAATTTCTAGCATTACTTGACTTGATGAAAGCATTCGAGGTTCCATACACAAAAAATCGCAATCTATCTATCAGTCTGTCTATCTATCTATCTATCTATCTATCTATCTATCTATCTATCGGCTAAACCCTTTGTTGCCTTTCACCATTGGTGGTAGAAGAGGTTTCTGCAGATGGCACTCGTGTGCGCTGAGTATATTGTGGAATTTGTCACCTTATTTATTTCTGTGGTCCATCGATTTTGTGGTCTGCATCTAGGTTTTCCGTCACTGTATCTGTGTAACATAGCTTGTTGTGACATGCTGGCTGATGGTAGTCTGCTGATGTGTGAAAACCATGTGATCTGTTGTCTCTTAATAAATTCCAAGGTTGAGGTGGTACCGGTTTTTTGCTGGATGTCCTCATTCCTCACGCTGTCTCTTAACGATATTCCTAAGATTCTGCGTAAGCATGCCATTTCAGCTGTTACAAGTCTACGTTTGTCTGGTGCTATCATTGTCCATGTTTGGAATTGGTAGCACAGCGTTGGCATAATAATAACTTTGAATAGTATTATTTTAGTGTTTAAATCTACTTTTTGTTTCTAACGATTGGTGTCATTTACTCTAGGGTTTGATATGCTATATTTCATCTATTGTGTATTGCTTTGCTGCTCTTGCCATCTGTTATTATATTGATTCCTAGGTATGTGAATTCTGTCACTTGTTTAAGTTTGCTGTTTCAAATAAATAAATATATATTGTTGTTTCTTTCTTTTCTTTCTATCTTCATTACTTCAGTCTGTTCTATATTTATACTCATGTTAAAGGTTTGACATATTTGGTATAATCTATCTGTCTTTGTAGTTGCTCTTCTGATTATGCTACTAGTGCTTGGTCGTCTGCAAATAGCAATTCGTTTAATTTATCCTTCAAATTGTTTTCTTCCGTTGTCTTTGCTACTTTTCAGATGTGATCTCTGTATGTTATAAACAATGGTACATATCCCTGTCTCACACCTGAGTGAATTTGGAAATTATCGGATGTACCTGCGCTTGTTCTTACTGTGCATTGGCTATTAGCGTATATGCTCTGACATATGCTTATCAGATGTTGGAAAACTCCATATGTCGTAATTTTCAGTGTTTAAAAATCAGTCTTATAAAATAACAAAACAAGACAACTTTATTGACATCATGCAAAGAATGTTGCGATAATATCTAGAACTATTACTGGTACATTAGTACTATAATTGATACCAGCTCATTGTGGCATCCCCTGGTAGCGAAAAGTCTGATAAATTAGCGCAAATAGGAGGCAACCTCCCTTAGATCCGGGTAACTCAAAGAATCGGGGAAAACAATGTATCTGCAAAAACAATCTATGCGGTTTTTGTGACGAGAAATAAAATAAAATGATAGCTTGTAGCAAGAGAAGATTAACAGATTGCACAGAATTTAGAAATGAACAAGTAACATTTTATTTCGTTTGAGAACGGAAAAAAACTGTCTAAAAGAACACTTACCTTGAATCCGTATCAGCGACTATACAGCCTACATCTGTGGACCAACAACACAGACACTAGAACACATACTACAAATATGTTTCAGTTTTGCTGTTCACAGAATGACAATCTGGCCTACATGAACACATGCACTTCTCTTAAAAACGGGGAACCCAAGATGACCTAAAACACCATTACATACCGTCTCCGCAACAAAGTTTGGCTGCAACGATCCTCCAACACCCCATATCTCTTGCCGTGGTTGTATATTCTGCTAGACTGTAACCTGTAACATCTCGTGATGTTTCTCTCAGACTAGTACCTTTTTCTTCATTTTCTTCTATTTCCGCGAAGTACCTCATGTTCTTTTATATATCCACATCTCAACTGCATCATTTCTGTCTTCTAGTTGTTTGTTCATCGTCCACGTATCTGAGCCGTACATCAATATAGAATAGATGCTGAATTTTATAGTTCTCATTTTTAGTTTTTAGTTTGTTAGTAATTTGTTTAGATGTCAATATTTTGTTCATGTCACTGAAAGTAATTTCAGCCATTCCTACTCTCCTTTTAACTTCTTTTGCAAAAACAAACCACTCTATACATAAACAATATTCCATTGAATATTTTATAATCGACCGAAGAAGTTGCGTAGTATTATAGATGCGTCATCAGAAGTTGTGTAGTAGCATAGACGCGTCATCAAATGTTGTGCAGTAGCATAGTCGCGTCATCAAATGTTGTGTAGTATCGTAGATGCGTCATCAAAAGTTTGTAGTACCATAGATGCGTCATCAGTTGTTACGTAGTATCAGTAATCCACGATGTCCTAACACAAACCTCTCTATACATGACCAATATTAGATTCGACGTTTAACAATTGATTAGAAAGTAGGAAGATGAATGCATTAACATATTGTACAATTTCGTCTTATTTTTCTCCACATATTCTGTTTTAGATTTGCAGAAATTATATTTGATTGACATATCAATTCTTCCTCATTTGACAATGTTAATGTGTATTCTGACAATGTTAATGTGTATGACAGACTGCATGGCTTATTTAACCTCAATAAATGCCAACAATGTGTACCAGATTCTATGATTTGAGTTTGTTTTCATTTCAACATAAATACTCAAGGAGGGTTTGTACTGTATAATTACAAATACGAAAGGCGGGCAACCTTTTGATTCGGTGAAAAGGATTAAGATTTTTCCTCATGAGCTGAAGTCGATACCTTTTTTCTGTTAGTGATCTGAATCCTCCATGTAGCATTATTGTTCTCACAGTAGCCATTGCATCTAATATATTTATACCAGTCTGAAAGGATAGAAAACGATTGACAAACAGGATTTGGCAGACTGGTAGCATTTTGCCAACTTCTGATACATTGTCTATCACTGACACTGGTTAAATTGAATGATCTGTGGACTGCAGTAAAACTGTGCACTGTATGTATTTTCTCGTCATGTAATCACAGTTTTGCGGTTGTAACCTCTTGTTGTTTTCAAGACCTGTATACTATATGTATTATAACATTGATTTATTGTTGCATGTCGTCTCCTACTGGTTTTTGTAGTTATGTTCTGTGTTTGCACACCCTTTCTTGAATAAGACTTTTTAGTTGAAACCCTGATTCTGTGTATTGTGCAACATAGAATTGTAATCTAACCCTTGCTATATCTGGGGTTTTTCCCCAAAATTTGCTTACCACCACTGATACATTGTAACAATGCAAGTTTTACGTCAAAATTGAAGAGCATTGGTAATCATACCCATTGTCTATACATCCTATAATTTTTGACATTCGTAACTGTAACGCATTATTAGATCAATACACAGGGTTCTTAAATTTGTCTACTTCTGCGTCCTTTCTCAAACTTCTGTAAAATATCAGGATATAGACCGAAGAACCGAATGCGCTGTGTCACGGCTTACAGATCGACTGCGCTGCCTGTGGTTTTGGCTGGACACATCCAACTTTAGCGCGCTACTTCGTCGACGCTGTAGTGCAGTGTTTCTCAAACGTATCCCTGCCACAGCCCCTTTTCCTACTCGTACATATGTTATGAACCAAAAACTCCAATCTAACCACAATCCTCCACCCTCGCAGTCTACCACAATCCCTTATTATTCAAATATAATACTCTCTATTCTCCAGACACCAAACAATTACAACAGCATAAATCCTGTAGGAAAGTGAAGATATGAAAGCAAATTTAAGTAATATTGTTATCTTTTCAACATCAGTCCAGGAAATTTTTTTTAAACTGTCAAATACTGCATGTTTCCCGTTTGAAAGATGAAAGGAGGGATATTGCAGCTGTGTGATAAAGACCGCTGCTAGTCAAGGAATTGTCTATCCCAAGTTGGTGTTGTCGTAGCTTCCACACTTGTCACTGAGTGTAGATGTTTGTGAAGGAGATGTAGTCTACATTCAGATGTCTTGGTCTGGTTGAGGTGTAATCATGTTTATTGAGAATGGTCTTGGTGTTGTCTATATATCTTTTCCTTGTTCTGCCCTTGGCTCTGTACCCTGACTCCATCTTTTAATAATATTTTATTGGACGTTGATCTTCCATCCTTATAATATGTTCAAATCATTGTATCTGCTATTTCTCTATATATTCCATGTTATACCTATTATCTTTCTGATGTTCTCGCATTTTGTCGAGTCTGGTGACTCCATAGCCTTTCTTAGACACTTCATTTCGCAAGTCTGGATACTTTTCATATGTGTAGATGTCAGCTGCCAAGTCTGACATTGATAGCATAGTGTTGGTATAAAGATGCTCATTTATTTCTTTACTTCCATGTAGATTTGTGGATACAATAGCAGAGGTGGCAGCTGGAATGTCACACCATTTACCATCATATTTAGAGAGAAAATCTTTTTATCTCTCTATCAAGTCGTCGGTCTTCTGAGTAGATGCTTCCAAGGTACTTGAACTCTTTGACTTGTTTTATTTTTATTTTCTCGATGTTGATGTTTAAATGATTTGCTGATCTCTTTATTCGCATAGCTTCTGCTTGTGTGTGTGTATCCGCATGTTGTATTTATTGTATATATTGGTCCAAAAAACATTGGTAGCATATCCTATCCAGGACGTAGCTATCAACCCAGCATTTGTTGGCTGTGGTGATTTTCTAGGCAATATAAATACGTTCAGTAGGTTGCCATTGCTTTCTGAACGGTCCTGATGCACAATTGCTTGTGGTGAGGATCGAACTCGGTACCTTTGCCGTCACAGACGCGCTCTGTACCACTTCGCCACAGAGCATATTGGTCAAGGAATATGAAATGTTAATTTAACATGTGTATCTTAATGCGCATAATGCAACTAATACTTGGATGTGCTTTCCTCAATATTTTGAGTTCGTGTTGGTAAGAGCTATATCACCTCTGACAACAGTGTCTAAATAGTTTTTTTGTCTTCGTGAGTAGACGAAGAGATCTGAAGAAGATATGGCTGGATTTATATCAAGGACTGGACATGAAGATTAATGAAATACTGTTGGTAAAATTTCGTGAATCGATAACTTCTGAAATGGTGTGGAGTTTCCAGATTCTTTTATATGTAGAGCTATTGGTGTATGTCATCAGAAGACACACCCAGTAATAGAGAGTCACTACAGATAATCAAAAATACAGCCAGCAATAGAGAGTCACTATAGATAACCACAAATACACCATGTAATAGAGAGTCACTACAGATAACTAAAAAAATACACCCAGTAATAGAGAGTCACTACAGATAACTAAAAATACACCCAGTAATAGAGAGTCACTACAGATAACTAAAAATACACCCAGTCACTACAGGTCACTACAGATAACTAAAAATACACCCAGTAATAGAGAGTCACTACTGATAACCAAAAATACACCCAGTAATAGAGAGTCACTACAGATAACCAAAATTACACCCAGTAATAGAGAGTCACTACAGATAACCAAAAATACACCCAGTAATAGAGAGTCACTACAGATAACCAAAATTACACCCAGTAATAGAGAGTCACTACAGATAATCAAAAATACACCCAGTAATAGAAAGTCACTACAGATAACCAAAATTACACCCTGTAATAGAGAGTCACTACAGATAACCAAAAATATACCAGTAATAGAGAGTCACTACAGATAACTAAGACCATCTTTGATATGCCTCGAAGTAGAGACAATCATATTTTGCAGTGTCTTCTGATGTTTTCCTTTTTTAAAATGATCCATAAAATACGTTACATGTTTGCTGAATTTATCAGAGTAAACCGTCTCACAATGGTCAGTTGATCTCGATAGCTTCATAGATTAATTGGTAAACGGTTTTTTGCCAATCATCCAAAATGATAAAAAAAAAATTTTAAAGAGGTACTCAATCCATATATAAAATATTCAGGTTTGTAATGGTGACACTTAATTTTGGGTAATTGATTCTGCTATGTCGATAACAGAAATAATGAAAACAACAGTATGGTGTACGAAACCACAATGGAGAACTTTTGATGACAAGATACTCAAGATCATTGACAAGTTAACAGATATAGGCAAGAAACATGGTAGGTTTTGTATTCAAACGATATTCTATGCTCTGTTCTTTAGTCGTAAATTCTCATTCTATATATCACAGTTAACCATCAAATGTAGAGGTTTGGTTATAGTAAGTTCCAAATGTGGACCTCCCTTAGTCACTTATAGAGGTCTGGTTATAGTCTGTTTCATATGTGTCCCTCCCTAGCCAAGTGTAGAGGTCTGGTTATAGTCTGTTCCAAATGTGTGCCTCTCTTAGTGCTCGTTATCACAATACCTACTTCATGTATCAGTCATATTTTGTTTATATCACTCACGTAGACTACTATGATTGGGTGAAGGGGGAGGGGGGGGTTTCGTAGGTAATTATACATCTCTCACTCTTCTGTGATGTTAATAAGTTCAGATAGAGGTACTCTCCTTGACATGACGACAAACCTTCCGGTAACTTCTCTGTCTTCCTCTGTTTCTCCATCCAGCAACTTCTCTCTTTGTCTTCCTCTGTTTCTCCATCCAGCAACTTCTCTCTTTGTCTTCCTCTGTTTCTCCATCCAGCAACTTCTCTCTTTGTCTTCCTCTGTTTCTCCATCCAGCAAATTCTCTCTTTGTCTTCCTCTGTTTCTCCATCCAGCAACTTCTCTCTTTGTCTTCCTCTGTTTCTCCATCCAGCAACTTCTCTCTTTGTCTTCCTCTGTTTCTCCATCCAGCAAATTCTCTCTTTGTCTTCCTCTGTTTCTCCATCCAGCAACTTCTCTCTTTGTCTTCCTGTGTTTCTCCATCCAGCAACTTCTCTCTTTGTCTTCCTCTGTTTCTCCATCCAGCAACTTCTCTCTTTGTCTTCCTCTGTTTCTCCATCCAGCAACTTCTCTCTTTGTCTTCCTCTGTTTCTCCATCCAGCAACTTCTCTCTTTGTCTTCCTCTGTTTCTCCATCCAGCAACTTCTCTCTTTGTCTTCATCTGTTTCTCCATCCAGCAACTTCTCTCTTTGTCTTCCTCTGTTTCTCCATCCAGCAACTTCTCTCTTTGTCTTCCTCTGTTTCTCCATCCAGCAAATTCTCTCTTTGTCTTCCTCTGTCTCTCCATCCAGCAACGTCTCTCTTTGTATGTTTATTTGTTTTGTTTTGTTTTGTGTACAAAACCAGTAGCACAATGCACATTTTGTCAAGAAACGCGAAGTGTATTAAAATAAATATACTCATTTAATATATTGGGGTACTAAATAAAACAATACTCATAACACTGCTAATGTACGGAATTAAAAAATATATTTAATAAGTTGAGACACTAAACAAAACTAATCATTATAACACGGCAAGTAGTAACCTACTAACTATTAAAGTGCTTACAACTAGTAATAAAACTGGCTCAGAAAGCAATGACGTATACATATTGAGAGTAACCATGACTTTTTGGTGTATTTAAACCACAAAAACACCTTTGAAAATAAATGTTTTAGAAGGCTACTGAACATACGTTGGTCAGACTTCAAATTAAACACAGTTGTTAAACACGAATCAAAACAACAATATGTGTCCACCTATATTAGAAAGTGTCACTGGAATTACATCGGACACGCGCTACGAATGGATACCGAAAGACTCCCCTGTCAAGTTTTGATGTGGTCACCAAAGGGCAAGAGACAACGAAGGAAACCAAAAGAAATTTTACGTAGAACTAATACAAGACAACGCTTCACTATCAGTATCAGAAACAATGAAGACCTAAAACAAATTGCAATGAAACGAGAGACATGGAAATCTATGACATCCGCCCTATGTGCCATCTTTGGCACTAGAGGAATAACTAACACAACAAAAACAACACACAACTTTGTACTACAAAATCTGACGTAAATGCGTTTTCAAAATCGAGTTTTATTTTAGTATCGTGTGCCAAATTTGCATATTCCTCCCGATTTGTCTCGTGTTAACTGTGCAAACAACAACGTTTAGTATTGTAGTACACTGTATTCCAAGTCTGTATTTACGTGTCCACCTCTTTCCTTGATTAGCGATACATCAATAGCACATTGATTTGACTTGTTGCTGTCCATATTTCAATGTTAGATGGATGTGTGGGCTGTTTATGTACTTGGTGATTACATAAAAGACAATACGACTCTAGGAAACACCTTTGTTATATAATTACTTCCAACATAAACAAATGAAGTGGGTATATAAATGTCTTTCTAAATCCTGAATCGTACCACGAGACGAGGGCTAGGTGTCCATAGAAAACAGAAATTAGTATAACGCTAAAACTGAGGGTTTTATTTCCATTGTATCAGCTGCCTTAATTACAAGTATGCGGATGTTAGCGGAGGCTATCCTGATAGTGCTGTCCATGGGGATGACTAGATATTTTCTAATTTCCGCAGCCCCAGTCGGAGACATGTCACATAATGCTGCAGACGATGAAAGATATGGAGGGAAACAGGAAGCAGATTTCCTTGTGGTAAGTACACAACATATTATCTTTGTTGTGTTCTAATTATTTCAAATACAAATAGTTTCGCGCTATTATTTGTTGACTCCATATTTGTTGACTCCATATTTGTTGACTCCGTATTTGATGACTCCAGATTTGTACAATTTGTATTTTTGACTCCATATTTGTTGACTCCGTATTTGATGACTCCAGATTTGTACAATCTGTATTTTTGACTCCGCATTTGTTGACTCCATATTTGTTGAGTCCGTATTTGTTGACCACGTATATGTTGACTCCATATTTGTTGACTCCGTATTTGTTATTCCATTTTGTTATAGGAAATAAGTAGTATGTCACAAACTACAACAAACCAGGTAATTTAATCACATCTTGGGAGCAGAACCAACGTAATCAGCCCTTCGTGTACACAACAACAGAAGATCGGGCTACACGGCACGAGGAAGACCAAGAACTAGATAGATAGAGATAATCAAAGAGACACAGGATGATTATGGCCAATGCGAATCAAATGGCCAGACAGACAGCTCCATCTTCCAACCAGGACGCTTATAATGGGACATGTGGAAGTGACATTTGACAGATATGTCAATAATTAGTGATACGAATACACTCCAACTGAGAATGCATCATCTCGTTCGACTGTTAAACAAAATGTTAGTTCCTATCATTTACCTGTAGTAGAGGTATGAGATGTTAACGACTCACATTTCATGTGCCCTGCTTATATGAGGGCGGTAACCATCTCATCTCCCTCGTACTTTACTTCCCGGACTGGTCCGCTAACCAGTTAAGGCTGGGACCAACCGGAAGCCGTTGCGGTCTTAAAAACATTTCCGCCTCAACTGGGGAATGAACCCAGGACCACACATATGGAAGCTAATGCGCTAACTACTGAATTACGCGGTCCTCCTAGCGTCTGTACCACGGCTTGCCGAGAGAGAAAAATCGTTATTACATGTTTTCATGTGAAGTTATGCATGGATTATTTCTATGGTATTTATATGGGCATTATATGGGCTTGTATGAATCTGTAAGAAAATCCTAGAAAAAAAAACCAATGTATGCTCACAAAATCCGATGGCATGTTTCACTACAGGAATTTGTACAGGACAAAATCGTTCAGTGCATGGAACAGCAGAGCTTGTGCAATGAAATGTGGGGTTACCTGGAACGTGGACATTTTCGTGCTGCCCACTCCCCGTAAATCCCTAAACATCAGTGATGCTTGTAGGTCAATCCAGCAATGCCTGTTAGTGAGATAATTATTACCTACCTTCCTATACACCTAACTACGAATGTACCTACGTACCCACATATCTACCTTATCTAATGCGTACCTACCTATATATATACCTATCTACCCACATAGAAAAAGAGAAGACACGCCAAAATACAAAGGAGTCAAGAACATAAGAAAGAGTGAAATAAAAAGCAATAAGGATTGTGACGCAATTGAAGAAATACTCTAAACGATAATCAAAGAACAAATTAATAATTAGCTGACGCGAGAACAGGAGATGGAACCAATCAACGGTTCTTCTTGATTAGAAACTAGTCTCACAGCAGGTGGGGCATTCCCATAAGTGTTCCGCTTTCAGTTCCAACAGCCATTCGACTCGATGGTGTTTTGAGTCCAATGATGCCGAAACAGACGTCGACATCAGCGCACAACTCGGGCCTTTGCGACAGGTTTCTTTATTGTTCCGCCCACCCACGCCGTGCCCGTAACTAGTTCAAGCACAACGTCGGCCTGTCGGAACAACATGGTAACAGTTATCGAAGGTTACAACTACGGCTTTTAAGACTACAATCAACGGGGTTTCAACCAATCAAACCAGTTTACTGTGTGTCCAAAAAAACGGCGGTGTAAATGTGAGCGCCGATCGATTCTTGTGAACAACGCTCACGTGAGCGCCGATCGATTCTTGTGAACAACGCTCACAACAGCGGACTGTCAACATTGCTATCATCAACACTATCATCATTACTTACAAAACCATTGTGAACAATAAAAATGTGACAATTCTGTAGTATGTGTTTTGGTGTATGTGTTCCTGCTTCATAGATGCAGTCTCAGGAGTCGCTGATACACATGATGGTAAGCATTTCATGAAGACAAGTAAAAGCCATTCAGGCGCATCTTTCGTATCTACGGTTACAGTTAAATTTGATCTAGTTTTGAGGTATTTCCTAACATGATAAGAACGATGATCCCGGCGGTATGACAATCTTCTACCATAGTTTTTGGTAAAAGGGGGGGGGGTTAAAAGGACTAGAATTAGTTTATATATATATTTTTAGGAGGGAGGAGAAGGGTTAGAATCAGTGTTTAGAATTAATAATTAATTCTCTAAGAATTCTCGTGTAAGGGTGAATCGATATTCTTCTTCTTCTTCTTCTGCGTTCGTTCTCAAACTCCTGCAGATTAGCAGGATGTAGTCCAGAGAACGGAATGCGTTGTGTCATGGCTTATAGCATTGCTGCGATATTTGCGCCTTTAGGCCATCCGACTTCAGCATGGCTTTGGGTCACTGATCCTATATGGGATGGAACAGCCAACTCCATCCCATAACCTCCTTAGTCGCCTTTTACGATATGCGTGGAAGGTAAACAGTGTTGCTATTCTTTGCTCCCCTTTCGGGCCCCGAAACCACACGGGCGTGAATCAATATGATTTATAGCACAACGGTATACTCTCGCTTGGCGGTCGGTGGGGTGTGATGTCACTGCAGGTTTTCTCGCGGAACTCCGTGACGTCGTCTGCTTAAACATGAAAAAGGTGTGCTATTTATAGCGCAATGACCGTAGAGAAGAACAATTTACAACAAACAACAAACAAACAAACAAGAAGATCAATTTACTGTTATTCTTGTCTCGAGTGACATGACCACTCCTCCAGTCGACTCAGCTGTAAATGAGCATTTGACGCATGAATTAGGGGAGAAATCGACAGCAAGAATTTAGCATGAAGATTAATATTGAAAAGTCCGAAATAATGGCAATAGCAAAGAAAGACATATCACTATCTCCATCGATAATAAACACCTTAAAAATAATTATAGAAGGTAGGAAGAAAATTTATAGAAAGACAGAAGCAAAGTGGAAGATGGAGAGACACAAAAAAGACAGAGGAGTCAAGAACATAAGAAAGAGTGAAATAAAAGGAGTAAACAGGTAAAGGAGTTCACTTACTTAGGAAGCAGTATATCGAGTGAAGGCAAAACAATAAAGAGATACACAATAGATGCAACAAAACATATCAGATCCTAGGGCAGATGACACGTATTTTCAAGAACAAAAATGTAAACATAGACACTAAAGTTGCATTATATAAGACTATTATTATTCCATCACTATGCTACCAGTGCCAAACCTGGACAATGACAGCACAAGACAAAAGAAAAATAGTGGCAGCAGAAACGACATGTCTACGAAGAATACTCGGAGTGTCATTAAGAGATAGAATTAGAAACGATAACATCAGACAGATAGCCAACATAATACCAGTATTGGAACACATCAAAAGACAACAGATCAACTGGTTCCACACGCTTCCAGACTACCTACACATAGCATGTCACAAATGGCCATGATCCATAGATATAACAGCTATAAAGCCAGAGACAGACCCTGTAAAAGATGGATCACATAAATCAAAGAAGCCACAAGAACAAGCTTACAGACAGACAGCACACAAGAAGGCCATCTCAAGAAAACTTTTCTGCCCTTGATGCCGCAAGGTATACAAAGGCCACAGCGTATAGATAAATAGATAGAAAGACAACAAGGAAGGGAACTGGCCACTCCACCTATTAGTTGCATCGACATAAAGAGTTATGTTCATCCCAACGGCAGGCTGCTGCCAAGGGACCTACCTTTACGTTTACTTGTTTCGAGTATAGTGTCCACGTTTCAGATCCATAGAGAAATACACTAAGGATGTGTGTTTGGTATATCAGAAACTTTGTTGCTGTTGTCAACTTTGTTTAGCTCGTGTTCTTTTTGACAGTTTTTCAAACTAGAGCTTCGACTCAAATTAGCACTTATTTTATTTTTCGAGTGATAGTGTTGCGGTGACCTTTGAACTTAAAGTTATGTACCGATTCTTCTTCTTCAGCGTTCATTCTCAAACTCCCATTGGATCTCTTGCAGCAGGACAATGGCTTTATTAGATTTCCAGTAGGATATAGTCCAGAGAATGGAAATGCGTTGTGTCGCCGTTTTATTTGCGCCAATGGCCCGACACATCCATCTTCGGCGGAATGTACCAATTAAAGTTTCACATTTCTCAGTGTGATTGTCGGTGCGGTGAAATCTTACTGACAAATGACCAGTTTTTTTTTAAGGATGAATGGAATAAATCGACTCTCAGCGATGCGCATGAAAAGCAATATGTGAACAATATATAAACATACTCCACCTGCGGTTCAACATTAAAAGCATAAATCGATCAAAATTTGAAATAAAGTCTTAGTTTTAATTCCATTTTTGTTTGAGCAGGAGTTTTTGTCCAAGTATGGATACCTGCAAAAAATCGATTATCTTAGAGGACAGTCTTATTCAGAGGAAGAAATCACAGTTGCTATCAAGTAAGTTCCTGCAATGTCTATAACAAACATTGTATATGTAAATAACTATGATAATATAATGGTAATATAAACATAATATAAAGATAATATAATGGTAATATAAAGATAATATAAAGGTAATATAAAGATAAGATAAAGATAATATAATGATAATATAAAGATAATATAATGATAATATAAAGATAATATAATGGTAATATAAAGATAAGATAAAGATAATATAAAGATAATATAAAGATAATATAATGGTAATATAAAGATAATATAAAGGTAATATAAAGATAAGATAAAGATAATATAATGATAATATAAAGATAATATAATGATAATATAAAGATAATATAATGGTAATATAAAGATAATATAAAGATAATATAATGGTAATACAATGAATGATAATGAATGTATGGTCGTTTGCATCTTGTAGACGATCTTTAAGCAATAAGAAGCAATCTTTTGTATATTTTCTCAGGAATGTGCATTTTCAAGCGATCATGTCACAGCAACAAAAAATGTTTGCTTGCGTCTTTCTCTCTGTTTTTTCTTCTATACCTTTAAACATGTTATTTCTGAACAATACTTCTCCAGCACGCAGGTTCTGCCTCCAGACATCGCAAGATCTGGTCTATTTTCCCAGTATTTTCTAAGTGTGCACATTAAGCATTCGGAAAACAGATGTAAAATCGAAATGATTCATGTTATAGAATCATTTCCCACAATAAATAACAGAAACACAATAGCTAGCATGTTAATATTTCTTAAAATTCTATTGAAACAGACTAAACACCGATAAAAATGTAATAATACTAATTTCTATTAATCAGTAGGCCTAGCAGAAATCGACAAATTTTTATATTTGTTAGTACATTGCACAAGAGGGAAAAATGTCACCCAATTTAAACAATGTTCAGTTTTGCCGGACCACAGGAGAACATTCAGGATTTTCTGCAAGCGCCACAGACTGGCAAACGACACAAACTTTGAAACGTAACCTATCTGAAGATTTTCTGAAACATCATCATCGCCATTAATATCATTACTACCATTATCATCATTACCACCACTACCACAATCATCATTACCACCACTACCACAATCATCATTACCACCACTACCACAACCATCATTACCGCCACTACCACAACCATCATTACCGCCACTACCACAACCATCATTACCGCCACTACCACAACCATCATTACCACCACTACCACAATCATCATTACCGCCACTACCACAACCATCATTACCGCCACTACCACAACCATCATTACCGCCACTACCACAATCATCATTACCGCCACTACCACAATCATCATTACCGCCACTACCACAATCATCATTACCGCCACTACCACAATCATCATTACCACCACTACCACAATCATCATTACCGCCACTACCACAATCATCATTACCGCCACTACCACAATCATCATTACCACCACTACCACAACCATCATTACCACCACTACCACAATCATCATTACCACCACTACCACAATCATCATTACCGCCACTACCACAATCATCATTACCGCCACTACCACAATCATCATTACCACCACTACCACAACCATCATTACCACCACTACCACAATCATCATTACCGCCACTACCACAACCATCATTACCGCCACTACCACAACCATCATTACCGCCACTACCACAATCATCATTACCGCCACTACCACAATCATCATTACCGCCACTACCACAATCATCATTACCGCCACTACCACAATCATCATTACCACCACTACCACAACCATCATTACCACCACTACCACAATCATCATTACCACCACTACCACAATCATCATTACCGCCACTACCACAATCATCATTACCGCCACTACCACAATCATCATTACCACCACTACCACAACCATCATTACCACCACTACCACAATCATCATTACCGCCACTACCACAACCATCATTACCGCCACTACCACAACCATCATTACCGCCACTACCACAATCATCATTACCGCCACTACCACAATCATCATTACCGCCACTACCACAATCATCATTACCGCCACTACCACAATCATCATTACCGCCACTACCACAATCATCATTACCGCCACTACCACAATCATCATTACCGCCACTACCACAACCATCATTACCACCACTACCACAATTATCATTACCGCCACTACCACAATCATCATTACCGCCACTACCACAATCATCATTACCGCCACTACCACAATCATCATTACCGCTACTACCACAATCATCATTACCGCCACTACCACAATCATCATTACCGCCACTACCACAATCATCATTACCGCCACTACCACAATCATCATTACCGCCACTACCACAATCATCATTACCGCCACTACCACAACCATCATTACCACCACTACCACAATCATCATTACCGCCACTACCACAATCATCATTACCGCCACTACCACAATCATCATTACCGCCACTACCACAATCATCATTACCGCCACTACCACAATCATCATTACCGCCACTACCACAATCATCATTACCGCCACTACCACAACCATCATTACCACCACTACCACAACCATCATTACCACCACTACCACAATCATCATTACCGCCACTACCACAATCATCATTACCGCCACTACCACAACCATCATTACCGCCACTACCACAATCATCATTACCGCCACTACCACAACCATCATTACCGCCACTACCACAATCATCATTACCGCCACTACCACAATCATCATTACCGCCACTACCACAATCATCATTACCGCCACTACCACAACCATCATTACCACCACTACCACAACCATCATTACCGCCACTACCACAACCATCATTACCACCACTACCACAATCATCATTACCGCCACTACCACAATCATCATTACCGCCACTACCACAACCATCATTACCACCACTACCACAATCATCATTACCGCCACTACCACAATCATCATTACCGCCACTACCACAATCATCATTACCGCCACTACCACAATCATCATTACCGCCACTATCACAATCATCATTACCGCCACTACCACAATCATCATTACCGCCACTACCACAATCATCATTACCGCCACTACCACAATCATCATTACCGCCACTACCACAATCATCATTACCGCCACTACCACAACCATCATTACCACCACTACCACAATCATCATTACCGCCACTACCACAATCATCATTACCGCCACTACCACAACCATCATTACCACCACTACCACAATCATCATTACCGCCACTACCACAACCATCATTACCACCACTACCACAATCATCATTACCGCCACTACCACAACCATCATTACCGCCCCCCCCCCACCATTATCACTATCATCACCACCTTCATCAACATCATTATAATCAATATCATAATGCCTACAACATTGTCAACATTACATATCAACAGACAGTACCAAGAGTTCTATGGTTTGTCAGTGTCAGGGATTCCAGATACGTCCACCATCAAAAAGATGAAAGTACCAAGATGTGGTGTGCCTGACATCATCCGTAAAAATGACCACAACCAGACAGGAAAACGATTCGAGTTGCTTGGTAAAGTATAATTTATAGAAACGATGTAAAAATCTATTGTGTAAACACAACTAGTATGATAATTTTGATATAATGCAATAATCTCTCTGTCTGTGAGCAGGTAGCTCCTGATAGCCAAAAACCTTTCTAACACAAGTACTCGTTCTTCTCCGTTGTGTAGCTTAGACAACACCCGGACTCTCATACGATTGTCTCGAAGGCATGGTTCTGTAATGTGAATTAATGGATGCATGTTTAATCCCAAATAGGTACGGTGGATTAATGGATGCATGTTTAGTCCCCGACATGTAAGGGAGATTAATTGATGCATGTTTATTCCCCGACGTGTAAAGGAGATTAATGGATGCATGTTTATTCCCCGACGTGTAAAGGAGATTAATGGATGCATGTTTATTCCCCGACGTGTAAAGGAGATTAATTGATGCATGTTTAGTCCCCGACGTGTAAAGGAGATTAATGGATGCATGTTTATTCCCCGTTGCGTAAGGTGGATTAATGAATGTATGTTTAGTCCACCGATGTGTAAGGTGGATTAATGAATGTATGTTTAGTCCACCGATGTGTAAGGTGGATTAATGAATGTATGTTTAGTCCACCGATGTGTAAGGTGGATTAATGGATGTATGTTTAGTTCCCGATGTGTAAAGTGGATTAATGGATGCATGTTTATTCCCCGTTGTGTAAAGTGGATTAACGGAAGCATGTTTAGTCCACAACTTTGAAGTGTTTCTCACTTCCAGTATATTTTTTCGTATTGCTTTTGTCTTTATAAAATAAATGTCCCTTAAACAGTAACTTCTGTTTTCCCTTTATCAACAAATTCATCCCTGGTTATATAAATAAAATGAACAACGCAGACATAAGAAATCCGTTTCACAACTGACAAGATTACATTAGTTTTGTGCGGGAATATACTTATAGACTTATAGTTAAGAGATATTAAAAAATCAAATGTGATTGGTTACAAAACTATTCTCTGAATAAATAACATGTTTCATTGGCTAATTATTCAGTTATTCTGCGGATATATTTTTCCAACGTTTGGAAATGCTGCGTCTTAATTAAACACACGCACAAGCATATGTATTTAGCTACCGCTGTTATTATTTCACCTATTATAAATATGTACGTTATTTTTCACGAGAAAAATATTTTGCATAGAATTTGTCATTCGAGGAAATTATCGTTCGAAGACCTTGAATTAGAATAATTGGTTTTCCCAGAATTCGTTTTTGAAGAACTTGACGAGAACCGGGAATGAAGATAAGTCTTCTATTCCTTCCTGTGTTTACCTTTCCCAACTCACACGTCATGTACCCATTTACAACTGGGTCAACTGGAGGAGCTGTCGTGTCTGGCGAGAAATCACAGATCGAATGAAGTGTTGTTCGTTTCTAACCTGGCACGCTGCAACTTGGTTATTTGTAGTAAGTGACTCAAGTATGTAATTATTAACCAGCGAAAATCACAACAATAATCAAAAAGGTAACGAAGGACGTCCTAATTAATTATGTGTAGAGGTCTTTACCATCGATGGTCTCGATCGTGACCAACGAGAATCACAGCAACAATCAAACACATCACGAAAGAAGACTGATTATTCTTTATCTGAAACTGGTGTTTTTTTTACGTCTTATTAGACGTTTCCTCTGATTTAGGAAGCTTCATTGACTGATGTGAGACATCATTTAGGAAGCTTCATTGACTGGTGTGAGACATCATGAGACATCATTTAGGAAGCTTCATTGACTGATGTGAGACATCATTTAGGAAGCTTCATTGACTGATGTGAGACATCATTTAGGAAGCTTCATTGACTGATGTGAGACATCATTTAGGAAGCTTCATTGACTGGTGTGAGACATCATGAGACATCATTTAGGAAGCTTCATTGACTGATGTGAGACATCATTTAGGAAGCTTCATTGACTGATGTGAGACATCATTTAGAAGCTTCATTGACTGGTGTGAGACATCATGAGACATCATTTAGGAAGCTTCATTGACTGATGTGAGACATCATTTAGGAAGCTTCATTGACTGATGTGAGACATCATTTATGAAGCTTCATTGACTGATGTGAGACATCATTTAGGAAGCTTCATTGACTGGTGTGAGACATTTATGAAGCTTCATTGACTGGTGTAAGACATCATTTAGGAAGCTTCATTGACTGGTGTGAGACATCATGAGACATCATTTAGGAAGCTTCATTGACTGGTATGAGACATCAATTAGGAAGCTTCATTGACTGGTGTGAGACATCAATTAGGAAGCTTCATTGACTGGTGTGAGACATCATGAGACATCATTTAGGAAGCTTCATTGACTGGTATGAGACATCATGAGACATCATTTAGGAAGCTTCATTGACTGGTGTGAGACATCATGAGACATCATTTAGGAAGCTTCATTGACTGGTGTGAGACATCAATTAGGAAGCTTCATTGACTGGTGTGAGACATCAATTAGGAAGCTTCATTGACTGGTGTGAGACATCAATTAGGAAGCTTCATTGACTGGTGTGAGACATCATGAGACATCATTTAGGAAGCTTCATTGACTGGTGTGAGACATCAATTAGGAAGCTTCATTGACTGGTGTGAGACATCATTTAGGAAGCTTCATTGACTGGTGTGAGACATCATGAGACATCATTTAGGAAGCTTCATTGACTGGTGTGAGACATCAATTAGGAAGCTTCATTGACTGGTGTGAGACATCAATTAGGAAGCTTCATTGACTGGTGTGAGACATCAATTAGGAAGCTTCATTGACTGGTGTGAGACATCATGAGACATCATTTAGGAAGCTTCATTGACTGGTGTGAGACATCATGAGACATCATTTAGGAAGCTTCATTGACTGGTGTGAGACATCAATTAGGAAGCTTCATTGACTGGTGTGAGACATCATGAGACATCATTTAGGAAGCTTCATTGACTGGTGTGAGACATCATGAGACATCAATTAGGAAGCTTCATTGACTGGTGTGAGACATCATGAGACATCATTTAGGAAGCTTCATTGACTGGTGTGAGACATCATTTAGGAAGCTTCATTGACTGGTGTGAGACATCATGAGACATCATTTAGGAAGCTTCATTGACTGGTGTGAGACATCAATTAGGAAGCTTCATTGACTGGTGTGAGACATCATGAGACATCATTTAGGAAGCTTCATTGACTGGTGTAAGACATCATTTAGGAAGCTTCATTGACTGGTGTGAGACATCATTTATGAAGCTTCATTGACTGATGTGAGACATCATTTAGGAAGCTTCATTGACTGGTGTGAGACTTGATTTGAAAATTACCTTTGTGTTTCTGGCAGATAATGAGAAATTTCAAAGTCATGACCTCACGTGGAATACAGTAAAACTGTCGCGCAAAATGAAAAAGCGTCGCCAGTTGTAAGTACCTTGTATGGAGTATCTGTAGATTTCTATGATTAATGCGGAACGACATTTTAATGTTAATCATAATTCAAGAAATTAATTACTATCATTATTATCATTGTTAACATCATCATGTAGACATCTGTGGCTATGTCGATATGATCACAAACAGTGGCAAAAAAAGTTCAGTCCTGTTTGACTGTGGTCTCTCACACTGCAGACCTACTGGCGGTATGGTTTCAGACATCTACTGTACAATGGAAGTTATTAAAAACGGAAACACTAGGCACTGGGTCATCCTGGAAATCTAGTGCAACCGTTGTCCTGCTACAAGTGAGATCCTGTGGGAGTTTGAGAACGAACGCCAAAATCATAGTCATCATGATTATAATTTCGTCTACGTGTTCGTTGTTCTCATCATCATTGACGACGAAACATATCGAAATAGATGACAGTGTACTAAGTATGTTGTGGACGGAGCGCTGACTCACAGAGACAAATATCCATAGAAAACTGTATGGGAAATTTTGAAGAACTTTACAGAAATTTATGTCACGAAAACTGAACTTGCTGTATCAAAAGTAAACATAAAGTAACCTGTCATTACTGCATTTTCTCCGGTTTCGGAGTTGCAGGGAGAAACATATAACTGTGTGATAAATACTGCATGTTCTTGATTCTTGAGTAGAAACTGGTCTCACAGCGGGTTTGACATTCCCATACGTGCTCTGCCCTCTGTTCCAGCAGCCATTCGACTCGATGATGTTTCGAGTCTAATGCTGCCGAAACAGACGTCGACATCAGGGCACAACTCTGGCCCTTGCGACAGGTTTCATTGTTCCGCCCACCCACACCGTGCTCATAACTAGTTCATAACTACATGCATAGAGAACTGCATGTTCTCCGGTTTGGGAGTAGCAGGGACAAACATATAACCGTGTGATGAAGACGGCACCCTTCTGCTGTCGCCACGTCATATTCAGGGTAAGTTTTCCTGTAATTTAGCCTCCGACAGAAAACAAATTGTGAGCTCTATCAGTAGATGAACTCTTGACCTCACAGCTGTGTGACCAACGCTCTAACTTCCCTACCTTTCTCTGTGAGACTAACGGGAATTGAACCAGACCGTTCAACGGCACCAAATCGCCTAGCAACAATTGCACACGCGTTCTTACGTACTTGACTAACCAAGTACGGAAGAACGCAGGTGATTTTGTGCCGTTGAACGGACTGGTTCAATTCCCGTTAGTCTCAAGAATTTTAAAAAATTATCCTCTGGCTTCCACTTAAATTTACCTTTCTCTGTAGACATTTTTGATCACCTACGAATGATAACAACATCATTGTGATCATCATCATTACCACCAAACTCATTTTCTAATTCGTTTCCTTGTTTCTGTTGTATTTCATGTTTATGATTTCTCTTCGTATGTTATTTCTTATCAGTGTTGCAATCCATCTGCACTTATGACATTTACATTTGTGTAGTGTATGGTGTAGCCTGATCTTCTTCTTTCCTTCCCGTTTACTACCCTTTACGGGTGTCGAGAGAGATACAGTGTTCTTTTTCTCGCTTTTTTGGCAGCCTCTGATAATGTTACTTGGTGTTCGTGTAATGTCTCTTTTATGTTGTCGATCCAGCGTACTCTAGGTCTACCCCTGGCTCTTCTTTCTGCTTCTCCTCTCTTCATATATAATTTATAAACTAATGAATCACACGGCATACAGGAGTAGTCAAATATTGAAAGCTTTTCTTTTCTAATAGTGTTCCTTATAGTGGTGCAATGCGTGTATCCTGTTTGTGTAGTGTTGTTCTACCCAGCTCTAGGGGTTTTCGTCTGTGTTCAGATATGTTGAGCTATAATTAGTGTTGTGATCCACTTAGGGCTGACTCTTTCCTCAAGGCAACGGGAGCAGAAACCTCAAGCACAGATACTTTATGACGCGGCGTCCTAGTTTATGTGATATTTTGTGCGTTTAAGTAAGCACTTTCATATTGAGATATATATTTACTGAATCTCCAACAATGTATTCCTTGATACCAGGACTATCATTACTCGACTGGTCTGATGGTGTTTATTAATCTCGTTGCTTCCAGACATCCATCTATGGGTAGTGGATCTGGTATTCACCCATACCTCAGAATTGTTCAAGATTCACTTCCTATATATGGCTCTATATAACTTCTAAGAACTTTCTCATCTCAAATTGTCTAAGATTCACTTCCTATATATGGCTCTATATAACCTAAGAACTTTCTCATCTCAAATTGTCTAAGATTCACTTCCTATATATGGCTCTATATAACCTAAGAACTTTCTCATCTCAAATTGTCTAAGATTCACTTCCTATATATGGCTCTATATAACCTAAGAACTCTCACATCTCAAATTGTCTAAGATTCACTTCCTATATATGGCTCTATATAACCTAAGAACTCTCACATCTCAAATTGTCTAAGATTCACTTCCTATATATGGCTCTATATAACCTAAGAACTCTCACATCTCAAATTGTCTAAGATTCACTTCCTATATATGGCTCTATATAACCTAAGAACTTTCTCATCTCAAATTGTCTAAGATTCACTTCCTATATATGGCTCTATATAACCTAAGAACTTTCTCATCTCAAATTGTCTAAGATTCACTTCCTATATATGGCTCTATATAACCTAAGAACTTTCTCATCTCAAATTGTCTAAGATTCACTTCCTATATATGGCTCTATATAACCTAAGAACTTTCTCATCTCAAATTGTCTAAGATTCACTTCCTATATATGGCTCTATATAACCTAAGAACTCTCACATCTCAAATTGTCTAAGATTCACTTCCTATATATGGCTCTATATAACCTAAGAACTTTCTCATCTCAAATTGTCTAAGATTCACTTCCTATATATGGCTCTATATAACCTAAGAACTCTCACATCTCAAATTGTCTAAGATTCACTTCCTATATATGGCTCTATATAACTTATAAGAACTCTCTCATCTCAAATTGATACATATATATTAGATAAGATATTCTTCATCTTGTGAAATGTTGTCTTTACCTGTCCAATTCTATATTTGACTTCACCCACCTGACATTATTGAGATACGCAAATATTTGAATATGTTGACTTGCTTCAGACGTGTCCCATCTACATTGATATTACATTCCAGATAACATTTTTTTAATTTATTATTATTTACGTTTTTCTGCTATTCAGACCAAGCACTTTATTTAGACTTGTTTTTCGTGGATATTTATTATTTCTTGCAACAGTGTTTCATATGATCAGACAATTTAATAATAATAATAATCATGGTTATAAAGGCAGAGGCAGACCATGTAAAAGATGGATCACAAAAATCAAAGAAGCCACAGAAACACGCTTATAAACAGGGCACAAGAAGGCCATCTCCAGAGAACTCTTCCACCCCTTACGCCGTACGGCAAACAAGGGACACAGCGTATAGATAGAATAATCACGTGCCGTCTCCACATAGAAGGTTGAGCATCCAACATCCTATGTCTTTAGTCTTCGTGGAGAACTATTATAAAGTGTGACCTGCCTATTTTATTGTGTGTCCCTCCCACGTGTGTCTGTGTCTATCTTTTGATTACCTTTTGGAAACTCTACCCTCAAGTAATGTCTTAAACAATGTGTTATGTTTTTTCCTATGTCCAAAAGAGCGCGGTAGCCTAGTTGATAGTGAACTTGCTTGCTATTGTAGATAGTGAACTTGCTTGATATTGTAGATAGTGAACTTGCTTGATATTGTTGATAGTGAACTTGCTTGATATTGTTGATAGTGAACTTGCTTGCTATTGTAGATAGTGAACTTGCTTGATATTGTAGATAGTGAACTTGCTTGATATTGTAGATAGTGAACTTGCTTGATATTGTTGATAGTGAACTTGCTTGATATTGTAGATAGTGAACTTGCTTGATATTGTAGATAGTGAACTTGCTTGATATTGTAGATAGTGAACTTGCTTGATATTGTAGATAGTGAACTTGCTTGATATTGTTGATAGTGAACTTGCTTGATATTGTAGATAGTGAACTTGCTTGATATTGTAGATAGTGAACTTGCTTGATATTGTAGATAGTGAACTTGCTTGATATTGTAGATAGTGAACTTGCTTGATATTGTAGATAGTGAACTTGCTTGATATTGTAGATAGTGAACTTGCTTGATATTGTAGATAGTGAACTTGCTTGATATTGTTGATAGTGAACTTGCTTGCTATTGTAGATAGTGAACTTGCTTGATATTGTAGATAGTGAACTTGCTTGATATTGTTGATAGTGAACTTGCTTGCTATTGTAGATAGTGAACTTGCTTGATATTGTAGATAGTGAACTTGCTTGATATTGTAGATAGTGAACTTGCTTGATATTGTAGATAGTGAACTTGCTTGCTATCCTCGGGATACAGTGTGTCAAGTTCTAAACCACGTACACACACACACACAAATCCTGGTTCTGATTTTTCGTTTGACACGACCACTCCTCCAGTCGACTCAGCTGTAAATGAGTACATAACGCATGAATTACGGGGGGTAAAGACAGCAAGGAAGTGAACTGGCCACCACACCTAATAGTTGCTGCGGTTTAGTACATGAATAGTTATCTTCATCCCCGACGGCAAGTTGCTGCCTTGGACATACCTTTACCTTTATGTTCAAAATATTGTATTTGTTTGATTTTTATTTCCTTTAATAGTTTCCTTGTATACGCAGTGTTGTCAGAATCTCATTGTTTCATTTCTTCTCCTTCCATGAAATTATCTCTATTCCTATATATAGTTTAGTTATTATTTGTCCGTCACATGATGATGATGACCATTTGTTACATCCACTTTTGAAATTCAGTTAGATTTATATCCTTAACTATAAGTTCGTTGATGGCTAATAAGTCTAATTTTCGCTACAAATATCCTTGGACAGTTCAAGCATAGGATGACCACTGTATATGGGTGTTTAATCTACCCGTGACTTTCTGGCTACTCCACTTAAAGCTACTGCATGTCTACTCTTTTTGCTGCATCTTTTTTTGACTATATCGCACCGTGTAGCTCAATTTTGCCCAAGTCTCTTCTTCTTCTTCTTCTGCGTTCGTTCTCAAACTCCTGCAGATTAGCAGGATGTAGTCCAGAGAACGGAATGCGTTGTGTCATGGTTTACAGCAGTGCTGCGATATCTGCGCCTTTCGGTCTGACACATCCGACTTCAGCATGGCTTTGGGTCACTAACCCTATATGGAATGGGACAGCCAACTCCATCCCATAACCTCCGTAGTCGCCTTTTACGATATGCGTGGAAGGTAAACAGTGTTGCTATTCTTTGCTCCCCTTTCGGGCCCCGGCATCACACGGGAGTTTTGTCCAAGTTATTCCTATATAGTAAGGTTACCCATTACACATTATTCTTCTATATGTCCATATCTCAAAAACATCAATTTTCTCTTCTGGCTATTTTTTCTTCTTCTTCTTCCGTTCATTTGAAAATGTCTATATCTAACTTTGTCTCCTGAACAAAACCCGCTGCCTTCTGCAGACCATACAATGGCCCATAGAGTCTATATTCCAGTGTCATCCCCTCCGGTCAACACGTCTGTCGCAGTGCCTCACACCCAGAACACCCCCAAGTACATAGGTCCGACACTCTGTGCTGCCTGTCAACACGTAAATTGCCGTGTTGCTATTTCTGAACTTTGTGCCCCCCTTGTGTACACGTGACTGTATAACCGGTTGCGTCCCGCCATGAGGCGTAGATTTACAACTTGTAGTTGTTTGTTCATTATCATTTTTTCCGAGTCATACATTGATTCTCTATTTCCGTAAGTTTTTCCTTGCCCTGCCATAATGTATTTAGAAGTACCTATACAAATAGACGTTTTAGCGGCTTACAGGAAGAAGTGGTTTCCTTATTGGCTTTTTTAGAGGTTTTAGAAAATAAGGAGTTAATGTAGAGTATATGTAGCAATATATAAGTATCACTTTAATAATAATAAAAGCCAATAAGGATGATGATGATGATGATGATGATAATAAAAGTATACAATAATAATAATAACAATTATATATATATATATATATATATAAAACACAGGTCTTTAGAAGTTTTATTTAGCAGGACCACGTAAGTACTGGTTGTTGTAGAATGAATAGTCGCTGCAAAGCTGCAATGACCTTTGCTTTACGTGTGTCCTGTGTGTGCTAGTGTATCCCTCAGAAGTGTTTGATAAGTCGTGTCACATTGTGCGCAATGTCGACCGTCTTGGTCTTCAATTACATTCTCTCAGATATTATTGTGGATAGAAACGTTTTTCCCCCAGCTATTATTGTGAGTAGAAACGTTTTTTCCCCATCTATTATTGTAGATAGAAACGTTTTTTCACCAGCTATTATTGTGGATAGAAACGTTTTCCCCCAGCTATTATTGTGTGAGTAGAAACTTTTTTTAGGTGCTGCCTCTAATTAGAACAAACATTAGGTCGGATAGGGTATGAAAAAGTGTAATAGCGGTTGACTAGAGAGAAAACCAGTGAAATGGATGGGCTTGTAAAAGTTGACGTCAACAATGCTATTGGTATACACCAAAAATTCCATCGAGGCGAACTCTTGAAGTGGAGATGGGACATAGTAACGCAAACAGAGGCTGAAAACTACGATTGATCGGGCTATCCCCTACATCGAGCAGGATGACAGCTCTACCTAAGCAAACACAGATGCTAAAGTCGGAGATACAATGCTGAAATATGCTGAGATATGCTGAAATATGCTGAGATATGCTGAGAGATGCTGAGATATGCTGAGAGATGCTGAGATATGATGAGCTACCATGTTATCAAGAAACATGACTAGATAATATGCCTTCACAAAAAATACAAAAATGCAGCAATTAAATTGTTTCAATTTGACAATTTATTCTAAAAATCTGAAAATATCATGTATTTTTGTCTTACTTTATCTGCTAACAATTTTAAGATTATTTTTTACATAATTAATCAATAACCCTGCTTAACCATTATTGAAAAGGGAGTGTGGAGGAAGTCAAAAATGTACACAAAATCGTTAACACAATTTACGGGCATCCCCTTGTTCAGACATTGCATAAATCTTTGTATCTCAGGATTTGCTTTGCCTAAAACTATTTTTACTTCCGAAAAAAAACACCAAAGAATATTTACTATGAGATACGGTTGTTGTTCCTTCTTCGCACATGACCCCCTTACATTTTAGTCGTTTACTCCTATTTCAATTATTTATGGTAATTTCGCCTGTTACAGTACCTGTGTGTTTGTGATATTCTCTCGCCACCTGGTCTTCATTATCATGTTTGTTATAATAATAATAATAATAATAATAATAATAATAATAATAACAACAACAATAATAATAAATAGTAATGATATAATATTAAAATTATTATAATAATGACAATAATAATAATAATGATATTATTACTAATAATAAATAATTTTCAACAGAGCTGCAATAAAGAAGGCGTTCTCTTTGTGGGCTGCTGTTACACCCCTCAAATTTAGTAAAACAAATTCTTCTGGTCCAGACATAGTGATCTCCTTTGAAAGGGGTTATCACGGCGACAATGATGCATTCGACGGCCCAGGTTTGTTGACAGTCTATGGAAAATAAGAAGGATATTTTTACTTGTCATATGTTGTATGTCATTGCTTGTCACTGACTTCTATAAGATAGATTTATCACTCGCCATGTCTTATCTGCAGCATGTCATTGTTTGTCAGTGACATCTATAAGAAAGATTTATTAGTTGTCATGTCTTATCTGCAGCATGTCATTGTCAGTGACATCTATAAGATAGATTTATTACTTGTCATGTCTTATCTGCAGCATGTCATTGTCAGTGACATCTATAAGACAGATTCATCACTCTAAAGTATTATCATATATAATGTAATCTCTTATCTAAAGTACGAAAGGTTTAGAAAATTTGTATGGGGTTAATTATTCACATCAATCTCCGAAAAAAAGGCACATCATTAACTAAATCTTCATACCAACATTGTGTTATCAATGTCAGACATGGACAGTAACAAAAGAACGGGACATAAAGATTACTAAGTGTAAAATGAGATGTCTAAGAAACGCAGCAAACAGAACAAAGAAAAGATCACGTGAGGAATGAAGAGATTACAAGAACTGTTTAAACATCTTTTCTTTCTTTATTGTCTTTCTGTTCGCGTTATACCCCTTTATGCCTCGCAGCGTCAGTGGTAGAAGTGTTCTGTGGAGATGTCTTATTTGTATGCTTCATATATAATTGTTTTCGTTGATTCTTTTACTTCTGTACTCCATCGTTTGTATGGTCTGCTCCTGGCTTTTTATCCATCGTGTCTGTATAGTAATGCTTTTTAGGTACACTATCTGATGGTAGTGTGGAAGCATGTGAAAACCACTTAATTTGTCTTTTGATGTAATCAAGGATTGGCATTGTTTGTTAGTCTTCTGATATATTCATTTCTGATTCTATATCGTATTGTTACTCAAAGAATTCTACATAGACAAGTCATTTCTTTTGTAACAAGTTTTCTTTTGTTGTTGAGTGTCGATGTTTGACATTGATAGCATAGTGATGGTAAGATGATAGCTTTATACAGTACAGTTTTATGTTCATGTTCACAAGTTTGTTTTTGAGAATAGGAGGCGTCTGCCTTAAGATCTGGTAATGCTATATCGTATCTATGTTGCATTTCTTTTGTATTTTTCCCATTTGGTGATATGATGCTTCCAAGATAGTGAATTCTTTCACATGTTTAAGCAGTTGGTCATCGATGAAAGTATTTTTTTTTTTAATTTTATTTTCTTTGCGACTGATATTGCCTATGTTGGTTTTTTTAACATGGTGATATAGAAAAAAATATGTGGTCAAATATATTGAAAACAGACTGAAATGGTTCAACCACTTAATGAGAATGAACCTTTATTGAGCAGCGACAAGGACATACAACGTGAACATGGAAACAGCAAGATACAGAGGAAGACCAAGAAGTAGGTGGATTGAAGGAGTTTTCAGACGTCATATTATCACTGCCATTCAATCATATTAGTCATTCAATCATGTCACGCCTAACAGTAAAAGCTGAGAAAAGACAATAGAGAGATAGATGTGTCTGTTGTGTCATTGTTTGTCGATGACATCTATATATATAGATGTGTCTGTTGTGTCATAGTTTGTCGGGGACATCTATATATAGATGTGTCTGTTGTGTCATTGTTTGTCGGTGACATCTATATATAGATGTGTCTTTTGTATCATTGTTTGTCGGTGACATCTATATATAGATGTGTCTGTTGTGTCATTGTTTGTCGGGGACATCTATATATAGATGTGTCTGTTGTGTCATTGTTTGTCGGGGACATCTATATGATACTCGCTTATTCTTACTGGATGTCTGTCTATGTGACGTGTCCTCACTGCAACTCTGTAAACTGTTATCTCAAATTGTGTGGAAAAATCTTACAGAAGTCGATTTGTGAAATATTAAGACACAGAAATGATGACGGAAATTTTATTAACAGTTCTCTCTATATCACATAACAATCATCTGACAATCATGTGACAATCATCTAACAATCATCTAACAAACATCTGACAATCATCAGGCAATTGCATTTCCCGTGCAATATTTATATAGGATGCATTTCCAATAACCATTCGCACATATTGGAACGGGTAGAGTAATCACTATAACCCCCCCCCCACTCCATTCCACCCTATAGAAAATAGTACTTGAGATTTAACAACCAGAATACACTCTTGTGGGATCAAGGCCTGCAAAAGGGGAGCAAGAAATAGCAACACTGTTTACTTTCCATACATGTCATATAGAGGTATTGGGGTAGAGTTGGCTGCCCATTTTAATTGACGGTCAAAGTGCCCAGACGCCATGCTGATGTGATGTTTCAGGCTATTGGTGCTGTAACCTGATGACTGACTGAAGAAGAGAATCACACAGTTTATTGAAGCTATTAGTGCTATTAACCTGATGTCTGATTGAATCAGTGAATCACACAGTTTATTGAAGCTATTAGTGCTGTTAACCTGATGTCTGATTGAAACAGTGAGTCACATAGTGTATTGATGCTATTAGTGCTGTTAACCTGATGTCTGATTGAAAGAGTGAATCACACAGTTTATTGAAGCTATTAGTGCTGTTAACCTGATGTCTGATTGAAACAGTGAGTCACACAGTTTATTGAAGCTATTAGTGCTGTTAACCTGATGTCTGATTGAAACAGTGAGTCACAAAGTTTATTGAAGCTATTAGTGCTGTTAACCTGATGTCTGATTGAAACAGTGAGTCACACAGTTTGTTGAAGCTATTAGTTTTGTTAACCTGATGTCTGATTGAAACAGTGAGTCACACAGTTTATTGAAGCTATTAGTGCTGTTAACCTGATGTCTGATTGAAACAGTGAGTCACACAGTTTAATGAAGCTATTAGTGCTGTTAACCTGATGTCTGATTGAAACAGTGAGTCACACAGTTTATTGAAGCTATTAGTGCTGTTAACCTGATGTCTGATTGAAACAGTGAGTCACACAGTTTATTGAAGCTATTAGTGCTGTTAACCTGATGTCTGATTGAAACAGTGAGTCACACAGTTTATTGAAGCTATTAGTGCTGTTAACCTGATGTCTGATTGAAACCGTGAGTCACAAAGTTTATTGAAGCTATTAGTGCTGTTAACCTGATGTCTGATTGAAACAGTGAGTCACACAGTTTATTGAAGCTATTAGTGCTATTAACCTGATGTCTGATTGAATCAGTGAATCACACAGTTTATTGAAGCTATTAGTGCTGTTAACCTGATGTCTGATTGAAACAGTGAGTCACATAGTGTATTGAAGCTATTAGTGCTGTTAACCTGATGTCTGATTCAAACAGTAAATCACACAGTTTATTGAAGCTATTAGTGCTGTTAACCTGATGTCTGATTCAAACAGTAAATCACACAGTTTATTGAAGCTATTAGTGCTGTTAACCTGATGTCTGATTCAAACAGTAAATCACACAGTTTATTGAAGCTATTAGTGCTGTTAACCTGATGTCTGATTGAAACAGTGAATCACACAGTTTATTGAAGCTATTAGTGCTGTTAACCTGATGTCTGATTGAAACAGTGAATCACACAGTTTATTGAAGCTATTAGTGCTGTTAACCTGATGTCTGATTGAAACAGTGAATCACACAGTTTATTGAAGCTATTAGTGCTGTTAACCTGATGTCTGATTGAAACAGTGAGTCACATAGTTTATTGAAGCTATTAGTGCTGTTAACCTGATGTCTGATTGAAACAGTGAGTCACACAGTTTATTGAAGCTATTAGTGCTGTTAACCTGATGTCTGATTGAAACAGTGAGTCACAAAGTTTATTGAAGCTATTAGTGCTGTTAACCTGATGTCTGATTGAAACAGTGAGTCACACAGTTTGTTGAAGCTATTAGTTTTGTTAACCTGATGTCTGATTGAAACAGTGAGTCACACAGTTTATTGAAGCTATTAGTGCTGTTAACCTGATGTCTGATTGAAACAGTGAGTCACACAGTTTAATGAAGCTATTAGTGCTGTTAACCTGATGTCTGATTGAAACAGTGAGTCTAACAGTTTATTGAAGCTATTAGTGCTGTTAACCTGATGTCTGATTGAAACAGTGAGTCACACAGTTTATTGAAGCTATTAGTGCTGTTAACCTGATGTCTGATTGAAACAGTGAGTCACACAGTTTATTGAAGCTATTAGTGCTGTTAACCTGATGTCTGATTGAAACCGTGAGTCACAAAGTTTATTGAAGCTATTAGTGCTGTTAACCTGATGTCTGATTGAAACAGTGAGTCACACAGTTTATTGAAGCTATTAGTTTTGTTAACCTGATGTCTGATTGAAACAGTGAGTCACACAGTTTATTGAAGCTATTAGTGCTGTTAACCTGATGTCTGATTGAAACAGTGAGCCACACAGTTTATTGAAGCTATTAGTGCTGTTAACCTGATGTCTGATTGAAACAGTGAGTCACACAGTTTATTGAAGCTATTAGTGCTGTTAACCTGATGTCTGATTGAAACAGTGAATCACACAGTTTATTGAAGCTATTAGTGCTGTTAACCTGATGTCTGATTGAAACAGTGAATCACACAGTTTATTGAAGCTATTAGTGCTGTTAACCTGATGTCTGATTGAAACAGAGAGTCACATAGTTTATTGAAGCAATTAGTGCTGTTAACCTGATGTCTGATTGAAACAGTGAGTCACACAGTTTAATGAAGCTATTAGTGCTGTTAACCTGATGTCTGATTGAATCAGTGAATCACACAGTTTATTGAAGCTATTAGGGCTGTTAACCTGATGTCTGCTTGAAACAGTGAATCACACAGTTTATTGAAGATATTAGTGCTGTTAACCTGATGTCTGATTGAAACAGTGAATTACAAAGTTTATTGAAGCTATTAGTGCTGTTAACCTGATGTCTGATTCAAACAGTAAATCACACAGTTTATTGAAGCTATTAGTGCTGTTAACCTGATGTCTGATTGAAACAGTGAATCACACAGTTTATTGAAGCTATTAGTGCTGTTAACCTGATGTCTGATTGAAACAGTGAGTCACATAGTTTATTGAAGCTATTAGTGCTGTTAACCTGATGTCTGATTGAAACAGTGAATTACAAAGTTTATTGAAGCTATTAGTGCTGTTAACCTGATGTCTGATTCAAACAGTGAATCACACAGTTTATTGAAGCTATTAGTGCTGTTAACCTGATGTCTGATTGAAACAGTGAATCACACAGTTTATTGAAGCTATTAGGGCTGTTAACCTGATGTCTGATTGAAACAGTGAATCACACAGTTTATTGAAGCTATTAGTGCTGTTAACCTGATGTCTGATTGAAACAGTGAATCACACAGTTTATTGAAGCTATTAGTGCTGTTAACCTGATGTCTGATTGAAACAGTGAGTCACACAGTTTAATGAAGCTATTAGTGCTGTTAACCTGATGTCTGATTGAATCAGTGAATCACACAGTTTATTGAAGCTATTAGTGCTGTTAACCTGATGTCTGATTGAAACAGTGAGTCACACAGTTTATTGAAGCTATTAGTGCTATTAACCTGATGTCTGATTGAAACAGTGAGTCACAAAGTTTAATGAAGCTATTAGTGCTGTTAACCTGATGTCTGATTGAAACAGTGAATCACACAGTTTATTGAAGCTATTAGTGCTGTTAACCTGATGTCTGATTGAAACAGTGAGTCACACAGTTTATTGAAGCTATTAGTGCTGTTAACCTGATGACTAACTGAAGAACGATGATAAGAAAATGGCGACAAGAAGAAAGTATTTAGAAAAAGGGGAGAAAAGTCGACGTTGTAAAATAAAATACATTTAAATGGAAGTAACCTAGATGTATATATATATTATATTTTATATATATATATATATATATATATATATATATATATATATATATATATATATATATATATATATATATATATATATATATATATATATATATATATATATATGATTTTATATTACAGGCGGAACATATGCCCACGCTTTACACTTGCAACTTGCCCATTTTGACGAAGATGACGATTGGGTTATAGAATCTAAAGGCATCGAGTTTACATACATCGCTGCTCACGAATTTGGTCACGTTCTCGGACTAACACATTCTATGGTGAAGGATTCTGTAATGTATCCGACATTCTCAGGCAGGTCTAAGCTGCTATTAAGTCCTGATGATATTAAACGCATACAGGATTTGTATTCTGATGATAATAATTAGTATTATATTGAAGATGAACACGAAATAGTTCGACAGGAAAAAGATTTACCTGGAAGGAGTACACCAAATAAAACACCAAGTAACACACCAAATAATACATAAAGTAATACACCAGGTAATATATCAAACAAAACACCAAATAATGCACCAAATAATACATTAAGTAATACACCAGGTAATATATCAACAAAACACCAAGTAATGCACCAAGTCATATACCAAGTAATATATAAAGTAATTTACCAAGTAACACACTAATTAACACACATAGTAATCTATCAAGTAATATGCCAAGTAACATATCAAGTAATATACTAAGTAATGCACCACGGGAGTATTTATTTGACAAGCAACAAAAGACAAAGATGTGTTAACTTTATTTTAGACAAAGACAGTAAAATTTTCATATTATTCTCGATATTTTCTATTCTCCAAAACTGTTCTCCAAAACTGTTCTCCAAAACAAAGTAAAAAAGTTATTTTAGTAAACTCCCTCTCCCCACCCCCTTCTGTTTTTCATCTGGATGGTATCTATCGCCATGATTCCTCGGAGCTGGTAGCTAGTAATAAGAACGGAGCTGGTAGATAGTAATAAGAACGGAGCTGGTAGCTAGTAATAAGAACGGAGCTGGTAGCTAGTAATAAGAACGGAGCTGGTAGCTAGTAATAAGAACAAATTCTACTGTATGTACGTGAATATTGGACACTCGGCATAATAGAGAAAAATTATATTTAGGCAGGAGGGGTGTGGTTTAATAAAATAATATTGAGAACAACATGGACAGATAAAAAGTAGAATGAAATAATCTTGTAAGAAGTTAAGGTACAATACAAGAATCAGTGGACAGGTTTCTACGGAACAAATAGCTAACATAATTAAACGGAACGAAATTCCGATAAAGTCGCATATACCGACGAATCCAATATTCGACAAGTTGCGCGATGAGAGGCACTGACCACCCAACATGCGCGCTGCACACTGAGTGGGAGGTGGACTGTCAGTTCATTTCGCGCAAATCGCTAGATCGGTATTTTAAGTTACGACTTTTTAAGTTTCCAAGATAGTACAATAGCATATGAAATTTAAAAGTTAGTATGTTGTCACGTGATTTATCCACTGATTCTTGTATTGTACAGAAGTGAATGTAAACAGAGAGCATACGATCACGTATGCTTATGATCAAGTATGCTGTGGATGGACACGTCAACCAACGTCACAGGGCATGGACTATAAGAAGAATGTAAAACGAGCCAAGTATCCAGCAGATATTCTTTTCTCTTGCTTGATTGTTCACTTTCTTGTGACATGCTTCTACGATTTCTCATAATTCTGGCATCTTTTGTCCTACAAGCTGTCCATAAATTACTACAACGATCCAGTGCCACTTTTTGACACCCTCCTTGACACTATCCTTATTGTCACCAGACTATAAAAATTCGGGAACACCCCTACCTATTTATGTGAAATTCTCTTTTCCCCCTCTCCCTTTCCCCCTCATCCTCTTCCCCCCCCCCCACCTAAAACATCTGTAGCACATAACAAGTAAACATTTTATTTTCTAATATTTCGAAAAATGTATTTAACTACTTTACCTGGTATATAAGAGCAGCTTTGTTGGCGTCAAATCTATAACCCTTCTCCTTGTAAACATTGGCCAAATTTTTCAGACACCCCCTTCCCTCCTCAACTCCCTTCCTAATTCTTGTAGTTCTTCTTCTTCTTCAGCGTTTGCTCTCAAATAACCACTACGAATATTTCGTGTGATTTCCGCCAGGGAGCGTGAAGTACGTTGTGCTGCAAGTTCCAGAGTAAAACTGTGATTATTTGCACCCCGGTTGGCCACTTGTGGTCAGGACGTCCGAGTTCCAGCACATCCGTTTTCGTCATTCCTTTATTTCGGGTTTGTTCCTTAGTCCGTGACAGCCTGTCAATCTGTCGCCGGGCACGCTGGTTTGTAGTGCCTCTTCGCCAGACACTTATCGAGCGCGTCTATCTGGTACGAGGTGTTCCACCATCTATGAACCCATCTCGTGCATTTGGACAAACTATGCCTGTGCCCATCGGGTACTGAACCGTTTCTCATCCGCGAGCCTGGTTCCGGATGAGGAAGAACTCGCCAGAAGAGTTGAACCCTGGCTCGTTCGCCCTCCTACCCGAGGCGTCGTTCACCGACATCGTGAACCCCTCGTCCAATTCGAGTCTCACACCCCGCGTTTGAGAGCAAGGCGATCTCGAGCTGAGCGACCTTGTCCCAATAGCGCCTGAGCCCATCAGGTACTGAACCCTTTCTCTCTGCAAGTGTATTTCCGGTAAAGGAAATCTTGACAGTAGAGTTGGGCCAGGACTGCCATCGTTGTCCCTTTTTTGCCTAAGCCCATCGGGTACGACCCCTTTCTCTTCGCGAGCATATTTCCGGCTTAGGAAGGCTCGACATTAGAGTTGGGTTAGGTCTTCTTGCTTTTCCGAAAGCCCGTGATTGGGTCTGGGTCTCTGCCTATGAGGAGTACAGGTAACTAGAAGCTCGTCTCGAGCTAACGGAGCTTGTAGTTCCCCCTTTCTATGAACCTTTCACTTTCTATTTGCAGTTCGCGCTGCCCTCTGGCGCTGTTCTGCCCTTTCATTGTGTCATTGTACTCATTATGACATACATTTGTTTCTCGAAATGCATTAACTTTTACGTGCCTTTTACATTGGCCGCCCCTCCAATGTTCTGACTAAACTAGCTGGCGTCACTGTATGTCGACAGTGTCGCTGTATGTGGTGATGCTTATGGTGTCGGAGATATTGTCTGTCTCTAATGCAGTCAAATCTCTTTCCAACTGCTTCCCCCACATTCTCGGACACGATCTCCAAATGATTTGGTCAGAATCAGCTCCAGCTGCTGTATTTCTGTTACCAGGGTGCACCGCGAGGAGGTACATTTTGGATCTTGGTTATCTGCTAACCCTGGGTCCGCCTAGAGCAATGCGTTCCCTTTGCACCCCAATTCTTGTACTAAATTATATACATTCCCATACCGGCGTTCTGAATGCTCTACCGGCGTTCTGAATGCTCCGACAGTCCAATCGTTGCCAGGTATGTTGAAACGTTCAAATACTTCCAAATTTGTGGCACAAACTTTCATTCATTCATTCATTTTCCTTTTGCGCTGAAGTTAGCGCATAGAGCAGAGGTCAGATCTTTCTAATTATGTCTGTTTAAAGCTATTCTGTGCAGTTCTTGAATAGTATGAATATTGGTTGTTTTACTTTCTCTAAGTATTGTTCTTCTGAGTGTTTCTTTTGGTCTACCCCTTGCTCTTTTGTCTGTAGGTATCCATTCAAGAGATTGGTGGTGTATTCTGTTGGTGTCTGCGCGTAGGACATGCCTGATGTAGGACCAACGGCATTTTCTGATAACATATGTGATGAAATTTTGATATGTCTCTTCTCTGATTTATCATTCGAATTTTAATTCACTCCAATGGGTGTTAGTTATCCTACGAAGACATTTGTTCTCGAAACTAAGTAATTTATTTTCTGAAGATAAAGAGCTTTTCCAGCTCTCACATCCATATGATAGCACCGGAATAACGCAGGAATTAAATAAGCGCATTTTCCAGCGTGTACTGATTGACTTTGACTTCCAGATATTAGACAGTCTGTTAAATGCACTTGATGCTAGGGCAATGCGAGTTGTAATTTCTGTCATGACATCACCGTCGAGTGTTAATTTGCTTCCTAGATAGGAGAATTTGTGTACTTTTTCAAGTTGTTGTCCATTTAAAGTAATTTCGTTAGGTGAATTGGTGAAGTCCATAATTTTTGTTTTTGATGAATTGATTTGGAGACCTATTTGTCCTGCCATGAGTTTTAATCTATCAGTTTTTGTTTGTGCATCTTAATGGTTTTCACTCAATAGTGCAAGATCATCGGCAAAATCCAGGTCTTCTAATGTTGTTTTATTTATCCATTTGATTCCTAAATTTGTGTTGGATGTGCTGACAAAAACTTACTTTATTATTTATTTCTTATGCCAGTTTCTCCGCGACTGTATTTATCATCTTTATTATACAAAAAATTGCTGTACAATGAAGAAAATTAAACGTTTAAAACGATTTATGAAAGACATTAAAACGCAATAAACAATAGCCACACGACTATATTTGTAAGTGTTGTTTATTTTTGTATTTTTTATACGCATAAAACGCCCATGTGACAACCATAGTCTGGGCTTCTACTTTAGGTACAAAGAATTAGGATCACAGTCTTCTTTCCAGGCATGTCGTAGGAGGCGTCTAAAAATGTTGGGGGATAGACTGTAGTCAACTGTGAAAAAGTCAACTGTGAAAATGTCAACTGTGAAAAAGTCAACTGTGAAAATGTCAACTGTGAAAATGTCAACTGGGAAAAAATCAACTGTGAAAATGTCAACTGTGAAAAAGTCAACTGTGAAAATGTCAACTGTGAAAATGTCAACTGTGAAAAAGTCAACTGTGAAAATGTCAACTGTGAAAAAGTCAACTGTGAAAATGTCAACTGGGAAAAAATCAACTGTGAAAATGTCAACTGTGAAAATGTCAACTGTGAAAATGTCAACTGTGAAAATGTCAACTGTGAAAATGTCAACTGTGAAAATGTCAACTGTGAAAATGTCAACTGTGAAAATGTCAACTGTGAAAATGTCAACTGTGAAAAAGTCAACTGGGAAAAAGTCAACTGTGAAAATGTCAACTGTGAAAATGTCAACTGTGAAAATGTCAACTGTGAAAATGTCAACTGTGAAAATGTCAACTGTGAAAATGTCAACTGTGAAAATGTCAACTGTGAAAAAGTCAACTGTGAAAATGTCAACTGTGAAAATGTCAACTGTGAAAATGTCAACTGTGAAAATGTCAACTGTGAAAATGTCAACTGTGAAAATGTCAACTGTGAAAATGTCAACTGTGAAAATGTCAACTGTGAAAAAGTCAACTGTGAGAATGTCAACTGTGAAAAAGTCAACTGGGAAAAAATCAACTGTGAAAATGTCAACTGTGAAAATGTCAACTGTGAAAATGTCAACTGTGAAAATGTCAACTGTGAAAATGTCAACTGTGAAAATGTCAACTGTGAAAATGTCAACTGTGAAAATGTCAACTGTGAAAATGTCAACTGTGAAAATGTCAACTGTGAAAAAGTCAACTGGGAAAAAATCAACTGTGAAAATGTCAACTGTGAAAATGTCAACTGTGAAAATGTCAACTGTGAAAATGTCAACTGTGAAAATGTCAACTGTGAAAATGTCAACTGTGAAAATGTCAACTGTGAAAAAGTCAACTGTGAAAAAGTCATCTGTAAAACAGTCATAGTCACTGGATGTCGAAATCTTCAGTCAAATGATCACTATGTACACCGAAGAGATGTAGGACAGAGACCATTGCACCTTTATAGTAATGTGGGATGCTAGAGGGTCCACCACTGCGAAATGTGGACATATCTGACAGAAAAATGATGAGCTAGTTGATCCAGAATTGTTTACCGTACTCCTGCCAGGATGTGATGATCCTGGGATACTGTCGCACTGGAAACTCCTGCCAGGATGTGATATCCTGGAATACTGCCACACTGGAAACTCCTGCCAGGATGTGATGATCCTGGGATACTGCCACACTGGAAACTCCTGCCAGGATTTGATGATCCTGGGATACTGCCACACTGGAAACTCCTGCCAGGATGTGATGATCCTGGGATACTGCCACACTGGAAACTCCTGCCAGGATGTGATGATCCTGGGATACTGCCACACTGGAAACTCCTGCCAGGATGTGATGATTCTGGGATAGTGCCACACTGGAAACTCCTGTCAGGATGTGATGATCATGGGATACTGCCACACTGGAAACTCCTGCCAGGATGTGATGATCCTGGGATACTGTCGCACTGGAAACTCCTGCCAGGATGTGACGATCCTGGGATACTGCCACACTGGAAACTCCTAGTGTTTCTTCCGGCGTAGAATGCTCCAAAGATATTTAGATTCTAATTTATTTGAATAGATGATCGTTTATCTTTATGTGGATTGTATTTATTTCTCTACTTATTGATACGTCTTCTAGGATCGTTTCTACAGATTATAAACGTGATTTTCTTGTCACGTAGTGATCGTTATAACGAATTATTCGCTGGTTAATTCTAGGAAATGGTAATTTAGCGTTCGAATTGAAACACGTACGCATGTAGTTGCGTCTGTGGGTCTCACCAATGACCCACTAGACAAACCACCCATGCAACAGAAAACCTTAGTAGATGTCATGCCGTTATATTGAGGTTATCTTCTTATAGAAGCTTCATGACACGTCATCTATACAATAATGCTTCTCGTGCTTTTATTTTGTTTTTCAATGTGGCTCATGCTTTATTATTTTTTATATATGTATGCACCCTCTGTTGTTGGAGGGAGCCAGAGATATGCATTGATTCGCAGCACTGGTGAGGAGGAAACTGACAGTACTGTTTTTTCCTATCTATGGCTGAGGCCCATCATAGAGGCACAGTGACTCAGGACGGGACAATCCTTTTGACTTGAACATTTGGTTGCATGCCTGGAGCAATAGAGAAGTTTGGCAAAACCAGTAGTCAATTGGTGGTGGAGAATGAGCACAGTGAAACCTATCTTGCCTGCAGTGGCTCGGAGCAGTTCATAGGTTGAGTCATAGGGCATGAGCCCATGGACTGCTGGATCAGCAACCAACCAATTGACACAAGCTAGATATTAAGAGTCTATATGCCACCATACAACAGTGCATCTTATTTTATGTGAGACCGTGGCCCTGCAGCTGTTGAGAAGAACCTTATAGACGTAAATAAGTCTTCAGTAGAACGGGTGCGGGTTACCTAAAAATAGGTAATTTCTTTGATTGCCTGGGATTTTAGTGAAATTTTTCAGTGAAAACCATTAAGTGAGGAGAGGTGGATGATTACTCACATTTTGACTTGCTTTCAAGCACTAAATGTCTTAGTCTGACGTCTTAAGGGGGAGTGGTTTTTAACCTACCCGCTTATATACCTGCTTGAACAACCATATCCAGTATATAAATAAAGATTGCGAACATGTTTTAACTTACAACATAGATGTTTATTCTCGTGATGTCAGATCAAATAAATAATCAAAGCATGTCAAGCAAATTATGACTTTCAAACCAAGATGACAAGTTAATTGTTACAAAACAGCAAACTCGAAATAGTTGGTTTAGAGAGTAGTAAAATACGCTAGATTTAGAGTTCTTAGATCTTGTGATGCTATGTGTGTATGCGAGTGTGTGTTTGTGACCGTGCGTATGCGAGTGTGTGTGAATGCGAGTGTGTGAATGCGAGTGTGTGCATGTATACGAGTGTATATAAGTATGTTGTTCATTTGTCAAATTATTGTATTTAGAAGATCAGTAACTATTATGAGATAAAAATAGTATGTTGTAAAATCTAGGTAAACACATGCGCAATAGGAAATAAAATATCAGCATTTCAAATTGCATGCTACGAAAAGGTCGTAAGAGTATCATGGGCAGAGATAATATTTAACAAAGATATCTGTAAACACTCGACATGAAATGTCACAATGGGTTAAAAATAATAGTCGTGTAAGGTTCCAAGCAAGAGACAGACCAAGACTATGGTGTAAGGCAAGGTTCTAAGCAAGAGACAGACCAAGACTACGGTGTAAGGCAAGGTTCTAAGCAAGAGACAGACCAAGACTATGGTGTAAGGCAAGGTTCTAAGCAAGAGACAGACCAAGACTATGGTGTAAGGCACGGTTCTAAGCAAGAGGCAGACCAAGACTACGGTGTAAGGCAAGGTTCTAAGCAAGAGACAGACCAAGACTACGGTGTAAGGCAAGGTTCTAAGCAAGAGACAGACCAAGACTATGGTGTAAGGCAAGGTTCTAAGCAAGAGACAGACCAAGACTACGGTGTAAGGCAAGGTTCCAAGCAAGAGGCAGACCAAGACTACGGTGTAAGGCAAGGTTCCAAGCAAGAGGCAGACCAAGACTACGGTGGACACAATATATAACTCTTTTTATAGCATACTGGAACAAGCAGCGTATTTGCACAGAATCGAAAGCCTTACAGAATGGCAGTGAGAACAACGTTTTTTTTTACCAAGGACACGTCACATACAAGAAGAAAATATGTTATTGTGTAATGTTGAGATAAGTTAATACAGATATAGACATGTTTCAAGTGAACGAAAGAAGAAGAAGATAAGTTAATTAAGTGACGCATTTACAAAAACAGATTAATTGTGTAATTCAACATAATGTGTGGCAACCTCAGTCATTCATTGAAATAGAGTAATAGCTAAAGTCGATCATTTACTGATGGACTTCGTGTAATAATTATTGGCTGCTGGATTGACGCGATCAGCGTTTGATCTGAAGATCGTGTGGTAGGGGTAGGGCAGTTTGAGAGCTGATACGTCATCTAGTTCTTTCATCTGCAACAGACGTGGGGATAATATTTTACATATTTCATTAAAAAATTGCAATAAGAGTAATAATAATAATAATAATAGTAATAATAATAATAATAATAATAATAATAATAATAGTAATAATAATAATAATAATAATAATAATAATAATAAATTAAAAAAAATAATAATAATAATAGTAATAATAATAATAATAATAGTAATAATAATAATAATAATAATAATAGTAATAATAATAATACTAACAATAATAACAATAATAATAATAATAGTAATAATAATAGTAATAATAATAATAATAATAGTAACAATAATAATAATAATAATAATAATAATAATAGTAATAATAATAATAATAATAATAAAAGTAATAATAATAATAATAATAATATTAATAATAATAATAACAATAATAATAATAGTAATAATAATAATAATAATAGTAATAATAATAATAATAATAATATTAATAATAATAATAACAATAATAATAATAGTAATAATAATAATAATAATAATGGTAACAATAATAATAATAATAATAATAATAATAGTAATAATAATAATAATAATAATAATAAAAGTAATAATAATAATAATAATAATAATAATAGTAATAATAATAATAATAATAATAATAATAATAATAATTGTAATAATAATAATAGTAATAATAATAATAATAATAGTAATAATAATAATAATAATAGTAATAATAATAGTAATAATAGTAATAATAATAATACTAACAATAATAACATAAATAATAACAATAATAATAATAATAGTAATAAAATAATAATAGTACTAATAATAATAATAATAATAATAATAATAATAATAGCAATAATAATAATAATAATAGTAAAAATAATAATAATAATAATAATAATAATAATAATAATAATAATAATAATAATAGGAAAAATAATAATAATAATAGTAATAATAATACGAAGAAGAAAAAGAAGAAAAAGTAGAAGAAGAAGAATGGATTCTATTATCGCAATCTCCCGATCAACTTGAAAATGACCATTTCTACATGTGATAGAGGAGCGCGGTAGTCTAGTTAGGCGTGCTTACTTGGTGAGCATGCATACTTAGTCCCCGAAGGGAAACATCCAATACGTCAATTTTCTAAGATTATCACGTTCTGTCAGGAGCATAGCACACACTTCTGGGGCAACTATTTCCTCATTCTTCCGTGAAATACGTTCATCCATCCGCAGTGATATCATATCTATCATTTCCCATCACCTAAGAGTCTGCCATAAAAGAACAAAGATGCAATTTCCACTAGCTTTCATCTCTTTGTAATCCATGGAGATTATTTGATGAAAGACAAAAGTAAGAAATTGAGTCAAGATGTAATAATGATATTTTCAAAGGTGACATGCTGTCAGCCTATCCCCGAACTTTCCGTAGTTGCCTCCTACGACACAGCTCGAAAGTAGACAGTGGCCATATTCTGCGCACTCTAAACTAGATAGAAGTCCAGGCTACACATATTTGTTGCCACACGTATTTATGTACATAGATACGTATTAACCCTAGGGATCGTCGTCCATATTGACCTGAAGATCGCGAAGATAGAGCCTAATAACGATAATAATCTTATGAGTGGTAACAATAAATATAAACAATTGTTATAAGTAATGCATATCATTATAAGTAAAAATAATACAATAAATATAAGTAATCGTTAGAATTGGTGGAGTGCAATAAGGGAAACTAAGCATCAGTTGACGGACTGGTCGCCCAGGACGGAAACGTCATAAGCAATACCCACAGCCCCCATCGAGGCCAGCACCGTGCAGTGGTGATGGGGCTTAGTTCAGCCAGCAGGGGCTGGAAACTAAGACTGGTCGGGCAGTCCCACTCGAACAAGACCATAGTCCTGCCCAAGTAAGCAGAGTGCTGAAGACGGAGGCAACCAGCCAAAAGGCGAACAGATAATCAGGATGCCACGCACAAAACGCAATGGAAACATGTCTGTATTTAACAGATATAGACATGTTTCAAGTGAACGAAAGAAGAAGAATACCCACAGCCAGAATGAATGTAGTTTGTGACAATGGGGCCATGAGGAAGCTAGCCAAGGGCAATAAAATTATTCCATGCTCTTTCCAGCTTTTCCCCTTCAACCCTCTACTCTATCCTGCTCTTCTCCTTCAACCCTCTACTCTATCCTGCTATTCTCCTTCAACCCTCTACTCTATCCTGCTCTTCTCCTTCAACCCTCTACTCGTTCCAGCTATTCTACTTCAACCCTCTACTCTTCTCATTCAACCCTCTACTCTTCTCCTTCATCCCTCTACTCGTCCCAGCTCTTCTCCTTCAACTCTCTACTCTTTCCTGCTCTTCTCCTTCAACCCTCTACTCTTCTCATTCAACCCTCTACTCTTCTCCTTCAGCCCTCTACTCGTTCCAGCTCTTCTCCTTCAACCCTCTACTATTTCCTGCTCTTCTCCTTCAACCCTCTACTCTTCCCAATTCTCCTTCAACCCTCTTCTCCTTCAACCCTCTACTCTTCTCCTTCAACCCTCTACTCTTCTCCTTCAACCCTCTACTCTTCTCCTTCAACCCTCTACTCTTCCCAGCTCTTCTCCTTCAACCCTCTACTCTTCCCAGCTCTTCTCCTTCAACCCTCTACTCGTTCCAGCTCTTCTCCTTCAACCCTCTACTCTTCTCCTTCAACCCTCTACTCTTCTCCTTCAACCATCTACTCTTCTCCTTCAACCCTCTACTCTTCCCAGCTCTTCTCCTTCAACCCTCTACTCGTTCCAGCTCTTCTCCTTCAACCCTCTACTCTTCTCCTCCACATGGAATCAAGGCGCTGAGGTTCATGAAATGATGACATCAAGAAACCACATGGAATCAAGGCGATGAGGTTCATGAAATGATGACATCTAAAAACCACATTGAACCAAGGCAATGAGGTTCATAAAATGGAAGCTGTACAGAATCAGTCAGTTATGTATGAAAGATATGTATTATTTGTTTGCTTTCCGTACGCAATCTAGATCAGGGATTCTCATCATTTTCTGTGATAGCGTATTTCTATTCTCTAGACTACATCCTGCTGGAAATCAAGTAGGATAATTGTCCTGCTACAAGAAAGATTCAATGGGAGTTTGAGAATGAACACTGAAGAAGAAGAACACTACTATCTGAAGGAGACATCCAGATAAAACCTACCTCTTCTGAAGTCAAACTCCAACCGTTAGCAGCCGCCATATTGTTGTCTAATTGTTCCAGAGTTCTAGCACCAATAATGACTGATGGTACAATATCTTTCTGTAGTAACCAACGGATAGCGACCTGAGCGATGCTGCGTCCTGGAATATATTACATGAAGTCGTGGGTGTAATGTGAAGAATTCAATATATTATATGAAGTAGTGGGTGTAATGTGAAGAATTAAATATATTATATCAAGTAGTGAGTGTAATGTGAAGAATTCAATATATTACATCTAGTGAGTGTAATGAGAAGAATTCAATATATTACATCTAGTGAGTGTAATGAGAAGAATTCAATATATTACATCTAGTGAGTGTAATGAGAAGAATTCAATATATTACATGAAGTAGTGGGTGTAATGTGAAGAATTCAATATATTACATGAAGTAGTGGGTTTAATGTGAAGAATTCAATATATTACATCTAGTGAGTGTAATGTGAAGAATTATATATATTATATCAACTAGTGGGTGTAATGTGAAGAATTCTAATACTGTAGTATTAGCGACCAATACCGTACTTTCATAATTAAATGATTATAAAATTTGCTGCACCACAACTGGTAGCAGGTTTAAATAACGAAGTTAATAAAATAAAAGAGGACGAACATGGTTGATGTTGGCTCGATCACAAGGTCTTCGTCTGAACGAACATCTAATAATAAGAACAATTAAAGCAGAAAATATATCTTCTTCTTTTGTCTTAGCTCTCTGATACCGCGAATTAATCGTGTAATTTCCGTTAGGAAACACATTTTCATGGTCCTCCCTTGTCAGAAACTGTCGAACTTTTTAAACCCCTCCTTTTTGTAGACGTAAGTTATGGACAACCCCAACGAGGTGTGCGCCACAGAGATGGGCGTCTTAACGAGATGGGCGCCTAAGAAGTCGTTACGTTCAGATCATTTTATAATAATAATTAGACCCATAGCCCGTCAGGGTCGTATGGGTGCCACACTGGAGACATCAGGGTCATATGGGTGCCACACTGGAGACATCAGGGTCGTAGGAATCCACACGGAAGACATCAGTGCAAAAAGCTCTCCAGACAGCTCTATCCGCATGCATCCGGAAGAGAGTAGAAAAAAACTCGTTCAGACTATTCCTTGACGTTATCAATCCAGGCTTTTCTCTGTTTCCATCTTCTCCTTCCACCCTCGACTGTTCCTTGCAGAATAATTTTAGAAAGCGAGTCGTGTCTCGTTACATGTTCAACCCAAACAAGTTTACGCCTTGTCACCACTGCCAAATGTGACTCTTGATATCCTGAAAGATTATTTATTTACTGCCGAACGAACATTTCTGTCTTGTGTTCTATGTAGCTAATTCTTAACAAATGTCTGTAGCATTCAGATCATTTGCTTCACTATGTCATATCGTCTCTTGCAGACGATGGACAGCTTCCCAAAACAAGCCTCTAAATATATCCAGAAACAATAGTTTATGCCTTACATTTGAAAGGCGATTGTAGAACACCACAACATAAAACATTAACGTCAATAGAACATAAGAAAACATTAACGTCAATACAACATAAAGAAAGAATTAACGTCAATAGAACATAAGAAAACATTAACGTCAATACAACATAAAGAAAGAATTAACGCCAATAAAACATAAAGAAAGCATTAACGTCAATACAACATAATTTGAATAAGAACTGACCATGTTTCTTGGCAATACCCTCTAGCTTGTCAATGATGTCGAATGTCTGTTCATCAAAAGTGCTCCAGTGAGGAGAAGCATCCCCTACCGCTGCTTTGTTATCAGCCACAGCTAGTAGTCTTCCTTCGGTTGGTTTCACCCCACGTTTGACCTTGCCAGTTAACAAACCTCTGATACAGAAACAAAGTTGCTTGTTAATAAATTTTGTAATTTAAAAAGAAAATATTTTTACAACAGGAATAACATTGTCCGTGTATAATACCGAGGCCTGAAAGGGGATCCAATAATAACATTACTGATTGCTTTCCATGCATGTCATACTAGGCGATTAATGGGGTTGTGGGGTGAAGATGGTAGTTCCATCCCTTATAGAATCCAAGTTATCCACTCTCTATAGACGCTCTCTGTGACCATTCTATTGCCTTATTCTCTGTACTCACTTTCTACGGCCTCAAACTCCATACTTATTCTCTGTACTCATTCTCTATACTCTTCAGCGACTCACTCTCTATAGACTCCCCTTCTATAGACACTCTCTATAGCCTATAGCCTCACTCTCTAGACTCAATATATCCTCACTCTCTATACTTAATCTCTATAGATTCAATCTCTATAAACAGTAACAGCAATGTGAAGACGTCTGATGGAGGTTGGCCATTGAGTCAAATAATATGATACAAATTAACAACATGGCTGCAGTAAATCAGAGCAACAACATGGTTGTAGTACAGCAGAGCAACAACAAAACTAACTTTCCATAGAGCCTGCATACTACCATTAGCAATACCGATTCGGTGACATGCCGACATATGTATGACGATATGCCTACATCTAGATAACGACATACCTACATCTTGATGACGATATGCTTACACTTGATGACGACATTCCTACATCCTTATCATGCTATGCCTACATCTTGATAGCGACATGCTTACATCTTGATGACGATATGCTTACATCTTGATTACGACATTCCTACATCCTGATCAAGCCATGCTTACATCTTTATTATGACATACCACCCATACCTAATGACCGTTGATATAACCCACCCTATACTTCTTGGAGTAGACACACTATGCTTGGGTTCAACCCTTAACTGGGCTTACATTTTAAGTGGACTTACCCTTTGAGTGGACTATATGGAAGAACTGCAATCCCTTCTGCTTTACAAACTTGGAAAGGCTCTAGTTCAGATTCTCGACTTGCCAAGCTGTATTGTTGCTATACATTGCCAGATAATTCCGAGATTCCATGTCAAATAGAAAATAATTCATACCACATTAGTAATTAACACAATTCATATGTAGCATAAAAATGTTAGAATATTATAAAACATGTTTTATTGACGTTCAATCATAAAAGTCTGGTTTTTTAGCTGAGTCGTACAGAACCTGTCTCAGATTTCAAAGATACCAGGTTCAAACCACACAACATGCCACTGTGCACACGGAACGTACAGCGTTTAGAAAGCAATAGCAATACACTAAAGTATTTATACTACTTAGACAATAGCTACACCAATATACACAAACATTGTTCATCAATACATCCTGCAAGGATATGCATAAAAGGAGAAATATATTATTAACACGCGATACACTCTCATGGCATTTTTGCAGAAATATACGTATGATTTACACTCAAGAAATATGAACAAAAGCTGACAGAAGAATGTGTTAATAAAAATAAGTGCATATTTCTAGTGGGCAGATGCACCATGTCTTAGATATATAATAAGATTCTCAAGTTATTATGTGACTTACAGAGTAGAAGATTTGGTCTGAGTAAGTCGTGAAGGATAACATACTTATAGATGAGTAATCTCCAATCGAGGCCAGAATCTTGCTAAGATATGGCTTAGTTCAGCCAACAAGGTCTGAAAACTAAGACTTGCCATGCTCACCTAAAATTGAGCAAACAGTTTGCCATAGCACGTGCAAGTGCTGAAAACGGAAGCAGCCAACTAAGAGACACACCACAGAATCAGGATCCTATACACCGACCCACGCAATGGACATGGTACAACAGATTAATCAGCCATTAAAATAGACTAAATGTGGTCCCATCACCTTTACGCTTATATGGTCAGACAGTACAGACCGCGAAACATATTCTGCAAGACTGATTACACTAAACCAGTCGAAGAATGAGCACAGACCCACAGAGACAGATATCCACAGAAAGTTGTATGCGAGTCTTGTGGAATTTTCTAGTACAGTAATATTTCTCAATAAAACCAGATTTTCTGTGTAAACATGTTAAACTTCGAACGGTGAGTAAGAAATAAGAAGAATATGCAATGTGCCAGAATTGACGTGTGTGTCATTGTTCAGCTGCCCATGATATAACACGTTAACTAGTTCTCTTTCCATTGTGAAAATTCTTCATAGCACTTGTCAGTGGAAGACACTGTTTCAGTTGATTGTATTCGTGCAGAACATCTAGAAAGCGAGTCTTGAGATTGTGTTGTCAATAGAAGACACTGTTTCAGTTGATTATATTCGTACAGAACATCTAGAAAGCGTGTCTTGAGATTGTGTTGTCAATAGAAGACACTGTTTCAGTTGATTGTATTCGTGCAGAACATCTAGAAAGCGAGTCTTGAGATTGTGTTGTCAATAGAAGACACTGTTTCAGTTGATTGTATTCGTGCAGAACATCTAGAAAGCGAGTCTTGAGATTGTGTTGTCAATAGAAGACACTGTTTCAGTTGATTATATTCGTGCAGAACATCTGGAAAGCGTGTCTTGGGAATCTCTACTATCCCTACTCAAGATATTAAATATCCTGCGCGCTAATCACCTACAGCGTCGCAAATCTTGACTGATCCGACTTCTTATTGGCTGGCGATACGAAGTATTTGTCGTACATTGACAAAACAGGAATGCACTTATGTAGCCGGAGTCAGAAAGGGGAGAAAAGAATAGTGAAACTTTTACCTGCAATGCATGTTGTTAGAGATAACTAAGGATGTTTTAAGAGTAAGGGGTCAGCTGTCCAATAGAGGGTCAAAGCGATCCAAAAGTCATGCTGAATTATGCTATCAGGCTGAAAGATAGCTAGCAGGCAAGCAATTTGGAATGAAAATCAACAGAAGTAATGAATATTGCAAGAGAAAAAGGAGAACATCAACATACAGATAAATAATAAACAACTAAAACAAGTAGATGAATTCAAATATCTGGGCAGCACATTGAGATATGACAACAAACAAGAAGCAGAAATAAATGCAAGATGTAATAAGGCCTGTCAGATCATTGGTCAATTAACACCTTTACTAAGAAACAAAGATATTACACTAGAAACAAAGAAAGCGCATTTCAACACCATTTTCTTACCAACATTGTGTTATCAGTGTCAAACTTGGACATTAGATTCTAGAACAATACATAAGATTAACACCACTGAAATGAAATGTGTGAGACGTATGATTGGAGTTAGCTTGAGAGACAAAATCAGGAATGAAGCACTAAGGAAACAATTAGGGATCAAGCCAACAATAGAATACATACAGAAACAATAAGTTAAATGGTACGGTCACATAACCAGACAGAAAGAGCAAAGTATTATCAAAAAAACACTTAACAAACGATACGAAAACAGGAGACCTATTGGACGCCCTCGTAAAAGGTGGATAGATAGTGTATTAGAGACACTCGGAAATATAACAGCAGAGGAGGCAAATAGAAGGGCAAAAGACCGTACACTCACTCTCCCCTCAACACAGAAAGGTACATGAGGACAGAAAGAAGAAGAAGAAGAAGAGGCTGAAAGAATGTGCAAATATCGCAGGCCATCTGCAAACCGTGATACTACAATGTCCGTTTTCAGACTGCATCCTGCTAATCTACATCAGTATGATAATGAACGAAGAAGACCAATGGAAACCGTAATCATCTCACATCAGCCAAGATAATGTCAGTGACCAATTGACAGGACCTTGAAAAATAAGCGCGCTTCCTTGAAGTGCTATAACAGTAGCGTATCAACGATCACGTATGAGAAATCAGTTTTCACATCACAGTTCAACGTTAACCCTAACCCTAAGTTTAACTTCATAACACACAAAAAACACTAATAATCAAACACACCAACTAACCTGTAGACTAACAATCGGGTTAAGACCATATTTATCAGCTCTGTCAACCAGTTTCTGTAACTGCCAACCACTAACGTTGCTGAGACCGATATAATGAATCTTGCCAGCCCGTACCAAGTCATTCAGCGTACGTAATGTTTCCTCCACTGGGGTACCATCATCCCAGACATGGATCTGTCAAGAAGATAACACTCGTTACTGGAAAACACAGAAGAGATATCTTGCATACCCACAAGATAATATTCGGAGATTAATGCGATTGTATTACCATAACCGCGTCCTCTACTATTTTTCGATGGTTAAAAGCTCGATGTAACCTAATCGGACTAATGTCCGCGGGTGAAAGACACGTACCTCACCATAAGGGGTTGTTGAAAGCTGACGTCAACAATTTCTTGACTTCCGCCCCACTTATCAACAACCGTTAAGAATTCAGATAAACCCCACACCTATTTTTTACTTAAATATCCCCCCAAAAACAAACAAATATATATATATATATATATATATATATATATATATATATATATATATATATATATATATATATATATTCTCCCTTTTAAAAGTTTTAAGAAGATAACATAAAAAAGGAAAATATGACAACATAACTTTTTTCTCCAAGTGTTTATAAAAATGTTTCACTTTCTAATAATTTAATTGATATATTAAAAAAACAGTATCGTTGACGTCAGTTTTTGTCAATCCCTTTTCCCCGTCTCAACAACCGTCAAACTTTTCAGATCCCTATCCCCCACTCCAGTTGTTGGTGCAATTTATCGACAGCTCTAATATGTACTTTTAATTTAGCCTAACCACCCAATTGAAAAGATTTCGAACTCCTAGACAGGTATGTGTGCAGAAAACTAATATTAGAAGTATAGATCAGGTGTAATGTGTAGATCAGTATAGGTCAGGTGTAATGTATATAGGCCTATATAAACATAAATTCGCTATATACAGTAAAATAATAAATAAATATAATTGGGGATTGTGAAAAATGTTGTTAAAAGGGAAATGTGTTATAAACGAATGCGCTATAGAGGGATTCCACTGTATTAAGACGTTAAAGATTATTTTTATTTTTTTTATTATTATTATTATTATTATAAGACCGATAACCCGTCAGGATCCTAGGATGCCACATGGGTAAATCAGCACAGACAAAAATCATCTAAACATCTCTATTATCAGTCATTCGGAGGAGTATAGATAAATAATGGCCAGGCCATTCCGTGATGTTATCAATCCAGGAATTCTTTCCCTCTTCCCCTATTCACCTTCAACCCTCGATTGTTCCTTGTAAAATAATTTTAGAAAGTTAGAAATCATGAATTGTTAAATGGACACAGAGACATACATACATTTGCTTCTTGTAAATACACAAACACACGAAAAAATATATTTGGGAAAATTCGGATGAAGTAACTGTTCCCAGGGGTACTGGTGACATGATGACCTGCTACATCCGCTATACTTTACGAACATACGCTCTTGTTTCACTGAATTAACTCACCTCTGCGGTTAAAAGGACTGCTCCTCATATTCGAAAGATTTTATACAAACACATTCCTTATCCTCATACCTGGTATAGGTCCACGAAGTCTGTATGTAGTCTCTTCAGACTTCCTTCAATACTTTCTGTGATGTGTCTGCGGCTGAGTCCAATGTTGTTCACATTCTCTTCCAAACCCATGTTTGCTCGACATTTGGTCGCAATAATGTACTTGTCACGAGGTTGTCTGTAAAAATTGAATATGGCTATTATAAGTTTTCACGAGGTTGTCTGTAAAAATAGAATCTGGCTACTAAATATTGTCACGAGGTTATCTGTGCAAATAGAATGTTGTTATTAGAACTTGTCACCGCCCCTGTGTTGCCGGGGCAAGAAAGGGGAGCAAAGAATAGCAACACTATTTACCTTCAGCGCATGTCGTAAAAGGCGACTAAGGAGGTTATGGGATGGAGTTACTTGCCCCATCCCATATAGGGTCAGTGACCCAAAGCCATGCTGAAGTCGTTTGTGTCAGACCGAAAGGCGCAGATATCACAGCAATGCTGTAAACCATGACACAGCGCATTCCGTTCTCCGGACTACATCCTGCTAATCTGCAGGAGTTTGAGAACGAATGAAGAAGAAGAAAGAAGAGAACTTGTCATGAGATTGTCTGTACAAATAGAATATGGTTATTAGAACTGGTCACGAAGTTGTCTGTAAAAATAGAATCTGGCTATTAAATATTGTCACGATTTTATCTGTAAAAATCGAATATGGCTATTAGTCTTGCTTGTCACCAATTTGTGGAAGAGAATCTGTCTAGTGTTACATGACTATCAGTAGAATGTGATAGCAAGTTTAAATGCTGAGTTTGTCTAGTAGTGGGTGTGTGGTTGTTTGTGCGTGATAACAAGGTGAAATAACAATGTTTGTTTTGTATAATCTGGTCCGCCATGCCATTTGTCTAGCAGGAACCAGTTATGCGTGACATCAAGTTTGTGTTTGTGGGTCTCACCAATGGCTCACTAGATAAACCACCCATGCAACAGAAAATTTTAGTAGATATATAAGGCATATAGCCTTTATATTGAGGTTATCTTCTTAAAGAAGCTTCATGACACATCATCTATACAATCCCGTAGTCGTAACCTTCGATAACAGTTACCATGTTGTTCCGGCAGGCCGACGTTGTGCTTGAGCGTTGGGCGGAACAACAAAGAAACCTGTCACAAGGGCCAGAGTTGTGCCCTGATGTCGACGTCTGTTTCACTGGCATTTGACTCGAAACACCGAGCCGGATGGCTGCTGGAACCGAGGGCAGAGCACTTATGGGAATGCCCCACGCGCAGTGAGGCCAGTTTCTAATCAAGAATCAAGAAGAATCAAGGAACCATTATTCTTAAGCGACAAAGCATTTATTTTATTTCAACTACTAAATTGTCGCAATAATCACATTCATATTTTAAATTTTGACCATTAAATGTAATATGATAACATATATAGGGTGTCAAATATGATAACATATATAGGGTGTCAAATATGATAACATATATAGGGTGTCAAATATGATAACATATATAGGGTGTCAAATATGATAACATATATAGGGTGTCAAATATGATAACATATATAGGGTGTCAAATATGATAACATATATAGGGTGTCAAATATGATAACATATATAGGGTGTCAAATTAATAACTAAATTGTTGTGAAAATATCTCTGTTTAAACTTTTGTATTTCCCGCCTGCAACATATACTGCTATTGAGTGTCTTATTTTTTTTGGCAAGTTTTCACATTACAGCTCTAATCACAAAATTTGTTGGAAATATCCGCTGCGGTTTAGTTAGAAGAAGGGGATCAAATACTGAAATATCTACATATAGCAGTGATATTCTGAAGTACAGTTAAATGGAGTTTGAACCAGGATGCAAAGTTACGTTGTGTTTTACTTCAATTTAAATCAGTCCATGTCACTAAATAGACACCCTGTATAATCATCGGGTTACTTGAATGACAATATTTCTTACCAATCGAATAAAAACAACAAAAACCAAAAGGAAAATGTTGTATAATTTACACAATAAGAAAGTTACACACGGAGGTTTTCCGGATAACTAAATTTCTTTACGATTCAAAAGACAACAAGAATTATATAAGTTACGGCAGGAAAGACAGTTATTTCACAAGTAAAATAGGAATTAACAAGAACTTATAGAGAAAAATGTAGTTTTGCATGAAAAGATCTATGGGATTTAATTATTTTACAACTAGAACAACATTGTTCTTCGTTCTCAAGAATGGACTTCAGGAATTTCGATGCAAGAGATTCAGAGAAAAGAAAAAAACAAGTTAATAATTTACTTAGTTAAAAATACAGCAAAAACTCTATTTAAGAACACGACATTCAGTAAATAAAGTCCACTAACTTTACACCGACACAAAAAGGATCAAGTTTAACATGGATGTTTGTTATGTATGCCTGTATCAAGTTTAAAATGGATATTTGTTAAGTATGCCTGTATCAAGTTTAACATGGATATTTGTTAAGTATGACTGTATCAAGTTTAACATGAATATTTGTTAAGTATGCCTGTATCAAGTTTAACATGGATATTTGTTAAGTATGACTGTATCAAGTTTAACATGAATATTTGTTAAGTATGCCTGTATCAAGTTTAGCATGGATATTTGTTAAGTATGACTGTATCAAGTTTAACATGGATATTTGTTAAGTATGAATGTATCAAGTTTAACATGGACATTTGTTAAGTATGCCAGTATCAAGTTTAACATGGATATTTGTTAAGTATGACTGTATCAAGTTTAACATGGACATTTGTTAAGTATGCCTGTATCAAGTTTAAGATGGATATTTGTTAAGTATGCCTGTATCAAGTTTAACATGGATACTTGTTAAGTATGTCTGTTTCAAGTTTAACGTGGATATTTGTTAAGTATGACTGTATCAAGTTTAACATGAATATTTGTTAAGTATGCCTGTATCAAGTTTAACATGGATATTTGTTAAGTATGACTGTATCAAGTTTAACATGAATATTTGTTAAGTATGCCTGTATCAAGTTTAGCATGGATATTTGTTAAGTATGACTGTATCAAGTTTAACATGGATATTTGTTAAGTATGAATGTATCAAGTTTAACATGGACATTTGTTAAGTATGCCAGTATCAAGTTTAACATGGATATTTGTTAAGTATGACTGTATCAAGTTTAACATGGACATTTGTTAAGTATGCCTGTATCAAGTTTAAGATGGATATTTGTTAAGTATGCCTGTATCAAGTTTAACATGGATACTTGTTAAGTATGTCTGTTTCAAGTTTAACGTGGATATTTGTTAAGTATGCCAGTATCAAGTTTAACATGGATATTTGTTAAGTATGCATGTATCAAGTTTAACATGGATATTTGTTAAGTATGACTGTATCAAGTTTAACATGGATATTTGTTAAGTATGCCTGTATCAAGTTTAACATGGATATTTGTTAAGTATGCCAGTATCAAGTTTAACATGGATATTTGTTAAGTATGCCTGTATCAAGTTTAACATGGATATTTGTTAAGTATGCCTGTATCAAGTTTAACATGGATATTTCTTACGTATATCTGTATCACCATTGTACCTGCTGTAAATTCATTATTAAGTTTTCTTTAATTGATCAGTTAACCTGAATACAGTTAGGAAAAGCACTTCAAATGGAGAGTTTAATAGAGTTAGTAAGATAATTTGTATGTTGTAATTATAAGTAAAAGTATTTACAAATTTCACTCTATTTTCTACATAAAAAAAGAAAACCACCATAAGGTGAATAGTTATTTGGGCTGTTAAAATTAGGGGTTTCAAACGTTTCACTGTTACACACGCACTATGATTAATTAATTAATTGATTGACATATTTAGTTGTTTTTAATTGATTGTCTAATTGATTGATTGATTGATTGATTGATTGATTGATTGATTGATTGATTGGCTTACCTTTCTAGCCAAGTGCCAATATAGGTCTCAGATGTACCCCTAGCGTAGATGTCGGCCGTATCCAAGAAGTTTCCGCCCCATTCCGCGTAACGGTTGAGGATTTTATGGGAGACTTCTTCGTCACTCTGGCCTGGCCATCCCCACTGCAGAATATAAAAGTTTAAAACAATTTTTATTTTCTTTACATCTAAGTGGGTTTTTTTTTACTTCACTAGCTTGGCGCCATTTGATGTTCATTTCATCAAAAACTTTACATTACACGTTTGACGCCATCTTGATATTCATTACATCAGAAACTCTACTGTCAGGTTCTCCTATACCGGAAATACACTTGCAGAAAGAAAGGGTTCAGTACCCGATGGACTCAGGCGCTATTGGGACAAGGTCGCTCAGCTCGAGAACGCCTTGCTCTCAAACGCATGGTGTGAGACTCAAACTTGGGCGAGGGGTTCACGATGTCGGTGAATGACACCTCGGCTAAGAAGGCGAAAGAGCCAGGGTCCAACTCTTCTGTTGAGTTCTTCCTCTTAAGGAACCAGGCTCACGGATGAGAAACGGTTCAGTACCCGATGGGCACAGACACAGTACGTCCAATTACACGGGGCAAGTGCATAGACAGTGGAACACCTCGTGCGAGACAGAAGTGAGCAAAAAAAATTTTTTTTTTCAAAAAATAAACACACGCGTGCCTGGCGACAGATACGGAGGCTGTCACAGGCTAGGGTAGCCCAACCGAATTGTCACGGCATGCCGAAATCGGATGTGCTAGGCTTACAAGGCGCATAACGGTAGCACAACGTAAACACGCTCCCAGCAGAAATCGCACGATATCCATGCTGATTACAATGGTGCGAACGCAAAACAAACAACATTACATCAAAGAACTAGTTTGACGCCATCTTGATGTTCATTACATCAAGGAGCTTTACTAGTTTGACGCCATCTTGATGTTGATTATATGAAAGAACTTTACAAATTCACGCCATCTTGATGCTCATTACATCAAAAAACTTTACTAGCTTAACGCCATCTTGATGCTCATTACATCAAAAAACTTTACTAGCTTAACGCCATCTTGATGCTCATTTCATCAAAAAACTTTACTAGCTTAACGCCATCTTGATGCTCATTACATCAAAGAACTTTACTAGTTTGGCGCCATTTTATTTTCAGCATCAGGTTATTAAGCGTTTTCTGGACATGCTTCTGGTTTGTGTCGTCTGTACAAACTTACTAATTACCATGTCACGCCATAAAGCAACGGTTTGACTCTGGTCTTTGTCTGCATGTCATTGACTATGCAGAAAGTATTCTGGTGGATGTTTGGTTACATGATTCAATGTGTTCTTGCTTATTCTATAGTGTTGGTGACATCTTATATTGACCTGCTCTGTTTTAGCTATGTTTTCTTTTCTCATTGTTAATGCAGCTATAAGACTAAAAGATGTTCCCCACCACTAATTGCCAATTAATTTCTTCTTCTTCTTCTGCGTTCGTTCTCAAACTCCTGCAGATTAGCAGGATGTAGTCTGGAGAAAGGAATGCGTTGTGTCATGGTTTACAGCATTGATGCGATATCTGCGCCTTTTGGCCTGACACATCCGACTTCAGCATTGCTTTGGGTCACTGACCCTATATGAGATGGGGCAGTCAACTCCATCCCATAACCTCCTTAGACGCCTTTTACGACATGCGTGGATGGTAAACAGTGTTGCTATTCTTTGCTCCCTTTTCGGGCCCCGGTAACACACGGGCGTAATTTTTTATTAAAAACTAATTGCGAACTTCTCTATGGCTTCAACATGCAACCAAATGTTCAAGGCAAACAATTGTCACGTCCTGATTCACCTTGCCTTTAGGCTGAGTGCCAGACGTAGGAAAACAGTGTATCTACTCCCTTTCACTGTCTCTCCACCCCCAACCCCCACCCCCGCCACGTGCTGCGCAGATAACATCTTTAGCACAACGCATTTCGTTCTCAGGAATACATCCTGCTAATCTGCAGGAGTTTGAGACCAAATGCAGAAGAAGAAGTATACAGTCATTGACATTGTTTCAAGTGAACGAAAGAAGAAGAAGAAGAAGAAGAAGAAGAATAAATACTAAACCTAAATTTTACTATATTTTTTAATGACATGCTTATCTTCGCTCATGAATAAAAAACATCATCGTCATCTTAGCTTTGTTTATATTTCTCTGCTTTTATATCCCAAGAAAGTTACAATCACAATAGCTATGCTAAAAATACTAAAATGAGTGCATGGGAACTAGGCGAGTCCTACTAGCCCAATGAACGCATTACATTGACAATAGCTTTACTCATCCCAACTTTTGTTGATCGAATGGAGTTTTCAATCTGCTCATTGTGATGCATATATGTAAATATTCTCTCGGTAACTTGATTATATCTAGCTTTGCTAGTCGATTCAGTGGTAACTTGAGCATATCTAGTTTTGCTAGACGACTCACGGTAACTTGAGCATATTTAGTTTTGCTAGACGACTCACGGTAACTTGAGCATATCTAGTTTTGCTAGCCGACTCACCGTAACTTCACCAAATGTAGCACATCCCAAGGCGATGTTAGAGACCTTCAGACCGGAACGTCCTAGAAAATTGTAGACAACTTTGTTCTCTTCTGAGATTGGTGCAGCCATTACTGCAAAATAAAAACAAGAGTAAAAAACTAAACAACGAAATTAGACACACACTACAACAGCAAAACATGTGACAGTAATAAATATGAATGCTCTGGTACACAGTGTATTAATCTCACAGACAGTACTAAATTGTCTGTTAGATTTCTAAGTGTATCTTTTAGGGTTATAAATTCCCTGTAAGAGTAATAAATTGTCTGTGATAGAAATAAAGTGTATGTTAGAGTATTAAATGTCTATGAAAGTAATAAATTGTCTGTCTAAATAATAAATTATGTACGCGAGCAATAAATTGTCAGTGCGAGTAATAAATTGTCTGTGAGAGTAATACATTGTCAGTACGAGTAATACATTGTCAGTGCGAGTAATAAATTGTCAGTGCGAGTAATAAATTGTCTGTGAGAGTAATAAATTGTCTGTGAGAGTAATAAATTGTCTGAGAGTAATAAATTGTCTGTGAGAGTAATAAATTGTCTGTGAGAGTAATAAATTGTCTGTGAGAGTAATAAATTGTCTGTGAGAGTAATAAATTGTCTGTGAGAGTAATAAATTGTCTTCGATATTACTAATGTGTTTGTCAGAGTAATAAATTATCTGTGATATTAATACACTATCTGTCTGAGTAATAAATTGTCTGTGAGATTAATAAATTGTCCGTCAGAGTAATAAATTGTCTGTGAGAGTAACAAATTGTCTGCGCTATAATTATTATACTTTGTCCTGGAAGTTACTCAGGAGAATCATAATCTTTTTGTGACCTACAATTTACAGTCGATTAGCTGTGAATATGTTTGCAGGTTTTTGAGGTTTAAATTAGTCAAAGCTGTGAATAGGTTGCAGGTTTTGGAGGTTTAAATTAGTCAAAGCTGTGAATAGGTTGCAGGTTTTGGAGGTTTAAATTAGTCAAAGCTGTGAATAGGTTGCAGGTTTTGGAGGTTTAAATTTATACGTTTTTACTACACTACGTAATGTTTTATTTGCCGGGGTGGTGGAACCCTACACACACCTCTCAGTTTTTTTTTATTTAAGAACGTAATTCAATGACTGCATGAAGTATTAGGATTACCCATACGGTAGGTATCGACATCTTTCATAAGATGAATACCATTCTATGTAATGTATCTGTGTCAATGTTAGATAGAGAGTACTTACAAGTTATATAAAACCAATTCTGACGTATGGGAGTGAATCTTGGACACTCAGTAAAATTGAAAAATTATATTGATTCAGCAGAGATGTGGTTTTATAGAAGAATGTTAAGAACACCATGGATAGATAAAATGTAATGAAGATATATTGAAAGAAGCTAATTAAAAAGGAGAGCTGCTTACCCGTATCCGAAACAAACGCGGCATGGACTACATTAAGAAATGATTGACAATACACGAAATAGAAGGCTGTTGAAAGACATGATAACCAGCGCCATGAAGCATAAGAAGAAGAAGCGATATTTTAAGAGAAAAGAAATTTAATATAAACATAATAGTAAAAACTAATAAAATAAGAAACAGGTGCAGCTTCTACGTTTCGGCCGAATTCCTTCATCACGAAACGGAAACACAACACGAACATAGTACATAAATATTAAAAAAACAATAATAAAAAAATATGTTTTAATTATTAGATACAATGTACATACAAAAAACCAGTAAAAGTACAGCCTGTATTATTTGAAACAATTACTTGTGACGGTTGGTTGGTTTGTTGGTTGGTTGGTTGTTGATCCAGCGGTCCATGGGTTCATTCCCTTTGACCCAGCTTGTGATAGTACAACGAAATTTTAACGGTTTATCTTTCCATGAATTGTCAGTGGTGGAGTATAGATATCGCTGGTGAACAGTATTGACCGGGCACACACAGAAAAAAATTACACAAACAAACAAGTTGCTAAGCCTTACCTTTACTTAATGAAATGTTGAATCTAGCAACAATCGTCTACAGCTTCAAAGAAATGTCTCAGCTATTATAGTTTTGTTTTCTAAATTTCAATCACGTACGCCCTGTTATATTGTTGATTTCCTCTAGACAAAGAACACTCACGGTGATGTGTCTACATTTAGTACAAGTGTGTGCACAACAAGTACATGATGATAGTATAAATAGTAAAGGAATACGGGTCAAGGAACTACAGATACGTGTACCGTGGCAATACTTTAATCTCTTTGTCTATTGTCATGGATATCAAATCTGCTGTTGTCATCATTACAACTAATTTACCTTTCAATGTTTCGGCGAAGATGCCTTCATTTCAGCTTTAATGGGGTAATGATTTGTTTAATTGTTTGTTTTTTGGTCTATGAAAGATACAAGCTACTTGGTAATAATGATTTGATTGATCTGTGACCAATGAGATACAGCAGCTACTTGGTAATAATGATTTGATGGATATGTTGGTCTATGAAATACAGCAGCTACTTGGTGATAATTATTTGATGGATATGTTGGTCTATGAGAATTCTAAATTGTTACCCGCTATACTAGAAAGAAGACAGAAGAGTAATGATAATATTTGTTTTCCTGTTTACTGCTTGTACATTCGTTATGTCACTATTAACATTTTACAACACGAACTCCATATATAAGCAAAATACTCCTCAAGATCATGTATGAAAGAATTAAAAACAAGACAGGCAAAGAAGTAGGAGAAAATAGTTTGGTTTTTGGAAGAATAAAGGAGCCAGAGAAACTATACTAAACAACCAATTATTGATGGATAAATATGTAGAAGCCCAATAACTTATGTACATAAACTGTACAGACCCCAGCAAGAAATTATAAGAGTTCAACACGACATGATTAAATGAATCCTAAAAAGGCAGACTTAAAAAGTATATATTGGGAACAAACTGTATCAATAAAATGCGAGAGTAACTGTTCACCATACATGGGAACAAAAAGGAGTAAGACAAGGATGTATTATATCATTGGGCATATTTAATATCTACACATTGGAAATATTTCAACAGATAGATGTAATGTCAGGTCTAAAGATCAATGGAAAAAAATAGTTTGGGGCACAAAAGTATTAACGCAACACGTAAGTGCATGCTTAATTTGAATGCAAATATACGAAACAGAAGAATGTCCTCCTGTAGGACGGCACATTACACAAACATACGAAACAGAAGAATGTCCTCCTATAGGACGGTACATAACTCGACGACGCAAACGACACAACTGTTTAGAACTAAGGACATATTTGTGTATCTTTTTTGAATTGCTTCTAATTTATTTAATATAATATCAGAACACTATTGAAGAGAGAACAAACTATTCAGGTAGTGTTGGAAATAATGCCGAAGTCAATTGTAGTGGGCCATTGGCGCAAATAAAAATGGCGACACAACACAACGCATTTTCGTTCTCTGGCTTATACCCTGCACAAAAAATTGGTTGAACCATTGCCCTGCTATAAGAGAGATCAGCGGGAGTTTGAGAGCGACCTCACAAAACAGAAAGAGTAGAAATAAGAAACTCTCCCTGACAGTCAAGCTTTAATCTGAAACCCATCGGGGATAAACGGCAGACGGACGAATGATGAACGCTTGGATTTTTTTTGGGGGAGGGTGACAAAAAAAGATAAAACTAAAATTGAATTAATCATACCAAAAAAAATATAAAGGGATAAATGCCAGGCACGTTGAAAGAATTGCTTGAAAGTTTCATCCAGTGACAGCTGGTAAATATTAAAAATAAAACATAAAAAGTTGAATAGTGGTTTCCCTTTGAACAATATACAAGATCGATGTTTTGACAAGAAGGTCTTTTTCATGAAGGGATGAAAAAACACAGAATATAACCACAAAATCAAACGGAAATTGCACGCAACATGAAAGCAATCTAGACCTGTACATGTGTTCTATAACTTTGCTTGAGTGTTGCTATTTAGTCATCCCTCGCTACTTCGCGGTTCATTTATCGCAGTCTCAGTACATCGCGGATTTCTAAAAACATATTTACAGTATGTACACTTTAGTTACATCTACGTATGTTACACACACACACACACACACACACACACGCACGTATCATATTTATATTATTTATACATTATTGTATGTATGTTATTTATACTATTAATATTTTATTTACATGTTTGAAAGTATTCTTTAATGTTCTAATGATAACATATGCACTTATATGGTTTCATATACACTTATTGATATTATACATACACAACAAATGTACGTGTGTTAAAAATGAGAGAATGACTCTACTTCGCGGTTTTTCACTTATCGCAGCCGGTTCTGGTCCCTATTAACCGCGATAACTGAGGGACGACTGTACATGTATTTTATAACATTGCTTGGGTGTTGCTTGTAGTCTCCGTTTTTATTTTGTGGATCCATTTTATGTTTATCTTTCTTGATAGCGAATCTTTGGTCGAAACGTTGATCCTGTGTATTGTTCAACGTAAAATGGTGTTCTTTCAATATTTATTTACCACACGGTGCTCAGTTTTACTGCAGTCTCTCAATCACTCAATTGTTTCGCCATCGAAATGTAAATTCTAACCGTAAAGTTAAAAACTGTTTCAAAAAAATTGCCATGTCACTATAGCAGTGAACACAGCGATAAGAAAATTACAAACACAGCGACACAAAAATGTGCTGTTATTGCACAGTACGGAGATGATAACTAGCTACATGTGGCAGTATTTAGAGCAATACTCCAAACGATAAAAGTGTCGCCATGTACCATATCTGCACTAGGCGTTCCTGGCCCATATTTTTTTATAATCTACATCACCGTCTTCAAATATTTGCGAATAGACCATGCTAGTTGGGTCAAAGGGCATGGGCCCATGGACCGCTGGATCAGCAACCACCCACCATGCTAGTAAAGTTTACATTCTGCTCTCTGTGTCCATTTACTGGAGTCAGTTGACACAAAAAAACGTTATCTCCTGCTGGCAGAACGCACTTAAGTTAGTGACAGAGAAGATTTATATGAAATCTTAGAAATAAATCTTTGAAACCGTCTGATATTATTGGTCTATGCTGCTTGTAGATTATCGTTGTTTAGATCGACATTTCGTTAAGAGACGGTAAGATATAGATAATATTCTTCATTTTATTCTGCATGTATCTCAGTCAGTGTCAAACTTGGACATTAGATTCTAGAACACTACATAAGATTAACACCACTGAAATGAAATGTGTGAGACGTATGATTGGAGTTAACTTGAGAGACAAAATCAGGAATGAAACACTAAGGAAACATTTAGGGATCAAACCAACAATAGAATACATACAAAAACAACAAGTTAAATGGTACGGCCACATAACCAGACAGAACGAGCAAAGTATTATCCAAAAAACACTTAACAAACGATACGAAAACAGGAGACCTAATGGACGCACTCGTAAAAGGTGGATAGATAGTGTATTAGAGACACTCGGAAATATAACAGCAGAGGAGGCAAATAGAAGGGCAAATGACCGTACACTCACTCTCCCCTCAACACCGAAAGGTACATGAGGACAGACAGAAGAAGAAGAGGAAGATGTATCTAAGTCATTACCTTTCTTTAAAATATGTACAGATTTTATGTACAATCTATGATATTATCTAGGATATTTATTTATGTACAATCTATGATATTTATTTATGTACAATCTATGATATTTATTTATGTACAATCTATGATATTTATTTATGTACAATCTATGATATTTATTTATGTACAATCTATGATATTTATTTATGTACAATCTATGACATTTATTTATGTACAATCTATGATATTTATTTATGTACAATCTATGATATTTATTTATGTACAATCTATGATATTTATTTATGTACAATCTATGATATTTATTTATGTACAATCTATGATATTATCTATGATATTTATTTATGTACAATCTATGATATTATCTATGATATTTATTTATGTACAATCTATGATATTTATTTATGTACAATCTATGATATTTATTTATGTACAATCTATGATATTTATTTATGTACAATCTATGATATTTATTTATGTACAATCTATGATATTTATTTATGTACAATCTATGATATTATCTATGATATTTAATTAAAGACCAACTATTATATTCCATGATGTGGTCACAAGCTGTTATTTCACTGAAAAACCTATTAATCAACCTGATGTCATTTCTCTAGTTTTACAGTAAGACGTTGCAGGATTGAATGACCATACGTTTTCTGGCTGTGATGCGTTTGATCGCTTGATATGTAGTAATATTGTAAAATCTCAAAATATTAGTATCTACTGCAATCCACCTTCTTCTTAGTCTTCCTCTGCCTCTAGCTATGTCCATGTTCATGTTGTTTGCTCTTGTTGCTAACTAATACAGGTTCATTCTCATTAAATAGCCAAACCATTTCAGTCGCTGTTGTTACTCACTAAATTTGACCACATACATTGTTCCCACAGTTCTTGTAATCTCTTCAGTCATCATTGTTCCAACAGTTCTTGTAATCTCTTCAGTCATCTCTTCTTCTGTTTGCTGCTTTTCTTAGATATCTTATTTCACACGCTCTCTCTATACGCTTTCTCTATACGCTTTCTCTATACGCTTTCTCTATACGCTTTCTCTATACGCTTTCTCTCTTGTTTTTTAGTTGGAGTCCATTTCTGATATTGATAACACAATCTTGGTGTGGTGATTGGATTTGTTATTTTACTTCTTCTTCGTCTTCTTCTTCCCTTCCTCTTTTACCCTTTACGGGTGTCGAGGGTGCTACAATGTTCTTGTTCTCGCTTTTCTGGCAGCTTCAGATAGTTATTTTGTGTTCGTGTAATGTCTCTTTGATGTTGTCGATCCAGCGTACTCTAGGTCTACCCTTGGCTCTTCTTTCTGATTCTCCTTTTGACAGATTATATTTTACTACTGAAATATAATATATCAAAACTGACGATGGTATCGCAATCTGTCATTTCACTGACAGCTAAACTATACTTCTGCTTTCTTCAAACTCTTTGCAAGTTAGCAGGATGTAGTCCAAGAGAATAGAATGCGTTTTGTTATGGTTTACAGATTGCATGCAATATCTGCATATTTTGGCCTGACATATCGACTTCATCATGAATTCTGGGCCGCCTTGATCCTCTAAGGGATAGACAGCCATCTCCAACTCCAAACCTCCTTAGTCGCTACTTGCGACATGAATGGCAGGTAATCGTATTAATATTCTTTGCTCCTATTTCAGGATACCGCAACACACACTCGAGATGTGCAATCTACGTTTTGGAGATCTCATACACCTTCACGAAATTAATTATGACTTCTCCATTTAATAAACAAAAATATTTTCAGCATTATTGCCCAGTAAACATGTTACATTTTCTATACAACTGTATGTTTCCTAAGTTTTTAACAACTGTATACCTACTGAAAGTATTGTTTGCATTACATATAGTCAATCTCTGAAGACAGATGTGTTGGGCCATTAGGTCCAATAAAACGGAAACGAAAGCAAGTGTAATCAATCTCGTTGTATATCCATGTATTAATATATATATTGTATCTGTGAAAAATGCCTTATTAAAAATATGAAACTACACATTTACGCAGAAGATGACTGTGTCGGATCATTGGAGTAAATAAAACGACGATACAATGCATGCTGAACTCTGAACGTTCACCCTTCTGAAATTGTGTTATGACCATTGTCCTGCAACAAGAGAGCAGTGGGAGTTTGTGAACAAACACACAAGAAATAATATACATTGTCTGTTGTCTGTTGCCTGTCCCCAGGTTAAGGATGGTTGATCGTATTCACACTTGCCGTTAAGCGTAAGAGTGGTAGCTTCAGCTGTCGTTCCAAGGCCAGACGTTTCGCCTTGGTTGCATTAAGTCCACGTTTGTTCAAGGGTACCTTGATGTTATCTATCCACCGTTTTCTTGGTCTACCTTTGGCTTTATGATACACATTGTCAAAAGGCTCAAAGGCGTAGAAGATTTACTTCATTGTGGTCGGGTTATCCAATGTGTACTATGTCTGAGCACGTACTCCATGGCTCCACGTACTCCATGGCTCCACGCACTCCATGGCTCCATTGTATATGCAAAAATAAACTATTGTGTATTCTACTGAAATATTGTATTCAGCACGTACTCCATGGCTCCAAGTACTCTATTGCTCCACGTATTCCATTGCTCCACTTACTCCATGGCTCCACGTACTCCATGGCTCCACGTACTCCATGGCTCCACGTATTCCATGGCTTCACGTACTCCATGGCTCCATGTACTCCATTGATCCACTTACTCTATGGCTCCACGTATTCTATGGCTTCACGTACTCCATGGCTCCATGTACTCCATTGATCCACGTACTCTATGGCTCCACGTATTCCATGGCTTCAAGCGGTAATCCTCAGAGATCTCCGCAAAATACCACAACTAATACTGGAATCGAACCGTGACTTTTTGGCTACAGAAAGAACGGCTTAACCACTACACAAGGAGATCCCCACTAGGTCAACAACGATGTTATTACAGTAAACCAAAGCATTCTCCATAGGCTTTGTGAGCTGTGTCACACACCGTAACTGACTCAATTTATCCGAGACTTTCATTGGTTACATGATATCATCATCCACTAACAAGCGCTCATCTGTTAACGTTTAGCGAACTGGCGTGATTAGTTTAGTGCGCAATGCCTATGACTGGAAAAGGATTTGGTAGAAACTGAAATAGAGAATACGTTTTGTGTGTGTTTGTTTACTATCTCCCGTGTACTTGTGGGCTAAAAAGGGGGACCAAAGAATAAAGATACTGTTACTAGAAATGTCGCAATGGTTGTATGTTTCTCCTTGAATCTGGTCAATAACGCATCCTGGTCAATAACGCATCTGGTCAATGACACATCTGGTCAATGACACATCTGGTCAATGACACATCTGGTAAATAACACATCTGGTCAATGACACATCTGGTCAATGATACATCTGGTCAATAACATACTGCCAGCTGTCAGTTTCATGGGCTAATTCATTGAGAGACAACAGGACCTTAAATATCTTTGGATAATCTTTGATAGAAGTTTCTCATTCAACAAGCACGTCACAAATATGATTCAGAAGGCTAGAAGAGGGATATATATAAATAACCAAATGGCCAGAGGGTGTCCGACAAAGTGGATGGTGCCGCAGTAACCTAATGAACAAATAGTAACGCAAAATGAGGTAAAAAGGTTACTAAAACACTTACCTAGCCTATTAATAAAAATATATTTTTAAGAAAAAAAAACAAAAAACATACAATAAAACTAAACAGGACAATTCTCAACGTATCGGCTCAAATTGAACCTTTTTCAAGAGACAAACAACAGAAAACGACAAAATAAAAAAATAAATAGATGTCTATATTTCATCAAGCCCTCGTCTCCATAATAGCGCAGGGATGGCAACGCATCTAGTAAAAGTGAAAATGCGTGCATTCATTATAAACAAACCGAAAGTGGGAAATTAGAGACACTATAGATGAGTGCAAGTATAATAAAAGAAAAAGATAAGAAAAATACCCCTTTTGTCACTCTATCAGACAGGCAGGTTTTAAGAACATAGTCACAACAGGCACGACTGAAGGGAACAGAGACAGATGGGGACGTGAGAAAATATTCCTGTGACAACCTAGCAAGGCTTGGAAACAACGATCCTGATAACAATACTGTGAACAGAGACCCATGGTCACCTACGCCAACAAGAATGGCATATGACAATGATAGATGAGTAATGATGAGGTTGTGTGGTGGTGGGGTGAGTGGGTTTGGGGAAGGAAGGATAGAAGAAGAATCAACATTTGAAAACGCATGGAATGAATGTGAAACCAAATATAGACATAAACATATATATAAAACCAAACCTAAACATACATAGAAATGTAAACACACACCAAGAGTCAAGAAATAAACACATAACAAGATGGACACAGATGTGTGAAGGATACCCACACAAAATGCACAGGCATGTAAATGTATCCACACACAGGAAAGGGCTCACACCAGAATAGGTATACACATTGACACAGAATGGAGATACGTGCATTAACATAAAAAAGCGCTCACATAAATATACATATATATATGTATACACAAATATGAACATTCATGCACATAAACACTTTCTCGTATAAATAATAACATGAACATTCATACACATAGAAACATATACATATATTTATGTAAATATAAACGTTCGTTCACATAAAGATAATGCTATAACAACTGCATATGTATACATACAAATGTGCGGCCCAAAGTAATTGTGTGGATACATAGAACCATGTAAAACGAAATGCATATACAAATAACTATATATGTGTGGGCACCCATCGAAGAGACAACTGCAATAAAAACGAGGAAATCAAAATCTAAATATGTAAATGATTTAACAATAACAAAATGGCAGAGTACAAAATAATCACATATTGACATACACAAACGAAAAAAGGCATAAAGGAATTATATAGAAGAACGGCAAACACAAAAATAATAATTATTCACGAAAGTGTACAAAGACAAATAATTACAAGAATCAGTGCAATACGGGAGTAGAGGGTATAAAGAAAAGGTGGGTAACTCAAACAAAACGGTGATTAATGTTCATTCCGTTTGGTTGCAAGACTCCCATATGACAAATGAGACGATATTCCAAGGACTGACGTTGCCGGTCACCGGTATAACAACGTAACAAACCGGTTACAGAGACATCAGAGCTACCATGATGTGACGGGCTGTTAAAATGATTAGCCACTGGGGAGTCACGATGATTCGTGATATCTCTCAAATGTTCGGCGAATCTATCAGCTAAACGTCTACCAGTCTCACCAATATACTTCATATCACAACGCTTACATATGATAGAGTATATTAAGTTACGGGACACACATGAAAAAGAATCATGAATATCAAAGTGTGATTTAGGAAACTGTAAAATAGGAGTGAGAATAACAAAAGGGCAAGTCAAACAATTTCGATGACAAGGGACAGTTCCTAGTTGACCTGCAGAAGTGCGCAGACGAGAATGAACTAAGAGATCCCGAAGGTTTCTGTCCCTCCGAAAAGCGACTAGTGGAAGAGAGGGAAATGCAGGACTGGAGATGGGATCTAACTGGAGGATAGAGAAATGTCGTAATAGGATACGTAGTGCCGGCATATTATGAGGATGAAAAGTGATAGCCAGTATTGGGCGATCAGAGGTATGTTTAATAGATGGTACGAGGGCCACTGAGCGGGAAATAGTACGAACACGTTGTAAAGCTGATGACAGAATATCATCAGGGTATAAGCGACGGCGAAAAAAATCCAGCATCTTAAGAGATTGAACCTGAAAATCTACATCGTCTTGGCAGAGACGACGAAGACGAAGCAGCTGAGAGAAAGGGAGGGCATGCCGACAAGACCTTGGGTAATATATTTTTATTAATAGGCTAGGTAAGTGTTTTAGTAACCTTTTTACCTCATTTTGCGTTACTAGAAGAGGGATCAGTGTTATCAAGGTTATGGCGACCTTCGACATGCAGTAATGGGTACTGTTTCTGCTTCTAGAAGAGATGGTGATATCTGTCATAGATTATGGCCTCGGCATACTAACACTGTCATAGACACAAGTCGATAGATTGGAAAAAGTCTAAAATGAGGTAATAAGAGCAGTAATGGGGTGTACTAGGGATACACCTATCTCTACTATGAGATTTCTACTTGATCTTCCCATCATTAGAGTGTGTCGTCAGGTAGCGCATGTTAGGTCGTATGCTAAAGTAACAGAATACAATCAACATAAATTACACCAATATCTAGATGAGTCAAAAGGATATCTCCGCCGAAGACGGATGTGTCGCGCCATTGGTGCAAATAAAACGACGACACAACGCATTTCCATTCTCTGGACTACATCCTGCCCAAAATCTAGTGGAACCATGGTCTTGCTACAAAGGAGATCCAGCGGGAGTTTGAGGATGAACGCTGAAGAAGAAGAAGAAAAAAGGAGATCGAATCAAGCGCTGCAGATCATGAATGGAAAAGGCTGAAAACATACTGCGAAGAGAATGTGAATTCGAAGAAATAGGAGAGGGCAGTGAATGGATGGAGGTAGACACTGAGAAAAAAATCATTGACCAACGTAATATTACAACTATATAATGCGTGTCGGAAATGGACTGGTGTCAGTGCCCAGGTTACATTGCATGAATTCTCCCAGTTAGACTCGTCTCCACAAGACATAATTATGTACACAGATGGCTCAGTTTTTAAAAAAACACACACAAATAAAAGCGGTTCGGGTTTTGTTGCCTACAGAAACTGAGTTGTAGTTGGTTGAGAAATCATCTGCATACTCCACGGTCACATCGAGTAAGAGGATGGAAATAGAAGTAGTAACTCCACGGGGAGGTTTTTGAACTTACTTTCATACCCAGGAGGCTTCACCTTTATGCTTGCACACCTTAAAAGACATGATATTTTGTTGAAGACTTTACTTGAAGCTTGAATCAAAGGAGACGATATTTTGTTGAAGACTTTACTTGAAGCTTGAGTCAAGGGAGACGATATTTTGTTGAAGACTTTACTTGAAGCTTGAGTCAAGGGAGACGATATTTTGTTGAAAACTTTATTTGAAGCTTGAGTCAAGGGAGACGATATTTTGTTGAAGACTTTACTTGAAGCTTGAGTCAAGGGAGGCGATCAAGAGGTAAGAAGATATACAAGTGACAAGGAAACAGCATGTAATGGACAAGATACAGTCTGACAGAGTGCATCACCAAGGCAAGAGACAAGATATTGGGAGGTATGCTGCAGTCAATAGTCGATGCGGAGACAGAACGTATTATTGATGAGGGCAGAGAACAGAATGGGTTATGTCATGGTTTACAGCTTGAGTGTTCTCTGGACTACGTTCTGCTAATCCTGAAATGTTTGAGAATGAACGGAAATGATCAAATAAGATTACAATGAACTGCCTCAAATATTGATGACGTCATTTCTTGAATAGTTGAAAACTGTAAATCAAAAGATATTATGTTCTGACAAATATTTGTTGTTTTGTGTGTGGTATTTCCTTTGTTACTGTGGTTGTTTAGTGTTTTATTTTTTTTTTAACAGAAATGGCAGCTCCAATTCCAGAAGAGAATAAAGTGGTTTACAATTTTCTAGGACGTTCTGGTCTCAGGGTGTCAAATCTCGCATTGGGATGTGGTACATTTGGTGAATGTCTGGTGAGTTAGCACGTTCCAGTACAAATATTAATGTGTTACTAAAGATGTAGAAGGTGTCCTACATTTACAGTGAGTAGTTTGTGAGCTATGATAAATCTACTAAAGTTACGATGTGCACAGTATAGTAAGGGCTTGACCAACTAATGTTATGTGTGTAGTGAGGGTTTGACCCACTAAAGTTGCAATAAGTACGCAGTGTTTGACACACTAAAGTTAAATGAGTACAGTCAGAGTTTGATCAACTAAAGTAACAATATGTACAGTGAGGGTTAGAACCACTGAAGTAACAATGTGTACAGTGAGAGTTAGAACCACTAAAGTTACCTTTGATTGAAGTCTTTAATTCAAGAAACACACCACAAATATGATTCAGAAGGCTAAAAGAGGGATCAGTTTTATCAATGTTATGGCGACCTTTGACATGCATCAATTGGTACTGTTTTTACTTCTACAAGTAATAGTGCTATCTGCTCATAGATTATAGCCTCGGTCTACTAACACTGTCACAGACACAAGTCGATAGAGTGGAAAAATTTATTGAATAACTCAATTGTCCAGAACATTGCATTGATATACTGCCCTGGTCATGCTGGGGTCAGAGGAAACAAGAGAGGAAACTTTTTGGCAGGCAATGCGGCGATAGACGGCACATTGCTGAGAAGGGATAAAGCAAACTTATCATAAGGCAGTAATAAATTCATTTCAAGATGAAGATGATGTCAATGAGGCTGAGAAAGTAGACATACAGAGAATGTTAATAATGGGAGTATCTAGAGGTGAGGTAAGGAAAAGTAATTTTGTTTGTAAAGTCCAGAAGATCACGCAATCAACACCTGACCGGGACTCTTGAGTCTACATACACTGGGATAGCTACTGGAACGGAGAGCGGAACACTTATTGGAGTACCCCGCGTGCTGTGATGCTAGTTTCTAATCAAGAATCATGAATAGGGAGAACATGAAAAGAGAAGAAAACAAAGAAATTCTGAAATACTCGTAAGCAGTTGCGAATGAAAAAGAAATAATGAAAGTTCTTCTTCTTCTGCGTTTGTTCTCAAATTCCCACAGATTAGCAGGATGTAGCCGGAGAACGGAATGTGGTGTGTTATGTTTTAAAATTTAACTTTGGTATCTGCTCCTTTCGGCTTGACACATCCAACTTCAGAATAACTTCTGGATCACTTGATCCACTAATGGACGGGACATTCAACTCCATTCTGTAAACCTCCCTAGTTGCATGTTACCACATGCATAGAACGTAACAGTGTCACTATTCAATGTTCCCCATCCAGGCCCTGTCAGCACACTGGTGATTCAAGGAAATAAAAATCAAATAATAAATATTATGAAAATATGAACGACATGACACATTGTTGAAGACCTTGCTTGAAGGTGAAGTTGTGGACGGCGATCAACGGGTAGGCAGAGATGCAAATAGGAGGGTGTTCATATTAGTATATCAACCTGGCGCAGTGGTTAAGTCGTTTGCCATATCCAGTATAGCTCGCGGGTTCCCACCCGGCTTGCGACGTCTTCTTAAACGTATGGTCTGAAGGTTACATATTATGAATGATTCTTTCTACAGGCGGACCGCAGCTTCATTATAAATGAAAAATCCAGGTACATTGAGTCAATCCTCTGTGCATTTTTTAGCGTTTTGAGCAACTGGGAGAAAACATCCTAAGAAGGACATGATACAGTATGTCGTAGCGTACCACCAAGGCAAGAGACGAAGCATGTTGCAGGTTCGTTGAAACTGAACGTCGATGTCTAGACAGCACTTTATGATTGCTAATCCCGCGAATGTTATTATTAAATTAATTTACATTGCCATTAGCAGAAAAAAGCTCATCCCCGTCTCTCCGGCTGTACACGGTACATATCCCAGCCTTATAAAAAAAATCTCCCAAACAATGTTCCTCTAAGATAAGAATGCTTGTGAGCAAACATATATCTATCTGGGCTGAAACATTTCGAACACCACCTTTTCTAAACAAACATTCTATATAAAAAAAAATAGATCATCTTCACATATTCTATTTAGACCAATTCTATCTGTTTCTATTTAAACTTTTACGTACATTTCTATACGTACGTTTTGTGAGTCAAGTCCACACTCTGTGCGCAAAGGGACAAAAATATGTACGCTTGCGCACGGTTGCGCAGCTTAGCGGGAACAGTGTTTCCAGGTCTAACACAATAGGATGGTGCTGAACAATCAGGCAAAATAAAATATTTCTTTAAGTAATAATGATTTAAAATTTATCTAATGTTACATTCTGCAGTATGGATGGCCAGGCCAGTGTGACGAAGAAGCATCTCATAAAATTCTGAATCGTTATGCAGAATGGGGTGGCAACTTTCTGGATACAGCCGACTTGTACTCGAAAGGCAAATCCGAGATGTTTTTGGGCACGTGGCTTGAGAAGTAAGAAAACTAGTTGCATATCTCGGTATGTCACCTTAAATCCTCACTACCTTAACACCATCCATCTCTACATTTAAATCGTGTGTCTGCTGCTATTTGTTCATTACATTTTATTTAGTATTCATCACTACAATTTTTGTAGGACCGTTTATTTTCTCACATTTCATCTGTTGCTACTATAGGATTTGTGATTTGTCTAAATATAATTCTCTATGCCTTGAGTCTTGTGTTATATATATGTAAAGACGAAACGTGAAACGACGTAACGAAGTTTTACTAATCACTGGTAACACATATAATAACACACTCAAATCGACGTTTCGACTAAATGTCCTTTATCAAGAATGCATCCCCAACATAATATGACGAGTAAGAACTAATAATGTTCAAAGAATAATGGCATGGCTAAATATAGATACACGGTGTAAAGAAAAATGGAAGGTAGGAGGTAAAACAAAGCAAACAGAAAATGTAAAAAAGGATTTTCAGTAGAAATGAACACATCACGTAAAAAGGCTGCTTCTGCTTTCTTTTGACTATGCTGTTAGGTTTTATTTGACAACTGACGATTTGTCGCTCGTGAGAACTAATTGTCACATTCACTTGTTTCAGACAACCTCGTGATAAGTTCATCGTTGCCACACAGTGTCGTTTCAATGTGGGCTTGGAAGAGAATATCAACAATGTTGGACTCAGCCGACGACACATCACTGAAAGTATTGATAGAAGTTTGAAGAGACTACGCACAGATTTTGTAGATCTCTATCAGGTATGTCGTGATATCTTTGTAGATCTGTATCAGGTAAGTGGTGATATATTTGTAGATCTCTAAATAGTGATATCTTTGTAGATCTCTATGAGGTAAGTGGTGATATCTTTGTAGATTTCTAAATAGTGATATCTTTGTAGATCTCTATAAGGTAAGTGGTGATATCTTTGTAGATCTCTAAATAGTGATATCTTTGTAGATTTCTATGAGGTAAGTGGTGATATCTTTGTAGATTTCTATGAGGTAAGTGGTGATATCTTTGTAGATCTCTATAAGGTAAGTGGGGATATCTTTGTTGATCTTTATCAGGTAAGTGGGGATATCTTTGTTGATCTTTATCAGGTAAGTGGGGATATCTTTGTTGATCTTTATCAGGTAAGTGGGGATATCTTTGTTGATCTTTATCAGGTAAGTGGCGATATCTGTGTGTCTCTGATATGAAGTATGCCTGTCCATAAACTGCGTCAGCAGTTGGGGCGTAAGAGTCTGAAAAAGCTTGACAGCTATTGACAAGTGTGATGGAGGTGGTTTGACAAAAGTTGACGTCAACGATACCGTTTTTATACAACATTTAAATTCTGTGAATTTAAGACATTTCTACATAAATGTGAAACAAAATATATATTTGTTAACTACTTTTTTCTGCAAACCGCGATTGTTGTTGGTTTTTTATTGGCGGGGCGGGATTTAGTCATAATTAATAATTAAGCAGGAGGATTTGTGATTTCTTGACAGCTGTTCACAAGTGCATGAAGGGACCTAATTATGGGATTCCCCCTCCCAATTCATCCTCAAAACTAAAATTTATGTTAGTGTATATATATATATATATATATATATATATATATATATATATATATATATATATATATATATATATATATATATATATATATATATATATATATATATATATATATATATATATATATATATATATATATATATATATATATATATATATATATATATATTATATATATATATATATATATTATATATATATATATATATATATATATATATATATATATATATATATATATATATATATATATATATATATATATATCTTTTAGTTATAATGATTTAATGATTTGCATCTACATGACAGATTCAGGCCTGGGATGATGGTACGACGGTCGAGGAAACACTACGTACACTGGATGATCTGGTTCGGATTGGCAAGATTCGCTACGTCGGCGTTAGTAACGTAACTGGTTGGCAGCTACAGAAACTGGTTGACACAAGCGAGAAATATGGTCTCAATCCGATAGTGAGTCCTTCAGGTTAGTTGGTTAGTCTGTTGTTTTTTATTTCTTGTATTGGCAATGGTGTCGATTGTGTTTCTAGGAAGCTGATCTGCTAGTAAGAGAACATTGGTAAGCGCACCATATATTGTTGTAATGAAATCTCAGGACTAGAAGAAGTAGTACTGTGTTGTTATATAGTAATAATAGTAAAAATAATAACAATAATAATTAATAATTATTATTAATAAATAGTAACAATAGTAATAATAGTAGTAATAGTAGTAATAATAACAATAGTAATAGTAGAATTAATAGCAGTAATAGTAGTAATAATAGTAATAACAGTAGTAATAGTAGTAATAATAGTAGTAATAGTAAAAATAATATAAATAATAATAAATATAAATAACAATAAAAACTATTACCCGTCAGGGTTGTGGGAGTATCAATTTGATATCTCCGCGCATCTCTATCCTCTACGATCCTGATGAGTTTGGAAACTTCACATTCTGTTCAGTCCTTCACAATATCCAGTCACATCTCTGTCCCCTTGTCTTCTTTCTCCCTCTACCGTATCTTGAAGAACATCTTATATAATGGAGGAATATCTCATCACTTGCCTGAACTAACGGAGTTTCATGATTGTTAATGGAAGTTCTTGTTAACCCGCTAATACATTAATTCTATCATACACAAACACATTTATCGTATGTTTTCTGTAACAGATGCCGAACACACGCTTATACCATTTGTTTTCAAACGCTTGAACTCTTCTCTCTAAGTCCACAGTTAGAGTCCAGCTCATACAGTTATTTAACTTCACGATTACAACACATTGGTATCTTCCACTGGCTGGTCAAGCTAGATTTTGTACAATGATCTGGGAACTGGCAATCTAACTAAATGTATACCGAAGAGGATTAATTAGTAATAAAGCAATTTGTCCAGGGCCTCAGATACCACTTTGATAAGGAGGGATGGGGAGGTTTCCTACAAAATGTAAATTCGCCCATTATCGCGTGTAATTTCCCTCCTTTTTATAAGATATTTGATTACATTTTGTGAACAATTGTGTAAAATGGAGTTTGGGGTGGTTTATCCACCTAATTGTCTGAATTCATAGTACTGAAATACATATTTTGATTTCCTAAAGGGGGGCGGGGGAGTTGAACATCTCAAACACCCCCCCCCCACTCCCATCTATCTACGAGCTTGCATATGTAAGTACAAAATAGCTGAAAGCGTGAAGAGAATTAACAACACGCAAATTGGTAAAGTGTTAACAACAGTAAACACGATATGCTAACAACGAAAAACAAGGACAGACTACAACTGCTATGATGAAGGCTTTCTAATCGAAACATGTCATTTTTTCCCATTGCCCTGTTTGTCGTGTTGACTGTTTATAATATTTTAAATATCTACATTCATATTTTTTTTCTATATTACTTAAGCTCGTATATTTCCAGCTTGTTTCGTTATCACTTACGCGCTGGTGATTTATCTGTATCTGTAGAACACACTTGTGATTTACCTCTGCCTATATAACAACACACTTGTGATTTATCTCTGCCTATATTACAGCACACTTGTGATTTATATATGTCTCTATAACAACACACTTGTGATTTACCTCTGTCTCTATAATAACACAATTGTGTTTATCTCTGTCTCTATAATAACACACTTGTGATTTATCTGTGCCTGTATAACAACACACTTGTAATTTATCTCTGTCTCTGTAACAACATACTTGTGATTTACCTCTGTCTCTATAACAACACACTTGTGATTTACCTCTGTCTCTATAATAACACTTCTGATTTTTCTCTGCCTGTATAACAACACACTTGTGATTTATCTGTCTCTATAACAACACACTTGTGATTTACCTTTGTTTCTATAATAACACACTTGTGATTTATCTCTGTCTCTATAACAACACACTTGTGATTTACCTCTGTCTCTATAATAACTCTTCTGATTTATCTCTGCCTGTATAACAACACACTTGTGATTTATCTGTCTCTATAACAACACACTTGTGATTTACCTTTGTCTCTATAATAACAAACGTGTGATTTATCTCTGTCTGTATAACAACACACTTGTGATTTATCTGTCTCTATAACAACACACTTGTGATTTACCTTTGTCTCTATAATAACACACTTGTGATTTATCTGTCTGTATAACAACACGCTAATTAACCATTGTTAACGTATTAAAAGGAGCAACAATTGACCTTCTATTTGTCCCTCCCGTTTCTCTTATATCTCACCCAGATTTTCTGTGTATCTTCTATGTTGTTCTAATTCTCTTCTATGTAAAATGTAATAGACTTTACACCTTATTATGATTCTCTTACCTATACTGCCCTTCATTGTTGGTAGTTACTAATGAAACATGAAATATTTGCTTTATTTGAAATGTATTCTCAAAAATATCTGGCAACATCTAGCAACAATACAACCTGGCAAGTCGAGAATCTGAATTGGAACCATTCCAAGTTTGTAAGGCACAAGGAATTGCAGTTCTTCCATGGAGCCCACTCAAAGGGTAAGCCCACTTGAAGAGTAGATCTACTCAAAGAGGTACGCCCACTCAAATGTTAAGTCCACATAAATCCATAAAATTAACTCATCTAAACAGTGTGTCATCTGAAAGGATAAGTCTACTGAAAGGTGAAGTGCAGAATTACGACCAGTTAATTTGTTTGACAGTTTGACTCCTCCTGCAATATGTGATCTATTTTCTAAGTTTACTTGCTTGAGTTTTGGGAAAAATTAGATCACTCTTTGAACACATCATCGCACCCAAGTGTTACCGATGCCCGAAAGCGGATCAAATAATATCAGTACTGTTTGCCTTTCATGCATGTAGTAAGAGACGAATAAGGAGGCTATGGGGTAAAGTTAGCTGTCCCATCTATTTTAGAGTCAAAGTTACTATGAGACAGGATGAAGTAGGAGTCTGGCTGAAAGGGCACATATATTACAGCACAGCTGTAAACCATGACACAGTGTAGTCCATCTCACCACTACATCCTGCTAATTTGAATAAGCTTGAGAATGAACGCAGAAGAAGAAGAATACATCATAACACTCAATATGCTTACCTCTCACTTTATTGCATTGTGTAATCAATGATACATCATGTCAGCATTAAGAGATACACAAATATCCGATATATCACAGTACACTCTGGCGAATACATCATCGACCATAAGAAGAAATGACTGACAGCACACGAAATAGAAGGCCATGGAAAGACACGATAACCAACGCTACACGACATGGACTATAAGTAGAAAAAGTAGCGAACAGATCGATTGAGCTAGAACATGTGAAATGTAATGGTTTTATGAATAGAATTGATATGACATATGCATCTCTGTTTGATATCGTATATATTAGAAAATATATATTGTGAAAGAGAATGATTGAGCAGGAAGGGAACACAGAGAAGTAAGTAAGTTATAGACGGGAAAGTTTCAATGCTGGGGATACCAGCTGTGTCAATGGCAGTGGTATCTGGAATCTTGTCATGCCATCTGATGTTCATAACTTTCCTGAGACCAGACAAGAGAATGCGGTATGCGAGTTATAGACGGGAAAGTTGTAGATTATTGTATAACTAGAGCGTTACATGGAAGAATGATGAGCGTGAGATTGCGAGATAGTGACACTACAGGGAATGTTACTGAGGTTAAGGCTTGTGAGAGGGACACTGCGGAGAATGTTATTGAGGTTGAGGCTTGTGAGACGGACATTACATGGAATGTTTCTGAGGTTAAGGCTTGTGAGAGGGACATTACATGGAATGTTACTGAGGTTAAGGCTTGTGAGAGGGACATTACATGGAATGTTACTGAGGTTAAGGCTTGTGAGAGGGACATTACATGGAATGTTACTGAGGTTAAGGATTGTGAGAGGGACACTACAAAGAATGTTACCGAGGTTGAGGCTTGTGAGAGGGACATTACATGGAATGTTAATGAGGTTGAGGCTATGAGAGGGACACTACAAAGAATGTTACTGATGTTGAGGCTTGTGAGAGGTACACTACAAAGAATGTTACTGAGGCTGAGGCTTGTGAGAGGACACTACAAAGAATGTTACAGAGGTTGAGGCTTGTGAGAGGGACACTACAAAGAATGTTACTGAGGTTGAGGCTTGTGAGAGGGACATTACATGGAATGTTACTGAGGTTAAGGCTTGTGAGAGGGACATTACATGGAATGTTACTGAGGTTAAGGCTTGTGAGAGGGACATTACATGGAATGTTACTGAGGTTGAGGCTGCAAGAGAGTGACACTGCAGAGACTGCTACTGAGGTTGAGGCTTGTGAGAGGGACATTACATGGAATGTTACTGAGATTGAGGCTTCTGAAAGGGACACTACAAAGAATGTTACTGAGGTTGAGGCTTGTGAGAGGTACACTACAAAGAATGTTACTGAGGTTGAGGCTTGTGAGAGGGACATTACATGGAATGTTACTGAGGTTGAGGCTTGTGAGAGGGACACTACAAAGAATGTTACTGAGGTTGAGGCTAGTGAGAGGGACACTACAAAGAATGTTACTGAGGTTGAGGCTTGTGAGAGGGACACTACAAAGAATGTTACTGAGGTTGAGACTTGTGAGAGGGACACTACAACGAATGTTATTGAGGTTGAGGCTTGTGAGAGGGACATTACATGGAATGTCACTGAGGTTAAGGCTTGTGAGAGGGACATTACATGGAATGTTACTGAGGTTGAGGCTGCAAGAGAGTGACACTGCAGAGACTGCTACTGAGGGTGATACTGAAATTATTGTCTATTGTCTTTCCCTGGGTGAATGATGGTTGATCGCATTCACACTTGCTGTTAAGCGTAGGGGGGGGGGGGGCTTACGTTGTAGTTTCAATGCCAGATGCGTCGCTGTGGTTGAATTTAGTCCATGTTTGCTCACGGCTATCTTGATGTTTTACTGATATGATTGACACTGATATTGAGTCTGCAAGAGAGTTCCATTACAGATAATGCTACTGGGGGTGATGCTGCATAGTTTCATATTGCAGATGTGGAAACCACATGATGCAATGCTACACAGATCTAGAATAAAGAAGATTATCTCAACTAACTGAAGATGTAGAGAGTGAGACATTTACTCATTTAAAAGTCAAGAACAGATAAGGAGGATACATTATAAGCCATTCCTACCAGTATAGGGTAACCATGCAGTGGATACCCTCTCACTGTGGAATACCAGGAAATGAAATAGCAGACCAGTTGGCTAAGGAAGGTGCTGCCGAAGACCAGCCAGATATACCAATCACCTACCATCAGAAAAAACAGATGATCAAGTCAATAAGAAAGCTACAAACACCAACACAAGATGACTATCACATTATGAACAGATCAGAACAAGTTATAATTCTACGCCTCAGAACAGGACACAACCGACTCCGCAGTCACATGTATACAAAGTTCAAGATTGGCAACACAGCCATGTGGACAGGCAGTACAGAGTGCCAAACATATACTTCAAGAGTGTTCTGAGCATGAAACTCTGAGGCGGACATATTGGCCAGAGGAAACAACACTGGAATCAAAGCTCTATGGGACACTGTATGAACTACAAAAGACAGTGAGTTTTTATTCGGGAGACAGAATTACAGATATAGACATGTTTCAAGTGAACGAAAGAAGAAGAAGAAGTAAGCCATTCCTTGTTATGCCATACTTAAAATTATCGGTTGTTGTGTCTGACTACATGTAAGACATACTAAAGATTATCTGGCTTTTTGTCTGGCTTCATGTATACCATACATAAAATTAGAAAGCTATGTTAATTTTCAAAGTGGCTTTTAATAATAATAGTATGTCCTCACTGGCAATTTATTTCTGTATCAGAGGATTGTTGACGGGTAAAGTCAAGCGTGGAGTGAAGCCAACGGAAGGAAGAATTGGAGCTGTCGCTGATAGCAAATCACCACCAATGGAAATTGCCCCTCACTGGAGCAGTTTTGATGAAACGACATTCCTTATCATTGAGAAGCTAGAAGTTATAGCCAAGAAACATGGTCAGTTCAGATTATATGTTTTGCTCTTAGTTATTTCTCATTTTATACACTATTGCTATTTAGAAGTAGAGAAATTGCTAGTGATGTTTGTCGATATATTCTAAAATATTTGTCAGGGTTGCCAGATGGTTATATCTTGTTTACGCCACATTATTCGTAAATTACGGCAACATTACAATGTTGTTACATAAGTAGTAACGGAAGTTTTGGCTAATTTTTTGCTATGCTTTGAAAAATTCAGACTACCCACACCTTTCAGTTCTCCAGTAGTCAACAACCCTTCATTTCTTAACAATCATGAATGATTGAAGCAGTACTCTTTTTCCTTATGCTCACCCGGGCATTCCTTCTAGTGTATATATATATATATATTGTATAATGTTCATTATATGGGGAGGTATGTTCCCTTCAACCACGGACAATAAGTCAATTTTGTTCTATCAGCGTTTTTCACCATAAAGAAATAATGTATGTTATAGTTCGGCGAAACATACTTTAAAATTAATTTAGTTCATTTCATATTATATTGACCACATGATGTTCCCTCTAATTTTGTTCTCGTGTTAGCACATCTGAAGATATCTGAGCAGTGAATACTTCTATGTGAAGGTCTTTACTACCCTAGAAAATGTCATTCACTAGCACTTAATCTTAACCCATTCTGACGTAATCTATTGCAGGGCGAAATATACCCCAGATCGCTCTCCGATGGTTACTGCAGAAAGAAATCGTACCATCAGTCATTATTGGGGCTAGAACTCTGGAACAATTAGACAATAACATGGCGGCTGCTAACGGATGGACATTGACTTCAGAAGAGGTAGGTGTTGTAATAGCTTCAAACAGACATCTTTCAAGAAATTAATTGTCTTCCATGTGCGTGATCTAATAGTCGTAGGATCATTTCTTACAAATACTTAGACCACTTGATGTGTCGAGTGGTTCAATGCACAAAATTATAGATACTCATGTGCTTTGTAATGGACAATTATATATATATAAGGTCTATGAAATAGACTTGTAAAACATAAAAGAAAGGGTAAGTTATTTTTTTTACAGATTACTGGAATTTAACATGCAAACATTTCCCAAATTCTTCTCCAAAATAGTCACACGTACTGATCTCTCATAACCACTCTCTTCTTGACCAATTCACGGATCATTAGTCAGTTTGTGTATACTTTGTGTCGCCATCACAAATGACGTCAGATGTGAAACAGAAATTAAAAGGAGAATAGGTGACAATAGATTAATAGATTAATGCGCCTATCGTCCTGGCACATTCTAATTCAACATGACCTCTGGATCAATTCAACCCTATATCAGATGGGACAGCCAACTACTCCCCATAACCTCATTAGCCGCCTCTTACAATATGCATGGAAGGTAAATAGTGTTGCTATTCGTAGCCCTTTATAGCCTCGGCAACACACGGGCGCGACAAAATTTCCATTATTTTATATTGTGAAAAGCGCTAATGTAACAAACTGTGACCAACATCGACGGTTGAATTCAGAGTAACCTACTTTAAGATGTCAGTTTTTTATTGGTTTTTTTTAATGATGTGTGTGTGCGTGCATACGTGCGGGTGTGTGTGTGTGTAGGTCAGAGATCACGAAAATAGAACAAAATTGTGTAACAAAGCACCAGACTACTAGTAGTCATGTGAGATATTCTTTCCAGAACGAAGTGTCCCTTATGAATCTCCTGAAATCCCCTCGGTCTTTGGTAAAATGTACCGCTTCATCTAGCGACATGTGAATGCATTTCTGAATATCTCTTGTCCAGTGACGTTTTGGTCGGTCTCTGCCTCTACAGCCTTCAATTACTAGAACTGTGTCAAATGCAAATGTTTGGTCACCACAGTCTTTATTTGTTTGTTAGAACATTTTTTTTTTCGTGTAGCGACGTATGACTGATATATGTGTATTCTAAACAAACACGAAAAGTATGCACAAGTTCATTGTGAAATGTGGAACTATTCTTGAATGTAAAATGTTAGTTCAGAGATTCTCGAAGGGGGTGATAAGACACTTCAGACGTTACTAATCGCCAGTATTACGACGGTATTAACCGCCAGACCTGCCAACAGAATCCAAGCAGGCTTTTTGGCTTTGTGTTTCCGATTATTGTCTTCTTTTTTCATTGGTCACTATTTATATACTTTGTCTTACCAGCTAGCACTGGCCACCCACACGCACGGAAATAACTAAAAACAAGACACGATAAAAGGCTTGTTTGGATTCTGTTGGCAAGTATCGTACTTGCTATTGCTCACGCTTCAGAGGGAGTTTTAAGCTTTAGGAAATACGAAACAAAGAAACACGTAAATGCGGAAACTGCATGTTTAGTTTGCATAAAGAAAAGAATAAAGTTGTGAAATTTATTTGATGACTATCAAGATCTTGCTAAGTATGGGACATACTATGTTATTCAATCAGTGGCAAACTTCTGCTGGAAGGGGAAAGCATTCTCATTACTTGATGAAAATAAATTGTTACACATTTTGTGAACTGTAACAATCAAAAAACTTACTTCAGGTGACAAAATAAATTCCAGAATGTATTCATCTTTATAGACACTCTGAACTCCTCGCAATTCTAGTGATTTGACCTGCCGCAGCAAATGGCATATTTAAAATTATATATTTTCTTTTATCCATTGTCATCTTTTGCGGTCCTTACTACTGTTATTAGCATCCATGCCTTCTATTATTCAGTTTCCTTGCTATTATATTTCATTGTATGACCAAAAAACCTTAGCTTGCATGTTATAATGTGAATTTGGAGCCAGTCCTCTTCGAAAACACGAAAATCCTTATATACTCAAATCCCTTTATAACAACTGGAACCGAAGTGATGAACTATTTATGTAATAACCGAAATTTGCTATACACAATATAAACAATAAAAATATTAATTGCGATTTAGAAAAATATTGTTTATATAGGGACATTTGTTCTAAGAGAATGTGCTATATATGGATTCTTCTGTATTACTTTTGAAATTGTTCTAAATCTGTGTCGTTATATTGTTCATGAATATGCGTACACCGTTTGCTTGTATATTGTATATATTACTCGTATATTGCTCCGCAAAAATTCATGGATGCAACATTTATACACCTGTATAAACGTAAAGGAAACATCCAATCCTGCAATAACCATCGAGGCATTTCTCTACTGTCCATCGATGGGAAGATATTTGCTAGAATCCTTTTGAACCGTATTATATTTCATCGTAATGAGGGATTATTACCCGAAAGCCAATGTGGTTTCAGATAAGAACGTGAAACAATTGATATGATCTTTTCTGAAAGACAACTTCAAGAAAAATGTCAGGAACAACGCTATGACTTGTACACTACATTCATCGACTTAACAAACGCATTTGACAAAATAAGTAGAAATGGGCTGTGGAAGATTATGGCACAATATGATTGCCTACAGAAATGTATCACAGTGGTGCAGCAATTGCATGATGGGATACAAGCTAGAGTTCCGGATGATTGAGTTATCTCAAACTTTTCCAGTCTCAAGTGGAGTTAAGCAAGGATGTGTACTAGCACCTAATCTGTTTAGAACCATGTTCTCTGCTATGTTGGATGATGCTTTCAGAGATCTGGACATGGGAGTCGACCATATATCGCATAGATGAGTCGATGCGAAATGTTTTCGGGTATATACATTGTAATCGCTTTTTTAAAATCCCCAATTATTTGCATTCTTTGTTTCAAATATTGCATACAGAAAATGTTTGTTATTACATACATATTTTATCGGCTTGGACCAAGTTGTTATAACGTAATTCCACTGTATAATATATACGAAAGAGATGGTGCGGATCGATATAATGTATACGAAAGGCGCACACGCCTATATAATCCATACGAAAAAGTACATAGACCTATATAATCTATACGAAATGGGCATCATTCTATATGATTTATACGAAAGGGGAATCGATCTATATATTGTCTATGTTAGGCGAGCAGACCCTATATAATGATTACGAAAATCAGTGGTGGCATGACAATTTTGAGAAGCAATGTACTAGATAAACATGGCTTAGATCAAATGAATAAAGATTTCAAAAATGTAACTGCAAATGTACAAACACTGAAAGTTATACTTAATTTAATCAAAATAATACATTGACGTTCATGACATCATACAAAGGTAAAGTCTGTAAAGCAAGAAAGACAGGGGTCCTAAGACGGTGCTGAAACAGTGACATGATCCTACAGCTTGAATAACAAACTTACAATGATTAATATGATGAAAACATGTGTTCTCTATCCAATTCGGAATCAAGAAATAGCCCAGAACATCAACCAATAACTTCAACATTACAAAATATAACCAACAAATCAGAAACATTGAAAAGCAAAAACTGAAATGGTTCGGCTAATGAGAATGAACCTATACTGACCCACATCAAGAGCATATAACATGAAAATGGAAACATCAAGAGGCAAAGGAAGATCATGAAGAAGGTGGTTGTAGGACGGACATTCTGAGACGTCACTAAGCGACCAAACGTGCCATAGCCCGAAAACATCGTCATTCAATACTGCGAAGCTTAACAGTAAACACAGAGAAAAGACAATGGATAGATATATAGATAGATTGATAGGTACATTTATAAGTAAATTGGTTGATTGGTTTATCGATTGATTGATTAGTCAATTAATTGATTGATTGGCTTGATTGATGTGTGGGTGGATTGCTAGATAGGTAGGTATGCAGTTTTAAAGGGCGTACCACCTAGCTCTGTAGTCTGCGGTGCAAGATCTTATCGCAGTGATCACTGGCACAACGATGATCAGCACCATTGAAATTAGGCTAAAGCGACATAAGTAGGCGATTTTCTGTTTGAAATGTCATCGTTTTATAATTTTATAGATTAATAATTTCATAGTTTTATAGTTTCATAATTTCATAACTTCCAAAAAGATATTTCGTGCATTTATCATTTCCTAAATAGTTGGATTTTTTTGTTTTGTTTAGTTAGTTAGTTAGTTAGTCGTCGGATCATCATCACTGCAAACTGGACACATCCATAGTTGCTCCGATCTCTCCTTGAGTGTATCCGCCATCACACTTCTGCTGACAGTACCGGTCCTATGCTGGTTGACCATCATTCTTCTGCGCCCTAAAAAATGTTCACCTCTAGCAACACCGCATTTCAATCCCTGATCTTTAATCCTAGCCATTGAAAAGGAATCATCATCCACATTAGTCTCACTCTTGCGTGTTATATCTCTTAAGGAGTTCAACACGTCAGCGCAATCCATTGCCCCATCGCCCTTTGCCACAATCGCACATGATGCCAGTTGATCCGCTCTTTCATTGCCTTGAACGCCCACATGTCCCGGCACGAAAATAAATGTAACCGCTTTCAAGCTCGCATTTCTCAAGGCCCCAATCCACTGTTTGCGAACGAGACCCACTTGTACCTTCATAATCATACTCATAGAGTCACACAAGATGCAGACCTGCGTTACTTTCTGTGTGCGTAGCCACTCAAATGCCTTGGTCACCGCCATAGTCTCCATGGTCATACTACTCGTAGTGACCGCAAAGGCACCACTTTCCTCCTTGATCGGTTTACCTTCGCACTGAGCTGTAAAGGTCCAAGCACTGCGAACATGCCTAATTACAGATCCATCAGTGTATATAATCACATCCCCCTCTTTGGTATTCTCACTGATTAAAGCCTGCACTTCTTTCTCCACAGCTGTGGGACACCATTCTCTGCATTCCCTGCTAAGTGATATTACTACTCTCAAACAAGTTTCGAAATCTGTGGGTAGACCTATCCATTCCGCACCTGCTGCCACATCCTGTAATCTACACACGCTTTGTATTACATCCTCAGCACGTCCCATCCACGACCTTCCTCTCTTGAGTCTGCTCCTTTAACTTTCTGTATTTCGGAATGCAACGGGTGTTCCTTATCTGCATGTATTTGAAGGTACGCCCATGCACGGTAATACTGTAATCTATGCTCAGCTGTTGGGCAGTCAAGTAGGTATCGCATAGCTCTTGTCGATGTGTCTCTTGTGCATCCCAGAATGATACGCATTGCTGCATTCTGGACTCTATCCAGTCTTTCGATCTGAGTTTGGCTAAGAGTCAGAATTGCCAGTGCATATTCCACCACAGCCACAACCAAACCCTGGTACAAAAGAAATAACAATCTTTGCTCACACTGCGCAGCAGCCATAACCTTCATTGCTGCTAAGCCTTTGCCTACCCTTATGATAATGTGGTCAACATGTTCCCTGAAACTCAGGCTTCTGTCAAAAAACACACCCAGATATCTCATTGTGCTAGTTCTTTCTAAACTTTTTCCGGACAACGAAACTTGTGGCATGGGTGTCTTTACCATGTGATTGTTCAAGGAAAACCACGTCATGAATGCCTTAGACGGATTAACCACTGCTCCCATATCTCGACACCAATTTGTCAGTCTGTCCAGCTCCTTCTGTAGTTCCACGATGCACTCTTCTCGATTTCTGCCCTGTCTATATACCAGGATATCATCGGCATATGACATCGTTCTGCCAACACCTGTGATTTGATTTCCAGCGATATGTACTGTGTATACATTGAAAAGTACAGGAGATAGAGGCGATCCCTGTGGCAGGCCAGGGCTAATAACCGTTGGTGTAGATATCCATTTACCACACTTAAGAACTACAACCCTGTGCATCAGGGCGGCGCCAACCCAACGCACGACAAAAGGATTAACTGCAAGATTTAACAGCTGGTGCATCAAGATATCCAAGGACACCCTATTGTACGCATCCTCAAGGTCTATTGCGACCGCACATGTCTCCATGCGCGAATCGAACCCCTCAAAAACTTCCTGCGCAAATATGGCTGCATTCTGCCATGTCTTCTTTCCTCGACGATATCCTCCTAACAATGTTGGTAAACACTTATTTCTTTCAAGATAACACGATACCTTCTGGGACACAATTTTTTCCAATAGCTTGCCAATCGTATTCTGCATAGTTATACTGCATAGTCACTATAATAATTACAATAACTTGTTTTGTTTATTCTGATGTAATATTTTCGACTTTCAAAACTATGTGATATCCAGTTTGCATGGTTTGGATTTGTATGCAAACATGCTTCCTTGTCATAAACAATGCTGAAGGGAACCATCTAAAGTGGAAGAAGCAGAGAATATACGAATAAAAGCATGGGCAAACACCAAGGACTGGACGAGACAAGATTTTTTTCTCATTCGTCTGAATCGTTGATGATAGAAATCTATGGAGGCCTTTTTGTATTGACTTATCCAATGTGGTATCCCTACAGCCATGACTCTGAGTGTTGACGCATCCAATGTGGTATCCATATGATCCTGACTCTGAGTATTGATACATCCAATTTGGTACCCCTACAACCCTAACAAGTAAAGGTGTACATATGATATCTAGAATGATGTATTTTCTCACTCATTGTCTCATGTCTGTTACAGATGCAAGAATTAGATGACGTGTCAGCTCTTAAACTTCGTTACCCATACGAAATGGTCTTCAAGCTGAACGCTGATCGTGTCAATCCATCTGCCAATAACTTCTACACAAAGTCCATCAGTAAATGATTGACGTTGTTACATTAAGTCATATGATTACTTTGTCCTACACTTATAAGCATCACGCTTACTTTAAGTCACATACTTACTTTGTCATATACTTTAAGTCACATACTTTAAGTCGTACACTTACTTTAAATGACACACTTATTTCAAGTCACATTAATACTCTAGTACACACACGTATTTCAAGTCACATTAATACTCTAGTACACACACTTCAAGTCATATTAATACTCTAGTATATACACTTCAAGTCATATTAATACTCTAGTACACACACTTATTTCAAGTCACATTAATACTCTAGTACACACACTTATTTCAAGTCACATTAATACTCTAGTACACACACTTATTTCAAATCACATTAATACTCTAGTACACACACTTCAAGTCACATTAATCTCTTGTACACACACTTCAAGTCACATTAATACTCTTGTACACACACTTCAAGTCACATTAATACTCTTGTACACACACTTCAAGTCACATTAATACTCTTGTACACACACTTCAAGTCACATTAATACTCTAGTACACACACTTCAAGTCACATTAATACTCTTGTACACACACTTCAAGTCACATTAATACTCTTGTACACACACTTCAAGTCACATTAATACTCTAGTACACACACTTCAAGTCACATTAATACTCTAGTACACACACTTCAAGTCACATTAATACTCTAGTACACACACTTCAAGTCACACACTTATCTCTCAACAATACAAAACAGACACTAACTACATGTCTATCCCAGCTTTGCAGTTCATAGAACGGCATTCTGGCCCATGGACGCACCTCTACAGAATAAGTTGTGAAAATGCTAGAACAAGCCGCCACCTAGAACAAACAGCGCAATACATGACGGATAACGAAATAGACAGCTAATTTACTTGTGTAAATTTCTTCATCTTCTGTGTTCGTTCTCAAACTCCTGCAGATTATCAGGATGTAGTCCGAAGAACGCAATGTGATGTATCATGGTTTGCAGCTTATCTGCAATATTTGCACCTTTCGACCTAATGGCTTCTGCGTCACTTTCCAATATGGGACAGCCAACTGCATTATATAACCTCCTTAGTCGGATCCCATGACATTCATTGCAGATAAACAGTGTTGTTATTCTTTGCACCCCTATTGGACCCGTCAGAACACAAGGGCACAAATTATGTTTTTAAAATACTTCACGTTTTAATAGAATGTGTATCGAATATTTCTCTTCAGAGTGCGCAAATATAATAGCCTTATATGCCTATATTTAAAATTGTATGTTTATTATTATTTTACTGAATACTTTATTAAGTCTCCACTATTATGATTTTTTTGAGCGCCCAATTGAAGATATGTTATCATTGTTCGCTGACTCCTGTAGTAAGATAGTTCGAACCATGTCCGCTAAGGTGGCACTCACTTGATTTTCAGCTTTGGTCAACATGTATTCCATTTTTGACCACACGCCATCCATGTAAAGATAAAATTATCGAAAATGTAAAAAGTGTTGATTCAGGTTGCGAGACATGTGGGTGCCACCTGAGCGGACCATGTTAAAATCCTGTTTGCTAATTTATTACTTTTCTTTATTAATAAAACCTCGATGATTCTACATTCTGTTATTCAATAAGACAATTGTAAATTATGTTACAGTGACGTGTCATGTGTAAATTATGTTACAGTGACATATCATGTGTAAATTATGCTACAGTGACATGTCATGTGTAAATTATGTTACAGTGACATGTCATGTGTAAATTATGTTACAGTGACATGTCATGTGTAAATTATGTTACAGTGACATGTCATGTGTAAATTATGTTACAGTGACATGTCATGTGTAAATTATGTTACAGTGACATGTCATGTGTAAATTATGTTACAGTGACATGTCATGTGTAAATTATGTTACAGTGACATGTCATGTGTAAATTATGTTACAGTGACATATCATGTGTAAATTATGTTACAGTGACATGTCATGTGTAAATTATGTTTAAAGTGACGTATCATGTGTAAATTATGTTACAGTGACATGTCATGTGTAAATTATGTTACAGTGACATGTCATGTGTAAATTATGTTACAGTGACATGTCATGTGTAAATTATGTTACAGTGACATGTCTTGTGTAAATTATGTTACAGTGACATATCATGTGTAAATTATGTTACAGTGACATGTCATGTGTAAATTATGTTTAAAGTAACGTATCATGTGACGTGACATGTCGTGAATAGAATATTTATGTCTCTAAGAATGGCTGACATTTAATTAGGTAGGCAGATATTGAGTTTATCTCACGTTTGGAAAGGCGCACCTCTTTCAACCAGCAGACAAAGTTCAAGTAGGTTATATCAGGATGCACTACCCAAACAAAATTAGAGGTAACAACATTCCCGTAGAAAACTTATTGATGACATGTCATGTGTGAATAGAATGTGTATGTATCTAGTTAGTCGTCGGATCATCATCACTGCAAACTAGGCACGTCCATAATTGCTCCGATCTCTTCCTGAGTGTATCTGGCATTACACCTCTGCTGACAGTACCGGTCCTCTGCTGCTTGATCATCATTCTTCTGCGCCCTCCACAAATTTCACTTCTAGCAACACCACATTTCAAATCCTGTTCTTTAATCCTGGCCATTGAAAAGGAATCATCATCCACACTAGTCTCACTTTCGTGTGCTATTTCTTTTATGAAGTTACAAACCTCCGCTCGATGCATTGCCCCATCGTCCTGTGCCACAATCGCGCCTGACGCCAGTTGATCTGCTCTTTGCATTACCTTGAACACCCACGTGTCCTGGCACGAAACTAGATGGAACTGCTTTCAACCTCAGCTTTCTCAAGACCTCAATCCACTGTTCGCGAATAAGACCCACTTGTACCTTCCTAATCATACTCATAGAGTAACTCAAGATGCAGACCTGCGTTACCTTCTGTGTGCCTACCCGTTCAAATGCCCAGATCACTGCCATAATCTCCATGGTCATCCTACTCGTAGTCACTGCAAAGGCTCTACTCTCCTCCTTGATCGTTTTACCTGCGCACTGAGCTGTGAAGGCCCAAGCACTGCGAACATGTCTAATCACAGATACATCAGTGTATATAATCATATCCCCCTCTTTGGCATTCTCACTGACCAAAGCCTGCACCTCTTATTCCACAGCTGTGGGACACCATTATCTACATTCTCTGCTAAGTGTTATTACTACTCTCAAACAAGTTTTGAAATCTGTGGGCAGACCTAGCCATTCCGTGTATGCTTGTGTGTGTGTATCTAAGCATGAGTGACGTGTCATGTGTGAATAGAAGGCGTATGTATCTAAGCGTGCGTGACATGTTGGTAGGAATGTCATTAGTTTACCTCTCCTTTGGAGAGGCGCGCTCTTTCAACCAGCGGACAAAGTCCAAGTAGGCTATATCAGGACACACTATTACAAAATATTTGAGTTAACAGTGACTCCATTCAGAACCTATGGGTGATGTGTCATGTGTAAATAGAATGTTTATGTATCTGAATTCGGCAATTTCTTTGTGTGTATATATATATATATATATCGCTTTTATATTATACAACAGATGTCCTCTGATATAAATTTCTAAGATTTCCCATAGAATGTTTCTATCTACTCTGTCAAATGCCTTTTCCTGGTCTACAAATACTGTGTTTAAATCTTAATTGAATACAATTGCTTTTTCACGCAGTTGTCTCAGTGTGAATATTGCGTCTGTACAACTTGCCACTCTTCTGAAACCAAATTGAGAGGGACTCAGCTGTGGTTCTGCAATGTATCGTATATTTTACCTGTATGAATTAATAAGGAGATGTCTCTATATCATTCAGACTCTCTCTTACTACCTTTGTTTTTCCATATTGGTACAATTATTGATTTTTGCCAAGTCATTTGGTACTTTTCTTTCTGACCAGACTATTGTGAATAATCTGGCTAACCACTGAACCCCTGTGTTTCTACACACTTTCATTGCTTCGTTTGGTGTACCATACACTCCTGGTGATTTATTATTTGAGCTATGTTTTAAGGCTTCTTCTATTTCTCGGTTTAGTATATCTGGATCTGTGGTTTCTAGATCTTTCTGGGCGGTGGTGGGTCTATACTATATTGTCATTGTTGGGTTGTATAATTCTTGGAAGTATTCTTTCCTATTTATGCTGTTCACTAACACTAAGTACTGCTGGCCCACTTCTGTGTCGAAATGACTTTCTTCTTGGGAGAATAATGTGGTAGTTTCTCTTTGCTTTCCCCATCCATATGGGGATATTCATTTATATCTGCTCCCTTTGACAATATTTTATGTCGGGACAAATGGGTTCCCCGTTTTGCCCACATGCAGAGCTACCCCTTATACCGGTGGCTATCGGTCGCTTCCTTGTTAGCGGCTAGCGAACATCATGACGGCACCATTGACGTTTAAACTCCGACTCCCCTCTAGGAATATTCAAATTTAAACAATAGAAAATACACGAGAAATGTACTGCACATTTCAGTTATTAGCCATTCACTTTAAATAACACATAATATGATATTAAATCATACTGAATTGACGATCGAGCGAATATCATTCTAACTTGCGTCATGTTGACACACCAATTCAAATACTTAGGTGCATGATTACAGCAGATGGAAGAAGTTAAACATAAATAAGACGCAGAATAGGGCAGGCACAAACAACATTCAGAAAAATGAAAAATATACTGTGTAATATGACCGTGTCATTAGAGGTGAGAAAGAGAGTTCTTCAGTGCTATATAATTCTTATACTAACATATGGATGCGAGTATTGGGCAATAAAGCAACAGGAAAGTGGGAAATTAGAGGCAATAGAGATTTGGTTCTACAGAAGAATGCTGAGAATACCATGGGCTGCCAGAAAAACTAATGTGGAGTTGTTGAAAGAGTAAAATGTGAAACGGACCTTAATCAATAATATAAGAAAAAGATTATCTTCATTTTTCGGCCACTTCATGAGACAAGGAGGTTTGGAGAACATAGTCACAACAGGCAAGATTGAAGGCAACAGAAACAGAGGGCAACACCATGATAAAATATTAGACAGTTTGAACCTGACACAGAGGAAAACAACAATGATCTTGATACATAATACTGTGGACAGAGAGCTGTAGATAGCCATGATCACCTATGCCAGCAGATATGGCACCTGATCATGATAACTAAGGCTTTGCCATTTTTATCCTTGATGATTGTTATGGGATTATAGCTCTCTTCTCTTTCTCGCATAGATTTAATACTTATGAAAAATTCTCTTGGGTTTGTTTTACATATCAATTAAATGTTCTCCATACTTGTTCCATGAATTAACTTTTGATTACAAACGTGGCATTTTTTCTAGCAAGTCGATATTGTAGATAGTCGTAATGATGTTTGGATTTCAGCCAATTCTGGAAGTATTTTTTTTTCTGTTGTACAACTTTTAATACCTCCAAGATAGTGTTTTCTTGGCTTTCTTGGGATGCCTTATGCAGCATATGTTTTGTAGTTGTTTTAACATTGCATTTTTGAAAATGTCCCATTCTTTTTTAATGTTATCAGTTTCTTTTGGTGGGCTTTGAAAAACTTGAGTTATTTGCTTACACAGTTCATCACTATTTTGGGGGGCTTCTTCTAGATGTTTCAAGTTTATAACTTTTTCCTGCCTTTTTTTGTGTGTTGTTTGTTCTCTTTTTTCAGTAAGTATAACAGGTCTGTATCAATGTCTATGTTTGGGAAAGCTCATGCATCAGTGATGTGTCTCTTTGTCTAACGAGAATGAAATCAATTTGGGATGATTGTAGTAAGTTGTACCATTTATATCATGTTTGTTTGTGGCTCTGTCTGTGTTGGTAAAAAGAATGTTTTTAGAAATCCATGTTCTAAGCATATATTGACCGGTTCCTCTCCGTTATTATTTCGTTCCGTTGTTATGTCCCCAAGACTGCCTAAACTGTTCACACTGTGCTTTATCTTCCCTATTCTCCTATTGAAATCCCCCATGATGTATAACTCATCTTTGTTGTTAATCTTGTTTAGGACTTCTGATAAGCTTTCAAAAAAATGCATTAATTTCTTCTATTTTGTTGTCATTGCAAGGTGAGTATAAGCGCTTCAACATGAGCAGGAATATATAAAGTGAGGTCTGACATTTTGTTTATCAACTTGCCTGCAGTGTTGTAAAGGTTCAAAACTTTTAATACCCACACTGATATGACCATGTCAGGCAGGATGGCAGAGATCTGTAATTTCACAAGAGCTAATATTACAGTGAGTCTGAAATATCTTCAAATTATCTTTGAAACATTTTTTCTTGCCTCCGCATAAGATATCATGATGCGTGACGTGTTGCCTGGGCCCAAACGGGGAGCATAGAATAGCAACGCTGTTTAACTTACACGCATATCGTAAAAGACGACTAAGGAGGTTATGGGATGGAGTTGGCTGTCCCATCCCATATAGGGTCAGTGATCCAAAGCCATGCTGAAGTCGGATATGTCAGGCCGAAGGCGCAGCTATCACAGCAATGCTGTAAACCATGGCACAACACATTCCGTTCTCCGGACTACATCCTGCTAATCTGCAGGAGTTTGAGAACGAACGCAGAAGAAGAAGATATGATGATGATCAGATCTAATTTTGTGGCAATGTTATGTACAGAATACTTTCACAATAAACAACCTCAAAAATGTGCATCTGATTCATGCATGCTTCCATCCACACACACACATCCATGCCCCCATCCATGCACTCCATCCATACTTCCATCCACACACACACATCCATCCTTCCATCCACACACTCCATGCCCCCATCCATACTTCCATCCACACACACGCATCCATACTTCCATCCACACACACACATGCCATCCATACTTCCATCCACACACATCCATCCACACACTCAATCCATGCTTCCATCCATACTGATACAAATGAATCAACACTTTGAATGACATAACTGTTCCAAAAATTTATTACAAACAATCTGAAGTGCACATCATCAAATGTTAACAGCCTATAACTCATACAATTTTCCAATATGCTCATCCAAACCAACAACATGTACATTTTTTTTTAATCCTCCTGTTGAAAACCATTTTATCACAAACCATTTCCAACCAATCAAACTGACTCCATTTCCACAATTTCAACAAATCAAACTGACAATATACCCACAATTCAGAAGACAATGTGCCAGATTATGTAACAAGATAAGTTAAACTTGTTACAAGGGTCGCCTGAAAAGCACATATGAAATGAAAAAATAAGAGATTGTACACAGTGGTATTACTGCCACCTTTAATCTACATTTTCCCAATACAAATGTGTCAAGTTTCATTAAATTTCATTCACTCGTATTTTGTCAGCAGCCATTGCCATAAAGTCTAGCGGCACATCTAAAAATTTATTGTGGTTGAAATTTTAATAACCGATGATAATAATGAATCACATTAAAAGACATGACACTCTATTGAAGACCTTACTTGAGGCTAAAGTCAAAGGGAAGCGAGCAAGAGGTAGGCAGAGATACAAGTGGGAGAGTAACATTACACGATTGACAGGTTACAGTCTAGCAGAGTGCACCACCAAGACAAGAGATGTTGGAGATACGTTGCAGCCAACCTTCGTTGCGGAGACGGCACTTAATGATGATGATGAATAATGAATCACTTAGCTGTGAGCAGGTAACTCTTGACACCCATAGCCTATCTAACAAATGCACAGGTCCCCTCAGTGAGTAACTGAGGTGAAACCCGAATTCGTGTACATTTTTTGTATCAAAGGCATAGCAGTGTTGGGGTAGTTTATGGATTTATGTTTATTCCCTGAAGGGAGACATTCCAGTGCAGCAGTATCCCAGGATTATCATGCCCTGCCAGGATCAAAGCAGCACCTTTGGGTCAACCAGTTCATAATTTTTCTGACAAATCTTTTGACCTATCTGAAGCATCACACCTAGGATTCACTGACAATTTTTTGTTTCCCACATGACAGGTTGTCAGCTTATCCCAACTTTCCTTATCCACCTTCTATGACATTCCTGGAAAGAAGGATGTGGTCCTATTCTTTTAAGTCTGAAATAGAAGTCCAGGTTCTGGTTGCCAGATAAACTTTCAAAAGAAAAAGCTAGTTATATGAATTGTTTGCAGGTTATTTAAGATGATGAAATTGTTAATCAACTGTGAAAATGTGGGCAATAAAATTGTGTGAAACTATGGCTGACAAAAAGAGTATTTAGGATGTCATTTGCAGTGGGCAATCAGCATCTGATGAATTGATTCAGGTGACCATAACATCGTGCAATATCACCGCCCAGTAAGACATATCTTAAGAGACATTAAAACACTTAAGATGTGCATATTTGTTAGAAAATTCATTTGGTCATTACTTCTATCTATACCATGTGACCATTTTGTGCCCCACTGCATAAGAGGTAGAAGAGTTCTCTATGTGTTGTTCCTGTAGCCTCTTTGATTTCTGTGATCCATCTTTTACATGGATTCCCTCTGGCTTTATAGCCGTGGTGTCTATGTGTCATGGCTATTTGTAGCATACTATATGTTGGTAGTCTGGACGTGTGTGAAAACCACTTAATCTGTTGCCTCTTGATATATTCTAATACTTATCATTGTCTGTCTGATGTTATCATTTCTAATTCTATTACTTAATGACACTCCAACTATTCTTCGTACCTTTCCATTTCTGCTGTTATTAGTTTTGTCTTATGCTGTCATTGTCCGGATTTGGCACTGGTAGCACAGTTTCCATTTCTGCTGTTATTAGTTTTGTCTTGTGCTGTCATTGTCCGGATTTGGCACTGGTAGCACAGTTTCCATTTCTGCTGTTATTAGTTTTGTCTTGTGCTGTCATTGTCCGGATTTGGCACTGGTGGCACAGTTTCCATTTCTGCTGTTGTTAGTTTTGTCTTGTGCTGTCATTGTCTGGATTTGGCACTGGTAGCACAGTGATGTGATAATAATAGTCTTGTATAATGCAACTTCAGTGTCTATGTTGAAATTTTTGTTCTTAATGATACTTCGTCATGTCCTAGCATCTGGTATGTTTTGTTGCATCTGTTTTGTATTGCTTTACTGTTTTTCCCTTTACTAGATATAATGTCTCACAAGTATGTGAACTCATTTATCTGTTTAAGTGTTGATTATCGATGGAGATAGTGATATTTCTTTGATAAATTTAAGTATCACATATTGATCCAAGGAAGACTTTAATGAAAAAATAAGAAGGCTGATTCAGTATCAGAAGAAATGTATAGATGTAAATGGTAACCACATTGAACAATAAATGTATCCCCTTGATTTGATGTAGTTTCATTATCGCAGCAATGCTGTAAACCATGACACAACACATTCCGTTCTCTGGACTACATCCTGTTAATCTGCAGGAGTTTGAGAACGAATGCAGAAGATGTAGTTTCATATCTTTTTTATGTAATTCAACTATTTATTTCCCTCTGGGTTTTATTAATTGGTGTGCATTATTTTTTTTGTCGACACTCGTAAAATGTAATACCGCTCTATATATTTAACCTGTATTTACAGATAAATATTGATATGCCTGCTTTATATAACCCCTGCTTTAACAATTCACTGACCAGCAATCCAGACCGTACGTATTTCCCAATACTGGGGATGTTTTTTTCAGACATCATTTTTCAGACATCAGCATCGCCGTCTTTAAAAAACTGTTTAACATCAAACTTATATCAGAGAGTGTTGAAATTGTTGATGTGTCACATAAGGAATAGTTGCATTTTCTGAATGAATTTGAACACCAAAGACCAAAATACTACTTATTAAAATAATGGGTGTGGATTTACATTGCTTTCTATATATCACATAATCTACCTTCCAGAAATTCGGTTCTTTCAAGATTAATTTTATAAACCATGACAAGGGACTGTATTTAATGTCTGCCAGCATTTTGAAATAACATACTTTTCCAGATCTGCATTTATTAGTTGGTGCCCGTGTAGCACAGTTGTTAGCGGACTGGCTTCGCATGACAGGTCCTGGGTTCATTCCCCAGTTGAGACAGAAAGGTTTTTTTCAAACGGCAACAGCTCCCGGGTCGGCCCAGCCTTAACTGGGTACTGGACCAACCTGGGAAGTAAAGACTACACGGGAGAGGAGATAGCTGCCATGCTCATATAGAAGAGCCACTAAATGTGTGAGATCACTAACATCTCACACTTCTACGACAGTTAAATGCTACGGGTTAACGTTACTATTTCTTAGTAATACAATCACTTTGGTTATCACATTGTTCAAGTATTATAACAGTTTAAATGATCGTCAAAGTTGGCCACCAAGAGTATAAAGCAGAATTCGGCAACCTTCGAATGTGGTCAGTAAAGTATTAATCTCCATCTTCTATCATTCACAACCGCATCATACTCTGTCAATCTCACACACACACACGTCTATACCTTCGGTCCCTCGTACCTACAACCAAATTCTCATTCCCACATAAAGTATATTCTCTGACATACACCCTGTTCAATCTTTATTTTCATACACATATACAAATATATACAAAGTATATTTACATAGCATATTACAAACAACTAGTGTCATGGTTATGTGTCATCCTTGGAGTGCCCTCCTTCCTTGAGAATCATTTCTCGACTTTTCTTCAGCATGGCTCGGACTTTGGTCATCAGATCCTGAAAAGAACAATATTACACACGTCAAAAGATGATGACAGCAAAGGTCACTCACTTCTCCATTAAGACATCTCAACTGGCTATTAATATTATTGTTACTGGTTACCATCATCACTGATTACACACCAGAAAGACTTAATCAGTAACAATAATAATTAAATATTATTAATAATAATTAGATAGAATAATACATTATTATAGCTGTTATCTCTTCTTATTTTTGTTTCTGCTGCACTCTCCACCTTGTGGGATATCCTCTGACAGTTTGTGGCACTGACATTTAAAATCAAACTTCTGATTCAAATAGAGGTGTCTTACCTTCTGATTCAAATAGAGTTGTCTTATCTTACTTAGCATTCATTCTCAAACTCCCGATGGATGTCTTTTGTAGCAGGACAATGGTTCTAATAGATTTCCAATAGGTTGTTTTCCAGAGAATGGAAATGAGTTGTGTCCCAATTTTATTTGCGTCAATGGCCCAACACATCTGACTTCAATTGTCTATCCCAGGTGGATGATGCAGCTGCGTAATCAACACTTGCTGGTTAAGTGTAGGGGTTTGGAATCTTTAACTTACATTCAATTGTCAGACTGATGGCACTCAACCCATAATTGTTCATAGCACCTTTGTTATTTATTTAGAAGTTTCTTGGTTCTTCCTTATATCTACAAACAAAGAAGATTGTATTAAATGTGTTTGTAGGTATCTGACAATCACTGCAAATGAGTTCACAAATGTGAAAGAAGAATGATAAAATAGTTGGCCCAGAAGTATGTTCCTGGCAGGATGTAGTAATCCAGGGATACCGATGCACTGGAATATTTCCCTTTGAGGACTAAACATGAATCCATAAAACTAAACTCCCTTAAATTTCATGCATTTTAGACCTTATATCTTCTTCTTGTGCATTAGTTCTCAAACTCCTGCAGATTAGCAGGATGTAGTCCGGAGAACGGAATGCGTTATGTCTTGATTTACAGCAATGCTGCAACATCTGCGCATTTCAGCCTGATACATCCAACTTAAGCATGGCTTTAGGTCACCTTGACCCTATATGGAATGGGACAGCCAACTCCGCCCCATAACGTCCTTGGTCACCTCTTGCTGCTGTTCATCTGTCAATGATGACGATGACCATTCAGCTCAATTGAGATGGTGATGTCTGCAGTGTGCCCATTGTGACTAATGAATAAGTCCTACGCGAGCTTGGAATTGTCAACCACATTTGGCATGTGTGGGACATTGAGCAGCTCTTTCTTCTACTGCATTTTTTGTGTGCAGCTTGATGTCTGAGGTTCTCTTCAGCTGCTGCACCACTCTTGATTATGCTACGCCAGTCTGATCTGTCTTGTACAAGATTCTCCCATGAATTTGTGTCTATTTTGAAGTGAGTCAGTGGTGTCTTTCAGGACTAATTTTTTTAGGTTTGGACCAGATTAAATTGTAAGTGTAGAAAAATTTCCTTATGGTGTTTTTCATTGTATCACTTGACATACTAATATTGATAAATAGTGTATGTGTAATATACCATTGGAAAGGGGAATGGATACAGAATATGAATATATAAGTACATTGATGACATTTGATCCTGCTGAAAATTGATCCAAACCAGGGGCTACTTCGGTGTGTTTTTGTGGACAAAAAAATCTTTTATGGAATTTTTGGGGTCCAAACCCATGTTTATCAGGGTGGCGAGAAGATTCATAAAAATATTTCGGTCAAGCGCAGTCCATTTTGAATAAGTAGAAAATTTCCTTCGAGGTGTATTCATTTTCAATTTCTGCTGGGCATAAGAGTTTACATTGGCTATTAGATTGTCAATTATTGGTTCTGTCATCAAGGATAGCAAATACTGGAGAGGTGAGGCATTGTCAGGAAGGCCAAGTTTGCAGCCAGAATGTATCTGTATGAAGTGAGACACTCCTATACTCTCTCTTTCTAGGGCTTCACACAGCATCAGTCCTAGGCCTACTTTGTCGATCTGTGGAAGTATGATGCATAGGCCTATTTGTAGCATTAGTAGGCCTAGAAGTACCAGCTAAATCCTCTGAATTAGTAGATTCATCACTACTATTAGACGTTTCTTCAGAGGAACTAACATTACTTGATCTGATGCAAGCTGTTAAATTTTTTATAAAACCTACACCAGTTTGCTTTGGTTTCTTACTTTTCGACAAGTCACTAGGCCTATAATCACTATCGGAATCATCATTATCCGATTCACTAACTAGCAAGCTCTGAAACATAACCATAGCTTGTTCTGCACTGTATCTAGAAGGAGTGGGCGTTGCCATTTTTTTCAGAAATAAAAATTACAGAATTTGACGATCAAAAACCTTCTTGTAAAGACCTCGTGATATGGCTTCAGTTGTAAAATGGAAGTGGATCGTTCCCGGATGTTCAGAGGTTAACATAAAAACTTGAACTGGGCAAAACAAAATATAACTGATCAATATATGATCGATCTAAGCCGTTGATCAAATCAAAGCCAGTATACTGGCTATTGGTCCTGTAGACCCATAGTATAAAGCCAGTATACTGGCGATTGGTCTGGAAAGAGTTAAGAGTATCTTTAAAATGCTTCTTCTGTCCTCCAACCTTACAGGAGCCAGTCTGGAGTTTTTTGGTAGACAATGATCTTTCATGAAGATCATGTGTCCTGTCCAGCATGTCTGTGTCTTCATCAACATTGTATGTATTACAGACTTTGATTTTATCAGTACTTCACCGTCTGGTATTTTATCCCACTAATGGATATTGAGTATCTTATGAAGGCAGCTTAGATGGAAGTGGTAGAGTCCTCTACCATGTCTGGCATATACTATCCATGTTTCACAGGCATAAAGAAGTGATGATATTACTGCTGCTTTGGTATACTCTGAGTTTGGTGGTAGTTGTTATTCCCCTTCTTTCCCATACATTTTCTGCAGTCTTCCAAATGTGGCACTTGCTTTCATGATTCTGATGTTGACTTCTTGTGAGAGAATGCTGCTCAGATAGGGGAAATTATTGACTGTTTGAAGCTCTTCTTCTTTGATCTTTATATGGGGATTTAAGTGTGGTTTATTTAGTGTGGGTACATACATAAAACATGACCTGTTTTATTTGTATTCTAATGGTAAAACCAAAGTTGTCGTAGGCGTCAGTAATTCCCTAAATCCAACCTTTTTCTGAGTCTTCCTCTGCCTTTTGTTGATTCCATTCTCATGTTATATGCTCTCACTACTGGACAATATGGGTTCGTTCTCATTAAGTGACTGAACCATTTCGGTCTCTGTTTTTCAATATATTTGACCGCAGATTTTGTTCCAACAGTTCTTGTAATCTCTTCACTCCTCACATTATCTCTTCTTGTTCTGTTTGAATAATTGCTATATAAACCATTCAGTGCATTGGTTATTTATGTCTAGAAGTATTACTACAGAGATGTATTATGTGAATACCATAGTAGCTGTGGCGTCTGTGGATGATTGACTTGGTGTACTGGCACGGGAAATACTGCTGGCATGTGTGACTGGGGAATGACATGGGCTGCTGGTTCTACTGAAGGGTGCTGGCACATCATCAATGTTCTCACTGGGAAATAAACACACAAGGACAAAGTCAGGTCAATGCTACCAGACAAATACAAATAAATATATAAAAACACACACACACACGCACGCGCGCACGAGCACACACAACAGTAAACCTATAATCAGGTAAATGCAACCAGACATACTACATATGGTTGCAGATATATCTACAACCAGACATACTACATATGGTTGCAGATATATCTAAAACCAGACATACTACATATGGTTGCAGATATATCTACAACCAGACATACTACATATGGTTGCAGATATATCTACAACCAGACATATTACATATGGTTGCAGATATATCTACAACCAGACATACTACATATGGTTGCAGATATATCTACAACCAGACATACTACATATGGTTGCAGATATATCTACAACCAGACATACTACATATGGTTGCAGATATATCTACAACCAGACATATTACATATGGTTGCAGATATATCTACAACCAGACATACTACATATGGTTGCAGATATATCTACAACCAGACATATTACATATCGTTGCAGATATATCTGCAACCATATATGTGTGCTTGTCCATCACAAGTGATAACCATTTTGTTACATCCACTTTTGAAAATTCTTCTCTTGCCATCTGGTGTTCATAACTTTTTTGAGTATCAATAGAAGGTGGTACTGCTAGTAGAACATAATAGAAAATAATACTCACGTGCAAGACAGGTAATGAAGTCCTACTGAATGACGACTACTACACACTATCACTAACGGATGTAAATATGGTACATACAACAAAACAAAACACAGAATATAATCTACAAATGATTCTACTTGTGGTTTTTTTATGTCTGTATGTTATGTCCGTATCTTGAAAAAGGCCTATTGGTCCGAAACGTCGACTTTGTCCTGTGTATTGTCATTTGTAGATTATATTCTGTGTTTTGTTTTGTTGTATGCACCATATTTACATCCGTTAGTGATAGTGTGTAGTGTTTTAGTCGTCATTCAGTAGGACTTCATTACCTGTCTTGCACGTGAGTATTATAACTTTTTTGAGACAAGTTGTGTGAAAAGTAATTTAGTTTTCTCATGTGACATCTATATACAGCTCATGTTTCACTAGCGTATAACAGCACTGGAAGTACCACTGCTCTGTAAATGTTCGGCTTAGTCTGTAGGTTAATGCCATTTCTATGCCATACATATGTGTACATAGGTTAATGCCATTTCTATGCCATACATATGTGTACAATCTGCCGAAAGTGCTACTTGCTTTGGTGATCCTTGTATACATTTTATAGGCATGAGACTATGGACCAGCCACCAACCTGCAGTAATAATAATACCCATCCATCTAAGCCAGTCTTATGTTATTGTCTGTCGAAGCCGACAATGACCATACAACTCAACTGGGATGATGAAGATGATGGTGTTCGACTATGACTGATGAGTCCTATGCATACTTGGAATTGTCTACCACATTCTGGGCATGCGTGGGAGGATCTCTGGGATATTTAGCACCTCTTGCCTTCCTTCTAGCATGTTTTTTTTTTGCGCAGCATTATTGTACCTCCCTGGTGCCTGTGGAGATTTGGACATCTTTCATTTCTCTGTGCCTCTGAGAGTCTCGATGACGTGGGCACCTTTGCTGGTGTTGCTGATTAGCATTGGACAATTCTGAACAAAAACGCTTCTTAAGAAGTGTCACCTTCAAGCTATTTAGAGACAACAAGAGAGTCCTTGAAGCGTTTCTTGTCCACTAGCCAGTTGTTTTCCCTTAAGGAGCTCACTAAAAGATTTGAGAATATTTTTGTCAGCCACATGCACAACATGCTCAGTCCACCTCAGTTGAACTTTCTGAAAAATTGCATAAAAACTTGGTATACTGGCTCTAATGATTATCAGTATCAGATCGATAATATGTACGAGGCGTGTTCAAATGAAAACGGGACTTGTGGATTTATTTAAAAAGTATCATACGCAATTTAATATTTTCAACGGAATTGAACAAAGCAACCACTTGTGAATAAGAATGCACCTGGGTTCATCAGAAAAAATCTCCGTATGCATTTAGGCAAGCATCCCACTGTTTAGGTAGACGTCGAATGCCGTCCGAGAAAAAGTTGCGTGGCTGTTCTCTGAACCATGTGGTCACCGCTGTCTTCACGTCTGCGTCGCTGTTGAATCGCTGTCCCTTTAGTGCTTTCTTCAACGGTCCGAACAAATGGAAATCACACGGGGATAAATCGGGACTATAGGCTGGGTGATGAAGAACTTCCCAATTCTTCTTTGCCAATGTTTCCTGCACAATTTTTGCGACGTGCGGACGAGCGTTGTCGTGGAGAAGAATCACACCTTGAGAAAGTCTGCCTGGTCGCTTAGCCTTGATGGTCAGTCAGTACTGCTTTATCAAGCACGGCTATGGCTTCTTCTGTTGCAACAATATGCGCCTGACCTGGCCGTGCAAGATCTGCCGTTAACTCACGTCCGTCTTTAAACATACGCACCCACTCCATCACTCTGGTCCTCGACAAACATTTGTCACCATATGCTGCCTTCATTCTCCGATGAATGTCTACTGCTTGACATCCTTCAAATGAAAGAAACTGGATCACAGCACGCTGATTCACTTTGGACGGGTTCGGAATCACACCCGCCATATTGTTAACAGTCTTCTGCAGCACATATGCATGCTGGGAAGATGAACACGTGACCGTATGTAAATTATTGGATACTCATTACTAGTGCAAAATGTCATCAATATCAGTGCGCTCTATCACGCGTGGTGTAACAAGTCCCGTTTTCATTTGAACACGCCTCGTACTTACTGTATCAAAAATTAAATCCAACAAGTGAAGCTTGGAACAGGATAATGAAGTTTCGCTAATCACTCAAAACATGCATAACAACACACACAAATAGACGTTTTTACCAAAAGGCCTTTATCAGGACTACATACACAACAAAACAAACGACGAGTAAAGCACTATTGAGCCATTCTATTCATATCTTCAGTTTAAACTTCCAAACTTCAGTATCAGATGCCTTATCTTACCACTTTACTCTGAGAAGTTTGTGGATACAGCATACCTAGAATTGATTTAACACACTGGCAATGTCTGTTGTATACTGTCCATGTCTCACATGTGTTTAACATGGTAGTGAGCACAATGTCATGGTAAACTTTTTAATTTTGTAGCAAGGCTGATATCCTTCCATTTCCACACTGTCATGCAGTCTAATAAATTCAAGCCACCTATGAGATTCTGATTTTGAATTCTATATACCACCAAAGACGAATGTGTCAGGCAAGAAGGTACAGATATTGCAGCGAAGCTGTAAACCATGACACAACAAAACTATTTTCTGGATTACATCCTGCTAATCTGCAGGAGTTTGAGAATGAATGCAGAAAAAAAGACACAATTTGTTGTACCGTGTCCACGTCTCACAGGTAGGGTTACAGAAGTATCTGAAACAGTAACCTTATGCAAGTATGCATGCAAGCATCCTCAAACCTACATAAATAATATAGCATTCACATCCATACACATGACAATACACACTATTACATTCCTACCTGTGAGTAAGTGATTTGGACTGCCTTGAATCACTCTCCATTGAGTGTAAACTACTTGAAATCACACCAGAATGACGGACACTTCCAAGTTCCAAATCTGGACGTTTCCTGCCATTTTTTATCACTGTTTTGCCTTCGACTAGCTGCATTAATTGACCTGGTGATGTATCCACTACCTCCAAATCACTATTATCCTCAGCTGCTGCAACATGTCTACGAGACGATTTTCCTTCATTACGTCTGACATCGAGTTCTTTACTTTTATGTCTGCTTTTATCTTTCTTTTTCTTTTCTTTGTCTTTTGACTTGATTCTTGATTTCTCCTGAGAGTGTCGAGATTTGTCTTTGCTTTTGTCTTTTCTAGAAGGTGACCTGTGCAACAAAATAATGATTAATCAATTAAAAATATTGTTAACAAGATGTTAACATAGTAACAAATATTATTAACAAAATGTTAACATAGTAATAGATATTTTTAACAAAATGATAACATAGTAACAAAAATTGTTAACAGAATGTTAATGTAGTAACAAAAATTGTTCACAGAATGTTAGCATATTAACAAATATTGTTAACTAAATGTTAACATTAATAAATGTTAAAATTATAAATTTCAATATACTTACAAACTTACATTGTTAACATACTGGGCATGTTCAAATCAAACCCATCCAAGTGGGGTTTATTACAAAATTATGAAATGCACATCAGCAGTTATATTATAATTAAGTAAAGCATTTATTAGGGAAAATGTATGCACCTGTAGTCATCAGAAGTCGCTTTAGGCATTTAAACATGCATCCCACTGTCTGGGTTGATGGTGAATTCCGTCCAAGAAGGACTTCGTTTGCTGATTGAACCATTTGGTCACAGCAGTCATGACATCTTCATCAAAGTGGAATCGTCCCTTAAGAGCTTTCTTTAAGGGTACAAACAAATAAAGTCACATAGCGATAGGTCCAGGCTGTAGGCTGGATGTGGTAGAACTTCCCAGATTTTTCATACTAACACTTCCTGCGGGCAAGCATTGTTGTGCAACAGAATGAAACATAGTGACAACATGCCGGGTCATTTATTATTCATAATTTGGATGCAGCTTGTCTAGTGTGTTCTCGTGGCTGATAGCATTGATGTTCACACTAGGCTATTCAAAGTCCATCAACAAGAATCCTTCTTTGGTTAAAAAAAGGCAGTAAGAATAACCTTTCCTGTAGAAATGTGTGATTTTAATTTTGTTTCTCTTTGACAATCCAGGATGTTTCCATTGCATGGTGGCAGTTTTGTTACAAGCCTTAAAGTGGTCTGCATCCTTCAGCTGTTAAAAACTGAACCACTTCTCATTGATTAAATTTTGGTGGATTTGTTAACATACCAGGCATGTTGTCGACTTCCTCAAAGGGCACTAGGCATACGAAGAGAATGACCACATGACCATTTGTTCATCTGCATGTACTTATTACATCAATGGCGAAATTTTCACGCTCCTCGTATGATGGCATAGCACCGGCGGGTTTCATTTAAACACGCTTTCCACATACAAACATTATTAACAAAATATTAACATACAAATATTTTAATACTTAAAAATGTAAATATACTTACAAACTATTCCCTTACAAAATTGTGCATATTAATTAAAAATCACACATTGTTAAAATGTTAACAAACATTTCAAAAATGTTAACAAAATGTACTTCCATATGTGAAAGGTTTGAAGGTCTCACCTGTGACCCACAGGACCAACCACTATACAACAGAATACCCGCAGTAGATGATATGTAGATTGTGAGATTCTTCTCTTGTAGATCCGCAATGCACATCATCTAATATAATTGTGCTTTTATCCCCGAGTACATACTGAAGACGGATGTATTAAGTCAATAGGAGGAGATCTCGCAGCAGAGTTGCAAACTATGACACAAAGCATTCTGCTCTCCAGACTACATCCTGGTAATCTGCAGGAGTTTGAGAACGAACTTCCCTTAGTAAACGTTTCCAAGTAATGCAGGGCTGATACTTGAAGTCTTCCTGGTATCAAATATAGCTTTGGAGGAAACCCCCACCCTATTTTTATGCACAAATTATATTGTTCATAATTTAACCTTTAGCACGCCGTGTTTACGATTACGTAATTTGTCTCCTGCAGCTGGATTTTTTTAAAGAATGTTGTGTAATGGTGTATGTTTTGAAAACGCGATAACACTTTTGTTGTTAGAGATATTTAAATAATATATGTACATATAAATAAAGAATTTAATTCTGCAAATATTGGTGTAAGTTTTATTTGTGTGTGTGTGATACGAGACATATGAGAAAGTCGAAAAAACATTTTTCCACAAAAAAACAACAAATTATAACAAAATAAAAAACAAAAATTACTGACTTTTTTTGGGTAAATTTCCTGGTGTGGCAGTAGTTTGATATAGACCTAATTCTACAGTATTTATGGTCAAATTGTCATAATTTCACTGGGGAAAATGAATAAACCGTATAGATTTATCATAAAATAGCTCTCTAAAGCTAGATCTAGTCTGAACACACAAAAAACAAACAGGTATGGTTGGGGTTTCGTGGCCTACAAAATTGGCAAAAAATTAGCTGATAAGTAAGCTGCGTACACCACTACAACATCGAGTATGAGAATGGAAATAGAAGCGGTGACAGCAGCTATCACTTGGCAACCACCAACAGACTCAGTGATTCTATTGGACTCAACGTATGCTGCGCAAGTTAGAAAAGTGTATGATCAGAACAGAATGGTCACTCTGCTCAACAATGCGCAGAGCATTACATGGATCTACTGTCCAGGTCATGCTGGGGTCAGGGGAAACGAAAAAGATGTGTTGGCTGGTAAAGCCTTGGTGGGCGGCACCAAGATAAGAGACAGGATTGAATTGATTAGAGGAGTCATGGATACCCTACGAGAAGACGAGGAGGAGGTTGAACGAGACAATGTACATATTCAGAGAATGGGAGTGACTAGAGGTGATGGGAGAAAGTGCTCCCTCTCTGGAAAGATCAGAAGAACTTGTAATCAGCAACTGACTGGGACACTGATCTTATACACTTTTACACTGACGGAACAGCAATCAGAGCATATATGGGAATTCCCCTAGTGCTGTGACGCTTGTTCCTAATCAAGAATATCTAGTCCAAAACTGAATCCAATGCACTGAAAGTCCCCCCAGGGTCATCAGGAGTGGGGTTCTATTTCAGTGCATTGCGTGATTCTGATTCATTGGCAGCAGAAGTTGCTATTTTTTAATATCAGAGTCACAATACAAGTATGAAAATACTCATAATTTTACAAAATGGAATGTGAAAATTTTCGTAATGAATGAAAAAAACCAATAGAAAATTAAACAATATTAACAAAATTATAGACAATATTACAAGCATTAAAAAAATTACAAACATGAGCACTATTACAAACACTGTTAGCAAAATAATAAAACTACTAACAAAATTACAAACATTAACAATATTACAAACATTAACGAAAATACAAACATTAACAAAATTACAAACATTAACAAAATTACAAATCTTAACAAAACTACAAATGTTAACATACTTTGACTTTGACCTTTTATGTTTCCTCTTCTTGTCATCTTTTCTATGGGGTGATCGTGATCTTCTACTAGGAGCTGCCCTTTCATGTGGTCGCCGCTGCCATGTAGTTGTTCTGTCACGTTGTCCTGACCAAGCTCCTGGATGGGCAGTCCACTTTGATGGGCTGGGTCGACTTGGAGATCTGAAGGAGTAAACCCAGTTTAAAGTAACACACTGGTGCCTTTACTGTGTTGTGGTTTAACAGTTAAGCAACCATCCTTACAGTCACAAAAGTGGACATTTTACTCCCAGCAATTTCTGTGTATCAGGTTTATAATGTGTTAGCCATTTTCTTCTTCAGCATTCATTCTCAAACTTCCGCTGGATCTCTCTTGTTGCAGGACAAAGTTCGTACTAGATTTTCAGCAGGATGCAGTACAGAGAATGGAAATGCGATTTGTTGTTTTATTTGCCTAACACAACTGTCTCCAGCATAAGCTAGTCATTTGATCATCACCACTGCATAAGTCCATAATTGCTCAAATCTCAGCCTACATATATCATTCAGTTTTCTGTTGATTGACAAAAATCCTTTTTTTTTGAGTCCGCAATGACATTTCTAGCAATTTTTCCAGGCAAATTTCTTTACTCTGTACATGGAAGAGAATCATCAACATATTAATTTTGTTTGTGCTAGTTTCTGATGATGATTTAGTCCCTTTATCTGTAAGCAGGTACCTCTTGACAGCCCATAGTCTTTCTGACAAAAAACACTCACATAATGTGCCCAGGAAATATGGACTGCGTCTTTCTGATGTCAGTTATCATCACTCATTTTCAATTAACTTCTTTCAAGATATGTCCATTACACTTTTTATCTATCCATGGTGTTTTTAACATTCTTATATAAAACCACATCTCTGCCGCCAGGAAATGACAACTGAAGATACACCTATGTCTAACCTTGACTCATAAAAACGTCATTTACCACATAACAGCATTAACTGATGCCTTTTTAAGGATTTAATTATTATTTTGCCAACAACGACCAACAAAATTTGATGTTGTAAGAAATTGGCAGTGTCTGCACAATTATGAACTATAAAATCATGTCATCAAAAACATAAGACATCATGCAAACATGTGCACTGTGATATGTGCGCTGATTCCTGATATATTGGACGGAAGGAGTTTTACAGCGTACTGTAACATGTCTAGACTACAAGCTAACATAACTTGTCTAAATCACAAGCTCACATAATTTATTTCTAGACTACAAGCTAACATAACCTGACTAGACTACAAGTTAACTTAGCCTGTCTAGACTATAGACTACAAGCTAACATAACATACCTTCTGTCTAAGCTATAAGCACTTGGTGGTGTTGGCGACCTTTTCTTTTTCTTTTTTTCCTTTGGAGACTTTTTCTTCTCTTTCTTTAAGACAAAATGTGGTGTTGATTGGTTATTATACTCAAACACAAGCGGAAAAATTTCAGCAGCCTCCTCTGTTGAGAAATTCAGAAACAATACAGAATTAACGATTATAGAAACAATACACAATGATTATAGAAACAGATTGAGACATTCAGAAATAATACACAGTTAATCATTACAGAAATAATCTTCTACTTCTGCATTCCATGGTCTTCAGAGACTTCAATGTTTATTTTTTTGATAAACTTGCCTCCTCTGTTGGAGATCATCGATACAACTTGATATCTGTTGGAGATCATCGATACAACTTGACATCTGTTGGAGATCATTGATACAACTTGACATCTGTTGGAGATAACCAATACAACTTGACATCTGTTGGAGATCATCAATACAACTTGACATCTGTTGCAGATCATCGATACAACTTGACATCTGTTGGAGATCATCGATACAACTTGACATCTGTTGTAGATCATTGATACAACTTGACATCTGTTGTAGATCATCGATACAACTTGATATCTGTTGGAGATCATCGATACAACTTGATATCTGTTGAGATCATCGTTACAACTTGATATCTGTTGGAGATCATCGATACAACTTGACATCTGTTGTAGATCATCGATACAACTTGACATCTGTTGGAGATCATCGATACAACTTGACATCTGTTGGAGATCATCGATACAACTTGACATCTGTTGTAGATCATCGATACAACTTGACATCTGTTGGAGATCATCGATACAACTTGACATCTGTTGTAGATCATCGATACAACTTGATATCTGTTGGAGATCATTGATACAACTTGACATCTGTTGGAGATCATTGATACAACTTGACATCTGTTGGAGATCACCAATACAACTTGACATCTGTTGGAGATCATCGATACAACTTGACATCTGTTGGAGATCACCAATACAACTTGACATCTGTTGGAGATCATCGATAAAACTTGACATCTCTTGGAGAGTATGAATAAACTTGCCTCATCTGTTGGAGATCAACTATACAACTTTCATCTTTCAATCTCTAGAGTATGCTTTTTTTTTATTTCTTGCAGTCAGAGTTGGTATCAAGTGTCCTGATAGATTGAGCAGGATTGAAGGACATTTCTGGGGTCTGAATGATTGCTCCACAAGTAGTCTGGATTATATGACAGATTGAGTTAATACAGGTATGCTTGGAAGTGCCCTGTTCAGACTGACTATAGAGACACCAAATTTGAGAAAGGTTTCCCACGATTATATACAGATTTTGTTTGTGCAACCTACAGATTAAATGTTCTGGTACTATCTCTATTAGTTTAGTTTTTTTGTATAAAAAAAAACCTCTTTCCTAATTTTCTTGTTTCATCTTTCATAAATACTTTGCATTGTTAAATGCCACCTCAGAACAGGACACAACAGATTAAACAGCCACTTAAATAGACTAAGACTGGTTCCATCACCTCTGTGCCCTTGTGGGCAGGCAACACAGACAGCTGAACATATCCTGCAAGACTGCAATACACTAAACCAGTTAAGGAAAGAAAGAACACTGGCCCACAGAGATGGATATTCACAGAAAGATTTATGAGAGCACTGAGGAGCTTTCAAATACAGCAGCATTTATTAAGAAAACAGGACTTGCTGTGTAGACATGTCAAACTGCGAACGAGAAGAAGGTTGTTAATTGGAAAAAATATTTGTCAAAACAAGTTGTCAGTTTACGGATGATTTGGACACTTCATGAGGCATAATTCCCTTTCCAAGACCGCCATGCAGGAGACAGTTGAGGGTGGAAGAAGACAACAAAGAAAAGTATGGATTGATAATATCAATGACTGGAAAAGATTAGGTTTCTTCACAGTTAACCCGCAGCAACCAACAGAAAAACTATGCAACTTCCTCTGGAACCCAGCCATTTTCTTATGATTTCTGGAAGTTTTTGCTTTCTGGGCATAACTTTTTTATTATTTCAAATACTTCTTCCGCATTCGTTCTCAAACTCCTGCAGATTAGCAGGATGTAGTCCAGAGAACGGAATGCGTTGTGTCATTGTTTACAGCAATCCTGCGATATCTGCGCCTTTCGGCCTGACACATCTGACTTCAGCATGGCTTTGGGTCACTGACCCTATATGGGATGGGATAGCCAGCTCCATCCCATAACCTCCTTAGTCGCCTCTTACGACATGCATGGACGGTAAACAGTGTTGCTATTCTGTGCTCCCCTTTCGGGCCCCGGCAACACACTGGCGCTAATAATACAATTCTGCGATAATAGATACATGGATGCTGGATATGGTGGCGCTGTTTGTGTGTGTGTCAGTGTTATGTGAACGACCAACATGGACAGTGATAGCAATAACAAAAACATACACACATAAAGGATTTACTGGTATAGAGTTAATCCATATCTGTAGCGGCAAATAAAAATGTAGATCTTGTCAACTATCAATATCAACTAATCAATCAAATATATACCATAATATAATAAACACACTGAAGCCTTCAAAATCTCTGTCCTAAATCAGCATCCATGAATAATTAACCTTCACCAAGCCTATATCAACCCCGGCCGCCGAAAAACAAAATGGCGGCGTGCGCTGTTGGCGGCCCGTCCACCCAACGAGAATATTGTGAGATTTACACGTACCACAGTCCGTGCACATAGCTGGGGACATGCGCAATCGAAGCCGGTACATCCCCCACTTCCGAAATTATCGTCTTTGAGAATGGCTAGCTATTCGTAAACGTTTAAGAGCAATTAATCTGACCACATCTGTACACCGGTACGATGGCATGATGGTGGATCGGTTTTATAGACCTTTATTTCATCGTATTTCAAATAAAATAACATTGAATCGTGGCTTGAATCATGAATTATTAGGTTATTTAGTTTCACAGCAGTGAATATACAGAATGCAGTGTTGGTTTGGGGACTTGTACGTTTGATATCGAATATTTTGAAGTGGCAGAAAAAATAACTCTTAAGCTCAAAGAACGATTTTACTGCAAATCTACAAGTTTTATACAGTTCCCCCGGCTATATTTTGATAATTTCGCAGTGAAAGAACATAAATACAACAGATTTGCGTGATTTAATCTGACCTCTTTATTTGTTATAAAATATGTTTTTTGTGAAAAACGTCTTTACCACTTTCTCATACGTCTGGTATCACACACACACGTACATAAATTACACCAATATATGCATAATTCAATTCTTTATTTATATGTGCAAATATTATTTAAATATCTCTAACAACCAAAAAATTATCTTATTTTCAAAACAGTCACCATCAATAACGCAAATTTTCAAAAAAGAATCCGGTGGCAGGGAGACGTTTCGTATTTTTTAATCTGGCTTGCTAAAGGTTAACGAACAATGGCATTACTGAAGTTAGGTCCATACAGTATGGTTTGCAAATGTGAAGATGTAGAATAAATTACGACGGTATTTATATCACCACAACAAATTCCACTCTAACAATTAGATGTGTCTTTAACAGTCTTGCAGCGAAGTAAATTTGTTACATGTGAAATGAAATGTCTTGAGGAAAGCTGTAATGTTGACTAAACTAGATACATTTTTTAATTCCATCTTGATCTTTGGATGGAGAACTGTCAGAGTTCAAATGGTAGGTTACTGTGTTTGATTTGACACCTTGTAAATCATTGCTACATTTATAAATATTATAAGTTTTAATCACTTCATACCTTGGGCTATCAATGGGCATTTTGCTAGTTGCTTAGTGTTCAGTCCTTCATGTTCTGCAAAACAGTATGGAGGAATCTGATCATTTGCCATAAATAAAGTAGTAAACTAAGAGATGAGGATGATGATGACATAATCCCTTTACTGTGAGCAGGTAGCTCTTAACATCCCATAGTCTTCCTGACAAAAGCATAGATTCTCCTCAGTTGAGTAACCAAAGTAATTCAAACACATAAGGTTCGTTGTCTCAAACGCATGGTTCTGTTAAGGGGTTGTATGGATGTTTAGTCCCCAAAGGGAGGTACTCCAGTGTAGTAGTGTCTGAGATCATCACGTCCTACCAGCATATACATCTGGGTCAACTATTTCATCATTCTTCTGTCAGATCTATTGACCCATCTGCAGTGATGGCATATCTAGCATTCGCCACCACCTAAGAGTCTGTCATAAAAAGACAAAGGTGCAATGTTCACTGGCCTGCATCTGTCCATCATCCATGGAAACCATTTGACAGAAGATAAAAGTAATAAATTGAGGTGAGACATGCAGTGATAATGTCTTTTTCCCAAGTGACAGGTTGTCAGACCATTCCCAACGTGCCGTAGTCGCCTCTTATGACATTCCTGGAAAGACATTGGCCCTTTTCTTTGCACCCTGCACTAGTCTATTCTATTCCCCAGCAGTCACTATATTGGGTGCCACCTGGAGTAAGAAGAACAGGGAGACCTAGAGAAACTCTACAAAGAACCATTAATAGAGAAGGCATGTCAATGAACCTAAACAACACTCAAGAATTGAAAGACCTGGCAACACAAAGACAGAAATAGAAAGCTATGGTTTCTGCCCTATGCGCAGCCTATGGCCCTGGAGGAACATAACATAACATAACTAGAAATCATGGCCCTGGTTGCCACACAGGTGAGTAAACTGAGTAGAATCTACATTTATGCATGCAGTGCACTCCCATGGTGCTTAGTTTCTTTTAGATAGCTGAAAGTGGCAGTCTCTAAACACAAAACTATGGATAATTATTTTTAGCAGGTGACCAGCCAATTATTTGGCAAGTGACCAGCTGTAAAGCTAAATTACATCTGATTACAGAAGAATATTTCTATAACAATTTATAGTGGTGAAATACGGACACTTAATAAATCAGTGGCAAAGAGAATAGCTGCTTTTGAAATGAGCTGCTACAGAAGGATTTTGAGAATACTATGGACTGACAGCAAAAACCACTAATCAACAAGCGATAAGAATATTAAATATTGAAGAGGGTTGGCTCTTAAACATTATAAGAAAGCTGAGAATTTTTGACCATATAGAGACATAAAAGCATGGAGAAATCAATAATGGAAGATATGGTTGCTGGTAGCAGGGGTAAGGGCCACCCAAGACAACAATGAATAAAGGACATCTAAGATTGTTTAAACTTGTTCTTTCCTATGGCAGGCAACTCTCCTGGAATCATGAGTTCAAAATATCCATAAAGAAGACTACATTCTGGAAAGATTACATGACCTGAGAGACTAGAGAATTATTGAAACAGTATCCATGATTAAATATATTGAAAAACCAAGAACTGAAATGATTCTGCCACTTAATGAGAATGAACCCATATTGGTCAGCATCATGAGCGTACAACATGAGAATTGGAACACCAAGATGAAGAGGAAGACCAAGATGTAATTTAAGGATTTACGGAGTTACCAACCTCATGAGACATCACATTACTGTGTATCAAGCTACCAAATGTGCCATAGTACGAAAACCAATGATTCCATCATACAACGTCTAACAGCAACAACAGAGAAAAGACAAAATATATAGATAATAAACTATAAAAGGCTCAAAGGTGTAAATAATTGACTTCACTGTACTATCCTCTCCACAAAACAAATGTTGTCTAAAAAATAGTGTTTAACTTATCTTTATATGACAATCCCAGAGATCTCTACAAAATGCACAAACAAGATACGCTTTTTATCTGTCCATGGTGTTCGTAACAACTCTCTCTAAAACCACACCTCTACTGTCTATAAAATTATATTCAATTATATTCAATAATTTTTCACTATTTCACTTATTTTCCTTGTCCACGATTCATTTCCATACATCAGAATTGGCTCTATATAACACAAAGAACTCTCTCACCTCAATTGACAGAAATATATTACATATATAAGCTGCCGTCTGTTTCAGAGTTTCCACTTTGCTATGCTATTTCTCTTCGACACTGATCGGGGTGGGTCAAGTCTTTTCTCCTTAGGTCTGCATACAGGGGATAGTCTTGTAAGAAGACTATCTGACTATCGTCAAGACAACCCTGATCAATTGTAAAATATTAAGACTATACACAACTCACCAACATATACATTGGATACATCTTCTGATGGAGGTGGTGGTGTTATCGTCTGACTAGTCTTGATGAGGTTCAAGAATGCAGCAGCTTTCTTCTTACGCTCCATCTGCAGCTGTTTCTCCTTATACGTCTGTGAGATTCTCTCTTTGACAGCACTTGCAAGTTTGTCCTTTAATTTTTCCTCAACTGTCAAAATCAATAGGAATAAGTATAGCCATGACATTTATAAATCATACACATTGAAGAGCAGTGTTGCCAGAGATTGACTATTTCATTTGCCGTGTAATTTATGTTTTGGTCATTTTTTTGTTGTTAATTTCAAAATATTAAAAAGATAGCAGTTTGGCTAATTTTGGCCATATTTTACCTGAAAACTGACTATAATAAATTTCCATCTGGCAACTCTGACCTTTATTCACTTTTTTTTTTTCATTTGTTCTCAAACTTTCATCGAATCTCTCTTGTAGTAGGATGTTCTCACTCCCATCAAATCTCTCTTGTAGAGAACTTTCTCAAACTCCCATTGAATCTCTCTTGTAGCTGAACAATGATCATACTAGATTTCCAGCAGAATTTCCAGTGCAAGTCTAGAGAACAGAAATGCATTGTCATCATTTTATTTGCACCAATGGTCTGACACATCTGACTTCTGTGGTATTCTAGATTTAAAATTTATACCGAAGAACAAAAAAATACAAGATCATCTGTATTTGTTCTTGGAACTCCTGCCAGTTATGAGAAAGTTATGAAGAATTAATGCACTGTGCCAAGGTACACAAAGCTGCAATATCTGTGCATTTTACTCCATCTCATCTGCCCAGTATACCATTTTGAGTCACTTTACTGGACTTGGTAGCCTACCCTTCCGAGTCTGCTCTTACGACATGAATCACAGGTCAGTTACTATTCTTTAACCCTGGTCAGGTAGCAACAACAAATGAGCAAGAATCTAGTCATTTCAACTTGTGATGTTATGCGTCCTTGTAGGAAGGTCAGCCCATGTCTCTTTATCATTCACCAAGCCTATATCAACCTCGGCCACCGAAAAACAAAATTGCGGCGCGCGCTGTTGGCGGCCCGTCCCACCCAACGAGAATATCGTGAGATTTACACGTACCACAGTCCGTGCACATAGCTGGGGACATGCGCAATCGAAGCCAGTACATCCCCCACTTCCGAAATGATCGTTGTTGAGGATGTCTAGGTATTCGTAAACGTTTAAGAGCAATTAATCTGACCACATCTGCACACCGGCACGATGCCATGATGATGGATCGGTTTTATAGACTTTTATTTCATCATATTTCGAATAAAATAACATTGAATCGTGAATTATTAGGTTATTTAGTTTCACAGCAGTGAATATAAAGAATGCCGTGCTGGTTTGGGGACTTGTACGTTTGATATCGAATATGTTGAAGTGGCAGAAAAAATAACTCTAGGCCTAAGCTCAAAGAACTATTTTACTGCAAATCTACATGTTTAATACAGTTCCCCCGGCTATATTTTGATAATTTAGCAGTGAAAGAACATAAATACAACAGATTTGCGTGATTTAGTTTACAGTGTTGCCAAGCAATTCGATATGTAAGGTAAGTTATTTTTTTTTACTTATTTTTTTCCTCTTTATTTGTTATAAAATATATGTTTTTTGTGAAAAACGTCTTTACCACTTTCTCATACGTCTGGTATCACACACACACGTACATAAATTACACCAATATATGCATAATTCAATTCTTTATTTATATGTGCAAATATTATTTAAATATCTCTAACAACCAAAAAATTATCACATTTTCAAAACAGTCACCATCAATAACGCAAATTTTCAAAAAAAGAATCCGGTGGCAGGGAGACGTTTCGTATTTTTTAATCTGGCTTGCTAAAAGTTAATGTTTCTTTGATTGTCTCCACCCATCTAGTTCTTGGTTTTCTTCATACCTAGTAGCCTGATCTGCTGTTGTATGCATGAAAGACTACTTGCATTGGTTCTTCTTCTTTCTTCTTCAGCGTTCATTCTCAAACTCCCGCTGGATCTCCTTTGTAGCAGGACCATGGTCCTACTAGATTTCCAGCAGGATGTAGTCCAGAGAATGGAAATGCGTTGTGTCACCGTTTTATTTGCGCCAATGGCCCGACACATCCGTCTTCGGCGGAGCATTGGTTCCATTCTCATGATGTGGCCAAACCACCTGGTTTGATGTCTCCCAATGTAGTCTTGACATGGTCTTTATTTCATTCCTGACATCTTCATTTCTCCGTCTACATCTTCTAGTAACATTTATATCTTTCCTCAAACATCTCATTTCATATGCTGTGATCTTTTTCGCTAGTCTCTTTGTCAAGCGCTATGTTTAACATTGGTAACACAGAGTAGGTATAAAAATACTCTATTAGCAAGATTAATATATTTATATCAGGAAGCATCAGATTAAATGAGTTTTCTTCATTTATTTAAAGATAGGCCCCATCGCAGCAACCTGCCATCGGTGATGAAGATAATTCTTCATGTACTAAGTCACAGCAACTATTAGGTGGGGTGGCCAGTTCCCTTCTTTGCTGTGATACCTGTCCCAACTCATGCATCAGGTGCCAATTTACAACTGTATCAACTAGAGGAGAGGTTGTGTCAGATAAGAAATCATGACCCCATTCTTCCTCTGTGCCAAAGTCATTAGCTTACTATCAAACGTATTCACTAAGATTCTCTTTCTTCTGCTTTCATTCTCAAACTCCTGCAGATTTATCAGCTTCTCTCCTAGCTATTTGTAGGAAAACCTTTAATGCTCATCCAGGTGGCAGCTACTCAGAAACTTCTCTCCTACCTGTTTGTAGGAACACCTTTGATGTTTGTCCAGGTGGCAGCCCCTCAGAAACTTCTCTCCTACCTATTTGTAGGAACACATTTGCTGTTTGTCCAGGTGGCAGCCCCTAAGAAACTTCTCTCCTACCTGTTTGTAGGAACACCTTTGATGTTTGTCCAGGTGGCAATCCCTAAAAAACTTCTACCTGCTTTTAGGAATACATTTCATGTTTGTCCAGGTGGCAACCCCTCAGAAACTTTTCTCCTACATGTTTGTAGGAACACCTTTGATGTTTGTTACATACCTATATACCTGCATTTGTGTGTGACCAGATTTTTCCAATGTCACAAAGTTGACATTTTTGTCTTTGGGCAGATTTGGCCGTGTGTTTGCCTAGATTCTTACCAACAATCGCACATTCCACACAATAACCAGTAAATAAGATGACAGCAGAGGTGATCATCAAACTATAACAGTAACAACATCTGTATCACTGTAGTCTGACCAAACTAAGAATGAATCTAAGAGGGAAAACAAACCAGTCTCATTCATACAGATACAGCAGAATGAGTGTAAAATTTAACATAGCACAGCAAGAAGTTTCAGGATGCACCAAGATGAAGGATTTGTACACCAAGACTAAAGTTGAAGTTGGTAGAAGATCCTATTCAGGATGTACTGATCTACCCTGTATTTTTTGGCTGTAACGATTTTCCAGGCTATATATAAATACATTCAGTAGGTTGCCATTGATTCCTAAATGGCACAGGTGCACAGTTGCTTGCAGCAGGGTTTGAACCTGGTACCATGAACGCCACAGATGAGCTCCGTACCACTGCGTCACACAGCTAGACTTAAGTATACAATATAAAATGAAATCTGTTCTTCACAGTAATAAGACTAGAATTTTATTTCATATTTCAAACTGTTTACTTTCTTTCTGTGAATCTTCTTCAGCCTGAACCTTTACTGTCGGTGTTGCTGCCCCAGATGTCACTTCTGCAGAGACTTCACCCTCCTGCTTGTCTTCTGAAATATTTATAGAATATAGTTAGAGAAAATGTAGAAAATATTTATGGAAAATATTTATAAAAAATATAGAAAATATTTATAAAAAATATTTATCACCTGCCAGCGCTGGTGGTAGATGTTAGCGTGTCAGTCTCACAAACTCAACTCAAACTTGATCATGGTTCAAAGCACTTACCAGTCAACCATCCACATTGTACTGGCAATGTGATTGGATGTACAAATAATGCCAAAACACATCAACAATAGGTGAAAAGCAAAAACATATTTAGAATATTCTTCAATTATACAAGAGAATCTTTGGGAATATAACACATCTCTATCGATGAAAAGGGGTAGCAGATAGACTTCTTTGTACTCTGGTTTCTCCATATGCACTCTGTCCCTCTCAACAAAGTGCACATCACATGTCTACATGGTTACTGGATTACCAGATCTGCGACCACTATTTTTTTATGGTTATAAAGCTTTCATATAACTAAATTGCACTAATGTCTGCAGTTCAAAGGAACATACCTCACCATAAGAGGTACATTTTACTTAACCAAATATCACAAGCGTACTACTCATGCGGGGAACTCCCTGCCATAGTGGTTAAGCTGTTCACCTTGTGTTCAAGAGGTCATGGGTTCAATTCGGCTCGTGTCATCTTGTTTACAATATGGATTTTTTTCAGAGATCCCTGTGGATTATCACTTGAAGCTATAGAATTACGTGTTATGAATGATACTCTCAACAGGCGGCATGCCATTTCGTTGAGTGACACAAGTATGTATGGGTTACTGAGTATAATGAAGTTAATCCTCTATGATTTTTGAACCACTCATAGTAAACTTTTCCATAAGTTCACACAATAATCCCCAGAGATCTCCGAAAAATCCACTTTGTAAAAAAGATATCACAAGTCAGATATGAAACAGCGACCTTTTGAGCACAAGGGAAACAGCTTAACCAAAATCCACAAACTTCATACAAACCCAGCCACTGTATACAACTCCAGATAAACCATATGAAACCATAAACTCCATACAAAATATATTAATTTTATATAACTTCAGCTACAATACATAAACCTCTTCTATCGTCTCCACCATGACATGATGGAGAAGATGGTCTGCCCTTGAGTTATCAACATGGTCCCCAATGAAGGACTGGTCAAACACAAACTAAAAGCAACCTGGTAGTACTTCATTCAAATTATATGGTCAACTTACCTTCACTACTGTCATACTCAAAAAGTCTGGCTTTGCCTGACGGTTGCCCACTTTCCTGATCCCTGGGCCGAGACTTGATAGAGAAACTAACGCTGCGCTGGTTATTGCTGCTAAGCTTATCATCCTGAACCTCTCTTTCTGTCTCCAAGCCTGTTTTGCCGAGATCCTATTTGTAGATGTGATTTATAATTAAAATGCTGATAACAGAACTAAATATTAAGAAATCTGACAACAAAACTAAATATGAACAAATATAATAAATCTAAATATGAACACATCTTCTTCTTCTGTGTTCGTTCTCAAACTCCTGCAGATTAGCAGGATGTAGTCCGGATAATGGAATGTGTTGTGTCATGGTTTACAGCATTGCTGCAATATCTGCGCCTTTCGGCCTGACACATCCGACTTCAGCATGGCTTTGGGTCACTGACCCTATATGAGATGGGACAGCCAACTCCATCCCATAACCTCCTTAGTCGCCTTTTACGACATGCGTGGAAGGTAAACAGTGTTGCTATTCTTTGCTCCCCTTTCGGGCCCCGGCAACACGCGGGCGATGAACACATCTGAATTTTGGGTCAGGATATGTTTCCCTAGCCCTTACCCATCCAAGGATTGTTAACAGGTATTAGAGGTTAGTGTTTTGATTAGGGTTTGGCTGTAGATTGCCGGCCCACACAAGTGCTTTTGAAGTCATTCTCTACGACACTGCAAAATATTGACCTCCAGAAAATGTTTAGTAAGAAACAAACCTAATCCTAACCTTAATACTTAACCCTAACATCTAACCCAAACTCCTAATCCTAACCCTAGCCGTATCCCTAAGATCTAACCCTAACGCAAGACGGAACACATGCGGCTGACAATTTTATCCCATGACATCATCATTTAGTGTGTGGAATTCCTCATGCTTTACAAATGTTTCAAAATTGCACACACAAACTCCCCCAAAAAATGTGTTTTTGCACAACAGAGGTTGGTATGCTATCACTGTACCAACAAATCTGGAAAAAAAGTTTAGATATGAACAAATCTGATAACAAGCCTAGATATGAACACATAGGCTTTGGCAGCATTTTATGTCCAATACTTTTATATTGTTTTTGAACTGTCTGGATGCATAATTTCCTGTGGCAGGATGTGAATCTGGTACATTGGCCATCATAAGAGCACACTGTACCTCGCTGCCAATCTGACAACAGATCTTGATATGAACAAATCTGATAACAGTTCTGCATATGAACAAATGCTAATTAACCATTGCAAAATCAACCGATAAAATTTCTAGTAAAAAAACAAACCATCCAGATTATTGCCAACTTACCTGAAGGTACTTCTCCTTCATTTTCATGTAGTACAGGTAATATCTGTGGCCCTCGTTAAGAAACTGGAAACGAGGGTCATTCCTACTCATCACTACCATCTCAAATTCCACCCCATTCTTCGCTACATATAGTGCCATGCGGTCGACGATTAGTTGTACGTCTGGAGCAGGTATAACAATTGGGCTGGGATTGGGGCCTTCAACTTTGGCTTCTGTAGACCGTCTCCTTCTGCCTGGCAATTTTCTAGGAATAGAACAGATTATAAAGTTAGCCACATCATTTCTCTGACAAGAATCTAGAATATTAGCACTAAACATTTTCACAGGTAGAGCTGTCACACCTGTTTCTAAAGTTTTAGCAGCAAAATGTACTCAGGCTCAGAAGGGCAATGAGGTCAGTTATGTCTGGAGGGCAAAGAAGTAAGTTCTGTCTGAAGGGCAAGGACATCAGTTCTGTCTAAGGGGCAAGGAAGTCAGCTCTGAAGGGCAAGGACGTCAGTTCTGTCTAAGGGGCAAGGAAGTCAGTTCCGTCTAAGGGGCAAGGAAGTCAGTTTCGTCTGAGGGGCAAGGACGTCAGTTCTGTCTGAGGGGCAAGGAAGTCAGTTCTGCCTGAAAGGCAAAATTTATGTCTGAAGAGAACAGAAGTCAGTTCTATCAAAAGGGTAATGAGATCAGTTTTGTCTAAAGGTAATGAGATCAGTTTTGTCTAAAGGTAATGAGGTCAGTTTTTTCTCAAGATAATGAGGTCGATTTTGTCTAAAAGTAATGAGGTCAGTTTTGTCTAAAGGACAATGGGGTCAGCTATGTCCAAAGCACATGTCTGTGCAGGACACTCTACCAACATCATGCATCAGCCATTTACTAGCCATTTCAAGGTGGTGTTAACTAATATGAGTAATGTTTGAAGAATCTGACTTTATGCACAGCAGTTCTACAGTGTGTCAAGAATGCAGACTCAGGGCTTCTGATTTTTCTGCACATTATTGTCCAAAACCATCTTTGACAGTCAGAACATGATAGTACTTCTGCATTAGATATTGAAGGAAAAATCTTCTGAGTGAAAACTTTCCTCTCCAATAAAACTATTTACACAAGATATAATGGAACCATTAAAAAAAACTAATAATTCAAGAGGGACTGCCACAAAGAACAGAACTAAATTGTATCCTTGTCCTCGTTTATATAAATTATTTAGCAGACCATCTTAGAAACCATCTTGCATAGTTTGCCAATGACCTGGTGATATGGACAAATAGCAAATACCTGCTAGATTAGTACCACTAAAACTGTTTATTATATCTTTACTCTCAGCAACATAATAAAAAAAGATAATTAAAACAAACACTAGAAAATACCAAATTAACCCAACAAGTAGGGGTACAAATAAACACCAAACTTACATATGGATATATTTTGGGGTACAAATAAACACCAAACTTACATATGGATATATTTTGGCATACAAATGAACACTAAATTTACATATGGATATATTTTGGTGTACAAATGAACACTAAATTTACATATGGATATATTTTGGCGTACAAATAAAAACTAAATTTACATATGTTTATATTTTGGTGTACATATACACTAAATTTACATATGGATATATTTTGGCATACAAATAAACACCAAAATTACTTATGGATATATTTTGGCATACAAATGAACACCAAATTTACATATGGATATATATTGGTATACAAATGGACACCAAACTTACATATGAAAAAATAAAGGACCATCTAATAGAGAAAGCTTCGGAAACATTAAATTTAATCAAAAGGCTCACTAGCACATCCTGCGGCACAAATGTTAACACTCTACATTAACTATACCTTGGTTGTGTACAATAAGTGCTCGACCACTTCCTTCCCTTACAGGCCACAGCTAGCCATACTAACAGACTCAGATTAAATCATATCCAAAAACAAGTTTGAGAACGAACGCAGAAGAAGAAACAAGTACCACCTTTTTTTTCCTGATGACCGGGAACTTCTGGAAGATGAGCTAGACACAGATGATGATGATGAACTGTCTGAGCTTGAGGATCTCCTCCTTCTTTTCTTCTGTTCAGGTTCTGGCCGAAGTGTGCTGTCATCATCATCTTCTGTTCCTGGAGGTGGTGGTTGACTATACAACTGTTCAACAAATGCTGGACCATTAAGTGAACTGATGGTAGGCAGTGTGACCGGCTCAGTTCCTGGCGGAGGTGGGTTGTTGGAATAAGAAGGAACTGCTGTCTGGGTAGGAAGATCAGATGGAGACTGCTGACTGGCAGCAGCTTGACTCGCCATCATAGATGCTGCTCTTGATCTGAGTCAAATATTACAGAAAACACTTATCACTTACAATTTATGATGAATTATTAAAAGTGTTTATTCAAGTACTGCAGGACATTTAACCTTGTCTTAATGGGGAAACATCTGATTTGCTTGCAGATATTTCTGTGCTTGCGATATGTTTTTGTGTGGTCTGTCTTTGCTAAAAAAAAAAAGGAACTTCTGTGCTCACTCTCAAACTCCTGCTGATTAGCAGGACATACTCCAGAGACGGAAAATAAAATGCAAACAAATCCTGTTGTCAATAATTAAGCATATATTGTTCGTCCATCTATGATAACTATGATAACAATTTGTTACATCCACTTTCTGACCACTGTACAGTGGTACATTCGTGGGATGATCACTGTATATGATCTTTGATCTGTGACTTTCTAGTTACTCTCTCTTCTGCATTTCCCTTTCCACTAGATACTATTTTCTTTACTGCAGAGCGCCATGTATAGTTCATTTATAAATTCATAATCACACTTTCAAGCGAATATCTCAAAAACACAGATCACAGAGATCTCTGGCATGTAATATTAGATTTTATCCGACACAAAAATACTTTTATCATTTAATCCATAACTGCTCTGGATTGTGCATATCTGCAAAACCATTTAATGTTTTTGGTCAATTGCAAATAAGTGTGGTCAAATTTGAGATATTACAGTTAATATGTTACTGTCAGAAACCAATGTACTTATTTCATCAATTCTGTTGGCCCAACTGATTATTTCAGTGCTTTTTACTATGTACTTTTTACATGGTCACTATGTTGACAACAATTTGTATTGATATCTCAAACAAAACAAACTGTTTGCACTCAGGAAATCGTGTTCCAATTCAAACACGAGTGATATTCCTGCGCAATACAAGAAATGAACATTCCTAGTTTATTTTTGTTAAACAAAAACCCCCGTTTTTAGAACAAGACATGTCACGCAACAACATAGCCTGCCTGTAGATAGGGGAAAAACACTGATTGGTGACATTCTTAATTTGTAGCATGTCTTCAATTGGTCAATATATTTATACTTCCTATCATACCAAATGAAAAACCACAAAATATATACAAAAACATCACCAATAAAAATGTGTTCCAATTATTTAGACAGTAATTTGCTGTCAGTAGACTCAGAATAATACTGTATAACATCTTATATCATATGCAATTCAGAGTGGGCGCCATATGTATATAAGTTATAGAGGAAACGTGTTAAACTACTAACATTTTTTTAGAAAGATAAATAATATTTTGTAGCGTCAGTGTGAATCAAACGTTGCAGTCCACAGATCTCTACAATCTAAGAGATAATTTTGCAGATACTCTTCTCCAGCAGTGATTATCAATTTGTGGACAGACTATAGTTCTATTTTGTGCATTTTATAAGTTTCTTCCTATGTAACTTTGCTTATTTCAATGTCTTTCAGTGAGGTCTTTAACGAATCCTTTAAGCGCTACTTTTGGACACCTTGAGAACGTATGCCCTTCCACAACTCACCATAGAGAAATATTCTTGGTAGGCAATGATATGGCATATGTACTACATAGCCTGCCCAATGAATCTGTGTCTGCATCAGAATAATATCAATGCTAGGGATACCAGAACTGTCATGGACAGTGGTAACTGGAATCTTGTCTTGCCATCTGATGTTCATAAGTTTTCTGAGACGTGTGTGAATTTAAGCATTTATTAACAAAACGTACGACACCCAAGTGTTGCTGGGTCCATAAGGGGTACAAAGAATGCCTACACTGTTACCTGCCATGCATGTCATAAGAGGTGACTAAAGAGGTTTTGGGATTTGGAGTTGACAGTCCCATCCCATAGAGGGTCAAAGTGACCCAGAAGCCATGCTGAAGTAGGAAGTATCTGATCAAAAGGTGAAGATATCACAGCCAAACTGTAAACCATGATACATTGCATTCCGTTCTCCAAATTACATCCTGCTAATCAACAGGAGTTTGAGAACGAATGAAGACTGGTACGTGAAACTTCAAGGTACACAGACACTAAAGATAGAAAACAACTTAGAAAGAGGCAATAAGAGTTTCCATTATTTTAATTCAGTTTTCTAAAGGTTAACCTTTAGGGCCCTGAATTAAACATTAAGAAACATCCCATTGGGCCTGAATTCTTTTTTGGAAAATTTGCATTATTGATGGTGGGTGTTTTGAAAACGTGATAACTTTTTTGTTTTAAAAGATATCAAAATAATGTTTGCATATCTAAATAAAGTAGTGAATAGTGAATATAGTCATGTTTTTTTTGTTGTTGTATGTATGATATGATAGTTGTGAGCAAGTTGTGAAGTTGAAAATTCGGGGGGAAAATCGCAAAATGCCCTTTTCAAATCGCACATATAACTTCTTGACGACCCTAATACTTGAGCTATGCGTGGAAACATTGAAAAAATCCTCATAAATACCTATACTTATTGTATATATATAGTTTTATATCAAAACTAATATAATATGAACTAAAAAAAACTAATAAAACGTGAAGAAATCGCGACACGCAGCGTAATTATTGTCTATGTACACACGTGGCACCCCTGATACATATTATTTTGTTTTTGAACGACTACACAAACATTCTTATCAAATAACAACATATTAAACACAATAAACAACAATTAAAACATGTATTCACGATCACTTAGCCATGCCACGCGGTACTCAATTTGATAGTAAAATATGGCTAAAAAATGGCCAACGTCGCTCTAAAAATTTGTTGACAAAACAAGCCGGCTTTCTCTCTTCTTGAAATCGTAATGTGTAAAGGAATTTTTTCTTCTTCTTCTGCGTTCGTTCTCAAACTCCTGCAGATCAGCAGGATGTAGTCCGGAGAACGGACTGCGTTGTGTCATGGTTTACAGCATTGCTGCGATATATGTCCTTTCGGCCTGACACATCCAACTTCAGCATGGCTTTTGGTCACTGATCCAATTATAATATGGGATGGGACAGCCAGCTCCATCCCATAACCTCCTTAGCCGCCGTGTACGACATGCATGAAAGGTAAACAGTGTTGCTATTCTTTGCTCCCCTTTTCTGTAAAGGAATTTGACCTTTAAACTGTGACGTATTCCTAGCTTCGTTTGGCAGGTTTTATACGTCACGGGATCATTACTTCGTGAAGTTCCGTACTCGGGAATCGGGCGATGTCCTATGTAGCGGGATTGCGCCCGCAGGCACAATGGAGCTGTGCTCATAGGCGCAATATTGCGACCGCAGAGTCGTAAAGGTTAACATACTTTTAATTTAGCGTGCTAAAGGTTAACATTATTTTAATTCAGTGTGCTAATGGTTAAAATTATTTTAGTTCATTGTGTTAAAGGTTAACATATTTCATTGAGTTCAGTGCGAGCAAAGCTGTCAAACAAGTTGCAACACATGACTGGTCTACTAGAGATATGGCTGGGGATGCCTATAGTTCAGTGGAATCGTTAAAACACAGCTGAAATTTTCATGTGTCAGGTCATTGGTCTAAATATAACAGAGACACAACTCATATCCATTCTCTGGACTACATCACAGGACCATTGTTCTGCTACAAGAGAAATCCCAAAGGAATTTGAGAAAAATTGTTCATTCAACAAATCTACAAGTCAACTTTTATAATAGCCCTGGTGCACATTTTTTTTCTTTCTTATATTATATAAATTTTGAAACTGTCAGGGTCATAGGGGTATCACATTGGATGCTTCAGCATAGAGTCCTTCAGCCATTTCTATCTTAAACGATGTGGAGGGGTGAGGAAAAATCTTGTCCTGTCCATTTGTTGATGTTGTCTGTTCATGTCTTTATTTGCCCTTCTCTGCTTCTCCTCCTTCGACGGCTCCCTTCAGTATGGTTTTTGACAAGGAATCGTGTGCATACATGTCCAAACCATGCTAGTTTTCGTCGTTTCACTATTGAAAGCAATGGTTCTTGTACACCTGCAAACATCTATATTTTATTTCTTACGTACAAATTGGTCTTATTCGTATAATTCATCTGTAGAATTTGTACTCAAAAGATTGTAATCGTATTATATAGTTTTATGAAAGTCGGAACAGATAAATAGTTTGTGAAAACACACAGTTAGTGAAAATACAAAAAAAGTTTGTGAAAACACAAAATGACTTACAGTTCAGTGTTCATCTGTATGGACTTGATGAGTGCTCCATATGGTGTGTCATTTATTGAGACCTTAGGCAACTCTATAGGCTTGGATGCCTAAACAGATTTGTGACAGTAATAAAGTATTAGTTCAATATGTAACAAATACGCACACAAATAGAATAATGCTACTGACCATCATCATCAGGTGTTTTCATCTTTCATGAAATTTAATGAAATATAGAACAAAAGAATCTAATAGTTTTCATCTTTCATGAAATTGAACGAAATATATAAAAAAAGACAGGTTTTCATCTTTCATGAAATTTAACAAAATATAGAGCAAAAGAATCTAATAGTTTTCATCTTTCATGAAATTGAATTAAATATAGAACAAAAGATTATAACAGTTTTAATATTTCATGAGCTTGAACTAAATATAGAACAAAACAATAAAACAGTTTTCACGTTTCATGAAATTGAACTAAATATAGAGCAAAGAGTCAAATAGTTTCATGATATTCCTATCTCCTATGCACCAGAAGAAAGCAAAAAACAGTAACAGTGTTACCTAACATGCATGTCATAAGAGTGTTTTTGGGATGGAGTTGATTGTCTTATGACATAGATGGTCAAAGTGATCGAGAAGCTGTGCTGAAGTTGGATGTGTCAGATCAATAGGAGCAGATATCACACCTAAGCTGTAAACCATGGCATGGCACATTATTTTCTCTGAACTACATCCGCTAAGCTGCAGGAGTTTGAGAATCACTACAGAAGAAGCGCTCAATATAGAATAGTTCTAACAGTTTCAATTTTGCATGAGAAAACATTTAAAATATGCAAATATTGATCATAATTGTAAAAATCACTCATTTCCAGAAATTAGATGCAGACCAAAAAAAATATTTTATTTGTAAGAGCAGAGAAAAAACAACTTTACAAAGAAATCACAGAAATAAATGGAACTGGAAGAAATCTTACCGGTGGTGGCATGGGTGGTAACTGTGTGGTTGTGGAAGACAAGGATGGATGAAGATAATCCTGGCCATAATCGTCATCTGAAATAAGATCAAAAGATTGGTTGTCAGATATGTGGACACAATTTTCGTTACATGTAAGTGAACCAATATGCTGCAGTACACACAGGTTATTTCACAATAATTATCTTAGTACAACCTTTCTTTAATATTTGACATTAAGTAAAAACCGTTATAGTGAAATGAAGTGTCTGACTAAAACTGCAATAGTTATTAAACTAGACAGATAAAATAAGAAATGAAGAAATTAGGAAAAGAGTAGATATACTATCAAGTATTGAATATATTAGGAAAAGAGTAGATATACTATCAAGTATTGAATATATTAGGAAAAGAGTAGATATACTATCAAGTATTGAATATATTAGGAAAAGAGTAGATATACTATCAAGTATTGAATATATTAGGAAAAGAGTAGATATACTATCAAGTATTGAATATATTAGGAAAAGAGTAGATATACTATCAAGTATTGAATATATTAGGAAAAGAGTAGATATACTATCAAGTATTGAATATATTAGGAAAAGAGTAGATATACTATCAAGTATTGAATATATTAGGAAAAGAGTAGATATACTATCAAGTATTGAATATATTAGGAAAAGAGTAGATATACTATCAAGTATTGAATATATTGAAAAACAGTAAGTAAAATGGTTTGGTCACTTTATGAAAATTAACCCAAACGAAATCAACCAATGTTCACCTTGGGAAATACAAAAAACAATTTGATATTTAATCCATGATAGCCATGTAGTAAAATGGCTAGAACTTTTATTTCAGAACCATGAGTACTCATTTTCTAACCAGCTTGGGATTGGAGTTTTATGTTTTGGAGGTAAAATACAAAAATCCTTCCTATACAAATCGTCCTTTATTTCTACTACCTATAAAAAACCTCATTTACAAGAGAACATGCAGTAAATGTTATTTTTAGGTCAAAGTTTTTGTTTATTTTTGTTTATTAAACTGCTATTAATATTATATTTAGCTAATATTATTAATATTAGCAGTACTAGTATTTTCTGCTTTTCTCAGAGTGTGTTCCCTTTGAGGTGTGCAGTCACAGACATCACTCGAAGGTGCTGCTTACAAAATGCACTACCCACACACATTAAGTACTAGCAGTGAAAGATTTTGTTTTCTAGGTAGCAGATACCCACAAGGAAATATTCACTGATCAGACAACTTAAGATATGCTAATAAGTGAAGAAAATTAGAGGGAACATTGGTGTCCAATGGACCTCAATTTCCTAAACATGATTTGTAAACAAACAAGAATCCAGCACTTTCTTGATCGTTAGATAGGTCAGATTTCCACTCCATCACATCATTGTGTAAGACTAATGAGAATTTCCCCATGCTTTGCATTGGTTATTAACACAGAGTATATATAAATGACCAATGAAAAACATGGGAAAGATTGGGGTAGCCTCCCGCATTGACACATCACTCAGGCCTGTTCTGTGAAAGGTCACATTCCTGATCTTATCCTGTCATTTACTGTTCAAACTCTCCAAGAGTTGTTTACAAATGTTTGTAAATCTAGAGTGAACAGAAGTAAAAATGGAACCTGAGAATGATCTGTTAACAAACAATTCATTGAAACTATTGGTACTGTGATATCAGCTAATCTCTTAACTAAGATACAATTCATTGAAACTATTAGTACTGTGATATGTCAGCTAATCTGTTAACCCTTTCACCCCTATGAGATTTCCCAATTGTCAATCCCTGATCCCTAAGGGGTACAACTCCTCCAAATTATGGATATGATGATGATAAAATTGCATTTTCTTTCAAACTATTCATCATATCACACTCAGACTTGGCAGATCAACAGAAAAATGAAAAGTCTTGCATAAACTTATGGATATGATGATGATAAAATTGCATTTTCTTTCAAACTATTCATCATATCACACTCAGACTTGGCAGATCAACAGAAAAATGAAAAGTCTTGCATAAACCTATATCAAAGATAATTGAATACATATATGTTTTGAATAATAAACTGTCAAACTCAACATAATGTGGGGAAAATTTTTTTTTACCTTTGGGGTGTTGAGTAGAGGAGTCATATTGAGACGAAAATATTGAGATATATTCTAAAATATTTTTTCCAAAACAGGGTGATATGCCCAAAACGTTGAATCTATCAGCTGTACTCCAGTACATGTCATACTCAAACAGAATACACAGGTCCATCATAATCTAAATTTAAAAAATGATGTTTTATTTCAATGGCGGTTGCAGATGTTCAGCAGTGTCTTCTTTCCTTGTTTGTTCTTTGCTTTATGTTACATACAAATTTGTCCAATCGGTCACAAATTGATAAACTCATCGTTGACAATGATGCTAAAGTATTCATAACATGTGGCAATCTCATCAAGATTATGTACAGACCCAACATTTTGTACAAAATTCTCAACTTCTACTAAAAAAACTACATCACTACTGCAAAATTCACGATGTCACAATACGTATCACGCATGTCCATCTCTTTGTTGGAAACATTAGTCCTATCTAACAAGGAACGTCACCGTCACTTTCCACACTATATTTGATACGCAAATTACCTACATCGTGCATATTTCCATCGTAACTACGGATGTCATTATCAGTGTACATATGAATAATATCTTCCATTTCCAAAACTACTAGTAATACTTCGCTAATTTTAAAACATCGTAATAAATCAGTCTTACGTCCGATTGTTTCGATTAAACATAAAACAGGAAGCTAAACCACGGATCTAAGCAATGGTCATGGTTTTTAATAGACCCGGCGCAAACTAAAATTGTAATATTGATCGCAACGAAACAAGTAAAAAAAGCAAGTGGCAGTGACTCGAAAATCGGTTACAGATCCGTTAATTAATAAAAACCTAATAAATCAGTCTTAGGTCCGATTGCTTCGATTAAAGCATAAAACAGGAAGCTAAACCACGGATCTACGCAATGGTCATGGTTTCTAACCGACCGGCACACACACAAAAATGTCATGCCGATCGCAACGACACAAGTTAAAAAAAGCGACTGTAAGGGGCAAGTAATAACGACGACACACAGTGACTAATTGCAATCTGGTTAACTAACATACAATTCATTGAAGCTAGTTGTGCTGTAATATGACAACTAACAAGAATGAAGAAGATACTCTACTTTTCTTACTATCCTCCTCTTCATCATCTTGAGGCTTGTACTTGCCAGACTTGATCATACTGACCACATGTTTGTAGTAAGGATTCAGCTCGTTATCAAAATGCAGAAAGTCAAACTGCGTGTTGCCAGCCTGCTTGGTCTTCAACATAATCTCCATCTGAATACCATGCTGAGCAATGAAACTAGCTGTTTTCTCAATACGTGCATTCTGTTTTATGCACACAGGCTGTGAACAGAAAAATGATTCATGGAAGATAAAAATCTGTCAGACTAGATGTGGGTAAATTATGTTTCACAGGCAAAATTATAGTCCACCAAGCCATTTTTACTGGTTTGTCAAGCCATTTATACTGTTCTGCTAGGCTGATGTACAACTGATATTAGCCCTGGCTCCTGAGCTCAGAAAACTACGCTTGTAATAAAAGGGATTAGGGAAGGAAAAAAAAGTGTTCGCCCATCCCCTAAAAAAAAAGGTAATCCAGTCAGTAGAATCAAAATTGTTTTTCACCTCTAGTCTAGATATGTTTGCTCATGTAGTTAATATTTGTTCTTCTGCATTTATGTTCTGCTAGTATGCAAAATATAGTCTGGAGAACGGAATGTGTATTGCCATGGTTTACAGCTATGCTGCGATATCTGCACTTTTCAGCTGGACACATCAGACTCCAAATATGCTTTTGAGTAACTTTGACCCAAAAGATGGGACAGTCCGCTTCAACCCCAAACTTCTTACAACATACTATGGAAAGTCACAATGGTGCTAGTCTTTGCTTCTCATTTTGGACCTGAGAACCATGTGGGAGAGACATATCAAAATCAAAAAATATTAAATCAAATACAAAACTAAGAATATTTAACTCAAATATTAACCGTTACCGTGCTCCTGGCGATTGGACCCACCGGTTGCTATGCATTGTTTTTCGACGGGAACAACATGATGTTTAATGTTCATGTGACCAGATTAGACAAATCCTAGTTAGCTATTCGATTAGACTTCCTTTTATACCATTTTATTCACAAGAAAGATAACTAGAAAAATTGTAATTTTATAATCCTAACAATCCATCCATAACAGCAAATGATGTGGCACAATCAGGTTTTATAGACTGGTTTCACCCATGTGTTGCCAGGGCCCGAAAGGGGAGCAAAGAATAGCAACACTGTTTACCTTCCACGCATGTCGTAAAAGGTGACTACGGAGGTTATGGGATGGAGTTGGCTGTCCCATCCCATATAGGGTCAGTGACCCAAAGCCATGCTGAAGTGGATGTGTCAGGCCGAAAGGCGCAGATATCGCAGCAATGCTTAAACCATGACAACGTATTCCGTTCTCCGGACTACATCCTGTTAATCTGCAGGAGTTTGAGAACGAACTCAGAAAAAGAAGATAGACTGGTTTTATCGGGTTTTCTGTAAAATCATTATGAATTGTGACCATTATGATCAATTCTTGTGAATAACGTATGTTTACAAAGCAGATACGCGGCGTGACATGATGGTGCAGACATGCAAAAGGCCATAGATATATATATATATATATAGAGAGAGAGATATTAGGTTATAAATCATCATAATTACAATAGGACTTACATACTTTATCAGTGTTGCCACTTCAGAATATACAGGCAAGTCTTTTTTTAATAGTCTTTTGTTGGTTGTTTTTTTAAATATGTCTGAGAAAACATCTTTACAATATTCTCACATCATTCGTGCCATATATACATAAAGAAAACTTACACCAACATATAATCAATTCTTTATTTATATGTACAAATATTATTTAAACATCTCTTAACCTTCACCAAGCCTATATCAATCCCGGCCGCCGAGAAACAAAATGGCTGCGTGCGCTTTTGGCGGCCCGGCCCACCCAACGATAATATCGTGAGATTTACACGTACCACAGTCCGTGCACATAGCTGGGGACATGAGCAATCGAAGCCGGTACATCCCCCACTTCCGACATGATCGTTTTTGAGAATGGCTAGCTATTCGTAAAAGTTTAAGAGCAATTAATCTGACCACATCTGTACACCAAGACGATGCCATGATGATGGATCGGTTTTATAGACCTTTATTTCATCGTATTTCGAATAAAATAACATTGAATCGTGGCTTGAATCATGGATTATTAGGTTATTTAGTTTCACAGCAGTGAATATACAGAATGCCGTGTTGGTTTGGGGACTTGTACGTTTGATATCGAATATTTTGAAGTGGCAGAAAAAATAACTCTAGGCCTAAGCTCAAAGAACGATTTTACTGCAAATCTACATGTTTTATACAGTTCCCCCGGCTATATTTTGATAATTTCGCAGTGAAAAAACATAAATACAACAGATTTGCGTGATTTAGTTTACAGTGTTGCCAAGGAATTCGATATGTAAGGTAAGTTATTTTTCTTTCTTATTTTTTTCCTCTTTATTTGTTATAAAATGTATATTTTTTGTGAAAAACGTCTTTACCACTTTCTCATACGTCTGGTACCACACACACACGTACATAAATTACACCAATATATGCATAATTCAATTCTTTATTTATATGTGCAAATATTATTTAAATATCTCTAACAACCAAAAAATTATCACATTTTCAAAACAGTCACCATCAATAATGCAAATTTTCAAAAAAGAATCCAGGGGTGCAAAGGGAACGCATTGCTCTAGGCGGACCCAGGGTTAGCAGATAACCAAGATCCCAAATGTACCTCCACGCGGTGCACCCTGGAAACAGTAATACAGCAGCTCGAGCTGATTCTGGCCAAATCATTTGGGGATCGTGTCCGAGAATGTGGAGGTAGCAGATGGAAAGAGATTTGACTGCACAAGAGACAGACAATATCTCCGACACCACCAGCATCACCACATATAGCTACACTGTCGACATACAGTGAAGCAAGTCAGTCCAGTCCGAACATTGGAGGGGCGGCCAATGCACGTAAAGATAGATGCATGGCGAGAGACAAATAGATTTCATACAGAGTACAATGAAACAATGAAAGGGCAGAACAGCGCTAGAGGGCAGCGCGAACTGCAAATAGAAAGTGAAAAGTCCCTAGGAAAGGGGAACTACAAGCTCCGTCAGCTCGAGACGAGCTTCTAGTTACCTGTGTTCCTTACAGGCAGAGACCCAGACCCATTCATTGGCGTTTGGTAAAGCAAGAAGACCTAACCCAACTCTAATGTCGAGCCTTCCTAAACTGGAAATATGCTCGCGAAGAGAAAGGGTTCCGTACTCGATGCGCTCAGGCACAAAAGGGACAACGATTTAGCCCTGACCCAACTCTACTGTCAGGTTTTCCTACACCGGAAATACACTTGAAGAGAGAAAGGGTTCAGTACCTGATGGGCTCAGGCGCTATTGGGACAAGGACGCTCAGCTCGAGAACGCCTTGCTCTCAAACGCATAGTGTGAGACTCGAACTTGGACAAGGGGTACACGATGTCGGTGAATGACACCTCGGCTAAGAGGGCGAAAGAGCCAGGGTCCAACTCCTCTGTTGAGTTCTTCCCCTTAAGGAACCAGGCTCACGGATGAGAAACGGTTCAGTACCCAATGGGCACAGGCACAGCACGTCCAATTACACGAGGCAAGTTCATAGACAGTGGAACACCTCGTTCGCGCACTACGCGTGCCTGGAGACAGATATAGAGGCTGTCACAGGCTAAGGGTAGCCCACCCGAATTGTCAAGGCATGCCGAAATCGGATGTGCTAGGCCTACAAGGCGCATAACGGTGGCACAACGTAATCACGCTCCCGGCGGAAATCGCACGGATATCCGTGATGGTTACAATGGAGCGAACGAAAAACAAACAAACAAACAAAAAAAGAATCCGGTGGCAGGGAGACGTTTCGTATTTTCTAATCTGGCTTGCTAAAGGTTAAAGACTAAAGAGTTATTGTGTTTTCACATCCACCAAAAATATTTCAACTTTTCAAAAAAGAATCTGGTGGCAAGGAAAAAATTGCGTAATTTTAATCTGGCTTGCTTAAGGTTAAACCAATGCTGTTGTATTGCTCAGATACATGCGAGACAAGGAAACAACAAATTTTCATCAATGGATGATTGCGTACAATCAAATAAAGATTTGAGATGGCATAAGACCACCAATGAGAAACTCATAAAACGAAACACACAAGCAGAGAAAGACTCAAATAGCAACTCTGGCGAAGGTGATGATGAAATAATCCTTTTAGCTGTAAGTAGCTCTTAAGAGCACAGTCTTTCTGAAAAAAGCATAGGTCCTCCTCAGTTGAGTAACTGAGGTGACACTCAAACACATACGGTTTACTGTCTCAAAAGCATGGCAGTATTACAGTGGGGTGTGCGTGTGTTAATGATGCATGTTTAGTCCTCGACTGGAGGTATTCCAAATAACTCAGGATCATCACGTCCTCCCAGGAGTTCAAGCATATACATCTGGGGCAACGGGTTCATCATTCTTCCATCAGATATATCTGTTGACACATCTGCAGTGATGGCACAAATAGCATTCCCAGCAACCTAGAAGTCTGCCACAAGAGGACAAAGCTACAATGCCTGTTGGTTTGTATCTCTATGTCATCCATGGAGACCATCTAACTGAAGACAAAAGTAATAAACCAGGGAAGATATGCAGTGACAATGACTTTTTCACATGACAAGTTGTACAGCCAATTTTCCAACTTGTCTTAGTCAACTACTACGACATGCATGGAAAAGAGACAGTGGCCCTGTTCTTTGCAACCTGAAATAGAAGTCCAGGTCTCAGTTGCCCTGCAGGAGACAGTGGAGATGTATAGAACATATAAGAACACAAGAATGAGAAAGTTAGTTGATGATGCACACAGCAAAATACCTACAGTTAATATGTCTGGTGGAACATGAAGCTCTGCTGGTACAACAAATAGCTTCTCTTCTTCCTCTTTCACTGCTTCTAAAAACAAGACATAAAATGGCCAGATTTAATCAGTACTGAAAATTAAATAGAATATTAAACCAACAAAATAATCAGTAAAATAAAAGTAGCTATCTACAGTATTCCCATTTTTCTACAGTACAATCCTGAAAATCATGACATTGAGAAATATGGATTTTTATTCTGTTGCTCTTCCATCACATGTTGATGATAACCATTTGTTATATCCATATTATTTAAATTCAGTTAGAGTTATGTCCTTGACTATGAGTTAATGGGCGGCTGATATATAATACTTATGGTGGACTCAAAGGTCCTTGAACAGTTTGGACATGGGATTACTTTCGGTGGTATTTGACCTGCCCAAAACCTTAGGACTCCAGATTAAAATTATGCAATTTCTCCCCTGGACCCGGATTATTTTTTGACAATATGCATTATTTTTGGAGATTGTTTGGTAAACATGATAACTTTTTTATTTGTAAATATAGCAAAATAATTTTGCAAAAGTAAATAAAGAAGTGAATAATGTATATAATCATGGTTTATTTTCTTGTATGTATGATAAGAAAGTTATAAGAAAGTTGTGAAGTTGAAAATTTGGGGGGAAAATCTCAAAATTACAATTTTTTTTAAATTGCAAAAATAATTTTTTGATGCACCTAATACTTGATGCAACATTGATAAAAATCCTCCTAAATACCTATTCCTGTTTTATATATGTTGTTTCAAATCCAAACTAATAGAACATGAAGAAATCACTTACAATGTCTGTCCATTCAAAACGAGGTCTAGCTGGAAATACAACGTAATTATTTTCCATGCCGACACATGGCACTCCTGATAAATATTGTTTATGTTATTCAATGAATAAACAAACATTCTAACTGATTCTTATAATATAACAACTGAAACATGTAGACATTTTTTTCCATGACGATTACTTACCATGCCCGCATTATTACATTTGATAATAAAATATGGCATCAAAAAACATAATTTGTTCGAGACTTTCGGTGAATAAATCAGCCATCATTCTCCTTCTTACAATCATGTGTACAGGAATTTGATCTTTAGACTGTGACATATTCCTAGCTTCGTGTGGCAGGAATTCTACGTCATGTGAGCTTAACTTCATGTGATTCCGTAGTGAAGAATCGTAGCATAGCGTCAAAGGTGACTGCAGACACTGACAAGCCCCTAGTAACGCAATGTTGTCGGCATTTCCAGACACCTCTGGGGGTCCATAAGGTTAACTTTATAGTTAATCTCCGCTATTGAGCTGCCGTATTTCTCCTTTTCCACACAATTTTGTACATTTTTTTGTGCAGTGCACCATATAACTCTGTTTCATACATCATCTTCCTTTGTGTCAAGGTTTATGTCAAAGATTTCAGTGAGATCTTTAACGAGTCCTCACAGATCTGTCATGTAAAAGGTGTAGCAATCAATTTCCTGTGCAGTCAGAAAAATGATGTCCTGGTACCACCTACAGAGTTGATGAACCTGACTACTTGACAACAAAGATCATGACATGAATACATGAGCTTCAATATAAACTCGAGTCACAATATAAACACAAGAGTCACATATAAACGCAAGAGACACAATATGAACACGTCACCATATGAAGACAACAGTCACAATATTAACAAGTGTCATAATATGAACACACAATTAGCTCATCTCTACCTCCCATATCTTGCTCCTGACCATGATAGAGTCCTGCCTGCTGTTCATAACTGAAGCCAACTGCCTGATATCCTTCCTGCAAGGACAGGTAGTATCGCTTCCACTCCTCCTCTGTAACAACAACAATCATATTGCTATTGAATCATTATCACAATCATTGTAATAATTATCATATCTATATAAAAATACACTCTGATAGGGCAGACATACTTCATTCTTATGTTATTTGTCAGGTCACAGCACCAACACCTTCAGTAACAGTGTCCTGCACAAGTTCAGTGCATCTTCTTCCACTGTTTCTTAAATTCAGCTTTCATCATAGTTTTAGAATCATATTTGTCTTCCGCATTCATTCTCAGACTTCTGCAGATTACCAGGATGTAGTCCAAAGAACGGAATGCGTTATGTTATAGCTTAGAGCTTGGCTGCAATATGTGAACTGACACATCCTACTTCATCATGGCTTTCAGGCAATTTTGAACCTCTATAGGATGGAATAACCAACTCCATCCCCAAAACCTCCTTAGTCACCTTTTACAACATGCATGGCAGGTTAAATATTGTTTTAGTGCCAATATTCTTTTCTCCCCTTTTTGGGCCCAGGCAATATATGAGCAGACACATATGTGATTTCATTCCCTATTATGCCAAAGTGGCCACGGATTCACTTCGTTTTGTTGTCCTGGGATTTGCTTATATAGTTTTGTTGTCCTGGGATTTACTTACCGTTAAATTCTGAATATAAACCCATCCGATTGTAGGCCGATAACCTAACTATCCCTTCCCAAAAGTGGAGAAAGTCGAAAGTCCGACTATAGACTGACATCCCCAACTTAACAAAGCCGGCAATAATGAACTTCATCATCATAAGAAAGAACCGACATGCTAAATGGAAATTAACACAAACTTTTGCAACTCTAAGAAAATAGCATTCCTTTCATTTGCTTCACTCACGTAACTTGAATGAATCAAGGAATGAAACCCCGGTGGCTACTGTATTCTGGAACAATATATCCGAAAATAATGAATACCCGTAGGCTGACTTCCCTATCCATGACTATAGACAGTTTATGAGGTGGCGAGACTTTGGGGAACAAAGTTTTTCCTGAATGAATTGTCTGTGTTGGGTGTCTGGGCCTTATGACGCGGAACAGCGCTAGTGAATAGTAATTACTATGTAACTATTATGTCACCGGCTTCTGACAGTGACGTTTAAGTGGGAAACAATGAAAGGCAAGACAGCGATGAAAGGCAAGACAGCGAGATCACGTTTGTTTTTATAAGATACAGAAGAGTTTGAACTTTGTTCCTGGTTATGTTTACCGTGTGGGGAGAATAGGGTAATAAAATAAACATAACAGAGGATTGTGAAATTGATCTCTTCTTCCACTAAATGTACGGTGGTTGGGGGAGGGAATCAATTACGGCGCAATTTTACTACAAAATGCCTAAGATGTGTTGTGATTTGGAACCTCGCATCAAATCTTCTATAAAGAAAGATTGCATTTAGTCACTTATCTGAATGGCATCACATAATGTGAGGGAAACTAGGATTGGTTGAGCCAATTGAAATGGGTAGGGCCAGTAGTCAATCTGTGGCCTCAGTGGGCTGGACTAATTAACAGAATATAAGGCTGACTTAGCTAGCCAAGAATACTGCACAAGTAGTTTAGCTTCAGTTCATACATTTTTATTGTTATTGTGATTTTATTCCCGTAAGTGTAAGCGGGAAACGGGAAGATGAACGGATGAATGGCCAGACAAAAACATGCCAGATCACGTTTGTTTTTAAAAGATACAGAAGAGTTTGAACTTTGTGTGACCTGTATGTTTACTTTATAATGTAATATAAACTGAGGCACAGCTCAGACAGTTTCCACTATTGATTTCTTTCCCCCATTCCCCTCCCTCCAACACTGCCTAAGCGGCAAAGTTTTGGATGTCAAAAATGTGAGTGTTTGTGCAAGACTGTAGTATGAAGAGTAAGACCTCTGTACAGAATTAATTAGGACTTCATTCTATGTTTCTGATTATTGTCTTGGTCAATATTTATATACTTGGAGTCCCATGTTAAAAAATGGCAAGACCGACCAGCGACATGCACGGAAATACTCAAAATCTGCCTTTGAGGTGTTTTAAATTTTCTGTACACAGGTCTTATAGCCTAGTAGACGGTCAGTAACTGTTGTAACATTTGCTTTACCGCAACAAGAAAGTGTGTGACAGTGTTTAGATTACTGGTAGTTAGTGTTTCCCTACACAAACAAGACTAGGCTACCCATCAGCTTAGGCTATGGTATTTCATTTGTTTTTTTCCACAGACCATTACCGTATATTGGTCAATAAATAACATCAGATACTGGTATACTTTTCTGACCAATTTAAACCTTTATGATAGAAATATATGTACTATAAACGGTTAAAAAAAACCGGTAATACCCATTGCTAAAAATAGCATTTCCGGGAAATTTTGCTAAAAAAATGGCGGGGTGTTGTAAATAACGATATAGACCTAGTGAGTGAGTTTTTATCAAGAAATATAGGAGATTTTGAAGGAAATATTGTATGATATATAGAAATTAATGTAATTAGAGGCCTAGCATTATGGTAAGTACGCTCTAGATTGCTGGTGAGCCCTAGTCATTTTATCCTGGCTTAATATATCGGGACATGTGACTGTAATTTTTTTTAAAGTGTTTTTCTCCATTTTTACTGTGATTTGGACGTAATTTTTTTTTAATTTGATCTTACTCTCGAAAATAAGCCTAGGAGTATGAAGTCATCTCTGTTTTTTGTCCAAAAATTCTCGGGTTATACACGGAATTTAACGGTACATAGCTCTGCCACAAGGATCTCCTCTTTCCCCAGTGCTGTTTAATGTGTATATGTTGAAAATTGCTAAATTGAAAACCTCAAGCAAGTGTAGAATTCTAACATACGCTGATGATATCCTACTATACAACATGGGCAGGAACAGAACAGATATTGCTGACAGTGTACAGTGTGGACCAGATCAATTGTCAATATAGTACAGAACATACAACACTGTGGTAAATCCCTCGAAAGCAAAGTTTGGTAATCCTTAAATAATAATCTGGTCAGAGACACACTGCCAGCTGTCAGTTGCATGGGCTCATTCATTGAAAGAGAATAGGACCTTAAATATCTTGGGATAACCTTTGATACAAGTCTCTCATTCAATAAACACACATGCAGCAATGGGTACTGTTTCTGCTTCTACAAGTGATGGTGATATCTATCATAGATTATGGCCTCTGCCTGTTGTTCGTCCATCACAAGTGATGATGACCATTTGTTACATCCACTTTTGAAAATTCAATTTTAGTTATGTCCTTGATTATGAGTTCGTAGATGGCTAATGACCCATATTCGAGCTGTAAATGTCCTTGGACAGTTTGGACATGGAATAACGACTGTAGACGGACTCTGCCTACTAACACTGTCACGTTGATAGATTGAAAAAAGTCCAAAATGAGGCAATGAGAGCAGTACTGAAGTGTACTAGGGATACACTCATCTCTGCTATGAGATTTCTACTTGATCTTCCCAGCATTAGAGTACGATATCAAGTAGCACAAGTTAGGTCGTACCGTAAAGTGACAGAATACAACCAACACCCACAACAAAACGTCTAGATGAGTCAAAGGGAAAACGAATCAAGCGTGGAAGATCATGGATGGCAGAGGCTGAAGACACACTGAGAAGAGCATGTGAATTTGAATAAATAGGAAAGGGCAGTGAATGGTTGGAGGTAGACACTGAGAAGAAATCACTGACTAAAGTAATAATACAACTAGACAAAGCGTGTCGAAAATGGACGGGTGTCAGGGCCAAGGATATAGTGCATGAACTCGCCCAACTACACTCGAAACCACAAGAAATAATTATATACACAGATGGCTAACAGAAACACAAATAAAAGCAGTTTTGGCTTTGTTGTCTACAGAAACGAAGTGAAGTTGGTTGAGAAATCTTCAGCATATCACATTGAGCATGTGGATGGAGATTGAAGGAGTTACAGCAGCACTTAATTGGCTGATAACTGATATATCAACATACTCGGTAATACTCATAGACTCTCAAATTATGCTGCACAAGATAGAAAAGTACATGCTGAGAAAAGAATGGTGGGACTTATTGAACAACTCAATTATCCAGAGCATTACATGGATATACTACCCTGGTCATGCTGGGGTCAGAGGAAATGAGAGTCGACTTATTGGCAGGCAATGCGGTGATAGACGGCTCAATGCTGAGAAGAGATAAAGCAGAGTTGATCAAGGCAGAAATAAATTTATTTCAATATGAAGATATGTCAATGAGGCTGAGAACGTACACATACAGAGAATGTTAGAAATGGGAGTATCTAGAGGGAAGGGTAGGAAAAGTAATCTTTTGGAAGGCCCCGAAGATCACATAATCAACACCTGACAGTGACTCTGAGTCTACATACACTGAGATGGCTGCTGGAGCAGAGCACTTATGGGAATGCCCCACGTGCTGTGAAGCTAGTTTCTAATCAAGAATCACTTACATAGTATTGTTGTCCTGGGTTTCATTAAACTTTCTTGGCCTGGGATTCATTTAGTTTTGTTGACCTCTAAGCCTTTTGATCCCTTATCACTTACTTTGGTGGTGCACTCTGCTAGACTGTAACCTACCATCTCGTGATGTTTTCTCTCCTAATTGTATATCTGCCAACCTTTTGCTCATTTCCCCTTGACTCTATCCTTAAAGTAAGATCTTCAATAAGTTGTCATTTCTTTTATCTTCTTTCATTCACTAATAATGTCTATATCTGCAGTGTTGTTTCTTGTATAAATTGGACAATGTTTTCTATTTGTTCTTTTGTACCATATAATTTAACATTCTTGGGTTTATCAGAAGGCCAGTATGTGTACCTTAATGTGTCATAAGTTTGCATTCTTAAGGACATACTCTGAAGTTTGGTTGGCTTGCCCACATGTACACTTTGCTGATGTGGTAATTTTAAATTGTGTATACATTTGGCTGCTTAGTTTACTTTACTGCGTTAAGTTCTAAGTCGAAATGATGAAATTTAAACACAACTAAAGAACCTCATTGCTGGGATGTTATATTGAGCCAATCCTTCTTTATGGAATCGAAGCATGGACAGTAAAAAAAAGTGCCAAAGATAAGCTGGAAGTAAATGAGATGTGGTTCTTTAGAAGAATGATGAAAATTCCATGAACAGCTAAGAAAACAAATGTAGACGTTTTCAGAGATGCTGGAGTAAAACAACAACTTATAGCGAAAATTAGAGAACAGACAATCAAGATTTTAGGCCATGTGATGAGAAAAGTAAAACTTGAACATTTAGTAACCACCGGAAAGATCAAGGATAGAAGAGACAGAGAGAGAAATTTCTGCATGGGTTGTCACTATAGCACAAAAAGAAGTCACCAAATGAACTTATTAACAACACAAGAGAAACAGAGTTGTGGAAAAGCTGGTCACCTTCGCCAAGTTGATCGCATACGCCACTCGGCATGGCCCTTTATTGATTAACAACAAAACTCATTACCTTCATATAACCGAGCCTCTTGCAAATCTGTGTGCAGCTCTAAGTATCTCTCCTCATCGCATGCTTTCTCAATGGCTGCCTCCTCTTCCGTCAGGACATGGTTCTTATCTTCCAAATTGTCAGCATCATGTGAGGCCAAATCATATAGATGTCCTCTACCATCATATCTGCACCAATCAATGGAATAAGAATTACTTCCTATTTTCATGCCTCACAACACAAGTATACAGTTTGATAATTACATGTGTCTGCAATTTACTTCAGACACTAACATGCACACCATTTTTACCTGATAATTTCAAATGTGCTTACATCTTGTGCATTGTGTGTTCATTTATTTGTCTTCTGCATGTGTTCTTAAACTCATGCAGATTAACAAGATGTAGTCCAGAGAACGGAATATATTGTGTCATGGTTAATTTATTTGCTTAAATCTATAATATATATTCCCTGAGGTCATAGTGACAGGATTACAGAATTTTGACATCTTATATTTTTTTAGTCATATGCCCTGATATAACCATAATTGACGTGTAAAGGTCTATGGTTGAAAAAATATTCAACTACATAGTCGCTGTAATGCCCTACTCACCCACCAACTAACCATTTGTACAAATGAATAAGTGACTCCCTGTCACTCTCCGACAGTCAAGCCAACACAATGCAATGAAACATAACAAAGACAACTGCATACATTGTTTCTCCCTTTTTTAACCCTTTAGCTGCTGTGGAAGATTTAACTCATTGTTTTCTTATCTATCACCTCATTCCTAAAAAATTATTTCACCTAAATTTCACATGTGAACCATCTCTTCAAAGCTGTAGGTCTATATCTTTTCTGGTGCCAATTAGAAAGCTAGTACAGTGAAAGACCTCTTATTTTTGCACTACTAGAAGAGAATTCAGCATGATGAAGTCATTGGGGATAGAATTTAGCAGCTAAAGGGTTAACAACAAAATATTTAAATCTCACTGTGTTTGACATCTATCTAAATATCAGTTAGTCACATAAGAACAAAGAAAAACAAACATTCATTACAAGTGTGTGTTGCAAAGCATACCCATCCTTGTCAATGCTAGTCTTGTCACCTTCTTCAATCTGCCTCTTTCAAGAGAATGAACATCACCTAATCCATGCCAAAACTTAAGCTTCAAAATTCCTGCAAAGGATTAATTAGTGGCCACACACAAAAAAAGGAGAGATGAATATCAACTAGGGACTATTCATCAATGATTCACATTCAGCTGAAAGTCATTGACACTCCAAGGTATGGTATGACTAGTTGACTCACAGGTTTGTCATGTCACTTCCATTTAGGAAATATCCTATATCCTAGAAACCCAATAAAATTGTATTATTGTTTGTTCACATGGCCCAGGCATAATAGGGCCCTTGTGATTAAATTTGCTTTGGCAACCAGTCTTCGAGAGGCACATTGCACTTGCTCCAGCTAGGTTAGAGGCCTAAATATCAGCTAGGGTCTATATTCAATTGTCCATTATGTGTATCCAAACAATCCTAATTAAATTCCTGTGTTTTATTGTGAAATGTAGCCTATGGTTTCTTTGAAATTAGTAGACCTACTACTGTTTCAATCATCAATTCAATTTCATTTTTTATCCCTAGCCTTTTCTTTTATCACCAGTCGTCTCATTCATTAGGCCTAATTTAAAGATCTTGGATTCCCCGGAGTAATGTTCTCACTACTCGTGGAAGCGAGCAATGGTCTTCATGTCCTGATGACTGCTGAAATAAAAACATGTTTCATGATTACGCGAAACTTATATATAATATTTTGACGCGTTCTGAATACGACCGATATCGAAACCTTGACAATGATGACCTGCCAGGCCACAGACCTGTCAATCATGAGTCTATCGTCTCCCATCCAAGGAATAAGCAGCTTGCCATTGTCGATTGCCTTTGCTTTCGTATCATCTCGAAATAGTTTACAAGCATATCCAAATACCAGTAATTCTTCATTGCTGCTTTGCGAATCAGTTTTATTAGGCGGTGCCTCCGGTTCATCCCACCATAATGACGCCGCCATCTTGGTTTTTTTCTACGAAATTGGCACATCGTAGATGCCAGATTATATGTTTAAAGGAAATAAAAGCCAAATTAATTAAGCATCACGAATGGTTGTAAGGACTATTTTACGCTTCACTAGACTATTTCACTTCAATTTTGGTGAATACTCTATTACAGGAGTTTTAGTTGAGAACTAGAGCGAGTTAGGGGAGGCGAACAAGAGGTGGGCAGAGATAAAGTGGGAAACATTATTAGATGTGCAAAGTACAGGCTAGTAGAGTGCACCACCAAAGCAAGAGACAAAGTATGTTGGAGGTTCGTTGCAACAGATTGGTTCGAGTACCTTGGTTCTCATACAAACAGCAGCTAAAATTACTATGAAGAATTCAGACGGAGGTCGGTCATTCCATCAAATAAACAAATACTAACAGAGAACTGAAACTGTCAGTCGGTCATGTAATTGCGGATTCAGCGAATTATTTTTTTTAGCATGAAATTTAGAAATTTTAAAGAATATACAATAGAGAATAGAATAGAGAATAGGACTACTTCAAAGTTTCATGGAAGTAAAACCTTTGATAAAATAACATGTAACTACAGTGCCGTTGCATGCAACCTTCGTTGTGGAGACGGTACTTGATGATAATGACAGTGTAGAGAACTACGGGAAACTACAGGAAGACAACAGCAACAAATTGAGCAGCAGTAAACAAGATATTTTTCGACTGTGAACGGGACTTTGCCGTCTAAATGTGCATTTACACCAAATCGATCGTCATCAACACTCTCGACTTGCATCTGCCCAGGAATAACATAGGGGACCTATAGGGGCATTCCCCAGAACCAGGGTCATAGATACGTCTTCGATAAGGGGGAGGGGGAAATGTACCAAATTAAAATGGTTATATCTTCGATCTCATGAGTCATTCCTTCATTTTCCTTGGGTTTTCTTTTATATTTTTATTTTTAGACAACCAATGTTATTTTTTCGGGGGAGGGGGTCTACCCTTTTTGGCATTTTTTTTCCTAGTACTAAGTGTTAGGATCTGACATCTTAAGCTAAAGAAACACCCACCGCCCCCTTATCAACGGGCTTGACCCCAAATAAAACAGTCCACGGTAGAAGACCTCTGTACGCAATTAATTAGAACTTCATTCGTTACGTTTAAAAAAAAATTATTGTCGTGTTTTTGATTGGCCATTATTTGTATACTTGGCGTAGCATGCCAAAAATAGCCAGGCGACTCCAAGTATATAAAAAGTAGCCAGCGAATAGCGCGGTAATAATAAAACACGTAACGAATGACGTCCTAATTAATGATGTAAAGAGGTCTTCTGTACCATATAAGGTCATTTCCCAGAGCACATACTACAGAACTGTTTCAGTTTGTGACAAATACTCGGCGCAAAATATTCACGAATTTCTGTATTTTATTAACAAAGTTACAACTTTTTCCCATCACAAGCATCAAAAATATGGAAACGATTGCCCGGAACCAATGTTGCAGCATCTTCATGTTCTACTAAGACTATGAACAAGTGAAATATAGTTGGCCGTCCTGTTGGAGAATGGAGCAAGCGAATTATTTCTGGGAAAGAAATGTTTGGTTACTAACAAAGGATGGGAAAATATGTTGCAGTGCTTGCAGCATAATTCAAACACTCGGAACGGAAGCTAAAATGGGATACATAAGATTTCAAAAGAATGAGCAAACAGTGAAGTAACTTATTTTATCAAAACTCGGGAACAACATCTTTACAAATACAAATATTAAAACATAAAGCAAACGATGGTCACACACTTTTCATAACAATATTAGAAGACGCGAAGAAAAATACACTTAAACGGTATCCCTAACTTTGCAATCACGCCAAAAAGAAACAACTACAAAGGTGTTTCACAAAGTCTATATAATTGCAACAACAAAAATAAGTCATTCAATACTTTTGAAATGGAAATTAATCTGCAAGAACTTAACGACGTTGATATGGGACGGATACTTCGCTCTACAAATGATTGCGTTAATATTATACATCATATTAGCAAGGAGATGAAAACTAAATTGATCAATACAATTGTAAATATAAAATCAAGATTTTCATTATTCATCGACGAGGCGATAACAATCAGTCAGAATATCTACATTATTTTGTATATTCGCGCAATAATTTCAGGTTGTGAAATGATCAGACTAGTTAATTTATTTATTGACTTAGCTGAACTAGAAGATGTACCATCCGCCGGAATCTTCTCCGCTTTGATTAGATGTCTTCATTCTATTGGATTGACAGAGGAGTGCCTGAATGAATGTTTAATTTCTGTTGCTTGTAATGGTGCAACAATAATGTTGGGTTCTCGTAGTAAAAAGAAGTTATTAAAAGATAAAATTCCATCATTAATTGTTTGATACTGTGCTAAGCATAATTTGGAATTATATGTTCACGATGCTGATAAGAAAGTTTCTGAAATTGAAATAATTTATTGACAAGTTATACGTTTTTTTTATCATGCATCGACCAAAGAATAATCGCGAACTCCATGTATGTGCCAGTTCACTGGAAGCGCAGTTGTTGAAAATTAGACGAATATTAAGCATTAGTTGGGTAGCATCCAGCTTTCGCTCAGTATCTGCAGTTTGGTTGAATCATAAAGTAGTTTGTCATTTTAGAATGCTTAAGATGATAATTCCAGAGATTAAAAAAAAAGATAGGTGTACATATAAGGGATTGATGAAGAAGATTACTATTGTGGAGTTTATTTTAGACTTAGAATTAATGTGTGATGCACTTCAAGAGCTATCTGAACTTAGCCTGATATCGCAAGAACGAAACATAAATTCAAATGGTGCCAATAAAGCAATTAAGCGCACTATACATTTGTTTGTAGAGAGGCGATTATAACCCGGACAGTACAACAGAAAGTTGTACAAGTTGCCAAGTCTCTAATTTTCCAAGGAATTCCTATTTACAATAGAGATAGAAAAGATGATCAACTAATATGTCCTGTTTCCTTTCATGTTCGGACACTTACGGATATCTCAGATGTAAACAGACCAGAAAGAAGAACATCACTAATTGCTAAAGAATTGGCCCGTTATAATCTGGAAATTGTTGCACTTAGTGAAACGCGGTTTGCAGATGAGGGACAGTTGATAGAGAGAGGTGGAGGGTATACATTCTTCTGGATAGGACGTAAAAACACATAGAGACGTGAATTAGGTGTTGGTTTTGCTATAAAATCATCTCTGGTGCAGAAACTTCTAGGTCTGCCTCGAAGAATTAGCGATCACTTGATGTCGTTGCGATTGAAAGTGAGCAAAAATACATCGGGATCACCACCTCTATTAAATGCCGATTCGTCGAAAAATGACATCTTAAATCGTTGGGCTGAACATTTTAAGAAATCCTAAACAAACCATCAGTAATAAATGAAGAAGTCATAAACAGAATGCTACAACTTTGGATAAGAGAAGAACTCGATATACCTCCAAGCAGTCAAGAGGTTATGATAGCGATTAAACAAATGTCAAATGATAAAGCTCCTGGTTTGGATGCCTTACCTGCTGACATTTATGAAAATGGCGGACCACTGCTGATTAAAAAACTAACTGACATTTTTGGTATTTTCTGGAACTCAGGTACATTGCCTCAAGATCTAAAAGATGCTTCTATAGTGCACCTATATAAAGGCAAAGGTACCAAACAGTCTTGCGATAATCATAGGGGCATATCACTTTTGTCTATAGCTGGTAAAATTCTCGCTCGTGTCATACTCAACAGATTAAATAATTCACTACTAAACGAGCTACTCCCAGAGAGTCAGTGCGGTTTTCGTGCAGGTCGTGGTACAGTTGATATGATATTCTCTGCACGACAAATTCAGGAAAAGTCACAAGAGCAACATAGTGAACTCTTAGCAACATTTGTGGACTTAACTAAAGCATTCGATACCGTTAACAGAGAAGGACTGTGGAAGGTGCTTACAAAGTTCGAATGCCCCCAAAACTTGTCACTGTGATACGACAATTTCATGACGGTATGATGGCTAGTGTTATCTGCGACGGAGGAGTATCTCCTGCATTCCCTGTCACAAATGGTGTAAAGCAGGGATGTGTGCTGGCCCCTACTCTTTTCAGCCTGTTATTTTCGGCCATGTTAACGGAAACACACCATAGTAATGAAACAGCAGGCATAATGATCAATTACAGAACGGATGGTGGTCTTTTCAATTTACGTCGTCTAAATGCACACACGAAAACTAAATCTAGCACTGTTAGAGAATTACTTTATGCTGACGACTGTGCATTGTATGCTGACTCTGTCGTAAACATGCAGAGCACCATAGACCGCTTCTCACATGCCTCAACAACTTTTGTCTCACTATTAACACCAAAAAAACCAGAATCATGCACCAAGCAACATCAAATAGCCAACATACTGCTATTTCTATCATCGTCAATCAGGAAAAACTGCAGGTAGTCGACAATTTTACTTACCTTGGAGCGCTCTCTCTCGTGATGTCAACATTGATGTGGAAATTAACAAAAGACTGGCAAAAGCTAGTGCTGTATTTGGCAGATTACGCAACAATGTATGGGACAGAAGAGGTATAAGAACAACCACCAAACTACAAGTATATCATGCTGCTGTTATACCAACCCTACTATACGCCTGCGAAACATGGACAGTGTATGCTAGACATGCAAGAAAATGAAATCATTTCCATCTTACCCGCCTACGTAAATTACTAAACATCCATTGGTGGGACAAAGTACCAGACTACGAGGTCTTGGAAAAATCAACTTCAATAAGCATCCACACAATACTTATGAAGGCGCAAGCACGCTGGACAGGCCACCTTGTGCGTATGGAGAACTCGAGTCTGCCAAAACAAATATATTATGGAGCACTCAAGGCAGGATTTCGAAAAGCTGGTGGACAGAAAAAGCGCTTCAAAGACACGCTCAAATCATCACTGAAACATCTTAATATTGACGTAGGCGCTTGGGAGAGCCTCACTCAGGATAGAACAGCATGGCGTTACAGCATTAGAACAGGAGCACTAGCGGCGGAAGAGTCCAGACAAGATACTGCAAGACAGAAGCGGGCACGTAGAAAAGAAAAGAACATCTCAACCTCACATAGATACCCTCTATTGTTGTCAATTCTGTAAAAGAACATTTTGTGCGCGCATTGGATTTGTTAGTCATTTAAAAACGCACTATTAACTGTATTATTTTTTATTATTTATTGTTATTATTATGGTTGAGTTTTTAGTCATCGTCTATTATTACGGACGAACATCATCATCATATATGGGAAGGTTTGAGTGGTTATTTTTGTTGCTAGTTGTCATGCTCAACACTAACCTCATACCTATTATTAGTCTCTTATGACATGCATAGCAGATCAGAGCGTTAATATTCTTTGCTCCTCCTTCTGACACTGTCAACACACGAAATGATTGAACTCTCCCTCTTTAGATAACGTAACCTTATAATTAACGCTACGGAGAATACACAACAAACCACACCGCCGCTCGTTTTTTAATATGACAGTAGCACTATAAGAAAACTATTTGATTACTCAAAATGTTTCATACGTAAGCTTGGTTTTTTTTTCTTCAATACTCCCTATGTTCAAAGTATGACGGCAATATGGGGGGGGGGGGGAGAGGAGGAGAGGTGGTGACCATTCATGTTGAAGTATTGACCAACCACTTCTGTAAACGCCGTATACCCACCTTTTTCTTAGAAAAAACCCCACTGTATTTATATATATATATATATATATCTACAGTCAAAAAGAACGCATCATCTTGTGAAAAGAGGAAAAATGTTTTGCATCTCAACATCGGAGAGTAGCTAGAAAGTCACGGATAGATCAAAATCCGTCTACGGTGGTCATTCCATGCCCGAAATGCCCAAGAACATTTACAGCTCGAATATGGCTCATTAGACATCTACGAACTATTAGACATGGTCATAATTCTAACTGAATTTTCAAAAGTGGATGAAAAAATGGTCATCATCACTTGTGATGGACGAACACACACACACACACAGATATGTATGTATTCATTATTACATGATGGTAAAGCTGTCCCTTGTGTAAACGTAGATTTATGTGTGTGTCATCAAGGAATAATTTTGATCACAATATGTTTATGTAATAAATCTCTGTTTTGTCATCCTCATGTTTCGTTATTACCTAACCATTGTTTGTACCACAAACTATGGTATTATTATAATTAATTTTATTTAAGGTACTCTTGTGGTGAGGCGCGCTTTTTTCAAACGCGGACATGGTCCAATTTCTCTCCTCTTCTTCTGCGTTCGTTTTCAGACTTCTGAATATTAGCATTATATAGTCCGGAGAACGAAGTGCATTGTGTCATAGCTTATATCTTAGTTGCGATATCTGCGCTTTTCGGTCTGACGCATCCTATTACTTTGACCATTTTGGGGATGAAACAACCAACGCGAGCCCAAGACCTGCTTAGTCGCCTCTTACAACATAATTGGCAGGTAATAATGTCGCAACTGTTCCCCCCCCCCTCTCTGTCTTCTGGCAACACACGGGCGCCAATTTGGTTATATCATAGTTTTTTAACCATAAAATAATAATAGAGTTCTGGTAATCCAGCCACCACGAGTTCGAGAGTAGGCCTATGTATTTAAGGGAGTGGTGCAGAACCTTAACCACCGAGTTATATATTCAATACGTTTTTGTCATCACAATGTTAATATTGGAATCATGGTGACTGGAGTATCTGTAACAGTAACCTCCCCTTCTTTTGTGGCTGAAAGGCGCATACCTCGCCATAAGATAGACCTACTTTCTTTATTTAAAAATAAAATAAAAACTGATGAAGGGTGATTATTTCGGTAAACAGTGAATATACTATATATTCACAAATATATTCATAACTTTCGTATTGCAGGAATGGCAAAGAAACTAACAATATATATGGTGTCCCTATAAGCTACAGTTTACTCAATTTGTGTACTTTGAATCGCAGGTGCTTAACATGACTAGCATACCACCTAAGGACAAAGATGGTGCCATAGACCTCCCACTCTAACATCCACGCTTCCTTTTCTCACTTACTGTCTTTGGAATAAATGAAAGTGATAATTTGTCATGTGTATCACGTTATAGAAAACCCAAACTTATCATCCATTACTCAATAAATTACAGCGACCATGACTAACCCTTATACATAAAAATACTAGACAACACACTGTTAAAATTATATTCCTTACAACTCTCCCACCTGTGTTAAAATTATATTCCTTACAATTCCCCCACCTGTGTTAAAATTATATTCCTTACAACATTCCCACCTGTGTTAAAATTGTATTCCTTACAACGCTCCCACCTGTGTTAAAATGAATAAATGGTAGAAGTTTCTCTGGCAAAGAATGCCGCAATAAAAGCGAACACAGGGCTCAAAAGAAACAATAGATTAATATTTTTGAGATTTGTTGAATAGTCCAATGTCAGATGAATAACTTCTAAATCCATAAATGTGATCCATAAATGTCCAGTGAATCCAAGGTGGAGAAAGTGAACAATGTATAACCCAAATATGTAATTATTGAGCACTGTGAACATTCTGCAGTTATGTTGTATGGTGTACAGGATTTTTTATATATTTAAGATCAAAACTTGCAAAATGCAATGCCCGAAGAAGGCCATTGGAATCACCAGACTCAACCACAATGTGCAATGAGAACATCAGAAAGATAATAGATAAAACACCATGCATAGAATATATATAGAAACAACAGATAAAATAGTTTGGACAATGGAGGGAGGGGGTTTAAATTTAAGTAATTATTACTAATACGGACGTTTTTATAAGAATTGTCTGTCATAACGTCCACACTTGCCGCTGAGCGTAGAGGTTTGTACAGAAGATGTAGTCTGTGTTCCAGAGCCAGGTGTATTGCTATAGTTGTAGTGCAGTCATGTTTATTCAGGATGGTCTTGATGTTGTCTATCTATCTTTTCCTAGGTCTGCCCTTGGCTTTGTATCATTATTTAAATCTTGTTATAAGCTCTTATGGGACCGTTCATCCTCATAAGACGTCCAAACAATTGTAGCAGTTGTTTCTCAATATACTTGATGCATTATATTATACTTAGTATCCGTCTGATGTTCTAATTGCGCACCTTGTCGAATCTGGTGACTCAAATAACTTAACTTAGACATTTCGCAAGTTTCGATCTTTCTCTTATGTGTAGGTGTTAGCTGCAAGTCTGACATTGGTAGCATAATGTTGACACAAAGATGCTCTTACTTATGTGTTTCTTTGCTTTCATGTTGTTTTTTTTTTTTGGGTGCTTTAGCAAAAGTGACATCTGGTATATCACAATATTTTCATTTTGACATCTTGTTTCTATCTCTCAATTGACTCGTCCGTCTTCTGTGAAGATATTTCGTAGGTACTTCAACTCTTTGACTTGTATTATTTTTGTGTTCTCTATTTGAATGTTTAAATGCTCTGTTGATCTCGTTATTTGCATAGTTTCTGCCTTGTGTCTATTGATCCGCTTGTTGTATTTATTGCATATTAGTGATAGTGAGTTGATGTGAGTTTGCAGTTTTTCTTCATCATCATACATGATGTTTTTATTGTCAGCGAAAAGCAGTTTATTGAGTTTGTTTTTACGTTGTTCATTCTCTGTTGTTTCATAAATCAGAAGTTGTATAAGAATACGCATCATCTTCTTCTTCTGAGTTTGTTCTCAAACTCCTGCAGATTAGCAGGATGTAGTCCGGAGAACGGAATGCGTTGTGTCATGGTTTACAGCATTGCTGTGATATCTGCGCCTTTCGGCCGGACACATCCGACTTCAGCATGGCTTTGGGTCACTTACCCTATATGGGATGGGGCAGCCAACTCCACCCCATAGCCTCCTTAGTCGCATTTTACGACATGCGTGGAAGGTAAACAGTGTTGCTATTCTTTGCTCCCCTTTCGGGCCCTGGCAACACACGGGCGGAATACGCATCTAAATTCTACTACTCATAACTGTATATAAAAATAAGATGACAGCTATGTTGATGGAAAAGATCTAAAGATAGTAAGAAACATGTATTGGAAACAAACAGCTGTGTCGAGGGTTGATGGTAATGTAGGAGAATTTCACAAGATAGAGATGGGCATCAGACAAGGATGTGTAATGTCACCAGATCTTTTCTCTCTGTATACAGAGGATATTATGTGAAACTTAGACATCTTGCTAGGAATAGCAGTTGGAGGTTACAAAATCTGAATAATCTAAGATATGCTGACGATACAGTTCTGATTACAGGGAGACAACAAGAAGTTTAAAGCTTGTTAGACATGGTAGTAAAAAAAAATGAAAACAAAACTCTCAGTCTAAACCAGAAGAAACCAGAAGTAAATGGCTGTTTCAAGAAATACACACCGCCAAAATACAGCATTCCTATCTATGATTCAGCATTAAATCCTGGGGATAAAGTCAAGTATCTTGGCACCATTTTAACATCAGATGGCAGGTGCTCCAATGAGTAACAGTAATTACAGTAAGAGTAACTATAACAATGAAACAGTAACCATGTGATTTTTTTGAATTGATAGAACAAGGGGATCTCATCCAAATTTCTCGTTTTTGTATATAGGAAACAATAATTATTTAAAATATTTTAGACAGATGCATACAATTAAAAAAAGAACACACTAATTGGTAAATGCAAGTTTAAAGGGAAAGTACACCAGGAGTAGATTTCTAAACTTTGTTTTGACACAATAATTAATTAAAACAAATCTGTTGACAACTGTGCATATTATGTCCCCTTCATTGCAAACGTAAAACCACCTTCTATAAAGTGAAAACCACCTTCTATAAAGTGGGAAGTTCTCTGTTTACTGTGACTAAATTATATTTTATTAATGAAGCATTATGTTTAGTCAGTGTGACTATCTAAGACACAATAGTCAAGTTTTCTTCCAGTAAACAGAGCCCTATTTCTATCTCGTGAGCACAGTTCACGAAAGTAAGATTGCTCTTAAGATGTCAACATTAGGACTAGTAAGAAAAGCCAAAACACAAACAATGTGTGGTGTGGACTGTGCAGTGTGGTTTAGATCAGTGGTGCCAATGTGGTGTGGAAAATCAAGCAAAGTTAGTGGTACTGTTATTATTGCCTACCATGTACATCGTAAAATGTGACTAAGAAGGTTTTGGGTGGTTGAGTTGGCTCTCCTATTCAATAGAGGATCATGTTATCCAGAAGCCATGCTGAAGTTGGGTGTGTTAGATCGAAAGGCGCAGATATCGCAACCATTATGTAAACTATGACATACCACATTCCATTCTCCGGATTACATCCTGATAACATACAGGAGCTTGAGGACGAACGCATAAAAAGAAGAAGCAGATACAGATCAGTGGTTCTCAAAATGTAATTAGGTCCACGTCTGGGGCTATATATTTGAAGGGAGGGGGATAATTGCACCAAAAAATGAAACTATGGCGCAGATTCTTCCAGATCTGCGATACAAAAAATATGTTTTTGAATACTTCTATTCTTTTACAAAACTGCCCACTATATCACAGCACAAGGGGGAAACTATGGTTATCTGAAACAGCTCTGGCGGAAAACTCCACTGCACTGTCTAACTACTGCACTGGAGCTGCTAACTACAGAACAGTTCTTTGATGGAATCCATATCAGCATTTGACCTGCTGTAAAACGAGGAGGAAGGAGAAAAGAATTATGCGACGCATAAGATATACGATAGTAGTAATCCTTGAGGAAATATGACAAGCTTTTTTCTGGTCTATAGCAATTAATATCTAGTCCTTGGAACAACACATCGGCTTGAAATACGAGGGCTGGGGCAACACAGTGCAATATAAGTAAAAACTGATTTAGATACAAATGTTGTCAATATGTATACACACGACATACTAGCGAATAGACGCATAGACATACGACGTTTTGAGTAAGAAACCATCATCAGAACAAGCGACAGCTGACTAACAATGAATAGAAACACACATATGACGAAATGGGAGACAAGGGAGGATGAAAGTGGGAGAGAAAGAAGTGAATCACAAGTGGATATTAATGGAGTGATATTACGGACGATGTGATCAACCCTGGTAACAGGAGATAAAAAGGACATTGAGATCTAGTCAACAAGACATAGATGCTTTCCAACTTAGTTCTCACTCTGGATAATTGAGTTTCTGCGTTTGTTCTCAAACTCCTGCAGATTAGCAGGATGTAGTTCATAATGCGTTTTGTCATGGTTCTCATGATGCGAGATCTTCGCTTTTTACCTAACACATTCGACTTTAGAATGGCACTTAATCATTTTGACTTTATATAGGATGGGGAAGCCAATTCCACCATATAACCTCCTTAGTCGCTTCTTAAAACATACATGGAAGGTAAACAGTATTGCTATTCTTTGTTCCCCTCTCGAGTCTTTAAAAAAACAAACTAATGGTGTGTGACTTTCTAAAAACAATTTGTGTTGTCTAGTGCTTTTGACGGAACGAGTTGGTAGCATTTGCCTAAACACAATACGTGTTAAAAGATGGTTATTTTGTGCATAACTCATTCAGGGCAATATACTGCTAATTTTTAAAACAACTTGCTTATCATATATTAATAAAAGAAAAGTGTGAAAACCAGAATACTTGTTTCATAAGTTATTATAAAGATAAAGAATGCAACAGATCGCATGTAACCCCTGTCTGCTGAACGACACAGTACAAATAGAAATGACTGGAATATACCGGTGTGGTATTAAAAATTCCCCATTACACATTGTTTACTATACTGTTTAATCGTGTCTCTCAATTAGTTGTGTGGACTATTTGAAAATAATCCATCTGAAGTCACATTATTTAACCATTACAGTGATTTTCATTGGTCACTTTTGTATACATTGTGTCGACAGCCAATGACAAATCAACGTCAAGTAAAGTCATTTAGAAGAATGAGTTCACGTGACTGTATTTGACGAGAGACACGGTACAGTAAGTCGATATGACCTAGCAAAAGACACTTTACAAAACATTTACAAACAAAAATGTAATAGTCATGATTGAATGATTGTCCAAACAAATGTCATGTGTTTTGTTTTTGCGAAAACTAATTGTACTTGAATTAAACTCATAACATAAAAACATGGATCTTTTTGTACTTGAAGTTTTAAGAAGATAAAAATGCGATTGCAATGGAACAATGGGATAAAAACTGAGGCTCTGTATGGAAAAATAATTTTGTGAAATATATTTTGAGGCTCTGTCTAGGATAGCAGGGTTATAGAGAGTGGACATTTCCATTATTCATTAAGGGTCATAACCCCGCAGATACTATCAGTTAAGGGGATGTAATACATGTTAAATGTATTAATATGTGAAAATATATTAATAAATCATAAGAACACAAATATTTTGATCTGATCATGTGGTAATATAATTTAAATAAACAACTCTCATTTATCTTGAGTGATTTTATGTAACTCTTCCCCGTTCTACTATTTATAAAAACGTTTTTTTGAAAGCAATATGCACGACATTCTTCCCTAACTGTTGACATGGTGAACAAAAGTGTGGCACATAAACTTTTGGATGTTAAGGGATAATGTCCGTATAAGGTTCAAGTTCCCCGCGGAACTTTACATGCAAAAGTTGGCTCTTGACTTTGTATGGGAACTAGTGTCAGTAGTCCGTTCACATGTCTTAGACTCCACCGCGGGGTCAAGGTTCAGCCAGTGTCGAGTCAGCTCGCTCGTCACAGTACCGCTTGGGATCTAGGCTGGTTCCTCCCCATATGACATGTTAAGACAGGACGAAGTCACCGGGGTGAAGTTTTCGGTCGTACGGAATGTTAACAGCATAAACGTGCTCAGCTAAGTGGTGAGCTATACTTAGCGTCCGAGTGGCTTTCGAATGTCGGCGCCTGCTATGTCATACCGCCTCGAAAGAGGATTACGGGGGTATAGGAGAGCTGCTTAGAAAGTGCTTCACTCGACTTTTTTGTCATGAAATCATCTAACTTTTAGTATTATTTGTATTTACACGGTTACCTCCCTTACACTTAAACGTATTTTTGATTTAACATTTGGATACTGTTATTTATTGGAAAGAATACATAAAGTATTTTGATAAAAAGTAATAATGTAGTCGTACAGTTTTCATGGCCATAATTCGCAATTTAAAAGATCTTAATTATCTAATTATAATTTCGTTAACAACAGAAAATAAATTTAGTATTCACGAGGAAAAAAAGGGATTGCAATTTGTGAGTTTTAAAACGCTTCATTTTTTAGAGAAAATTTACTTTCAACAATAACGCAATTTCACAATATAATGACATCCACCTGTGTCAGCTGAGTTTTAAAAAAATTTAATCTCAAAATATTTTGACTTGATATATTGCGTATGTTAATGGCACATATGTATTGTAATTGTATGTATTGAGTGCAAAGATGTGTCCAGGTCTCACCGAGATTGTCTTGGTTTTATAACACTGACTTATATCTCGCCCTGTTTTGCCTATATCCCGGTTTCTATAACAGTTTACAAATACAACGAATGTGTTACGTGTTCAAATCAATACACTTGATCTCGCTTCGTTTAAGCGAATAAACACGCTTTGTAACCCCAAATACGGTCGAGCGTGAAGACTTTGATTTATGTATACATAGATCAGTGGTCATAAGCCAGGTATTTTCTGTAGACGTATTAATTAATTCACAGCATTATGTGATTGCCATGTGTCTTCTGTCACGGAGATCATCCAATAAATAAATTAAATTTCCAACACAGCTGACCCGTGTTCTTTGTTATAATTAAAAAGATAGAATCTCTTCAAGAATCTGTTTCTAGTAAACAAAAATCTGAACGTAGTGATAGTTAGATAAACTTAATTTCCAATAGAAATCGTCCTTGGTTGGCGGGTCTGAAAGGGGAGCATCGGGAGCTAAACTGTTACATGTCAAGCATATCGTAAGCAGAAACTAAGAGGAATTTGAGGTGGAGTTTGTTGTGCCATAAAGGCACGTAGATAAGGAGGTTGTAGGGTTGAGATATTCAACTTCCCGTCCTTTAGCAAATCAAAATAGGTATATGCCTTTTAGGGCTGAAGTAAATTATAGTTCTCCGCTGTGACATTTGCTCTAGTTTCGAGGTGTTACCTGACCTTTGTTGTGTGATTTGGCAAGCTTATGGGTAAGATCTTAGAGTAAGGTTAGAATTATAAATAATATTTCTAATGTGTTCGCGCACCTCGCTCCGTGTGTATCGGGCAGAAATACTGATCGCTCGCAACAAATAATAGGAAATTGTAACAAATGTGTAAATTGGAAAACAAACAGATTATGCATAAGTTCGTCTGTGTCTAGATTTGAACTCAAGTGATTATCGGATGTGACGTCACGGCAGACATTATTTTGTGATTGGTGTTACACGGGAATTCGGGACGTTGGATAGTACAATTGTCAACTGTGTGCTATTTATAGCACAGCGGAGTACTAATCTTTACTTTTGCCGCCTTTTAGTATTAGAAATTTGGCCAAAATGCGGGTAACAAGTCCCCCCCCCCTCCCCGAGATTTTCACAAAAGGAACATCACAATTCACATGAACAAGATCTGATACACGAAAACACACGAATGACCTTTTTTAAGGGAATTACTCTTCCCCCTCCCCTACTTTATAACATATTTATAACACTGGTCTCACCACACAGTGTCAAAATGACCTAGAGACTATGCTGAAGTTCGATTTGTCAGTTAAGCTCTACATTATGGCACACCTTTTATCTAGACTATATCCTGCTGATCTGCAGGAGCTTGAGAATGGACACAGAAGATGAAACAAGAAGTTGAAAAGATGTTTACACCAGAAGGCATCGATCTTGAACAGATGTGTGCACCAGAAGGCATTGATCTTGGTGAAGAATGGATTATCTTTGCAATCACTAGAGAGTTTATTGATAAACATATGCATGGGAATGAATGCTGTGTTCACAGAGTTCATCTCCAAACATTTTCATGACACGGATGTTGTGAGACAGACGATCAAAATAATCAACAATCAGTGGTTCGAATGGACTTTTACCACCAGATCACGTGGAAGAACAGTTCACGAAGCCAGTGGAGCCTTCGCAAAACAACAAGCAGCCTAACGATGTGTGTGTTTGCTGTAACGCAAATACACTTGCTAGAAATTGAACCCTATTTCCGCTAAGACGATATCACCATCATCAGGTGCTATGTCGGCTGGCGTAGGCGATCATGACGCTCTATAGCTCTCTGTCTCCAGTATTATGTATCAATCTCGCTGTTGTTTCCCTGCCGTGACGGGTTGTCAAACTGTCTAATATTTTATCACGTTTTCGCCCTGTCTCTGTTGCCTTCAATCTTGCCTGTTGTGACTATGTTCTTCAAACCTCCTTGTCTCATGAAGTGGCCAAAAAAATTAAGATTGTCTTTTTCTTATATTGGTCCGTTTCGCATTTGACTCTTTCAACGCTTCCACATTAGTTTTCCTGGCAGTCCATAATATTCTAAGTCCATGATATCGTCTTCTTCTTTCCTTCCTCTTTTACCCTTTACGGGTGTCGAGGGAGATACAATGTTTTTGATCTTGCTTTTCTGGCAGCTTCAGATAATGTTATTTGGTGTTCATGTAATGTCTCTTTAATGTTGTCGATCAAGCGTACTCTAGGTCTACCCCTGGCTCTTCTTTCTGCTTCTCCTCTCTTCACATATGCTTTATAAACTAATGAATCACACGGTATTCTTTCTAGATGACGGAGCCATTGTATCTGTTGATTTTGTATGTATTGTAGAACTGATATGACACACACTCTTTCTCTTATGTCATCGTTTCTAATTCTGTGCCTTCTGTGGCTTTTCTCAGAAATCTCATCTCTGTTGTAACCAGCTGACTCTTATGTTTTGTTGTTAAGGACATGTTTGACATTGGTAGCACAGGGTTGAAATGATACTTTGGATAAGATATTTTTGTTGTTGTCATTGGTAGCATTTTGTGTTGCAATAAAGGGGATAATTGACCCTGTATTTGATTAGCTTTGCTACAACGAATGTCTATTTCGGTGTCCATCTTTCCATCTGAAGAGAATGTTACGCCTAAGTATTTGAATGTGTTGGTTTGTTTAATGACTTGATTTTCCACTGTTATATTTAGATTTTGTGTCCATGATATCAAGATACCTTAACCAAAGGTTTAAATCTCTTATCGACCAATCATCAACTAAGGATACATTTATTTATACACTGTAAATGTCACGTGAATGTGTCTCCGGTGTACACCTTTATTACACGTTTTTCAAGCGTATTCTTGTATTTCTCAGTTGCTGGTTTTTTGTGTGGTGGTGGTGGTGGGGAGGGGGGGGGGAAGGTTTACAGTGAGGATACAATGAGACGATTGAACAAGCCTAAGTCTGACCTATTTATTCGAGATTCTTAATCAGGGTTGGCAGGTCCTTTAAAAAAAAAGAAAGTGACATTTCCCCGTAAACATGACAGAAGTTTAACTTTACAATTGGCTATTCATTTAAGATGAGGTACCGTCTTCGCACGAAAGGTCAGCAAGTCCTCATTTACCTCATGTTTCTCTCCCTGCTATCACACCATACTATAAGCATATAACCCGGTGTTGTGGCCCACGCCCCACAGGCGGAAGGGGGGGGGGATTTCATTGTTTAGGGGGACACTTCGAAAAAAAATATTTTGTACTTGTGATTTAGTTGTTTATTATAGGGCCTATGTTTTGAAAATTTAGCCTACTTGACTGTTTTTTTTTCTTCTTAATAATTTCCTAGTGTTTTCTTCCTAAAACCCAAGTCTTGTGTACTGAACAAGTTATAATTAGGTTTCATTTATGGAATAAGTCAATTTTTAAATAGACATATAAAAAATGTATAGCTCCTTTACGTTTACATGGGGGGGGGGATTGGGGGTGGAGAGACATCAGAATTTTTGAAAGATTGAGGTGGGGAAAGGGTTAAAGAAAAGATTGGATAAGACTGCTATAACCTGCCAGGTTCAAGGAGTACCACACTGGATGAAATAACACCCAGAGTTCTCCAGCGAATTCTATCTTCAGCGACGCAGATGAGTGTGAAAATACCTTGACCTATCCAGCCCTTGATGCTGCCTGTCCATGATTTTCTTAGTCTTCGTCTGCTTCTTCCAACCTCGACTGTTCCCTGTAGTATAGTTTATGACGAATAATCATATCATCACACGTCAAAAAAAAACCATCAGGGCCGTAGACAAGTTTTCATTAAGGAAGGGGGTTTACCTATAAAATAATGTGAAAAAAGGCATTTGTCCATTTTTATATGTAATTGCCTCTTTTTGATGCAAAAGCCAATAACGTTTTTGATGAGAAGGCTGATGACTTTTTGATGAGAAAGATGATTTTTTTGATGAGAAAGATGATGACTTTTTTGATGAGAAAGGTGATGACGTTTTTTAATGAGAAAGATGGCCTTTTTGTGATGGCCCGTTAATGTAGGGGTTTCACCCACCTTTTGGCTAAATTCCTAGCAATAAAAAACATGTTATGATTTCCTAGGGGTGGGAGGGGGAAGTTTAACACCCACCTCCCTTAACAACAGACATATAAACCATGCTAGTAGGTATATTTGTTGCTTTACTATTGGCAGTAATGATTCTTATAGACCTGTATGAATCTATTTTATTTCTAACATACACATTTGTCGCTAGATGGACTAGTATTGTGGCTTGGTAAAAGCTCACCAACCAAGCTAGTTGACAACATGAGAGGCAGAGAGTCATGGAGAAACATGATCACCTATGATATTCGGCATGGCACTTGATTGATTGACACATTTGTCTCATGCTCTCTATAGGAGATGCGCAGAATTCGTCTGTAACATTTGTATTCGAAGGTTTGTAACCTCTCTCCATGACTGCAGTGAGTGTTCAGCTTTCACACCAATACAACACAATAGACAACATAAGTGAGTTTCAAAGTTAGTTTTTCACACTAACACTGACTCTGCTTTTCCACATTAAAGTTAACCTTGACATATCCGCTACATCCATCTCCAACTTTATGGACCTATCTCTAAGTTTGTTTTGCGTTTTCCATGGCTGCATAGGCCTATGCAGAATCCGAGGTATTTGAAAATATTCAAGTCCTCAAATTTATACCAATTTATCATGTTGTTGGTTTGTGCTTCTGTACCGTCGCTGTTAACCAAGATCATATTTCATTCAGCATTAGTTTTGGTCTCCTTGTTAGCACAATGTGAAAAAAATTCTGACAACACTGTGTATGAAAACAAATTATGGTGCTTTATGGGGAGATGTGGCCACATCACGTGTTCATAGTCCAACTTTTTAATATTGTGAGTAAGAAAGACATCTCCAAATAATCACATGTATATTTTGATAATTTTGTGTTTCTTGTTTATGTGTGGAGCTAGTGGAGCGCATGGCAATGTTGTTAGAACTTTGTTCTCAGACCCTTGATGTCCCGGGTTCATTCCACGGTTGGGACAGAATTGTATTTTTTGGAGGTACAATGAAAATCCTTCCTATATATGTTGAGGCGTCTGCTATGGCAAAGCAGCCTTTATTTCCACAGCCCATAGAAAGTCTCTCTGCACTCCTTCACAGGAAAAAATGCAGTAACAAAAGTTTTAAGGTTTTGTTGTTTATGTGTTTCTTGAAAAAGGCCCCAGTTGGACCGTAAAGTAGATAAAAGGTCTTTGTTCTTTTGTTTATTACTATTTATTAATTTTTTACATTGATAGTTAGGCTACAACAGTAACCATTAGTATTTCATACAGCTTTTGTGACTTGGAGATTAAAAAATCACAACTTCAGCTGCAGATAAATTGAGCTGCATGCAACACACTGAGGGGCACCCCTACTAGGTTCATACTGGGGTTCTCTCAGTGCGTAGAGTGAAGATAGTTGGATGTAGCGATTTATGTGTCTTATCAAAATTTCATTTTGTTAACTACTGTATTGTGTGTTTAGTTACAAATGTGGCCACGTCTCCCCGCAATTTACCAAAATTTCACAATAAGAATTTCTAAGACACATTCATTTTGTGATGTTTTTTTGTTCAGTAGGACAGTTTTTTAAACACACCATGCTACCAATGCCAAAAATGGTCTTTAATAGTCTTGCAGCAAACAAAAATCATTACATGTGAAATGAAATATATGAGAAAAGCTGTAATGGTTGCTAAACTAGATAAAATAAGAAATAAAGCAATTAGGAAAAGGGTAGGTTTAATATCATGTATTGAACATATCAAAAGACATCAAGTAAAATGGTTTGATCACCTTATGAGAATGAACCTAAATACCAATAAGAGCATATAACAAAAGAGTATCTGGACATAAAGCCACAGGCAGACCACAAAAATGGTGGATAGAAAAAATCAAGGACTCAATTCAACCAAGGTGACACATCTGGCCCTGGATCGACAACACTCCATCCGAGTAGAACGCTCCTTCATTAGGCATTTGCATTAAGCCGAAGTCTCCTGGGTATGAAAGAACGCTCATAAAAACCACCCCACTGCACATAGGAAGTAAGAGCTAATCGCTTGCAATTCCTGGTGCTAGAAAGAAAGAAGAACGGCAGGTGTGAATACTATCAGCCATAATTCACCCGGAGAAAGACAACAGCTTTTTAAAATAGATTTAGCAAAGTCCCAGATGACTGGTTAAATGTAACTGTAGGGAGCAAGTCTAAGATGACTGGTTAAATGTAACTGTAGGGAGCAAGTCCAAGATGACTGGTTAAATGTAACTAGGGAGCAAGTCCAAGATGACTGGTTAAATGTAACTGTAGGGAGCAATGTTAGGATCTGGGAAGTCTTTTACTTTAGATAGGTCTTTGCTGTGACCATCCTGCATTTTTGAGACAAACTGTTAGGTAAAAAGAGTTGATTCCCTACCAGAAGTTCAGGTATGATTTCTTCCCAGAAGTCATTGCAGAAAAAAAACATGAGGATTGATATAGTGGAATTTATAGAGAATCCTCTTATAACACAATTCCCTATATAGCAACACATTTAAAATCCACAATTATATTTATTCTTTATTGTTTGTACTGTACATGGTAAACTTCTGTTATTACATACATATTTTGCTGGTCTGGACCAAGTTATTATAAGGGGATTCCACTATAATAAACCCTACATCTTCTTAGTTTCCTCCCATAGCATATATGACAGATTGTAGTATTATTCGTCTTTGCTCCACCATTGAATCACTGTAACACAAGCAGTTAATTTTCTTTATAAAAAATATAGCATAACTTTCTGTAATATTTAGAATTTACTGAATGGCTTTTTGCATCTTGCAGACGATCATTAAGAAAACAAACAAAAACAAGCCAATGAGCCTTTTCTCTCAGTAATGGAAAACTTTCTAAGCGATCATGTTGTTAACGCAACAGAAGATGTTTGTTTTCATCTTTCCCTTTTATCTTCCATATCTTTTATTATATTGTTCTTAAACAGCATCACCCCAGCCAGCACACAGATTATGCCTCCAGACAGCTCAAGTTTTGGCCATGTTTGCCAGATTTTGAAGAAATCTTTCATTGATGACTTACACATGTCTTTGTACCTCAGCATGGGACTACCACAGGCCTTCAGAAGCTTCTCTGAATAGTACTTATTGTGGAATGCAACAATTTAGCATTCTGTGGACATGGTCCAGCCCTCACAATCCATTTTTATTAAGTGTTTCCATGGCAGATGGTAGCTGAGTGTGGTGTAAAAGTTCTATATTGATGATTTTATCGTGCCATTTAATGTAAGATTTTACTGAGACATCTTAGCTGAAAGGTGTTTAGTCTCCTCTCATGTCTTGTGTAGGTTGTCCATGTTTCAGATCCATAATATAGTTTGGATTACCTTGTTGTGAAGCAGACATTAGTAATTTCAGCAATATTCTCTTGTATGGCTGGTCGATTATACTATCGATATAATCACAGACGTACACTGTTCAGCAGATGTGGTAAAAACATTGAGTGTATTAGTTACCAAAGCCAAAGGTGTCAGGACATTGGAGCAAATAAAATGGCAACACAACACATTTCCGTTGTGTGAACTACATTCTGTTGGAAATCTTGTAGGATCACTGTGCTATTATAAAGGATATCCATGGGAGTTTGAGAATGAACATAATAAAAAAAGACATACATAGTGTATAAATAGATAAACAGAAAACAAACATTGCATTTTTGGGTTCAAAATGTATTTAGATTTGCACACTAACATTACTTTCCTCACACACTAACTTTCCTTTCCTCATGTACTATAGCATTTGTAGTTGATGCATCTGTTATTCTTATGGTGAAATCAATTCCATTCTTGATTGTTCTTCACATAATACATTCAAGTAATAACTGTTTCTCATTTATGGTACCAAGACTTGTCTAGTTTCTCCATGATGGTACCAAGACTTGTCTAGTTTATCCTTGATGGTACCAAGACATGTCTAGTTTATCCTTGATGGTACTAATAATCTTGTCTTATTTCTCCTTGATGGTATCAAGACTCTTGTCTAGTTTATTCTTGATGGTACCAAGACTCTTGTCTAGTTTCTCCATGATGGTACCAAGACTTGTCTAGTTTATCCTTGATGGAACCAAGACTTTTTTAGTTTCTCCTTTTATGGTACCAAGACTCTTGTCTAGTTTATCCTTAATGGCACCAAGACTTGTCTAGTTTTTCCATGATGGTAGCAAGACGTGTCTAGTTTATCCTTGATGGTACCATATACAGTGAAGTTAGTTAGTCATTGGATCATCGTCATTGCACTCTGGACAAGTCCATAGGTGCTCAGATCTCTCCTTGAGTGTTGTTTATCTCCTTGAGAAACGCCATTACACGTTGACTTACGGTCCCAGTACACAATTGGGAAAAACAGTGAAGTATATACTGCCAGTGTGTTGTCAGGGTCCGAGAGGGGGGAAAAGAATAGCAACACTATTTACCTTTCCTGCATGTCGTAAAAGGCGCCTAAGGAGTGTATGGGGTGGAGTTGGTTGTCCCATCCCATATGGTCAAAGTGGCCCAAAGCCATGCTGAAGTCAAATGTTTCAGACCAAGAGGCGCAGATATAGCAGAAAATCTGTAAACCATGAAACAACGCATTCCATTCTTCAGACTATACTCTGCTAATCTGCAGGAGTTTGAGAACGAACGCAGAAGAAGAAGAGAAGTATATAATTGCATACTGTCTCCTTTCATGAAAAACTGTATGGTGATATTGGTCACCATAGTGCTGATTCGGCTCTGTGGTGGAGTGGTACAGAGTACACTGTCTGTGAGAGCCAAGGTACTGAATTTGATCCCACCACAGGCAATTGTGCATCTGGACTGTTCAGAAAGCAACAGCAACCTACTGAACGTAGTTATATTGCCTAGAACATCACTACAGCCAAAAAATGCTGGGTTGATGGCTATATCCTGAATAGGATACGCTACCAATTTTTTTAGTGCTGATTGCTACCTTTAGTCTGAGTCATTATTGTGGAAATCATTATCTTTCTGTGTTCATTCTCATACTTCTAACTGGCAGTATGTAGTCTGGAGAACAGAATGTATTGTATTTTTTTCTCTTTTGTTCATTGTTCTTCAATAGGTTATCAGGTTACAGTGCCAATAGTTTCAGTAGTACTTACGTAGAACACAAGCTTTACAATGAACTCACATAACTATCAGACTATAGGATACCAATCACATAATATAAGCTTGTAAAACTGACTAATCCGCTGTGGTCATTTATTAAGTCCTCAGGTTTCAAAGTGCCATGTAGGCCATATTTTCTCTCTCTCTTCTTGGTAGAGTTGACATGCATGAAGAATAAATGCATTATGTTATCGTTTGTAGGTAAAGGTATGTCCCATGGCAGGAACCTGCCACCAGAGATGAAGATAACTCTTTATCTATTAAGCTGCAGCAACTATTAGGCGGAGTGGCCAGTTCCCTTCCTTGCTTTGTTTACCTTCCCTAACTCATGTATCAGGTACTCATTTACAGCTGAGTTGACTGGAAGAGTGGTTGTGTCAAGCGAGAAATCACAACCCAGATTTCTTTTGTCTGGAATTGGTTTAGAACCTGGCACGCTGTAACCTGGTTATAGCAAGCAAGCTCACTATCAACTAGACTACTGTACTTCTCATTGTTCGTTATGGTTTGCAGCTTGGCTCTAATATCTGTGCCTTTCTGTCTGACAAATACAACTTCAACATGACTTTTAAGTCACATCGACCAATGGGATAGACCGGCCAACTCCACATCCAAACATGCTTCCTTCTAAAATATTCTCCTATGCGTACAAATCACTTCTCAGGTGGCACTTGAAGACAATTTTCTGGTCTGCGATACTAGATTTTGTGGATGCAGTGTTAAATTGAGAACGCTGCACCTTTCAAACATGCATGCACCTGCACAGCTTTGAAGGAATATTACTCCCAAACTTCTCCTTGTTTCTCCCCTTTCGAGCCCTATCAACTCACGACCAATCTGATTAATTTACTTGATAAATTGACCGTGTTAAATTACTTGATGTTTTTTGCAATCTGAATAGACCCATAGGTGCTGAGTCTCTTTCATCACATAATAATATGCCTTCTGTTTATATATGATTATGAGTTATGACTAGGTTATCATCAGCACACACCAGACGTCTATAGGTACTCTGAGCCCAGTTTCAATAAATTCATCAGTGTAGCGGATGGCAGTACCAGTTCAATGCTTATTTATCGGTCTTTTCGTATATCTATTACGCTTCTCTTTATGGACTGTTCCGATCTTTACATCAATCTCATGCAGTCTTAAGAGCGACAGTGATTCACACTTTTGAAAATCTGAGCAGGTGACAACCCTTAAAGCAATAACTATATATATGATTATTAATCGAAATATATATATATTGAATATACATTTGCAACTTTTTCTGTGATCAATTATTAAACATCCAGTCCAATATTGGCCACAGTGTTAGGTCGTTGTGGGTTCCCTACATAGTATGAATCTGTATGAGTCTTGGAATATGTCTGAAATCTGTATTATCAGTATATTTCGTATTGTAAAATCTGAGTATTGTCTAATCCATCCTCATCCCTGAGTGGATAGAAACATTTCTATCAATATTTGATGAGTCTGAATATTGAATGATACTTGTTAACAGAGGTGAACTCCTGGTCCTTTATTGTATGCACCTGATAGAAATATAAAAATGAACTATTCATAACTTTGCACAGTATTAAAATTATCAATAACTTATTATCAAATATCAAAATTATTATCTATCACTGACACACCTTTTCACCTGTGTGGCAACCGGACCCTGGACTTCTAGTTCAGGGTACAAAGAATAGGGCCACTGTTTTCTTTCCAGGCATGAGAATGAACGCAGAAGAAGAAGAGAAGTATATAATTGCATACTGTCTCCTTTCATGAAAAACTGTACAGGTGATATTGGTCACCTAGTGCTGATTCGGCTCTGTGGCGGAGTGGTACGGAGTATACTGTCTGTGACAGCAAAGGTACTGAATTTGATCCCACCACAGGCAATTGTCATAGGAGGCGAGTAAGGCAAGTTGGGGGATAGGCTGATGAACTGTCACCTGAAATAACTCATCATGTCACTGCATATCTCGTCTAAATTTCTTTTTATCTCCTCCTCCATTTTGTCATAGCTTTAGCTTTCACTTCCAATTCATTCTATGTACTACCAATCCTATTTTGGAAACTATGGTTCTTTGCAACTTTCCTGGCAATTCTAGATATGCCTTAATTATGAAGAACCTGTTATGCATGATCTGTTTAGGTTTTTCCTTTCCCTTGCATCACCCATGGTTTGCTATGTTATTTTTTAATTTTATATCAGGTATTAACCCCCCACCACCCCCAATCCGATCTTGTGTCATCTCTTACCACATTCATGGTAGGCAATACTATTACTATTCTTTGCAGATCCCCACCCCCCTTAACCTTTCGCAACCCATAAGCAATCACAATTATCACATTTAAAAAAATTGGAAAACAAAATTGGTTGCATATCCTATTCAGGTTGTAGCCATCAACCCAGCATGTTTTGGCTGTAGTAATTTTGTAGACATTTTCTAAATATGTTTTAGCAGGACAATGGTCCTACTAGATTTCCAGCAGGATGTAGTCAAGAGAATGGAAATGTGTTGTGTCTCCATTTTATTTACACCATTTTCCTGGCAAGTCTGTCCTCAGCAAGAGTCAGCCAATCCCAAACCTTCTTAATTTCCTCATGACACATGCATGGCAACCACAGTTTTACTATTTTTTGCTCCCATTTCAGGCCTCAGCAACACACGAGCAATGATAAACATACAAAAACAGTCTGTTAAAGAGGATTTACTCACTCAGTACCCCAAACTGATGCACCAGCAACACATCAGCAATGATAAACAAACAAAAACAGGCAGTTAAGGAGGATGTACTCACCCAATAAACTGCTCAGGAATGATGCATAAGTCGCTGTTCCAGTAACTGCACCAAAAGTGGCAGGGTTACGTCGTACAGTTTTACAGTGAAAAGCTCTGTCTGATGACATGTCACCTGAACCCCATAGCTCTACCTCCACAATATGCCAGTCTCTTAGGCTACAGAGATGAATCAGAGTCAAAGTAACATTAAATAATGATCGTATCATTTACTTATGGCAATTGATAATAAGTGAGACAGCTGTAACACTGTATAACATTAGTATGATAGTCTATAGGGGTTCATTGTAAATCTGATCGATCTTGTGTTTTATATAAGTAAAAAGGTAAAGGTAGGTCCCATGGCATCTGCCGTCGGAGATGAAGATAACTCTTCATGTACTAAGCCGCAGCAACTATTAGGTGGGGTGGCCAGTTCCCTTCCTTGCTGTTTTTTTACCTTCCCTATGCGTCAGGTACTCATTTACAGCTGAGTCGACTGGAGGAGTGGTCGTGTCAAGTGAGAAATCACAACCCGGATTTTTTTAAATGTCCGGACGTGGTTTCGAACCTGGCACGCTGTAACCAGATGATAGCAAGCAAGCTCACTATCCACTAGGCTACCGCGCTCCTCATATAAGTACTTATAACCTTATATAAGTACTATCATCATTAACCTAAACAATTAAAAGACATAGATAATTTATTTAATTGTACTTGGTTTATGCCGTATGTACTCTGCCCATCTCAACGGCAGCACACCTCCTGCTAGTGTATCATTCATAGCATGTAATTCAATAACTTCAAGCAATGGTCCCAAGGAATGTCCCAAAAAAATTCACTTTATAAACAAGACGTCGCAAGCAAGATCAAACCCCTGACCTCTTAATCACAAAGTGAACGGCTTAACCACTATGCCAGGGAGATCCCCAAAGTAAGGAATACCAACAATATCATGTATAGGAATGGAAGGTATTAAGCCCATAAGGATGTAAGGTACCATATAAATACATATTTTCTAGGGCAAACTAACTCTGATGATCAGTGGAACATGGTCACTGAAAAACCAGATAGATGTAATGTGTCTTCAGTTGGCCTGAAATGAACACAAAATTATTCTACTCAAGTTCAGTAAAATCACTTACTTAGGATCAGACACCAGAGAGCATTGAACTTTATCGAAACCCAAGTTATGTCCAGCCATAGCTGCAGCTGCCATAGTATTGACATTGTTTGGAGCAATGGGACACAATTCTCGAACACTACCTGGGCAGACAACATGAATCAGTACAATAATAATTTATTTGTTTATATTTCATCATGAAAATTAACAAGATTTCATCAGCAAAATTACAACTTAGTAGATTTTAGAAGATGAAACTGTGTTTCTGAGTTTATTCATATTGTTATTCTCAGGGTCTTTTAGCACATGTAACACTGATTCTGCATCTATTAACTCTTAGTGAACCAAGCAACAATATATTTGTCATTTTTCCGTATTTGCTGGTTTTGTCCTTGGTCCACTAAAAGTTAAGAATGTTGCAAGGCTGTTGGGCATCACTCTCCTATTAAATTTATTAACATTTAGGTCATTGTATTCTTTTACGGCTAATTTCTTCGTCTCTATTCATTCTCACAATCCTGCAGATTAGCAGGGTGTAGTACGAGAATGGAATATGTTGTATCATAGAAAGAGTTTGGATGAGATATCTATGCCTTTCTGCCTGACACATCTGATATCCACTTGGCATATGAGTCCCTTTGATACTCTATGGGATTCTTGATTAGGAACAAGCGTCACAGGACTGCAGGCATTCCCATATATGCTCTGCTTGCCATTAAATCTAAAGATGTATAAGCTCAGTGTCCCAGTCAGTTGCTGATTACGCGTTCTTCTGATCTTTACGGAGAGGGAGCACTTTTTCCCATTGCCTCTAATCACTCCCATTTCTACAATTATCTGATTATGTACATTGTCTGTTCAACTTCCTCATTTTCTTGTAGGGTATCCATGACTGCTCTAATCAATTCAATCCTCCTGTCTCTTCTTATCTTGGTGTGTTCACCAAAGCTTTACCAGTGAACACATTGGCTCTTTCGTTTCCCTTACTCCTTACCTTCAGTATATCATATCCTGGGAATTCATAAAGTATATACTTTGCAATCTGGAGTGTACACTTGACTCTATGGGTAGTACAGCCAATCCCAACCCAAAACTTCCTTATTCGCTTCTTACGAGCATGACAAGTAACAGTGTCGTTATTCTTTGCTCCCCCTTTCAGACCCTTCTAACGCACTCTATGGCAGAGGATACCTCAATTGTTCCAACTTTCTTCCTGCTTTAAAAAAAAAAGTTAACCCACAGAATTTATTAATCCAGTAATCTATTTATTAATCTCACAATTTATTAATCTCACATTTCAGTGGCTCTGCTTTATGAGGGAAGTAGCCCTCTCCCTCACAGTCTTTACTTCCCGGATTAGTCCGGTATCCAATTAAGGCTGGGTCGACCCAGGAGCCATTGTAATCTGAAAAATATTTCCCCACTCAATTGGGGAATAAACCCAGGATCACTCATATGCGAAGTCAGTGTAATAACCACTGCATTACTCAGTCCTGCTTTTACCAGGACATCAACGCTGTCATTTGCAGTGATACCACAATGAGTGGGTAGCCATTGAAGAATGATATTTGAGCTTTTTTTAATGTTTTTCAGTTCTAGTCTAATTGTATTTATTGTGCTTTCATTGGGCAGTAGGTTGGATTCAGTATTTCATATCCTGGGAATTCATAAAGTATATACTATGCAATCTGGAGTGTACACTTGTACAAATGAGTGAGTTGGCAACCTCTAAATTTCAAAATTGAACAGGAGACTGTGTAAAAACTGTGTACCACATGATAAATATATATATTTTAACTCTGCCGAAGACGGATGTACTGGGCTATTGGAGCAAATAAAATGGAAACACAACACATTTTCATTCTCTGGACTACATCCGGCTAGAAATCTAATAGGACCATGGTCCTGCTACAAGAGAGATCCAGCGGGAGTTTGAGAATGAACGCTCAAAAAGAAGAAGATATGAGTAGCAATGGGAGCACTAGCAAGGGAACCAAGACTAGACTTGAAATGGTCTCAACTACAATGTCCCAACTGAACACCATATGGAAAAGTAGAATAGGCACAGTAATGAGGATTAACTTATATAACTCTTTAATATTACCCATTCTTTTGTACAAATGTGAAAGTTGGACACTTGTAGTGGACATGGAGAGAATAATATAAGTCTGTGAAAACAAATTTAGTCTGCTTTTGCCTGTTCAGCAGGTTCACACTGTAATTCTCTAGCTTGTATTCTCAATTTAATCCCCTGTATTTCATTTTAATGGATCATTTTAGCAGTGTCTTTAGTGTAGGATTGAGCTATGTTTCCTTCTGCCTTTTCTAACTCATCTGTTTCCAAGAATACCACAATGAGCTGGTATCCACTGTATGACTAGTTTATCTGCCAGATAAAATTATCATAAGCAATAACTATTAATAATTTATTTATTTTCTTAAATTAATACTTTTTCCTGTATTCTTTTTTATTATTACCGGGTATATGTTTGTTCAGACGAAGATCTTTTGATTGAAACATATCAACCATTTTCATCTGTATTTATTTTACGGTAGTTATTTTACCATCTCTTTTTATTGGTAGTGGCATGTATCTGTAAGACATGTTTACTTAAGCATTATTATTATTAATAATACTGTCAATCTGTTACACTTCCTGTTGCAGTTATAATTAACTTATGAAGTCATGTGGCTACCTTCATACAATGTAACTGGTTCATCTTTGACTGTATCATTCAAGATCTTCAGTTTCCCGCTGAGTTTGAAGCAAGTTGGATGTTTTTTCATTGTCACCTTTAAAGCCTAGAATAAAGAAATGTAAAATTAAGCCAAATTATTAGTTCAAGCACTTAGTTATGAAATCATAGCATGACACATTTCAATGTTTAATGATGGTAACGGTAAAAGAACAACGAGAGAATGGTGTGTTTTCCCCTCCCTTTAGTTATGTTTAGGCCCTATGGGAGCAATTTAATTTTAGTTTTAGATAGGACAATTTTTCAGTCCAAAATGGCAGTTTGACTCAATGTAACTGTGGATCATGATGTCACCAGCTGGGAAGTCTTTAACTCTGGAGAGGGCTTTGCAGTGACTTTATTGCAATCTCATGGGGACTTAGCAGTGACTTTATTGCAATCTCATGGGGACTTTGCAGTGACTTTATTGCAATCTCATGGGGACTTTGCAGTGACTTTATTGCAATCTCATGGGGACTTTGCAGTGACTTTATTGCAAAATCTATACATGATGCAACAGAAGGACTGATACCCTCCTAGCAGTCTAGAAATGGCATTTGATCAGACTCAAACACAGAGAAGAGTAGCCAACAATAATTCCGAGCTGTGTACTTTGTCAGAAAGGGTCTCTGCAGATCTAAAATGGGTCTTCACAGTACCACACCAAGAGTGAGTAACACATGAAATTTTGTAGCTGCTCAAACCACCATATGAACATTTTTTTTAAAGAGAGGTAGGTAACCAATTCCATGTCCTACCTATTTAGCTGTCTCTAGTGACATGCATGGACGAAGTCAGAGGTCAGTGTTATTCTTCTTTGATCTCCATATACCATACTCACGCACACAATAAAAGATATACTTGTATCTCAGTCTCCTGCATGTTACCATGGCCATAAATTGGAGCAAAGAATAGCACCATGTTTACTTGCCATGCATATTGTAAGTGAAGACATTTTTGGGGGTGGAGATAACTGTCCCATCCCATGGAAGTCAAGGTGAACCAATACCTCGCTGAAGTCAGATGTGTCTGGTTGAAAGGCGCAGATGTTACAGTCAAGATAAACCATGACGCAACATATTCTATTTTCTGGACTACATCCTGCTAATCTGCAGGAGTTTGAGAATGAACACAGGAAGAAGAAGAAAAAGGTTAACACAAATCAACTACTTCTAATATGAAGCTGAGGCAATTACCATTGTCCTTCATTGCTAAGACACTATTTACTAGGACCCAAGCTTTGAAAATCCAAAGCACTGCTGTAAGTGCAGCCAAAGACAGATTTGGGCCATTGGCGCAAATAAAAAGGTAACAATGTATTTTCATTCTCTGGACTACATCCTACTAGAAATTTAGTGTGATCATCATCCTGCTACAAAATAGTTCCAGTGGGAGTTTGAGAATGAATGCCAAAGAGGAAAAAGCTGTAAGTGGATGACCTCTATAGCTGCTTCTAACTTCCATGATCTGATACAGATCTGATACTGTGTCTCTCAAAAATACAATCCCGTGGACTCATGAGGAATCATCCTTCTAAGGTGATGTTATTTGACTTTTCTCATGATTTTTACCATTTTCATTGGCTGTAAACATACAGTATACACAAAGTGACCTATTCAAATCACGGGAAACATTAAATTGCATCACTTTAGAAGGATGATTCCCAATGAGTCCTTTGGACTGTATAATTCTTAAGAGACATAGATCTACTGCCTTGGCTAGCATTCATAGTAATAAGTAGACAGATTCATAAAGTTAGGAAGTTTTAAAGAAATTTTGTAGTTGTTTAATGACTGCAGAATGAGAAGTATATTTAACAAGTAAAACATCAGAGTCATTACTATTCATTCATTTTCCTTCTGCGTTGAAGTTAGCGTATAGGGCAGAGGTCAGATCTCTCCAATTCTGTCTGTTCAAAGCTATTCTGTGCAGTTCTTGAATAGTATGAATATTGGTTGTTTTACTTTCTCTAAGTATTGTTCTTCTGAGTGTTTCTTTTGGTCTACCCCTTGCTCTTTTGCCTGTAGGTATCCATTCAAGAGATTGGTGGTGTATTCTGTTGGTGTCTGCGTGTAGGACATGCCCGATGTAGGACCAACGGCGTTTTCTGATAACATCTGTGATGAAATTTTGATGTGTCTCTTCTCTGATTTTATCATTTGATTTGAATTCACTCCAATGGGTGTTAGTTATCCTACGAAGACATTTGTTCTCAAAACTCAGTAATTTCTTTTCTGAAGATAAAGAGCTTTTCCAGCTCTCACATCCATATGATAGCACCGGAATAACGCAGGAATGAAATAAGCGCATTATCGTGCGTGTGCTGATTGACTTTGACTTACAGATATTAGACAGTCTGTTAAATGCACTTGATGAGTCATTACTATGCATATCTTAAATTGGTTTGTAAAAATAACTTGAGAGCAGATGGGTGCCACCAGCTAAACTTTTTGCCACTAAAATAGTACAATGGATAATCATATTTTTCCTCACTTGTCCGCATTGTTAAAGATGTAAATCACTGGAGGACTTTGTGTGGATGCATCCAATGTGGTGCCTCTATACCCTTGATGGATTATGGAGGACTGTGTGTTAATGCATCCAATGTGGTGCCTCTATGACCTTGATGGGTTATGGAGGACTGTGTGTTAATGCATCCAATGTGGTGCCTCTATGACCTTGATGGGTTATGGAGGACTGTGTGTTGATGCATCTACTGTGGTGCCTCTATGACCTTGATGGGTTATGGAGGACTGTGTGTTTATGCATCCAATGTGGTGTCTCTATGACTGATGGATTCTGGAGGACTGTGTGTTGATGCATCCAATGTAGTGCCTCTATGACCTTGATGGGTTATGGAGGACTGTGTGTTGATGCATCCAATGTGGTGCCTCTATGACCTTGATGGATTCTGGAGGACTGTGTGGTTGATGCATCCAATATGGTGCCTCTATGACCTTGATGGTGGTTATGGAGGTGTGTCATGTGACGTATTCCTTCCAGAACGTTGTCTTCCCAATGAACTCTCTGAACCTCTCTCTGTCTTGGGCGATGTGGCTTGCATTTTCTAGCGATGTATTCATGTTATCTTTAATGTCGTCAGTCCATCATTTTCTTGGTCTGCCCTTTCTCCTCTACCCAGGTACTCTTCCCTCCATTATTTGTCTTTCTAAACAGTTATGTCTCTTTATATGACCAAACAGGCGTAGATTAATTTTTGTTATAGTGTTTATTAACCAACACTCTGGAATATTCAATGTGTTTATAATATCTGAGTTTCTGATTTTATCCTTCCATGATATTCTAAGTATCTTCCTGTAGTATTTCAGCTCGAAGGTGTTGATCCTCTTTGCCGCTGTTTTACTTAGAGTCCATGTTTCACAGCTGTATGTTGCAACCGGAAAAATAAAAGTTCGTAACATTAGCACTTTCGTTTCTATTTTGTTGTTTTTCCTTATGTTTTTCAGCCGTGTTATTTTGCAATATGCCATTGCCAATCTCTTCCTTATTTTTGCCATGCAGTCTCCTGCACCGTTGATGTTTGCTCCTAAGTATTCAAATTTATCCACACATTCTATCTCGGTATTGTCTATTCTGATTTTTGGTTGTTGTGTTGTTATATCTGTTGACATGATTTTTGTTTTCTGCGCGTTTAAATGCAAATTTTGTGCTTCGCTATATTTCTTTATGGAGGTTATGGAGGACTGTGTGTTAATGCATCCAATGTGGTGCCTCTATGACCTTGATGGATTCTGGAGGACTGTGTGGTTGATGCATCCAATATGGTGCCTCTATGACCTTGATGGTGGTTATGGAGGTGTGTCATGTGACGTATTCCTTCCAGAACGTTGTCTTCCCAATGAACTCTCTGAACCTCTCTCTGTCTTGGGCGATGTGGCTTGCATTTTCTAGCGATGTATTCATGTTATCTTTAATGTCGTCAGTCCATCATTTTCTTGGTCTGCCCTTTCTCCTCTACCCAGGTACTCTTCCCTCCATTATTTGTCTTTCTAAACAGTTATGTCTCTTTATATGACCAAACAGGCGTAGATTAATTTTTGTTATAGTGTTTATTAACCAACACTCTGGAATATTCAATGTGTTTATAATATCTGAGTTTCTGATTTTATCCTTCCATGATATTCTAAGTATCTTCCTGTAGTATTTCAGCTCGAAGGTGTTGATCCTCTTTGCCGCTGTTTTACTTAGAGTCCATGTTTCACAGCTGTATGTTGCAACCGGAAAAATAAAAGTTCGTAACATTAGCACTTTCGTTTCTATTTTGTTGTTTTTCCTTATGTTTTTCAGCCGTGTTATTTTGCAATATGCCATTGCCAATCTCTTCCTTATTTTTGCCATGCAGTCTCCTGCACCGTTGATGTTTGCTCCTAAGTATTCAAATTTATCCACACATTCTATCTCGGTATTGTCTATTCTGATTTTTGGTTGTTGTGTTGTTATATCTGTTGACATGATTTTTGTTTTCTGCGCGTTTAAATGCAAATTTTGTGCTTCGCTATATTTCTTTATGGAGGTTATGGAGGACTGTGTGTTAATGCATCCAATGTGGTGCCTCTATGACCTTGATGGATTCTGGAGGACTGTGTGTTAATGCATCCAATGTGGTGCGTCTATGACCTTAATGGATTATGGAGGACTGTGTGTTGATGCATCCAATGAGGTACCCCTACAACCCTGATGGGTATGGAGAAGTCTGTGTGTTGATTCATCCAAAGTGGTAAACTTATGACCCTGACGAGTTATGGAGAACTCTAGGTTGATGCATCTCATGTGGTACCCCTACAACCCTGACGTATGGATGGATAGATTGATAACTCAATATCTGTTAGGAGAGACTGTCAGAGTGTTATGACATCAGTTCATGGCTTGGCCAACAAAATATATATTTCCAAAATTATATAAATTTGGTAACCTGTAAGGTTCCTCTGTCAGCCATTTTCTTGATATCTTCTCCACCCCAGAATGCACCAGATGGAATATATAAACCATGTGATTTAGCAGCCTCACATAGTTTTAGTTCCAGACTAGGATCTGCCAAAGCTGTTGGGGAGCCAATCTGTTGAGTGGACAAAATTACAGTTATCTCATCTTAGTTATTGCTGTTTATTATCTAGAGCAGTGTTTCACAACATGCCCCACATGAGGGCAATTTGATTGTTCAGGGGGGGGGGGGCAATTCGAACACAAATTAATGGGAATAATTCAATTTTTGAAAATATGTATAGGGGGTGGGGGCCATCATTACATGGGGGGGGGGGGGGCATCAGAATTTTAAAAAGACTTAAGTGGGGCATGGTAAAAAGAAGGTTGGGAAGCACTGATCTAGAGCTCCTGAGTTTTAAACTCTTTAGCAGCAAACACCAATTTCAGGAATCTGCAAGTGTGTTCTAACTATTGTAGTTAAGAGTGTCTGAGTATCAGAGAGTCTGGTAGCACATTTCAGGAATCTGCAAATGTATCATATCTATTGTATTGTGAAGAGTGTTAGTGGTTGTTGGAGGGTCTGGGAAAGCACATTTCAAGAATCTTCAAGAATATTCTAACTATTGTATTGTGAAGAGTGAAGTGATTGTTGGATTGTGATAGTTGAAGAGTGATTGTTGTAGCACATTTATTCTCTCTGATAAGAGTTTTCAGCATTCCAACAACATATGTTGTACTGTTTCTTCTGCCTGGGTCATATTTCAGCAATTTCGTTCTTGTGTGGGGTGTATCATGTTTGTAAATTTTTGTTGAGTCTGGTGTGTTCTATTCTCAGTTGGAAAATTGTGCTTTATTCCCTACGTTTTAGTTTGTTAGTGTCATTCATGTCTAGATGAGCCATTTATTTGAATTTCTATGCTCATTTTTGTATGGACTGGAAGGTTTTGGTTTACTGCCATTATTGCACTTGACTGCCACAGGTCTAAATAAACATCAAATAAACATCTATTTCTAAATTGATTGCTTCCCATTGGTGTATTTTGTATCCTCAGTTGTTCCCCGTGGCTATGATAAATTTCATTTTACATTACAATGTATTTCATTAAATATGTTTTGTATGGACTGGAAGGTTTTGGTTTACTGCCATTATTGCACTTGACTGCCACAGGTCTTTGAAAAATTATGAAAATTTATTTCTCGACCATGAACACTGTCATCACATCTTCCATATTTTATTGTCACAAGTGTACTACTACTTGATCTAAGTGTTGCCTTCTAACACTGGGCTGTTTTTACAGTAGACATTGTACTTAATAAATTGGTCTTACGTCACTGAGGGATTGCTCACTGATCACACAGTCATGGACTATGTAGCCTGACAACTTGGTTGTTTAGACCAGCCATTGTCATCGTATAGTTAGTAATTTTTAAATTCTGCTTGTGTTCATTCTCAAACTACCACAGGATCTCTCTTGCAGCAGGATTTTCCTACTAAATGTCCAGCAGGATTTAGTCTGGAGAATGGAAATGTTTTGCGCCACCGTTTCATATGCACCCAACACATATGGTGTCTATGGTAGTTAATTAGTCAAAAGATTATCTTCACTGCACATTGAATCATCGGTCCAAGATGCTCAGATCTCCTCCTCAGGATATTCCTCCATGTGTAGTGACTGACTACACCTATTCTGTGTTGGTTTACCTGTCTCCTTTGGTTACCTACATAATGCCTCTCTTGTGACATGGTATTCTCACAGTCTGATCAGGGCTACAGATTCACAAGCATTTGTTACATCTATCGCACATCCTCAACTGTATACTGTGCTGCTTAGTTTTGTAGACATGTTGGAACTGAGAGGTACAGATATATTGTTAGTTTTGGGGAAATCAATTCTCATTCAATCTTGGTCTACACAGCATCTTAATTTCCACAGCCCAGAGTCAATGCCTAAAATGCTAGCCATATGTTTCGCATCAGCTTCTAAACTGTTACCAAGATGTACGATCAGGCCATTGGCGTGAATAAAACAGTGACACAATGTATTTCTGTTCTCTGGGCTACATGCTTCTTTAAATCTAGTAGAACCATTGTCCTGCTACAAAAGAGATCCAGTGGGAACATGAGAATGTATCCTGAAAAAAAAACCCCATAGTTTTCATCCTCATTTTCTATCCTAATTGTGCTCACATGATCTACATCAGCTCCGACAGACGAGCAACATCCTAAATACTGTAAATCAGTCTGAGAAAATTAACAAAGACAGACAGGGAAGTGTTAGCAAGAAAATAACGGAATAACATCGAATTAGAAAATATATATTGTAAAGATGAGAATGAATTCTACGTTTAAGTTTTAAAATCTTAATTTTTAGTGTAACTATGACCCACACCTGTTTGTCGGATTCTCTTTGGCATTTTGGTTATTAGTTGCTATATTCTAGTTATTGGTGGCTATATTCTGGTTATTGGTGGCTATATTCTGGTTATTGGTGGCTATATTCTTATTATTGGTTTTGTTCAACAATAACACTATGTCTTCTCGTGTTTACTTCTTCATGGTTCACTATAATAACATGTTTGTTTTTGTGATCTCATCCATTTGAATGTAAATATAATTGTTTACGGAAAGCGTCAATATTTTTCTCCTGTCAAAGATTCATTTTTATATTTCTCTCTGGCATTTTGGTTAGTAGTTGCTATATTCTAATTATTGGCTGTTATAATTTTGATTATTGGTTGCTATATTCTGGTAATTGGTGGTTATATCCTGGTTATTGGTTGCTATATTCTGGTTATTTACTGCTATATTCTAGTTATTTGCTGCTATATTCTGGTTATTGGTAGCTATATTCTGGTTATTAGTTACTATATTCTAGCTATTGGTTGCTATATTCTGGCTATTTTCAGCTATATTCTGATTATTAGTTGCTTTATTCTGATTATTGGTTTCTATATTCTGGTTATTGATGGCTATATTCTGGTTATTTGTGGACATATTCTGGTTATTGGTTGCTATATTCTGATTATTAGAATTAAGCCATTCTGATGGAGGAAAATTATTCAAGCACATTTTGTAAATTAAACAGGATAACACAAACATTTTACGACAAAAAATGATATAAAGAAGACTAAAATAATAATGATTTTGCCTGTGTGTTCCATGGGCCCGAAAGGGAGCAAAGAATGTCAACACTATTGCCTGCATGCACATCATAAGAGGCGACCAAGAAGGTTTTGGGGTGAATTTGGCTGCACCGTCCCATAGGGGTCAAAATGATTCAGAAACTATGCTGAAGTCAGGTAAAAAGGCACAGATATCACAGTCAAGCTGTAAACCAAGATACAATGCTTTCCGTTCTCCCGGCCTACATCCTGCTAATCTGCAAATGTTTCTAACAAACGCAGAAGATAATTATTTCATTTACAAATTTTAAATCATCCAGTATTGTTATGGTCTGAAAAGGAAGCAAAGATTAGAACACTGTAATCTGCTATGCATGTTGCAAGAGGCGACTAAACAGATTTGGGGTGTGGTTGGCCATCCAATCCCATAAACAGTTAAAAAAGATTTTAAAAAACCAAGATTAAGATGTATGTATTGGGCCAAAACATACAAATATCACAGCCAAACTAAACAATGACATAACACATTTTGTTTTTCAGGCCTACACCCTGCTAACCAGCAGGATTTAGAGAATGAACATAGAAATAGAAATATAAAATGAATCTTTGACAGGAGAAAAATATTGAAGCTTTCCATAAACAATTATATTTACACTCAAATGGATGAGATCACACACAAAAATGATGTAATTTAAATGAAATTATAGTGAACCCAGAAGAAGGAAACACGAGAAGAGACAGTATTATTGTTGGACAGATGTAGTTACCATCATCACATACCATGTAATCTGCATGCGAGAGAAACATTGCACCATATTGACTGGAGATGTCTGGGTGGGCTACCTCCACGATCAGATCAGCATGGCTGAGAAGAGGGAACAACATTGATGAGAATATGAAACAACATTGTTGAGAATATGAAACAACATTGATGAGAACATGAAACAACATTGATGAGAATATGAAACAACATTGTTGAGAATATGAAACAACATTGTTGAGAATATGAAACAACATTGTTGAGAATATGAAACAACATTGTTGAGAATATGAAACAACATTGATGAGAATATGAAACAACATTGTTGAGAATATGAAACAACATTGTTGAGAATATGAAACAACATTGTTGAGAATATGAAACAACATTGTTGAGAATATGAAACAACATTGTTGAGAATATGAAACAACATTGTTGAGAATATTCTCAACATTGTTGAGAATATGAAACAACATTGTTGAGAATATGAAACAACATTGTTGAGAATATGAAACATCATTGTTGAGAATATGAAACAACATTGTTGAGAATATGAAACAACATTGTTGAGAATATGAAACAACATTGTTGAGAATATGAAACAACATTGTTGAGAATATGAAACAACATTGTTGAGAATATGAAACAACATTGATGAGAACATGAAACAACATTGTTGAGAATATGAAACAACATTGTTGAGAATATGGAACAACATTGTTGAGAACATGAAACAACATTGTTGAGAATATGAAACAACATTGTTGAGAATATGAAACAACATTGATGAGAATATGAAACAACATTGATGAGAATATGAAACAACATTGTTGAGAATATGAAACAACATTGTTGAGAATATGAAACAACATTGTTGAGAATATGAAACAACATTGATGAGAATATGAAACAACATTGTTGAGAATATGAAACAACATTGATGAGAATATGAAACAACATTGATGAGAATATGAAACAACATTGTTGAGAATATGAAACAACATTGATGAGAATATGAAACAACATTGATGAGAATATGAAACAACATTGATGAGAATATGAAACAACATTGATGAGAATATGAAACAACATTGTTGAGAATATGAAACAACATTGATGAGAATATGAAACAACATTGATGAGAATATGAAACAACATTGTTGAGAATATGAAACAACATTGTTGAGAATATGAAACAACATTGTTGAGAATATGAAACAACATTGATGAGAATATGAAACAACATTGTTGAGAATATGAAACAACATTGATGAGAATATGAAACAACATTGATGAGAATATGAAACAACATTGTTGAGAATATGAAACAACATTGATGAGAATATGAAACAACATTGATGAGAATATGAAACAACATTGATGAGAATATCAAACAACATTAATGAGAATATGAAACAACATTGTTGAGAATATGAAACAACATTGATGAGAATATGAAACAACATTGATGAGAATATGAAACAACATTGATGAGAATATGAAACAACATTGATGAGAATATGAAACAACATTGATGAGAATATGAAACAACATTGATGAGAATATGAAACAACATTGATGAGAATATGAAACAACATTGATGAGAATATCAAACAACATTGATGAGAATATCAAACAACATTGATGATGACATGGAACAACATTGTTGAGAATATGAAACAACATTGTTGAGAATATGAAACAACATTGATGAGAATATCAAACAACATTGTTGAGAATATGAAACAACATTGTTGAGAATATGGAACAACATTGTTGAGAATATGAAACAACATTGTTGAGAATATGAAACAACATTGTTGAGAATATGAAACAACATTGATGAGAATATGAAACAACATTGATGAGAATATGAAACAACATTGTTGAGAATATGAAACAACATTGTTGAGAATATGAAACAACATTGTTGAGAATATGAAACAACATTGATGAGAATATGAAACAACATTGTTGAGAATATGAAACAACATTGATGAGAATATGAAACAACATTGATGAGAATATGAAACAACATTGTTGAGAATATGAAACAACATTGATGAGAATATGAAACAACATTGATGAGAATATGAAACAACATTGATGAGAATATGAAACAACATTGATGAGAATATGAAACAACATTGTTGAGAATATGAAACAACATTGATGAGAATATGAAACAACATTGATGAGAATATGAAACAACATTGTTGAGAATATGAAACAACATTGTTGAGAATATGAAACAACATTGTTGAGAATATGAAACAACATTGATGAGAATATGAAACAACATTGTTGAGAATATGAAACAACATTGATGAGAATATGAAACAACATTGATGAGAATATGAAACAACATTGTTGAGAATATGAAACAACATTGATGAGAATATGAAACAACATTGATGAGAATATGAAACAACATTGATGAGAATATCAAACAACATTGATGAGAATATGAAACAACATTGTTGAGAATATGAAACAACATTGATGAGAATATGAAACAACATTGATGAGAATATGAAACAACATTGATGAGAATATGAAACAACATTGATGAGAATATCAAACAACATTGATGAGAATATCAAACAACATTGATGAGAATATCAAACAACATTGATGATGAAATGGAACAACATTGATGGGGACACAAAACAATACTGATGAGAACATGCTAATCTGTGAAGCTAGTAAGTTTCTTAAAAAAAATCACTCCATCATTATAAACACAATCAGACTTACACCAATCTTTGATAACACTACAACTTCTCATAGTTCTCTAGTATTCTATACTCATTCAGACGTACACACCAATCTTTGAAGGTACTAAGGTCTCTCAAAATCAGACTGTCAGAAACTTTTCCTTCCAGGGTCTCAGGTGAACGATTCCATACAAATGCAAGCTGAACATCATCTCGCTGTTCAATTTCTGACACAAGATACTGACCTGGTGCAGAAGAAAAGGCAAGTAGAGAATAAGCATAAATTCAGAACATGGCACCAGGTTAGATGGAACAGACTTTCAACATAAATTCAAACTACAATGATCTCCTGTATATGGAATCTACATTCTCAGTGGTCAAACAGCATTTTAAAATATGAATGAGAAAATTCCAGAAATAAATTTTATAAAACTATGCACAGATTCCATTTCAGCTAGTCCAGGTTTTTAACAAAATTATGGTTCTCCTGTTAGCTGGGCTCACACATTTGTTTGTTTTTATATATTACACAATCATATTTTTTAGATAAACCTTGCTGACAGCACATGTTAATTTCATGCCTTTTTTCATTCCCCCCCCCCTCAAATTGCTTCTTTGAATGAATATTATGAACAATAATGATTATGAACAATAACTATTATAAACAATTATGAACAATAACTTCCCCTCAAATAGCATGAATATTATGAACATACCGCAACAGAGAGGGCAGTACCTTTTCTACGGGCTAAAGGAATTCTTTTTCTTATAGTCCATGTGGTGTGATGTTGGTTATCATGTCTTTCTACTGCCTTCTGTTTCGCGTGTTGGCAATCATTTTCTATACTGATAGTCTACCATTCTACAATGCTAGGTTGTCAATCATGTTCTCTCTTGGTCTTCATCTACTCTTCTTGTTCTTAAACTTGCTTTTTGCTACGAATTGTTCCATATTTCCTCTTCTCATGATGTGTCAATAAAATGTGGACTGTCTCTTTATGATGCAGGAAAGCAGCACTCTTTTTAAATTAACTTCTTTAAGATATCTTCATTACACTTTTTATCTGTCCATGGTCTTCTTAACACTCCTCTATAAAACCACATCTCTGCTGCCTCAATGTAACTTTTCACCATTCTGCTGAGTGTCCAAGATTCACTTCCATACAACAGAATTGGTTCTATATAACATCTACTCCAGTGTTCATTCTCAAACTCTTGCTGGATGTCTCTTGTAGTAAGACTATGGTCCAACTAGATTTCCAGTAAGATAGAGTCCAGAGAATGGAAATGAGCTGTGTCACTGTTTTATTTGTGCCAATGGCCTGACACATCCATCTTTGAGGATATATAACATCAAAAAACTTTCTCACCTCAATTAACAAAGATATATTACATAAGATAGTCTTCATCTTGTGAAATATTGCCTTTGCTGGGAAATTCTACAATTTATTATCTAGAGGTATACTCATCATCATCAGGTGCCATGCCGGGTGGCGTAGGCGGTCATGGCTCTCCACAGCTCTCTGTCCACAGTATTATGTATCAAAGTCGTTGTTGTTTCTTTGCCGTGCCAGGTTGTCAAACTGTCTAATATTTTCTCACATTGTCGCCCTCTGTCTCTGGTGCCTTCAATCTTGCCTGTTGTGATTATGTTCTCTAAACCTGCCTGTCTCATGAAGTGGCCAAAAAAAGAAGATTGCCTTTTTCTTATATTGTTGATTAAGGTCCGTTTCGCATTTAACTCTTTTAACACCTCTACATTAGTTTTTAAGGTATACTACCTGTGTTAAATTTTGCACCTTGTCATCCAATGTAGATATATTATACATGCAATAGAATCTGTTGGAAGTGCAATATGCAAACATAATAATAACTTATTTCACATAAACATCTATTTCTAAATTGATTGCTTCCCATTGGTGTATTTTGTATCTTCAGTTGTTCCCCGTGGGTATGATAAATTTCATTTTACATTACAATGTATTTCATTAAATATGTGTGCCAGTTAATAGGAATTACCCCATAAAATTCAAATATCAAACTTTGCATGTAGAAGGTCTGCGGGTCTTACCTGTGGTCTACCAGACAAACCAGAACACTACATTATACTTCCAGTGGGTAGAATATAGCAAGACTTTTCTTCTAGTGAAAATCCCTCCAACATTCATCTTTACAGTTACATATTCCATGTTGTATGTTCTGTTGTCCCACACTCATGGGTTACATGCATGTCTTGCCTCAATTTTTACTTTTGTCTTCTATCTAATAATCCCCAGGAATGACAAAGAAATACAGTTCAGCAAACATTGCATCTTTGTTCTTTTGTGGCAAAAGACTCCCAAGAGGCGGGGGATGCCAGATGCACCATCACTGAAGATGCTTCAAAAGATCTGACAGAAGAATGAAGAAATAAGTTTGATCAGAAGTATAAATCCAATTCCAGATCAGGGGACTACAGAATATTTCACCAATTTTCTAAATGTGAAGGAAGTTAGATATTATACACAGGTTCATTTCAAGCTTGTTACAGTGCACACAATTGTCGTGCCGTCAAATTATGTCCCTAGGAGACTATGTTGCCAAAAAAAACAAAAGAGCTAATTGTAGCGGAGATTAAATTATGTCATGATTTAATACCACGACTGGACATTAGAGAAGAAGGAAAGATCCTAGAGTTTGGGGGGGGGGGTGTTAAGGCTAGGGTTAGATCTAATTCTAATTCAAACACCCACAACCCACCTCCTAAACTCTATCTCAAGGGTTATCAATTGAAGGCAAGTTTAGCAGTTTAGATATGGCAGCCATTTCGCTAATACAAATTAACTGGTAGAGTGACGTCACAAAATACTCACAGAGCTACATCACAAACTACTAAAAAATTGTAATCGGTTACTTAAAACTGTGAACGAGGTAGGCACCTGATCTGGGATTGGACTGAGGTATATGTTGTTCGTCCATCACAAGTGATGATGACCATTTGTTACATTCACTTTTGAAAATTCAATTTTAGTTATGTCCTTGATTATGAGTTCGTAGATGGCTAATGAGCCCTATTCGAGTTGTAAATGTCCTTGGACAGTTTGGACATGGAATAACGACTGTAGACGGATCTTGGTCTATCCGTGACTTTCTAGCTGCTCTCCGCTGTTGAGCTGCTGCATTTCATTATATACCGAGGTATATACCACACTCTTAACAGGATGTGATAATCTTGGGATACTGAGTACTGAAATGTATCCTTATGGGGACGAAACATACATCCACAAATCCCCCCCCCATGAGTTTTCTTGACCCTGCTTCCAGTATCTCAAGATTAGGACATTCACTCAAGGTAGAGATGTTCCTCCTTACCATTCAGGATCCTTGGTGAGGGCATCAAGATTAGACAAGAAAGTATGGTAGACAAGAAAAGAGAAAGAAGGAGAGAACTGGGTATACCACCAAGCACTCAGTCATTCCCATAGCCAGCTGTGTTTTGAAACAGTGGTACCCTGTGAAGGTGTTGCTATGGGTGTGTTTGTGCATGATGCCTTTTATGCAAGAAGCTTCATATCAGCCAAACAGTAGCTTTCACAGAAATCAGCTGCACATGGACTGTCATGGAGTGCTTCATGAAGTCCTTGTCTGTAAGCGCGACGTCCAGCTCAGACCCTACATGTTCCATCCACTCCCTTTGAAATAACAAATAGTATTGTCAGAAAGGCTATAAGCAGTCAAGGGCTACAGCTAAAAAGATTACGATACTTCATCATAAAAAAATGTAACTATTGCAATCAAGCTGATGCAACAAATTCCATTTTATGGACTACATCTGCTAAAAGACAGAAGTTTTTGAACGAACACTGAAGAAGATCTGACAGTAAAGAATGAAATAGATCTTTAACCAACAATCAAATGTATGACTGTAGTGCATAACATGAAGTGGTTGGAGGAACAACTTAAGTGTAATTACCTAAATGCCCATAACCTATGATACCAACTTTTCTCGCCATAACACAATAATTGCACCGTAATCAGCAGAGATAAAGTCCAGTCATTCTGCAACAGAATTTGTAATAGTCAAACAAAATACAGTGTAATCCTTCTAAAGCACATTCCTTTATAACAAATTTCCTATATAACAACTTTTAAAAATCCCCAATTATATTTTTTCTATATTGTTTGTACTGTATAGCCTTTAGCAAATTTCTATTATTACATACATATTTTGTTGGTTTGGACCAAGTTGTTATAGCTTCCACTATATAAACATTCTACTGCATTACAAAGAAGATTATAATGTGAAATATTGGAATAAAAATTCAGCCCAATATTTCAATTTATCTAAATATTTAGTGAGTGGAAGACTACAGTAAGATTGAGTACCATATGATAAGTCAATATAGAAACAAAAATATAAAAAGGGTTACTAGGGTAAATAGCAGTTGAACAATAAGCATACACAGGATTAATGTTTTGTCCAAAGGGTCTTTATCAAGAGACAAACAAACACAGAACGGAACCACAAAATCCAACAGAGACTACATCGCACTGGTTCGTGCACTGACTTCGCATATGAGTCATCCTGGGTTCATTCCTCAGTTGAGGCGGAAATGTTTTTCAGACCGCAATGGTTCCTGGGTCAATGCAGCCTTAACTGGGAACCAGATCTGTTCGGGAAGTAAAGACTGCACGGGAGAGGAGATGGCTACTGCCCTCATATAGCAGAGCTTCTGAAATGTGAGATTGCTAATATCTCACACCTCTACAGCAGTTAAATGTTATGGGTTACCTTCACTTTTTACTTACCAGCAAGCAGTGCCATAGAAACTTATAGATATGAAATAGAACCTCCCAAAAGATGAAGAAAGACAAGAACAGAAATGTGATCGCATGATGAGAAATTACAGTAGAATATATATATGTTGTACTCAGAAAAGTGATGAACATAAAATGGCATGATAAACATCCAGGATACAACAATCTTGGATGGAGCTGAAAGGGCATATCTCTAGTATTGACACAACTAGAAATATTCACAAACTCAATAAAAAATATCATAGTTTATATGCTGGATCATCTTTCATCTAATTTTCTTTTTATAGTAAGATCAACAATCTCTCAAGGTGAACACAAAAAGCATTTATGAGACCAACTCAATCCTCACGAAGAAAGTCTTCGCTGTATGCTACATCATGGCACATGAGAAGAGATGATGCAAGATTAAACTGGCAATCAATAAAAGGTAATACTGCTGTAAAATTGTATGAAAAGACTGTATGATAGTGTGTTGTCGTCATCCAGTAAGACTACATTATCTGTGTTCTACGTAAGTACTATTTGCAAGATTAAACTGCATGGTGCGCCCGTGTGTTGCCGGAGCCCGAAAGGGGAGCAAAGAATAGCAACACTGTTTACCTTCCACACATGTCGTAAAAGGCGACTAAGGAGGTTGTGGGATGGAGTTGGCTATCCCATTCCATATAGGGTCAGTGAAACAAAGCCATGCTGAAGTCGGATGTGTCAGGCAGAAAGGCGCAGATATCGCAGCAGTGCTGTAAATTATGACACAACGCATTCCGTTCTCCGGACTACATCCTGCTAATCTGCAGGAATTTGAGAACGAACGCAGAAGAAGAAACTGCATAGTGGTAATTTATTCCCAAGGGTGTAAAAATGTATGAGTTATAGAAGACAGTGGCCTCTACAGGGATGCTGATACAATGCTTTGTTAAAAAGGGAATTTGGGAGCAAGGGTGTGCTTGCCAAATTAAAAAAGGTGTTCACTTCATTTTGGGGAAAAGCACAATTCTATATTTTTCTTGGTTTTATTGTAATAAGCGTGTCACCATTATTTTGCTGTTTATGATATAGTTACTATATCTAGTAATCTATCTATGTTATGCATCCTTCATGAACCAAATTGCAGACACTGCAACGCACAAGAAGAGACTGTTGAACACCTACTACTGCAGTGCCCAAAACTAACAGACATCCGACAAGAACTATTACCACCACTTCCAGCTATACACAACACACTCTACACAACTGCACCACAATAGAGGAAAACCTGTGCATTCACCAGAAGGGCTATGGGCTGTCAAGAGCTTCCTGCTCACAGTGAAAGGGATTGATTCATCATCATTATGTTATGTGTCATTTGGAGAATGTTGTCCTCACTGTCACTCTGTAAGCCTCTCTGTTATGTGCAAGCTGCCTAGCCTCTTCCGATATCATTTTTAGAAGGTCCTCGATATTCTGTGTTCATCGCAGTTGTGGTCTGGAACTTTTCTCTCCATGATTAATCTTTCTATATCATTGTCTCCTTAAATGTCCCAAATATGTTAGCTTGTGCTTTTGGCAGTTTTGAGGAGCCAGTCTTCTTCTATGTTCAGGTCTTTGTGAATATCTGCATTGGTTCATCTTTCTATCCATGATATTCTTAGCACCTTTCAATAACATTTCATATGCCAATATTTTATTTTCCATTGCCCATGTCTCACAACTATAAGTTGCCACTTAGGCCTATCTAGTAATATTACAATAGGGCCTAGCATTTAATTTTTCAGAAAAAAAGAGGAGGGGCTGAAAAATGTAAACAATCCTCTCAAAGGACAAACAAATTAATTCACATAGGAAGCATGAGGATAAATGAAAAAAATAATTAGGCCCTATAGAATTGAATACCATTCTACTGGGTGTCATTTGTTGTTGCAATAGTCCTTGTCTCGATTGGTTCGTTCTCAGTGACTTTAGTACACAGGTTGAAAGTCTTGACAAGATATTATCTTATCAAGGCGATGCGGTGCCGCTAGAGCGGACCTGGTTCAATTCCCGTTAGAATTGATGGTAAATTTTTCGTATCAGTGTACACTGCGCGTGTAACACAAATGGATACCGTGACGTCAGATCTCCCGACACAAACCACATTTATAAATCTAACTTTTATAACTAATTTATTTTTTAAATTTATAACTGATCCTAACCCTTATTCCTAACTCTATTTTAAATATAAATTCTACAAATCACACTGCAAAGGTTAGGTAATACCTCGAAACCTGAGCGAAGGTCACAGTGTACACCGATTCATGAAATCTGCCGAATTGACTTACTTAAGCGAAGAACCCATAATAGAAATATGAAATATTAAATATGTATTTTAAATATGTGATGCAAATGCATGTGCTATAATACATCGGAACCAGTCAGAAAACTCAGTCACAAACAACTGTAAGTGACGTATTAATTATTGTCACGGATTAAATTACTGATTAATAATTACTACGACTACAGGGGTGCAAAGGGAACACATTGCTCTAGGCGGACCCACGGTTAGCAGATAACCAAGATCCCAAATGTACCTCCACGCGGTGCACCCTGGAAACATAAATACAACAGCTCGAGCTGATTCTGGCCAAATCATTTGGGGATCGTGTCCGAGAATGTGGAGGTAGCAGATGGAAAGAGATTTGACTGCACAAGAGACAGACAATATCTCCGACACCACCAGCATCACCACATATAGTGACACTGTCGACATACAGTGAAGCTAGTCAGTCCAGTCCGAACATTGGAGGGGTGGCCAATGTAAAATGCACGTAAAGGTAGATGCATGGCGAGAGACAAATAGATTTCATACAGAGTACAATGAAACAATGAAAGGGCAGAACAGCGCTAGAGGGCAGCGCGAACTGCAAATAGAAAGTGAAAAGTCCCTAGGAAAGGGGAACTACAAGCTCTGTCAGCTCGAGACAAGCTTCTAGTTACGTGTGTTTCTTACAGGCAGAGACCCAGACCCATCCATTAGCATTTGGTAAAGCAAGAAGACCTAACCCAACTCTTATGTCGAGCCTTCCTAAACCGGAAATATGCTCGCGAAGAGAAATGGGTTCTGTACCCGATGGGCTTAGGCAAGAAAGGGACAACGATGGTAGTCCTGGCCCAACTCTACTGTCAAGGTTTCCTATAACGGAAGTACACTTGCAGAGAGAAAGGGTTCCGTACCCGATGGGCTCAGGCACAAAAATGGACGATTTAGCCCTGGCCCAACTCTACTGTCAGGTTTTCCTACACCGGAAATACACTTGAAGAGAGAAAGGGTTCAGTACCTGATGGGCTCAGGCGCTATTGGGACAAGGACGCTCAGCTCGAGAACGCCTTGCTCTCAAACGCGTGGTGTGAGACTCGAACTCGGACAAGGGGTACACGATGTCGGTGAATGACACCTTGGCTAAGAGGGCGAAAGAGCCAGGGTCCAACTCCTCTGTTGAGTTCTTCCCCTTAAGGAACCAGGCTCACGGATGAGAAACGGTTCAGTACCCAATGGGCACAGGCACAGCACGTCCAATTACACGAGGCAAGTTCATAGACAGTGGAACACCTCATGCGAGTCAGACGAGAGCAAAAATCGTCTGGCGAAGAGTCGCCACTACGCGTGCCTGGAGTCAGATATAGAGGCTATCACAGGCTAAGGGTAGCCAACCCGAATTGTCAAGGCATGTCGAAATCGGATGTGCTAGGCCTACAAGGCGCATAACGGTGGCACAACGTAATCACGCTCCCGGCGGAAATCGCACGGATATCCGTGATGGTTACAATGGAGCGAACGAAAAACAAACAAACAAACTACGACTACAGCGTGAATGTGAACAGAACCACTTAGTTGAAGAAGTGGTTACTCAGTACTGGTTATTTTTCATAATTGAACTCTCAATTGTTTACTCAACTGACTGGCTTACTTTAACCAGAAGACACCGAAAACCACCAGCACACATACTGACATACCATTCTATGTTCTCGGGAGAAGGGACTGTACATATAGTACATATACATCTTTGTGCGAAATATTGTGAATTATTTCATAAATAACAAACATGAAACAAACAAATAACTAACATGGCACGAAGATTTTCGAAAACGTCTAAAGATCTCAAAGGGACGTTACTCTGGTATACTGCCTTCTCTTCTGGTGCTATGAAAGTTCAAGTATCTGACAAACGTTTGTAGTTTGTAAGTTTCACACCGTATACACACATTTACTAGCATTGTCATCATATCGATTACTTTACCAGTAGTAATTAGTCTTTAATGGTCATAAAACATACGCCTACGAGAAGTAATGCTATTTTATAAAATAATAATAATTATGATGCAGAAATCCAGGCAATTACTGTGGCAGCTAAAAAACTGCTGAACTCCAACTCTGACCTACAGCCTGTGGTATTCCTGACAGATGCAAGGTCAGTGCTTCAAGCTCTCCAGTCTGGAAAACTAACAGACTTGAAAAAACTACTTAGCGAATTGTCTTACCAGTATAGGGTAACCATGCAGTGGATACCCTCTCACTGTGGAATACCAGGAAATGAAAAAGCAGACCAACTGGCTAAGGAAGGTGCTGCCGAAGATCAACCAGATATACCAATCACCTACCATCAGAAAAAACAGATGATCAAGTCAATAAGAAAGCCACAAACACCAACACAAGATGACTATCACATTATGAACAGATCAGAACAAGTTATAATTCTACGTCTCAGAACAGGACACAACCGACTCCGCAGTCACATGTATACAAAGTTCAAGATTGGCAACACGGCCATGTGTACATGTGGACAGGCAGTACAGAGTGCCAAACATATACTTCAAGAGTGTTCTGAGCATGAAACGCTGAGGCAGACATATTGGCCAGAGGAAACAACACTGGAATCAAAGCTCTATGGGACACTGTATGAACTACAAAAGACAGTGAGTTTTATTAAGGAGACAGAATTGCAGATATAGACATGTTTCAAGTGAACGAAAGAAGAAGAAGAAGAAATAAAATAATACTTTGCAAGTATTTTGCTAACTATCTATTTTTATCGTAACCCGTCAGGGTCGTAGGGGTAGGCCTACCTGACCTGACAGACATTCACATTATTCACACTGAACGAATGAATGCATCAACCACACATTGACAATCCTTCAGCGATTTCTATCTTCAACTACGGTGTTAGGAAATATCTTGCTCTGTCCAGTCCTTAATGCTGTCTGTGCATGCTTTTATTCGCCCTCGTGACTCCTCTGCTTCTTCCACCTTTGACACGTTCCTTCTTCAGTATTGAGTATTGTCTTCTTCGTTCGTTCTCAAACTCCTGCAGATTAGCAGGATGTAGTCCGGAGAACGGAATGCGTTGTGTCATAGTTTACTTACAGCATTGCCGTGATATCTGCGCCTTTCGGCATGACACATCTGACTTCAGCATGGCTTTGGGTCACTAACCCTATATGGGATGGGACAGCCAACTCCATCCCATAACCTCCTTAGTTGCTTTTTACGACATGCGTGGAAGGTAAACAGTGTTGCTATTCTTTGCTGCCCTTTCAGGCCTGGCAACACACGGGTGTCAGTATTGTCTAATCATTTGATTAAGTAAGGACCTAGTCAGCTAACTATAACTTTATAGTATTGAATCATGTCCCCGCCGAAGACGGATGTGTCGGTCCATTGGTACAAATAAAACGGAGACAATGCATTTCCATTCTCTGGACTACATCCTGCTGGAAATCTAGTATTATCATAGGTAAAGCATGAAACAGGGTAATAAAGTTTTGCTAATAATACGAAACATACATAGACGCACACACAAATCGAAGTTTTGACCGAAAGACCTTTATCAAGGATAACATACATATATAAATCATAAACGACAAGTATGGACGACACAACTTGCGGTTTTTTTCCGTTCACAACAGACATTTCATTAGACATGTGAACGCAATTTGTGTTGTCCGTACTTGTCGTTTGTGATTTATATATATAGGTATGTTCCATGGCAGCAACCTGCCATTGGGGATGAAGGTAACTTTTTATGTACAAAGCTGCAGCTACTATTAGGTGTGGTGGCTAGTTCCCTTTCTTGCTGTCTTTACCTCCCCTAACTCATGCGTCAGGTACTCATTTACAGCTGAGTCTACTGGAGGAGTGGTCATGTCAAGCGAGAAATCACAACTTGGACTTTTGTTCCGGACATGGTTTCAAACCTGACACTGACAACCCAGTGATAGAAAGCAAGCTCACTATCAACTAGACTACCATGCTCCTCCTTATATATGTAGGCCCTATGTTATCCTTGATAAAGTACTGTCGGTCGAAACATCGATTTGTGTGTGTGTCTATGTGTGTTTCGTATTATTAGCAAAACTTTATTACCCTGATTCACGCTTTACCTGTTGGACTTCAGTTTTGCGCAGTGAGTACATATTTTCGATTTTCCGTAGTATCATAGTCCTGCTACAAGAGAGATTCAGCGTGAGTTTGAAAATGAACGCTGAAGAAGAATCATGTCAGCGTACATGTCAAAACCATGCAAGATTTCATCATTTCACTATTGAAAGTAAGGATTTTTATGAACCTGTATTCAACAGGTCAAAACAGTTGAGTTAAAGATGAATGAATTTTTGTCAATGACAACTTGTGTAGGGCCTAGTTGTAGTACACTCTACACTCAACTGTACTCTACTTTGTTTCTTTGTTTATCATAGTTTATGGTGCAATATGTCATCTTATTTATTAATTTATCTAATGATGACAGGGTTGTTTAATTATGGTACATTTATTTAGAGTAGAATTGTATAGGCTTAATATCAATATGAGATTTGTAAAATATAAATCTTGAGCAGCATTTGAAAATAAAATAATGTAGGCCTATCGTGAGCCTACTGTAGGTTTAGCCACTCCATAAATTCAGACAAAGATTCTTTTGTGATCGAAACATCGTTTTCTTACTTATTCCCTTATATTATTGTTGTTGATCTTCATTTGTTTTATTAGTAGTAGTAGTATTTGTAACACATATTTACCTGTTGAATATAGGCAACATTACTGATGGAGTAGTTAGGTTTTAAGAACAATTTATAGGGCCTGGGAGCCTGTTCACATACACATTATGTTTGTTTGTTTGTTTTTCGTTCGCTCCATTGTAACCATCACGGATATCCGTGCGATTTCCGCCAGGAGCGTGATTACCGTTATGCGCCTTGTAGGCCTAGCACATCAGATTTCGGCATGACATACACATTATGAAGATGTTCAGCTTTTGCAGGTGTGTTTGGATTGTGTATAGTCTAAAAATAAGGGTGTGTTCATGATGCAATAGATGTAACATCTTGGTATTTTGGTGTAGATTATTTTGGTTGATATCTTGTTTCTTATTATATTGATATTTTATTGTTTATTAAGCTTAATTAGAGATGCACAGTAGCCTAGTTGATTGTGAGCTTGCTTACTAGCACAGGGTTACAGTGTGCCATGTTCGAAACCATTTCCTGACAAACAAAAATTGTCCGGGTAATGATTTCTTGACTGACGCTCCTCCAGTCAACCTAGCTGTAAATGGGTACGTGATGCATGAGTTAGGGGAGGTAAAAACAGCAAGGAAGGGAACTTGTCACCACACCTAATAGTTGCTGCAGTTTAGTACATGAAGAGCTATCTTCATCCCTGACGGCAGTTTGCTGCCATGTGACCTACCTTTACTTTAAGCTGAATTTACGGGAATGTTGCACAAGATGTGTAAATAACTTAATCATGATTCTTCTTCAGACTTTCTGATCAGATAATTATGACAGTCTTCTTCTTCTGTGTTCGTTCTCAAACTCCTGCAGATTATCAGGATGTAGTCCGGAGAATGGAATGCGTTGTGTCATGGTTTACAGCATTGCTGCGATATCTGCGCCTTTCGGCATGACACATCCGGCTTCGGCATGACTTTGGGTCACTGACCCTATATGGGATGGGACAGCCAACTCCATCCCATAACCTCCTTAGTCGCCTTTTACGACATATGTGGAAGGTAAACAGTGTTGCTATTCTTTGCTCCCTTTTTGGGCTCCGGCAACACACGGGTGATGATGACAGTGAAGGGTAATAAGAAAAGATGTTGAGATGACTTTATCGTGGCTTCTATTGTAACTTTCATGATGATGATTAGATTTATGTAGGCCTATGTGATAGCATTGTTTAGTTGATAATTGTGATTTGTGTTCATTTGGTGTGTTTAATACTGTGTTTACATGTTATATCTTATTGTTGTGCTGTGCATTGTTTTTATTTTATGGAGAAAATCAAGATTTTTCTGAGCAGAGAAACTTGTATGTCTATTGGTTTTTTAATCTGATCAAAGGGCACATTACTCTAACTTATTATATCTTATCTCCCCTACAGGATTTACAACCAGAGTGCACATTTTTAACATATCACACTGTATGTTGTCATTAGAATTTGAACATAGAAAATATGTAATTGACAATTTCAATAAATGAATGAAAAATTAAATATCTGAGGTCATTAAGGAAATTCCATAAACGTTTGGCTTATTTATATCATCCATCCACCAATCAGTTATGATACTATCGAGTATTAAAAAAGTTTCAGGGACTTGTCAAAGTTGTAATGTTCTTTTTCCTGTGCGGTTTGCAATCAGAAGAAGCTATGGGGCAGTGAAAGTATATATGCCATCTTGTATTATCGAACGTGTGACTCAGTCTAGTTGTGGCAGAAATATCTCACATTGTAATGCTGTAAATAAAGATAGCTGCCAGAACTTTCCTGCGAATACTGTCTTCTGTTTATACACACAAAATGAAAATAACAATTCTGCTGATCAACAAAAATGTGTTATGACACCATCTTTGATAAAAAAAGAAAGTTTATTAAATACAGGAACAGCTACAAGCATGTTTCTAAATATTGATTTAGAAATAAGAAAATATTTGAATATTAAAATGGTAAAAAGCAAATTTTCAAATTGTAGGCTAGAAAGAAATCAATATTTCACTGCTATAGAAGAATGTATATCTGCTAATAAAGAGATGAGCTCTTGGTCTTTAAAAAAATGTTATAGCTTCTTGAGGGAATACCAGGTCACAGATGTCAGAAACTGCATCCCTTTTATAAACAGTAGATTATTCTCACACATGTTGCATGCTTCACTGCACTGTAAACAGCCAAGAGGGTATTTTCAACATCGACATTACTCCATAAGGAGAAAAAATTATAAGTTTCCAGAACTAAAACCAGAGGACCTGGAGGAGACATTTGTGAGGGGCAGTGGACCAGGAGGTCAAGCAGTCAACAAGACATCCAACTGTGTGGTACTTAAACACAAACCTTCAGGAATAATTATAAAGGTAAGGATATATTATACAAATAAATAATGCACATTATATTGTTCTAGTAAATAACCAAACACTATTTCTGCTGTTTCCTCTTTAATATATTCTTCTTCTGCGTTCGTTCTCAAACTCCTGCAGATTAGCAGGATGTAGTCCGAAGAACGGAATGTATTGTGTCATGGTTTACAGCATTGCTGCGATATCTGCGCCTTTCGGCCTGACACATCCGACTTCAGACTCTTTAATTTAATTTTGTACATTTGATTTTCATGTGTTCATTACCTATAATGTCTTGCTACTGCCAAAAAGCACCAAAAACCCAGTATTTTCTGCTGTTTAATTTAATTTTGTATTTATCCATATACCATTACCTCCAATGTGTTGCTTGGACATGAAAAGGGAGCTAAGAATAATGTGTCCTGCGTTATGTTCATAAGATGTTTTGTGGGGTGGTGTTGGTAGTCTTATCCCATAGGTTACAGTGAATAAAGGTCATGCTGTAGCTGGATGTGTCAAACCAAAAGGTATCATATTGTATCATAGATATTGTATGATCGTATTGTATCGCATATATCGTAACATAGGTATCATATGTATTCTAGGTTTCGTATTGTAAGTATCGTAGATATTGTAGGTATCATATCATGGGTATTGTAGGTATTATATTGTAGGTATTGTATCGTAGATATTGTAGCCAAGCTGTAAACCACAGCACAAAACTATTATTTGTCTGAACTACATCCTGCTAACACGCAAGCAGGAGTTTGAGAACAAATATATATTATATTAATATAATATATTAAGTCTGTGAGTTACTCAAATATTGAAGCTTAGCTCTTACTTTCCACGAAGATGTTCTGTTTAAATTTTGTTTAAGATTGAAAGTTACTTAAATATTTAAGCTTAGCACTTACTTGCCCTGATTTTTGTTCATCCTTAAAATAATTCAGAACAGATGACCAAAAAAAAGTATGGCTAAAAATCTGGGCAGCAAATTAAATAGACTACTGGTAATAATCATCCTGCAAAATGATACCATCAGAGTTCCATTAGCAGGTGTTCATCAATAAAGTGAGCTGGTGATTGTCTGAACATCTAAATCTTCTGTGTTCATTCTCAAATTCCTGCAGATTAGTAGGATGTAGTCGTGAGAACAGAATGCATTGTATTGTGGTTTACAACTTAGATGCTATATCTGTGCCTTTTGGCTGAAAATATCTTATGTCAGCATAGCTACTGTGTTTCTTTAACTGACTCTACAGTATCTTAGTAGGTGAGAATACAAGGAAAACTTTATACCAAAATGTAAATACAAAATATGAAAACAGAGATCATGAAATAATCTAGTTTTATACTTCAATATATGTTATGTCAAGAGGTATGATGTATGATGATACAGTTACTTATACTAATGTTATGCCGAAAATGGATATGCTGTATCAGAAGGCACAAAATAGTGCAGCTCTATTGTGAAACCAACAGCACAATATACTTACTCTCCCCAACGGAAATCACATAAACTCTCATGTTGGTCATCAGAGAGGAAAATCAGAAGACTAATGGGTTTGTTGTGAGAGGTCAAAATTGGGTTTCATTTTCTCTGGACTTTTGAAAGAAAAAGTAATTGAGATATGTGAAGCTTCAATACAATAATTTCCAGAATAAGAATTCAGATTGGGAGCTATTACAGCAATGATTTGCAGGTCACAGACTAGATGAGTAGTCCAAATGGGACTTTATTCTATCAGGACATTGTGTGAATCTGTTGTCCTGGTCATACTGGGGAAAAGAGTAATGAAAAACTGTAAAACTAGCAGCACAATGTATTTCATGTTCTCTGGCTCAAATCACATAGCAATGTGAGCTGATTATTTGAGAACAAATACAGAAGAATAAAGGTAATTAAAAACCTGATAAACTAGCTTGTATGGTTGTGAGAGTTGGACACTCACTGCAGACGTGGAGAGAAGATTACAGGCTTTCAAGTATAAATGCTACAGAAGAATTCTACGAATTTCCTATAGGGAACATAAGACCAATGTGTACGTACGAAATAAAGTAGAGATGTGTGCAGGTGTCCAGGAGCCATTGCTTTCAATAGTGAAACGACGAAAACTAGCATGGTTTGGACATGTATGCAGGCACGATTCCTTGTCAAAAAACAATACTGCAGGGAACTGTCGAGGGTGGAAGAAGCAGAGGAGGACAAATAAAGACATGGACAGACAACATCAAGGAATGGACAGGGCTAGATATTTCCACACTCATCCGCATCGCTGAGGATAGAATTCGCTGGATGACTCTGTGTGCTGAAGCATCCAATGTGGTACCCCTACGACCCTGAAGGGTTATGGGTTTATTGAATTGAAATTGAAACTAGCTTGAAAGGCACTTTTTTATAAGACTGTTGATTATAGACAGAGAAGGTATACTTCATTTCCTTTATGAGCACTGTTTTTCGGGGTAGATTGAGAGGCCGAATGTGTAGAGTACAACCAGAAAGTTATGGCAGCTATTAGTATGAAAATTGTAATCTTCTGAAAGAGAATGATAATTTTGGGCGTGTCAGCAGTGCTGTGTTGTTTGTTAAACTAATCATTAATAAGATACTTTTGCTACTTCTTCTACTGTGTTCATTCTCAAACTCCTTCAGATTAGCAGGATGTAGTCAGGAGTACAAAATGTGCTGTGTCATGGTTGTTAGCTTAGCTGCAATATTTTTGCTTGTCTGCCTGACACATTTGACTTCAGCATGGCTTCTGGGTCACTTTGACCATATATGGGAATAGACAGCCAATTCCACAGCAAAACTTCCTTAATCGCCTCTTATCACATGCATGAAAGGTAAACAGTTATTCTTTGCTCCCATTACTATTCTTTGCTCCCCTTTCGGACTGACAACACTGGCTACTTTCTTATTCCCAGATCTGTCAGTTTCCATCACATAATTTCATTGTTAATTTGTTACTGTTAAGGTATTAATTAATTGTGGCTCACAGGTCTTGATTAATACGTATTCACTTTTTAATCCCTGTGTTTTCCTACCGTCGTAATGTATTTAAAAGTAACTATAAAAATTGAGGTATTAGCGGATTACCAGCAGAAAAGGTCTGCTTAACTGGCTTTTTTTAGCGGCTTGCTGGAGATAAGAAGTTAATATTGTCTATCAACTATTAAATGGCATATTCACATTGCCTGCCTCTAACTATCTATCTGACATATTGCATAAAGAATTTTGTTTTTACTGTAACTCTGTAAGTCTCTGTACTGTCCAAGCTTCCTACTTTTTTCTAGTTTCATATTTGGACGTTTTTTGATGTTGTGAAGACATGGTATCTAGTTGTGTTGTGTGATACTATGGTCGCTAGTGCACCTCTTGCTTGGGCAGACACAGTCCTGCTTGATGTAGAAGATGACCTGATCAATCTTAGTTTCCAGCCTCTGTTTCTGGACTAAGCCCCATTTCTACTTCAAGGAGTTGGCCTCAATGGGAAGAAGTTTTAAATATCACATCCATCATTGACATTTTGTCTAATTTATTTTTTCATTCTGTGTTTGTGTGTCCATATCTTGATAAAGACCTTTTGGTCTAAACATCAATTCCATGTATTTGTTGTCCATGTAAAACCACTTACTTAACCCATTATATTTATTTTTTCTTATATTTATTTACCATATTGTGCAGTCTTACAGCAGCTTCCTGCTCATTCAGTAATAAAACAGTCAAATCTCATTATAACATCTTGGTCCAGAATGATGATATATTTATGTAATAATAGAAATTGCTATAGACAGTTCAAACAATATGACACTCAATACAAGGTAACTGCGTGAAACGTAACAACAATTAGACTTAGTAAAACACAGGTTTATATATAGCTTCAATGAGACACGACAGACTATAGCTAAAACTAGTAGGTAATGATGGACAATGATAAAGACCTTTTGGTTGAAACGTTGAATGTGATTTGTGTATTGTAATTTTTATGATTTCTTGTGTGCTCATCATTGCCCATCATTACCTACTAGTTTTAGCTATAGTCTGTCGTGTCTCATTGAAGCGATATATAAACCTATGTTTTACGTAAGTCTAAGTGCAAACATTAGGGCCTACATATAATTAGGGAATTTGAAAAGTTAAATAGGGAAATTTGTTTTAACAGGATGTGCTATAAAGGGATTCCGCTGTATATTAGACAATCAACTTCATGGATTAGGAAAAAGTAAGCATCTGAACTGGTTGACAGTACTAGAAGTACTATATAGACATAATTGGTTTTGTCTATCTATCAATACGCTGTATCCCTTGTTTGCCTTGCAGAATCAGGGGTGGAAGATTTCTCTGGAGATGGCCTTCCTGTGTGCTGTTTGTAAGCTTGTTCCTGTAGCTTCTTTGATTTCTGTGATCCATCTTTTATATGGTCTGCCTCTGGCTTTATAGCCGTTATGTCTATGTGTCATGGCCATTTGTGGCATTCTATCTGTCGGTAGTCTGGAAGCGTGTGAAAACCACTTGATCTGTTGTCTGTGGTGATGTGTTCCAATGCTGGTATTGTTTTGATTACCTGTCTGATGTTATCATTTCTAATTCTATCTCTTAATCATACTCCGAGTATTCTTCATAGACATATCATTTCTGTTGTCACTGTTTTTCTTTTGTCTTGTGCTGTCATTGTCCAGGTTTGGCACTGGTAGCACAGTGATGGGATAATAATAGTCTTGTATAATGCAACTTTAGTGTCTATGTTTACATTTTTTGTTCTTAAAAATATGTGTCATCTGTCCTAGGATCTGGTATGTTTTGTTGCATCTATTTTGTATCTCTTTACTGGTTTTCCCTTTACTCGTTATAATGCTTCATAAGTAAGTGAACTCCTTAACTTGTTTAAAGTGTTTATCTTCGATGGAGATAGTGGTATTTCTTTCTTTCTTTGCTATTGCCATTATTTTGGTCTTTTCAATATTAATCTTCATGTTAAATTTTTGGCAACTCTTCATGACAGAACTGATTGACAGTATGATAAGTACTAGATTGACAAAACTGGTTTACAGTAGTACTAGATTGACAGATTGGCAGATCTGGTTGACAGTACTAGAAGTACTAGATTGTCAGAACTGGTTGACAGTACTAGAAATAAAGCCTGAAAAATCAAAGAGAATCGATTTTATCATACTTAGGTTTTCCTACATGTACTTCATCCCTCTTAACAGAGCAGCACACATAAATTACAAAAAAAAGCACATGTAAACATGATTTCAAGACCTAGTTTAACACCCATGACCTCTTGAACACAAGGTATATGGCTTAACTACTACACTATAAGATCTTTACCATTTGCTCTTCTTCTTCAGTGTTCATTTTCAAACTCCTGCTGGATCTATCTTGTAGCAGGACAATTGTCCTACTAGATTTCCAGCAGAATGTAGTCAAGAGAGTGGATATATGCTGTGTCGCATTTTATTTGTGCTAATGGCCCAACACATCCATCATTGGCAGACTTTGCTCTAACTGGATAGCACTTGAAGATATGTTAATATCTCTCTCTCTCTCTTTTGGTTCCCCACATTATTTTGTTATGTATTATTCTTTCTTTCTCTCTTCAGTGCCATGAGACAAGGTCCGTTGAACAGAACAGGAAGATAGCAAGGCAACATCTGGAAGAGAAGCTTGACTTCATGCTGCATGGTGACCAGAGCTATTTGAGTCAGCTCAGATCAGAGATCAGTGATCAGAAACTGGAAATGAAACGGCGGGCTAAAATTAAACTTGAACTCAAGAAATCTTTCAAAGAACGGGAGACTTTAGAAAAAAATGATAATTTGGACTAAGGAAGCATTGCATTTCTGGATTGATTTTGAACATATGGAAGTTTTCATTGTGTTGAAATAGAAAGATTGAAAATTATGTTTGCAGTATACAGAAATTTCATATGATTAAATTAACAATATAATACAGAGACAACAAGGATTTATTATTATAGAAAAATTCATAAGGCAGTAAACCGGATTTGAACCAGATCCGATGGCACAACTCACCTCGCAACTTGAGTCAACATGTTTTCTGTGTTTGACCAATTACATCTCTAAATCACAACTGCATTACTATCGTTCAGAGATGCGGTGTGGTTGAATACTGGAAACATGTTTATTGAAGTTGTGAGGTGAGTAGGTGCCATCTGAATGGGCACGGATCTGGTTCAGATCCCATTTGCTGGCTTATTATTTTTCTCTCAAATTGTTATATAACAGATTGAAAAGCAGAAATTTGCTGTTGAATCTCTCTCAAACTTTTATTCAATAATATAATACAGTAAAATTATTTTCAACAAAATGCATATTTCTATTTGATTAATATTTAAAAGTTTTTATGGTGTATACAAATGTATGTACGAGTCATGATCACATAAAATCCATCCACGTGAATTTATTGCAAGCTTATGATCAAATAGAGGAGAGTGGTGGCCTAGTTGATAGTACAAGCTTTCTTACTACTACTGGATTAGAGTGTGCTAGGTTCAAAACCATGCCCAAACAGGAGAAAATCAGTCCAGGTGGTCATGATTTCTCACCTGACACGGCTGCTCCTCCGGTCGACCCAGCTGTAAATGGGTACCTGATGTATGAGTTAGGTGTAAACACAGCAAGGAAGGGAACTAGCCACTCCACATAATACTAGCTGCGACTTAGTACATGACAAGTTATCATCATCCCTAATGGCCGGTTGTTGCTATGTTCTATCTTTACCTTTATAATCACCCCCCCCCCCCCCCAGTTGTTCCTGTACTATTCTATGTATTTTGTATGCTACGTCCTCTGTAGTGAATGTCAGATCTGGGGTGGTAGTGGTTCTCCACTGTCTTGAATAAAAGGTTTACGCCGAACATGGATGTGTTAGACCATTGGTGCGAATAAAACAGCGACAACTCATTTCTATTCTCTGGATTACAATCTGCTGGAAATCTAGTAGGATCGTTGTCCTGCTATAAGAGAGATCTCATGGAAGTTTGAGAATGAATGCTGAAGAAGAAGAATAAAAGGTTGGTTGGTCTTCACTCCGGTTGTTGTCAATTTCCAAGTCTTCCACTTCCTTTCCTCTTGAGTTTGTTTCATATAGTCCCCACCTTTCAGAAAGTCTTTTAAATTCACCCAGCATAATACAATTATTTTCAGGTATTTCAAGGGCTGACAGCTTCATAGGTTTCATGGTGGGAAATAAATATCTAAATAAAATTTAACGAGACACGACTAATACTTTTGTACAAGGAACTGTCAAGGTTGGAAAGTGAAGGTGAACAAATGAAATCCTGGATTGATAACATCAAGGATTGGTTTCTGCATGTATTTTTCTACTCTCCTTTGAATGTCTAAGGACAAATGAGTTTGGTGGACTCTTTCTTCCGATTGTTTCTTGTCCTACCATTATGTATACCCCTACCATTTTGGCCTGTCTTGTGTGTATACATTGGAATACCTCTATAGCATATCCTTTTGTAACATCACTTCTTAAAATCCCAAATTATTGTTTACTCTTTATTTATACTGTATGTAACATGTTTCTGTTATTACATACATATTTCATCCGTCTGGACTAAGTTGCTATAGCGAGATTTGACTATTAGTTTCCCTAGTGTGGATTGAAAGTCTTTTTAGGGCTAGGATTCTCCCTTTGTCTAATCCTGTCTGTTCATTTGGTCTAATCCTGTCTGATCATGTGGTCTAATCCTGTCTGTTCATTTGGTCTAATCCTGTCTTTTCATTTGGTCTAATCCTGTCTGTTCATGTGGTCTAATCCTGTCTGTTCATGTGGTCTAATCCTGTCTAATCATGTGGTCTAATCCTGTCTGTTCATTTGGTCTAATCCTGTCTGATCATGTGGTCTAATCCTGTCTGTTCATTTGGTCTAATCCTGTCTGTTCATTTGGTCTAATCCTGTATGATCATGTAGTATAATCCTGTCTGATGACGTGGTCTAATTCTGTCTGTTCACATGATCTAATCCTCTCTGCTCGTCAGGTCTATTTCTGTCTGTTTGTGTAGTCTGGTATACTCTGGTACCTGTTATTTTTATATAGCAACAATATTGGTATGTCTCTTGAATGCAGGCTACATCTATATCTTCAGCATGTAGTCTTGCAGTGAGTTCTTGCTTCTTGTTCATGCTTCCTTCTGTATTCCACTGTAAGATGTTTATAGTTTTGTTATTGTGACCAGTATAATTTACCCGTTTCCTGGCTATCCACAACATGGCAGAGTAGCCATCAATAGCCAAAGGTGACCCTCTTCAAGGTTTAGGTTCTGACTTTCTATTTGGAGGGTTTCCACTGACAGCGCCACATCTGTTTTGAAGATTTGTAGTCATTTGGGTTGATATAAAACATTATGCCAAAGTGTACAACTATGCTGCAATATCTGCACCTTTCAACCTGACACATCTGTCTTTGGCAAACATTTTTTTAAGGTTTGTTTTTTCTAGCCTCTGACTTCTTCTGCGTTCATTCTCAAACTCCTGCACATTAGCAGGATGTAGTCCGAATGGAATGTGTTGTGTCATGGTTTACAGCATTGCTGTGATATCTGCGCCTTTCGGCCTGACACATCCGACTTCAGCATGGCTTTGGGTCACTGATCCTATATGGAATGGGACAGCCAACTCAATCTCATAACCTCCTTAGTCGCCTTTTTACGACAAGCGTGGAAGGTAAACAGTGTTGCTATTCTTTGCTCCCCTTTCGGGCCCTGGCAACACACGGGCGAGCTTTTGACTGTCGCCCAGCCTTCCTGCAAGACAGAAGGTGGTGTGTATGTGGAGAGGTACCAATCTCATCCACAATGGCCAGCCACATATCATGTACATGACAGGAAAGCATCTCATGTGTGCCACACATGTTGCTGTTTCACTTTATGAGCCATTCACTTGATTTAGATTCTTCTGCCTGATTCACATCTCAGTCCTTTTTGTACAATGATGGATCTTCCCTGGAGTAGGATTTTCCTACTTCACTCATACAGTTTAGCCTGTCAGCCAAGACTGTTAGTTGAGGTGTGGTCACTGTCGTATACAGATAGTTTCATGGAGCCATGCAGGAACTAGGTAAAGAGATGGAATCAAAGCCAGGGTCGCAATTATCCATTAGGATATCCACATCAAGGTCATTCTTTTAAGTAGAGATATGGCTTAGTCCAACAGACAGAGGCTGCAAACTAAGATTGGTCAGGTCATCCCCTATATCGATCGAGCATGACCACTGTCATACCCAAACAAGCACAGGTGCTGAAGTTCAAGATATAAGGCTGAGAGGTGCACCAGCAACCATGGTATCATACAACACAACTAGATAACAGTTCTTCACAACAACAAAAAACTATTAGGATATGACAGTCACTCTCCTGAGGTACTATCCCTTTCTATTTAACCCAACCCCCATATGTACTGTCCCATATGACACAGAGAATTCATCACCTAACAAATTGCAAGCTCATGCAATGATCAACCCATATTGTTGTATTAATCTTGATGATTGCTTCTCTGACACAACAACATTTGTCATCCTTCCCAAAATATTCAAGCCCAGTCTGTTACTGTTGTCTAAGACAGACATTTAATGTCATCCTTCCCAAAATATTCAAGCCCAGTCTGTTACTGTTGTCTAAGACAGACATTTAATGTCATCCTTCCCAAAATATTCAAGCCCAGTCTGTTACTGTTGTCTAAGACAGACATTTAATGTCATCCTTCCCAAAATATTCAGTCTGTTACTGTTGTCTAAGACAGACATTTAATGTCATCCTTCCCAAAATATTCAGTCTGTTACTGTTGTCTAAGACAGACATTTAATGTCATCCTTCCCAAAATATTCAGTCTGTTACAGTTGTCTAAGACAGACATTTAATGTCATCCTTCCCAAAATATTCAGTCTGTTACTGTTGTCTAAGACATACATTTAATGTCATCCTTACTAAAATATTCAGTCTGTTACTGTTGTCTAAGACAGACATTTAAAAAATATTCAATCCCAGTTTGTTACTGTTGTCTAAGACAGACATTTAAAAATATTCAATCCCAGTTTGTTACTGTTGTCTAAGACAGACATTTAAAAATATTCAATCCCAGTTTGTTACTGTTGTCTAAGACAGACATTTAAAAATATTCAATCCCAGTTTGTTACAGGAGACATTCAATGTGGAAATGACACTTTACCAGATCTAAACTAGACAGGAGACATTCAATGTGGAGATGACACTTTACCAGATCTAAACTAGACAGGAGACATTCAATGTGGAGATGACACTTTACCAGATCTAAACTAGACAGGAGACATTCAATGTGGAAATGACACTTTACCAGATCTAAACTAGACAGGAGACATTCAATGTGGAAATGACACTTTACCATATCTAAACTAGACAGGAGACATTCAATGTGGAAATGACACTTTACCAGATCTAAACTAGACAGGAGACATTCAATGTGGAAATGACACTTTACCAGATCTAAACTAGACAGGAGACATTCAATGTGGAAATGGCACTTTACCAGATCTAAACTAGACATAAGACATTCAATGTGGAAATGACACTTTACCAGATCTAAACTAGACAGGAGACATTCAATGTGGAAATGACACTTTACCAGATCTAAACTAGACAGAAGACATTCAATGTGGAAATGACACTTTACCAGATCTAAACTAGACAGGAGACATTCAATGTGGAGATGACACTTTACCAGATCTAAACTAGACAGGAGACATTAAAATTCGGATCAAGACAAAAGACAGGAGATTTGTAGAAGCATTGGCAACCAATGTTCACTCTAAATTTTTGTCTAATGTAAGTAAATCTGAAGATGTCAGAGCTGTGAATATTTCTGTGTGAACAGGGCCGTAGATGCACCACAATAAGGGTAATGTTTTATTACCTGTGAAAAAATAGATAATTCAATCGTTCGTTATGTAAGACACCACAGTATTTTATGTGTCATCATTCTTCAGTTATCAATAGCTTCAATGAACTGTGTAATTAACTTCAGGTAATCCATGGAACCCCTCAGGTTTGGAAGTAGGGCTGTCTCAGTATACCATATTTACTTCCTCTTTTCTTGATAGAGTCGACATACATGAACAATGTGTTCTGCTGTCTTTGGGCTCAATCCACACTTGCTCTGGTCTGTCTCACCAATTTTGAGCTTTCTGAACATACTTCTCAGTCTGTTGTGACAAGCTGGTAGTCTGAAGATAACGGTTTATTCCTTGCATGACATTTCATGTAGGGTTCATTTGGTTCTGCAGTTGGGTGCATCTGCTTCCACTTTTTCTTATATTCTGCTTTTATCATAAGCTTACATTCTTCTTCTTCTTCTTTCCTTCCTCTTTTACCCTTTACGGGTGTCGAGGGAGATATAATGTTCTTGTTCTCGCTTTTCTGGCAGCTTCAGATGATGTTATTTGGTGTTTGTGTAATGTCTCTTTGATGTTGTCGATCCAGCGTACTCTAGGTCTACCCTTGGCTTTTCTTTCTGCTTCTCCTCTCTTCGTATATGCTTTATAAACTAATGAATCACACAGCATTCTTTCCAGATGACCAAACCATTGTATCCGTTGGTTTTGTATGTATTGTAGAATTGATATGACACCCACTCTTTCTCTTATGACATCGTTTCTAATTCTATGTCTTCTGGTCACTCCTGTGGCTTTTCTCAGACATCTCATCTCTGTTGTAACCAGTTGTCTCTTATGTTTTGTTGTTAAGGACCATGTTTGACATTGGTAGCACAGGGTTGGAATGAAGATACTTTGGATAAGATGTTTTTTTGTTGACATTGGTAGCATTTTGTGTTGCAAAAAATCTTACATTCATAGTAAATAATATCACTTTCTATTTTTATTTTATGTGTTACATATTCATTATTTGATCCAATGAAAAGTGATAGATTGTTATTGTCTCACAGATTGAATTTAACACAGTATATATTGTTGCTTCGTGGATAGTTCTAAACTACAGGCTGACCTGATGGCTAGTGCTATTGTATATAAGGGTGACAGGTAGGAAGGAGTTCATAACTTGTTTTGAGAATGTAGCCTATCTGTTTGAATAAATTATAGGTAACTGATATTTCATTATTTCAGAGTGTGTGTTTGAATCAGCAACTTGCAGGTGTTTGAATCAGTTAATTGTGGGTGTTTGAATCAGTTACTTGCAGGTGTTTGAATCAGCGACAATCAGGTGTTTGAATCAGTAACTTGAAGGTGTTTGAATCAGTAACTTGAAGGTGTTTGAATAAGTGACTTGCACATGTTTGAATTAGTAACTTGAAGGTGTTTGAATAAATTTCTTGCAGATGTTTGAATCAGTTACTTGCAGGTGTTTGAATCAGTGACTTGCAGATGTTTTAGTTAGTTTGTAAATGTATAACCATCATCATCAAGTGCCTTCTCCACAATGAAGGTTAGCTGCAACAGACCTCCAACATCCCTGTCTCTTGTCTTGGTCACTTTGCTAGACTGTTACCTATCTTGTGATGTTACTCTCCCACTTGTATCTCTGCCTACCTCTTGCTTGCTTCCCTTTGACTTTACCCTCAAGTAAGGTCTTCAATAAGGTGTCATGTCTTTTAATGTGTCCAAAATATTTTATTTGCCTGATCTTTACTTCTCTTGGTAATTATTTCTTCCTATTAAGTGTTTTTAGAACCTCTTTGTTTTCTTCTCCTTCCATGATGTTCTCCCTATTCTTCTATATACCCACATCTCAAAGGCATCAATTCTGTCTTCTAATTGTGTATTTAGTGTACATGTTTCTTAGCCATACATTAACTCTTTCCGGACCAATCGCCAGTATACTGGCTTTATACTGTGGGTCTACAGGACCAATCGCCAGTATACTGGCTTTGATTTGATCAACGTCTTAGATCGATCATATATTGATCAGTTATATTTCGTTTTGCCCAGTTCAAGTTTTTATGTTAACCTCTGAACATCCGGGAAAGATCCTCTTCCGTTTTACAACCGGTACCGAAACACATGTGGTGTGTACAAGAAGATTTGTGATCGACATATTCTGTAAATTTTATTTCTGAAAAAAATGGCAACGCCCACTTCTTCTAGATACAGTGCAGAACAAGCTATGGTTATGTTTCAGAGCTTGCTAGTTAGTGAATCTGATAATGATGATTCCGATAGTGATTATAGGCCTAGTGACTTGTCGAAAGGTAAGAAACCAAAGCAAACTGGTGTAGGTTTTATAAAAAATTTAACAGCTTGCATCAGATCAAGTAATGTTAGTTCCTCTGAAGAAGCATCTAATAGTAGTGATGAATCTACTGATTCAGAGGATTTAGCTGGTACTTCTAGGCCTACTAATGCTACAAGTAGGCCTATGAATCATACTTCCACAGATCGACAAGGTAGGCCTAGGACTGATGCTGTGTGGCGTGAAGCCCTAGAAGGAGAGAGTATAGGAGTGTCTCACTTCAGACAGATACATTCTGCTGCAAACTTGGCCTTCCTGAAAATGCCTCACCTCTCCAGTGTTTACTATCCTTGATGACAGAACCAATAATTGACAATCTAATAGCCAATGTAAACTCTTATGCCCAGCAGAAATTGGAAATGAATACACCTCGAAGGAAATATTCTACTTATTCAAAATGGACTGCGCTCGACCGAAATATTTTTATGAAGTTTCTCGCCACCCTGATAAACATGGGTTTGGACCCCAAACATTCCATAAAAGATTTTTGGTCCACAAAAACACACAGAAGTAGCCCCTGGTTTGGATCAATTTTCAGCAGGACCAAATTTTTATTGATTTACCAATCAATGCTTCATGCGGCTGGAGCTGATGCACAGGGTAAAATTAAAATAGAGCCGTTCATAAATGAATTAGTTGCAAGCTTTCAGAATGCATTCTATCCTTCTGAAAACATATGTATAGATGAGATGGTTATAGGCCACAAGGGAAGGTTTAGGCACAAGCAATATAATGCAAGCAAGCCAAAAAAATATCATATAAAATCATACGGACTCTGCGACTCCATCACCGGATATGTTTTCAACCTGCTGGTATATTTTGGTGCGGACACGACATACAGGCTGGAAACTGATACAAAGTCTACCCATGCTGTCAAAATTTTTGACAAACTACTAGAAGGCATCACAGGACATCACCATTTGTTTGCTGACAGGTATTATTCGTCCTTACCTCTTGTCCAGTTTCTGCGGCAGAGAAATCACCATTATACTGGAACTCTCAATGCGAACAGACGAGGGTTTCCACAAGAAATGAAGAATAAGAAAATAGCTGTCAATCAACCAAAATGGTTCATAAATGATGAAGATAAAGTTATGTGTGTCAGCTGGAGAGATAAAAAATCGAAGAAACCTTGCCAACTGGTAACAACATGTGGAAGCGCAACATGTGAAATTAGAATTGAGGGTAGGAGCGAAGTCTGGAAACCATCACCCATTCATAATTACAATATGTCAATGAATGGATGTGATAGAGTAGATCAGATGATTTCATATTATGGAAACCACACAAGAAAAACAGTAAAGTGGTGGAAAAAAGTATTTATGTGGGTGTTGGAAATAACACAACTCAACGCCCACATTTTATACACACTTAGCCGCCCTTGCGCAGAGAAGCCTATGCCCCTTTCAAACTTCAAGGACATATTGATAGAGGAGCTATGTAGTTTATTTGAATTAGAGGCACCTAATAACATTGATGCTGCTTTATTGTCCAAGCCAGGAAGAAAAACAGTAAATACAGAGCTTGAAAGGTATCAGGGAACCACCCATCTCATTGACTCCGGTGGAAAAGACAGGCAATGTGCTCATTGTGCTACTAAGCAAATACGAAAGCGCAGTAGCTACTACTGCATAGGATGTTCACATAAGCCACATCTGTGTGCTAAATCATGCTTTAGGGAATATCACACAAGATGATCTCATTTGTAACAAATAAAAACTTGTAAATAATAAAGCCGTGACTGGATGTAAATATTTTCATATTTTTATTGCTTCTGATGTCATTCAGAAAAATGTACATAACTTTAACATTTATTGATATTTATTCATCAACTAAACTGCATAATGAAGAAAAATGGATATATTTGTGTAAATATTCTTGAAAAATGGATATCAACAATGATAATCATGGACAAGTATGGATACATTTGGGTAAGTCACAATATTTATACTAATAAATTAACATTTTCATTTTATTTTTGTGTGTTTTACTAACTCTAACCTTGTGAAGTAATCAAATATCATCAATGTACTTATATATTCATATTCTGTATCCATTCCCCTTTCCAATGATATATTACACATACACTATTTATCAATATTAGTATGTCAAGTGATACAATGAAGAACACATGTAAGGAAATTTTTCTACCCCTAAATATTTTCATATTTTTATTGCTTCTGGTGTCATTCAGAAAAATTAACATAACTTTAACATTTATTGATAGAAATTCATCAAATAAAATGCATAATTAAGAGAATTGAATATACTTGTGTAAACATTCTTGACAAATGGATATAATCAATGATAAGTATGGATACATTTGGGTAAGTCACAATATTTATACTAATAAATTAATATTTTCATTTTATTTTTGTGTGTTTTACTAACTCTAACCTTGTGAAGTAATCAAATATCATCAATGTACTTATATATTCATATTCTGTATCCATTCCCCTTTCCAATGATATATTACACATATACTATTTATCAATATTAGTATGTCAAGTGATACAATGAAGAACACATGTAAGGAAATTTTTCTACCCCTGAAATATTTTCATATTTTTATTGCTTCTGGTGTCATTCAGAAAAATTAACATAACTTTAACATTTATTGATAGAAATTCATCAAATAAAATGCATAATTAAGAGAATTGAATATACTTGTGTAAACATTCTTGACAAATGGATATAATCAATGATAAGTATGGACACATTTGGGTAAGTCACAATATTTATACTAATAAATTTACATTTTCATTTTCTTTTTTTGTGTTTTAATAGCTCTAATCTTGTGAAGTAATCAAATATCATCAATGTACTTATATATTCATATTCTGTATCCATTCCCCTTTCCAATGATATATTACACATATACTATTTATCAATATTAGTATGTCAAGTGATACAATGAAGAACACATGTAAGGAAATTTTTCTACCCCTGAAATATTTTCATATTTTTATTGCTTCTGGTGTCATTCAGAAAAATTAACATAACTTTAACATTTATTGATAGAAATTCATCAAATAAAATGCATAATTAAGAGAATTGAATATACTTGTGTAAACATTCTTGACAAATGGATATAATCAATGATAAGTATGGACACATTTGGGTAAGTCACAATATTTATACTAATAAATTTACATTTTCATTTTCTTTTTTTGTGTTTTAATAGCTCTAATCTTGTGAAGTAATCAAATATCATCAATGTACTTATATATTCATATTCTGTATCCATTCCCCTTTCCAATGATATATTACACATACACTATTTATCAATATTAGTATGTCAAGTGATACAATGAAGAACACATGTAAGGAAATTTTTCTACACTTAAAATTTACTCTGGTCCAAACCTAAAAATACTCAGGTCCTGAAAGAGTTAATATAGAATAGATGTAGCATTTGATAATTCTCATTTTTAATTTGTTTGTAATTTGTTTAGATGTTACTATTTTCCTCATTCATTAAATGTACTTATGGCCATTCCTATTCTCTTTTTAACTTCTGTTTCACATCTTCCGTCATTTGTGACTGTGTAGTTTTTCTCCATGTATGTTTATGTTTAGCTCTTGTTCTTCTGTGTCCTTGCTGATTATCATAGTTTTTGTTTTTTGGATATTTATATCCAGTCCATATTCATTACTTGATTTATTGACTTGATCTATTAGTCTTTGTAGTTCATGTTCACTTTCTGCTAAAAGAACAGTGTCATCTGCATATCTCAGGTTGTTTATTATTTTCCCATTGTTCTTGAGTCCTGGCATTTATTCTATATTTTTAAAGATATTTTCTGTGTAGATATTAAATAGGCTTGGTGATCCAATAGAAATAGCCATTAAAGATATTAAATAGCCAACATCATGATGAATGTGAAGAAACTTGAGGAAGTGAATACTTTCAAATACCTTGAATTCTGCATATACCATAGATTCTGCATATACCATAGATTCTGCATATACCATAGATTCTGCATATATCATAGATTCTACATATACCATAGATTCTGCATATACCATAGATTCTGCATATATCATAGATTCTACATATACCATAGATTCTGCATATACCATAGATTCTGCATATACCATAGATTCTGCATATACCATAGATTCTGCATATACCATAGATTCTGCATATACCATAGATGTCAGTTTATTTTTCCATAAATCTGTATTTTTAACAATTTATTTCCATATTTCAATAAAAAAAACCCATCAGTTTTAAGCCCCAAAAGACCTTTTTTTTTGGCCATCAATAAGTTCAATATGTGTGTGCAAGATAAAAAATGTCAGCATTAGTGGTAATTTACTGAAGTTGTAACACCAAATGAGGTGGGGTTTTTTTCTTTCTTTTTTTTTCCTTTTTCCTTTTGGTTGTTGTTTCTGTTGTGTCCAAAATCTGTATCACTACAGAACATTTGTACTAGATAACACTTATGATACGCAATCATGGAAAATGTACATCAGAATTAAAGATAAGGCTGGAGATGACTTTAGTTGCTATTTCAAGGCTAAATTTAAATTGGAAAAGCAACATCAGTGTTAGAGTGAAATCAAACTTTATAACTTAGTGCTTTCTATTGTGTTGGATCGTTGTGAGAGTTGGACACTCACTACAGATATACTGCTGAAGATGGATGTGTCTTGTCATTGGCACAAATAAAACGGTGACATAATGTATTTCCATTCCAGACCACATCCTGTTGGAAATCTAGTAGGATCATTGTTCTACTGTAAGAGAGATCCAGCGGGAGTGTGAGAATGAACACTGAAGAAGACTGCAGATATGGATAATTGGTTACAGGCCTTCGAATACAAATTTTAAGACTAATTCTGTGTATCTGCAATAGAGAACATAAGACAAATGTGTATGTGAGAAATAAAATAGAGATGTATACAGGTTCACAAGAATCATTACTTTCATTAGTGAAACAACGAAACTTTTATGGTTTGGACATGTATGACGGCATGGTTCCTTGTCAAAAATGATATTCTAGGCAACCATCAAAGAAGTTGAAAGAAGCAGAGGAAGACAAAGAAAATCATTGACAAACAACAGCAAAGACTGGACAGGTTGAGATTTTTCTTCACCCACATTTTATCTTAGACAAAATTGGAGAAACTCATCATTAACATTAAAGCAGCCAGGCCGTCTGCAAAAGATTCTTGTCTATGGTGATTAACAGAAGGGCGTATGTCCTCAAGGAGACCAAAGAAAGCTCTACAGGGACTAATTAAAGACCTCCCTGAAAGCCTTTGAATTAGACCAAGATACATGGGAAGAACTTGCACTCTATTGGCACTCATCCGTATCACTGAAGATAGACATCACTGGAAGACTGTATGTTCATGCATCCAATGTGGTATCCCTACAAACCTTATGGGTTATGGTCTGGATGATAATGTGTAGCTGTTATTTATTATTCCAAGAATAAGCCTAATAAAATAATTGAAAAATCAGGTTGCTTATTATATGTTCTGATAGATTATTGCATAAACTTTCATTACTGCATGTTTTCCTGTGAAGGAGTGCAGGGAGACTTTCTATGGGTTGTGGAAATCAATGCTGTTTTGCTATAGCAGTCGCTGTGACATGTACAGGAAGGATTTTGATTGTACCTCCGAAAGAAAAATCCTGCCCCAACCGTGGATTGAAACCAAGACTTCAAGCGTCTGAGAACGGCGTTCTAACCACACGGCCATGCCAATTTTACATTGCATGCCTGTATGAAAATGTAAACTCCTATAAGAAATGTTTTATAAATTATCTTTTGCTTAACATATCCGAAGGTTAGCTTATACATCAGTAATTCATTCAAGGGCTCATTGTCCTATAGTAAGTTATGAATGTTTAAGACATCTGCTACCAGCTACAGCTCAATACAACAAAGAACTAAAAGGAATCGAGTTCATTGTACTCGGGTTACCCCATATGTACTCTGTCCGTCTAAATGAAACAGCACACTGCTTGCCGAAGGTACCAATCATAGCACCTACTCAAACGAGAATCCCCAGAAATCTGAGAAAAAAAACAACTTTTTAAACAAAACGACATGGGCCAAATTCGAACCTGCAACCTCTTGAGCACAATGTGAACAGTTTTAACCACTACACCAGGAAGATCCCCAGTATTCTGCAGTCATTCCTTTTTGGAATATGATTTTCAATAATTTTGCTATTACTTGTAATTCTATTGGCCAATATTTTGTGCAGTTTCTGTGCTAGTATTTTTTTCATAATATCAGTTGCAGCTAGCACATTCACTAAACTAACTAATATCTGGAAATTCAAAGATCTAGGAAGAACCACCACGCTAAAGCTATTCAACTCCTGTATTGTCCCAGTATTAATATATGGAAGTGAAAGCTGGAAATCAACTCAAACAACAGACCAAAAATCAACTTTGAAAACAAATGTCTCAGAAAACTGATGAACATAAAATAGAACGTTTTCACAAATAGTGAATTAAGAAACATAACACACCAAAAATAAGAAAATGTCAAAACGTCATAAGAAACAAATACAAACAAATAAACACACCAAAATTATTAAATTATAAATACACAGAGATGGTCTCACCAATGTGGCAATTATTCGTGATTTATTTGTATTTTTTTCTGGATAAAGGTCCCTGTTGGGATGTAACATGAATAAAATCCTTGTTCCTTTGTTTATTGTTATTTCTCTTTCACAATAGTTTTACTATTTGTTAGTTATACAGTGGAATTCCATTATAACATTTTTCTACGGACCGACTAAATATGTATGTAATAACAGAAATTCGCGATATACAATCCAAACAATATAGAATAGGTACACCGGTAATTGGGAATTTTGAAAAATGTTGTTATAAAGAGAAATAGGTTGTAAAATAATGTGCTATAGAGGGATCCCACTGTATTAATTGCCAGTAACAATCAACAAACCAAAAACCTTTCAGGGTTGTAGGAGTGCCACTCGAAGCATCAACATGAACATTTTGCCATGCCTCTCTGTTATCAGTTCTTTGTTTGAGTGTGAAGTTTCTTAATCCTGTCCAATCTTTAATATTATTAATCTATATGTTCCTCTGATCTCTTCTTCTTCCTCCCTCAACTATTCTTTGCAAGATATTTTTTGGAAAGAGAATCATTCCTCATCACATAATAATAACAGTACTACATTATCATAGTTCTTATTGCTTCTAACTTGTTAGTATCATCACATAATAATAACCGTGCTACATTACCATAGTTCTTATTGCTTCTAACTTGTTAGTATCATCACATAATAACAGTGCTACATTATCATAGTTCTTATTGCTTCTAACTTGTTACTATCATCACATAACAATAACAGTACTACATTATCATAGTTCTTATTGCTTCTAACTTGTTAGTATCATCACATAATAATAACAGTACTACATTATCATAGTTCTTATTGCTTCTAACTTGTTAGTATCATCACATAACAATAATAGTGCTACATTATCATAGTTCTTATTGCTTCTAACTTGTTAGTATCATCACATAATAACAGTACTACATTATCATAGTTCTTATTGCTTCTAACTTGTTAGTATCATCACATAATAACAGTGCTACATTATCATAGTTCTTATTGCTTCTAACTTGTTAGTATCATCACATAATAACAGTACTACATTATCATAGTTCTTATTGCTTCTAACTTGTTAGTATCATCACATAACAATAACAGTACTACATTATCATAGTTCTTATTGCTTCTAACTTGTTAGTATCGTCACATAATAATAACAGTACTACATTATCATAGTTCTTATTGCTTCTAACTTGTTAGTATCATCACATAATAACAGTGCTACATTATCATAGTTCTTATTGCTTCTAACTTGTTAGTATCATCACATAATAACAGTACTACATTATCATAGTTCTTATTGCTTCTAACTTGTTAGTATCATCACATAATAACAGTACTACATTATCATAGTTCTTATTGCTTCTAACTTGTTAGTATCATCACATAATAACAGTGCTACATTATCATAGTTCTTATTGCTTCTAACTTGTTACTATCATCACATAACAATAACAGTACTACATTATCATAGTTCTTATTGCTTCTAACTTGTTAGTATCATCACATAATAATAACAGTACTACATTATCATAGTTCTTATTGCTTCTAACTTGTTAGTATCATCACATAACAATAATAGTGCTACATTATCATAGTTCTTATTGCTTCTAACTTGTTAGTATCATCACATAATAACAGTACTACATTATCATAGTTCTTATTGCTTCTAACTTGTTAGTATCATCACATAATAACAGTGCTACATTATCATAGTTCTTATTGCTTCTAACTTGTTAGTATCATCACATAATAACAGTACTACATTATCATAGTTCTTATTGCTTCTAACTTGTTAGTATCATCACATAACAATAACAGTACTACATTATCATAGTTCTTATTGCTTCTAACTTGTTAGTATCGTCACATAATAATAACAGTACTACATTATCATAGTTCTTATTGCTTCTAACTTGTTAGTATCATCACATAATAACAGTGCTACATTATCATAGTTCTTATTGCTTCTAACTTGTTAGTATCATCACATAATAACAGTACTACATTATCATAGTTCTTATTGCTTCTAACTTGTTAGTATCATCACATAATAACAGTACTACATTATCATAGTTCTTATTGCTTCTAACTTGTTAGTATCATCACATAATAACAGTACTACATTATCATAGTTCGTATTGCTTCTAACTTGTTAGTATCATCACATAATAATAACAGTGCTACATTATCATAGTTCTTATTGCTTATAACTTGTTAGTATCATCACATAATAACAGTACTACATTATCATAGTTCTTATTGCTTCTAACTTGTTAGTATCATCACATAATAACAGTACTACATTATCATAGTTCTTATTGCTTCTAACTTGTTAGTATCATCACATAACAATAACAGTACTACATTATCATAGTTCTTATTGCTTCTAACTTGTTAGTATCGTCACATAATAATAATAGTACTACATTATCATAGTTCTTATTGCTTCTAACTTGTTAGTTGAGCATACTGCTACTTGTTAAATACAGATGTAGCATAGGCGTATATTTGTATACAGTATCAGACTGCAGATTGATATCTAGGTTTGATCGCAGATTTGGTGGTGTGTTAGTGGATATGACACAGCAAGTGTATGAGGATTTGGATGATTTCATTGGAAATGTGAAAGGTAGGCCTATGTGTTAGTAGGTCAGTTAGTTAGTCATCGGATCATTATCATTGTAAGAATTTAAAATGTCAGCCCGATCCATTGCCGTATCATCCAACACAGTAGCAGTGTGGTTAGCCTATGGTCTGAGCACTCATTGCTCGTCATGAGTTCCATGATCAGATGATTTTGAGATAAATAAGCATGAGTCAATATTGAGAATCGCCTGTGTGTTGCCGAGGCCCGAAAGGGGAGCAAAGAATAGCAACACTGTTTACCTTCCAAGCATGTCGTAAAAGGCGACTAAGGAGGTTATGGGATGGAGTTGGCTGTCCCATCCCATATAGGGTCAGTGACCCAAAGCCATGCTGAAGTCAGATGTGTCAGGCTGAAAGGCGCATATATCGCAGCAATGCTGCAAACCATGACACAACACATTCCGTTCTCCGGACTACATCATGCTAATCTGCAGGAGTTTGAGAATGAATGCAGAAGAAGAAGAAGAATATTGAGATGTGTGAATTGGGAGTGAGAATGGATGTGGCCCGTAGAGAATACCTAACAAAGATTTCAAAAAGAGCATTGAACCGACAAGAACCAGAACCATCAGCTGTAATGCTGTGAGAGATTTACTGCAGTGGAGATCTGAGCAACTATGGACATGTCCGGTGTGCGAAGAGGATAATCAACATAACTAGTACCTAATAGTAGCAGTGCAAGTCAACCAATATACTCACTGTTTCTCTTGAACATCTTCGTTGTCTGGCACAAAAATGAATGTGACACATTCCAACTTTGACCTCTACACTGCTCCAAGCCACAGTTCATGGACGCAACCTATTTTTCTGATCATCCTCATCAAATCACAGAAGGTGCAGACATGACTTTTCGCTCTGTGTACTCATCCAGTCTGGCTGAGAATTGCCAAAGCATACTGTGTCACCGAAACAACTAGGCCCTGAAATAGAAGACATAGTAACCTCTGCTCACATGAGCAACAGCTGTAACTTTCATATTTATCTGCCTTTACAATGATGTGGTCAACAATATGATCTTTGAAACTTTGACTTCTGTCACAAATTACCCCCCCCCCCCCAATTTCATTGTGCCATTTATGTTAAGAGTGTCCCAGTGCAGAGTAACTCATGGAGTGGATTTATTAATCATGTGGCTATTACTGTGGAAAATATCCCATGTGGAAAACATGAATATACATGTCGTAGTTGGATTCTCCAATGACCCAACATCGCTGCACCTATATGGAACAGAGTATGAAATTTTATGGACCTATATATGATTGAGAAGTGTGGTAGCCTAGTTCGTAGTCAGCTTGCTTACTATCCATGGGTTGCAGTTACTACCTCGGATCCAGTATATGCAGCGATGGTAAATGCAAAGCAGAACTAAAAATAAGGCTGGAGATGGCTTTAGCGTCCTTGTCAAGGCTAACTGTGATTTGGAAAAGCAACATCAGTGTTGGATTGAAAATCAAACTGTATAAGTCGCTGGTGCTTTCTGTTATGTTGTATGGTTGTGAGAGTTGGACACTCACTGCGGACATGGAGAGAAGATTACAGGCTTTCGAGTATAAATGCTACAGAAGAATTCTACGAATTTCCTATAGGGAACATAAGACCAATGTGTACATAAGAAATAAAGTAGAGATGTGTGCAGGTGTCCAGGAGCCATTGCTTTCAATAGTGAATTGACGAAAACTAGCATGGTTCGGACATGTATGCAGGCACGATTCCTTGTCAAAAACAATACTGCATGGAACTGTCGAGGGTGGAAGAAGCAGAATAGGACAAATAAAGACATGAACAGACAACATCAAGGAATGGACAGGGCAAGATATTTCCACACTCATCCGCATCGCTGAGGATATAATTCACTGGAGGACTCTGTGTGCTGAAGCATCCAATGTGGTACCCCTACGACCCTGAAGGGTTATGGGTTTATTGATTGATGGGTTGCAGTGTGTTAGGTTCGAACCTACGTCTGGACAAAAAAATCTGGATCATGATTTCTCGCCTGACACGATTACCTCTCAGTCCACCCAGCAGTAAATGGATAGCAGATGTATTAGTTAGGGAAGGTAAATATAGTAAAGAAGGGAACTGGCCACCCCACCTAATAGCTGCTGCAGCTTAGTACATGAAGAGTTTTCTTATCCCCGATGGCAGGTTACTGTCATGGAACCTACCATTTTTTTACTTTATATATGATTATTTTGAACATATAAAATGACACAATGCTTTAGAAAGATTAATTGTAGCAGGAAAAGTTTCGGACATATAAAATTACACAATGCTTTAGAAAGATTAATTGTGGCGGGAAAAGCTTCAAGAAAGAGAATAAGGTAGACCAAGACTGTGATGAACTCAGGATATTAAAGACATTCTGAAAATGACACTGGAAAAGGCTCAATATCATGCACATAACTGAGAGGTTTACAGAGTGACAGTGAGAACATTGATCTGTAAAGGTCACATCACACAGATATATATGATTAAAACAAACATAGGTACTATATATAGATCTTACATGCACACTTAACTAACAAAAATAGTGGTGATGGTGTGACTGTTTTACTCACTGTGGTTGTTGGATGCAAGGTATGAACAAGTAGCCCTTTTTTCTGTGGGAGCTTTTGCTGTGACTTTCTTGCAATTTTTGAGAAAAATTGCAGGAAAAAGAAAAGGATTATTTTTCTGTGTTCATTCTGAAACTCCTGAAGATTAGTAGGATGCAGTCTAGAGAATGGAATGTGTAGTGGCATTGTTTACAGCTTGCCTAATATATCTGTGCCTTTCAGCCTGACACATCTGATTTTAGTGGATGACTTTGGTCACTTTGACCCTCTTTGAGATGGGCAGCTAATCCCACCCCAAAATATTCTAGTCGCCTCCTATGACATGCAAACAGGTCACAGTGTTAGTATTCTTTGCTCCCAACTTATGGACCCCAGAAGTACATGGGCTAAAGAGGATTGATGTAGTATTCTTTGCTCCCAACTTATGGACCCCAGAAACACATGGGCTAAAGAGGATTGATGTAGTATTCATTGCTCCCAACTTCTGTACCCCAGAAACACGTCGGCTAAAGAGGATTGATGTCCTAACAATCCAGACATTTGAAAAAACCCAACTTTCATCACTCTCAACAGAGAAACAATTCATACAGTTTATAACTTTTCCTATTTAGTCAGCAAAATGATTCAAGATGGAGGTAAAACAAAAGAGATTTCTGCCAGAATTTAGTTTGCATAAAGTACATTCAATCACCTAACAAACATTTGGAAGTAAAATAATAATAAGTAAACAGGCCCTATGATCAAACTATGACTTTTTAATTCCAATGTTATATCACTATTTACATAGGACTATGGTTACGAAAGTTAGAGAATAACAAAATCAATGGAGAAGAAATTAAATTTATTTGAAAATAAATGTCTCAGAAAACTATTAAAATGTTGGTTGGGAAGAATTCAAGTCTAACCAGCAAGTAAGGGAAGACACTAAACAGCAATATGTTTCTATAGATGGACTTGTATCTGACATGTACTTAGAATGACTGTAAACAGACTGCTACTACAAGCTTCAGATGTAGATGAAGTCAGATATTGTAATAATAATATAATAATAAACTAAACGAAAGTGGAAAACAATAACAAGTAGACAATGCAAACAATGTTAGGCAGTGGCTAAAGAACAAGTATAAATAATAACTAAACTGTCAGAGGATACTTTATCATAGATGTTATCACTTCTCAGTTTTGTTACTGTTGCACTATCCACCTTGGTGGATATCCTCTGACAGTTTGTTACTGTTGCACTATCCACCTTGGTGAATATCCTCTGACAGTTTGTTACTGTTGCACTATCCACCTTGGTGGATATCCTCTGACAGTTTGTTACTGTTGCACTATCCACCTTGGGGGATATCCTCTGACAGTTTGTTACTGTTGCACTATCCACCTTGGTGGATATCCTCTGACAGTTTGTTACTGTTTCACTATCCACCTTGGTGGATATCCTCTGACAGTTTTGTTACTTTTGCACTATCCACCTTGGTGGATATCCTCTGACAGTTTGTTACTGTTGCACTATCCACCTTGGTGGATATCCTCTGACAGTTTGTTACTGTTGCACTATCCACCTTGGTGGATATCCTCTGACAGTTTTGTTACTTTTGCACTATCCACCTTGGTGGATATCCTCTGACAGTTTGTTACTGTTGCACTATCCACCTTGGTGGATATTCTCTGACAGTTTGGTTATTATTTATCTATTTGTAAACCTTGGTCTTGTTGTCATTCTAGAAGCTATCACAGAATGGAAGGAGGCAGGCAAGAGAGGATTATGGATAACTGTCCACACAGAGCAGTCTAGTTTGATACCGAAGCTAACAGATGTAGGTAGAGATATGCAATGCTGTCATAGGTAGATTTGCAATGCTGAGGTAGACAAAATATGCAATGCTGACATAGGTAGATATGCAATGCTGAGGTAGATATAATATGCAATGCTGTCATAGGTAGATTTGCAATGCTGAGGTAGATATAATATGCAATGCTGATGAAGGTAGAGATATGCAATGTTAAGGTAGACAGAGATGTGCAATGCTGACATAGGTAGATATGCAATGCTGAGGTAGATATAATATGCAATGCTGTCAGAGGTAGATTTGCAATGCTGAGGTAGATATAATATGCAATGCTGTCATAGGTAGAGATATGCAATGCTGAGGTATATATAATATGCAATGCTGATGAAGGTAAAGATATGCAATGTTAAGGTAGACAGAGATGTGCAATGCTGATGTAGGTAGATATAACACTGATGTAGGTAGATATGGTATTGATGTATGTAGATGTAACACTGATGTAGGTAGATATGGTATTGATGCATGTAGATGTAACACTGATGTAGGTAGATATGGTATTGATGCATGTAGATGTAACACTGATGTAGGTAGATATGGTATTGATAGGTGATAATGTAACCAATTTAGCTGTGAGCAGGTAACCCATAGCTTTTCTGACAAAAGCACAAGTGATACCCAAATTGTATATTCTTCTTCAGTGTTCATTCTCAAACTCCCACTGGATCTCTCTTGTAGCAGTACAATGGTCCTACTAGATTTCCAGAAGATTGTAGTCCAGAGAATGGAAATGCATTGTATCACCATTTTATTTTCACCAATGTCACATAACATCCATTTTTGGCAGATCCAAAATTGTATAAGGTTTTTTTTTAATCTCAAAGGCATCTTTGTGTTGGGGGGGGGGGTTGGTTATGTATGCTTGTTTAGTCCCCAAAGGGAGGCATTCCAGTGTGGCATATGCCTAATCCCAAAAAAATAGCATCCTGGCAGGTATGTAGAACATATACAGTGTAGTTCTGGACCAATTAGCACATCATTCTACTGCAAGATCTGTTGACCCATCTGAAGTAATGGCACATGTAGCATTCCTGCCACCTAAGAGTCTGCCACAATGGTGCAATGCAATGTCCACTGACCTGCATATCTTCATAATCCATAAATACCAAGTGATAGAAGACAAAAGAAATTGAAACAAGACTTGCAGTGACAATGATGATTTTTCATGGGTGTTGGGTCACAGCCTATCCTCTAATTTTTTTAGTTTCATGGATGACTGGTCACAGCCTATCTCTCAACTTTCTTCAGTTTCGTTGGTGACAGGTCACTGCTTATACTCTAATTTTCCTTATTTTCATGGGTAATGTGTCACAGCCTATCCTCTAATTTTCCTTAGTTTCATGGATGACGGGTCACAGTCTATCCTCAATTTTCCTTAGTTTCATGGGTGATGGGTCACAGTCTATCCTCAATTTTCCTTAGTTTCATGGATGATGGATCAAAGTCTATCCTCAATTTTCCTTAGTTTCATGAGTGACGGGTCACAGTCTATCCTCAATTTTCCTTAGTTTCATGAGTGACGGGTCACAGTCTATCCTCAATTTTCCTTAGTTTCATGGGTGACGGGTCACAGTCTATCCTCTCAACTTTCCTTAGTCTCATATGACATGCCTGGAAAGAAGACAGTGGTCCTGTGCTTCTTAAGTATTTCAGACCCCATTTACCATAGACAACTGATGTAGGTAGATGTGATACATCTGTAGGTAGATGTGATGTAGGTTGATATGGCACTGATGTAAGTATATGTAGGTTGATATGGCACTGATGTAGGTTGATGTGATGTTGATATGACACTGATGTGGGTAGATGTGACATTGATGTAGGTAGATGTCACACTGATGTAGGTAGATGTCACATTGATGTAGGTAGATGTCACACTGATGTAGGTAGATGTCACACTGATGCAGGTAGATGTCACACTGATGCAGGTAGATGTGACAATGATATAGGTAAATGTGACACTGATGTAGGTAGATGTCACATTGATGTTAGTAAATGTCACATTGATGTGGCACACACAAATGTAAATATCCTAGCTTATATTGGATCTTCAAGATCTGAAAGCAATGGTTCTTGTGAACCTGTATACATCTCCACTGTATTTCTTACATGCACATTTGTCTTATGCCACTATAAACAATTTGTAGAATTTGTCTGCAACATTTGTATTTGAAGACCTTTAGTCATCTCTCCATGTCCACAGTGAGTGTCCAACTCTCATAAAATACAACACAGTAGAAAGCACTAATAAGTTATTTTGATAAGAAAGTTTGATTTTCACTCTAACACTGTTGTTACTTTTCCTCATTAAATTTATCCTTGACATAGAAGCTGAAGCCATCTCCAGCCTTATGATGGTCATACTTATTTAGAACACATTTTTCTATTTTCTATATTATAAAAACTTTGAGAATACAAGTTCTAGCTCAGACAATTTCTTTACAGCTGGGTTTTGATTTTCACCATGCTAAACCAGGATACGTCTGCCTTACAAAATGGCTACCAGAGAACATCCCGAACCATATTCCAGGATATGCCAATCACTTCCTTGGTAAGCTCATTAGACTATTTATATGTAAATCTCTGCTGAAGACAGATGAGTCTGGCAATTAGTGCAAATAAAATGGCAACACAATGCATTTCCATTATCTGGACTGCATCCTGCATGAAATCTAGTAGGACAATTGTCCTGCTACAAGAGAGATCCAGCGGGAGTTTGAGAATGAATGCTGAAGAAGATGAAGATATATTTGGGACTTGTGGTATCAAAAAGGCTGATAAATTGATTTCTAACAGGTACAGTCTCCCCTCAATCACAGTTGTGTCCAAGGAAGCACAGGTGCTAAATTTGGGAGATATCAGGTTGAGAGGTGCATATATGGTATCACAGTCCTGCCCAATAAAACACTGGTGCTAAGTTTGGAGATATCAGGTTGAGAGGCACAATCATGGTATCACACAAAATGACTAGTTAACATGTCTTCACAACAAAAACAAACATGTGCAGTGGATATGTTTAATGTTCAACCATATCTTTACCTATCAATTGTGTTCACATATGTTCAACCATATCTTGACCTATCAAATGTGTTCACAGATGTTTAACCATATCTTGAACTATCAAATGTTTTTGTAGATGTTCAACCATACCCTGACCTATCACATGTTCACAGATGTTCAACCATATCTTGACCTATCACATGTTCACAGAGGCTCAACCATATCTTGACCTATCAAATGTGTTCACATAAGTTCAACCATATCTTGACCTATCAAATGTGTTCACATAAGTTCAACCATATCTTGACCTATCAAATGTGTTCACATAAGTTCAACCATATCTTGACCTATCAAATGTGTTCACATAAGTTCAACCATATCTTGACCTATCAAATGTGTTCACAGATGTTTAACCATATCTTGAACTATCACATGTGTTCACAGATGTTTAACCATATCTTGAACTATCACATGTGTTCACAGATGTTCAACCATATCTTGAACTATCACATGTGTTCACAGATGTTTAACCATATCTTGAACTATCACATGTGTTCACAGATGTTTAACCATATCTTGAACTATCACATGTGTTCACAGATGTTTAACTATATCTTGAACTATCACGTGTTCACAGATGTTCAACAACATCTTGACCTATTAAATGTGTTCACAGATGGGTTTGTCTATTAATTTTTTTTAGAAGTAGACAAGTTTTCCCTTCTGTGTGCCTTCTGGGCCTAATATTGTATTCCCCGATGTCTTAAAATCACAGAGAAGGGAACATTTTTCATTGCCACATAGCATAACAGTGAATGATGTGGTCAGTGTCACACCCATTGCTTTCATTTTCCCAGAAGATCTGGTGCCCATTTCCTAAGACTAAGTTGACCTAGTAGCCGTTGATGATTTAAAAATATTTCCAGATCAACTTGAAATTGGAATTTTATATCTAGTGCTAATTGTAGTAGTCATAACTAACACCATCTAGTTCAAGGTTTGATGTGCAGAGAAGTCATATTGACCATTGTGACAGGACTTGTTAGTGATTTATAAAACTTCAATGTTGCCACTGCAAGGCAGCAATAGTGGGACTTACATGCTTGTTTGAGACAGTGGTAATGTTGGCAAGGCAGCATAGGGTACCCAGTGGCAAGACAGTACAGCAGGTTTTTTCGAGCCTGTGAGCTTTTCCAGTAGCACACATGATTAGGTCAGGTGGAAACATTCCAATCTGGCACACAAGTTTGATAGGTCAAGGACAAGTCAATTTTCAACAATGCTGAAAAATATTTTTTCACAATGTTTGATCAATTTTTTGTCATCTTCTGGCACTCTGCCTGTTGTTATCATTAATATCCTGATTTTTAAAATGTTAAACTGAAATATATATTGTGTTGTTAAGTTCTTAAGCAAATTGTTTTGTCAGGCTACTCCGCTACTTTGGTTTTTTTTCATTGGAATTTACGATAGTTGCTAAAATGTGATTTGGGGTAAGATGGTTTTATATATATATATGGTTATAATGTATAACCTACATAATCTATATATATGGTTATAATGTATAACCTATGCCCATGTGTTGCTGTGGCCTGAAAGGGGAACAAAGAATAGCAACATTGTTTACTCTCCTCGCATGTCGTAAAAGGTGACTAAGGAGGTTATGGGATGGAGTTGGCTGTCCCATTCCATATAGGGTCAGTGACCCAAAGCCATACTGAAGTCGGATGTGTCAGGCTGAAAGGCGCAGATATCGCAGCAATGCTGTAAACCATGACACAGCGCATTCCGTTCTCCGGACTACATCCTGCTAATCTGCAGGAGTTTGAGATTGAATGCAGAAGAAGAAGATGTATAACCTATATAATCTATATATATGGTTATAATGATGATCCAACCTAACAAAGACATTATTAGCTTTAAAATGGAACTTATGAAATTTTTTATTTGAACTTTTTTTTAATCAGATTAAAGTTGCGAAACCAATTCTATCTATTTATTCTACCTATTAACACACATTTACACACTGCCGACTTGCTAGACCTGTCACAGTGGCATCTCCCTCAATTTTATAATCGTTTGTATCACCACTTTGCCTGTGCTATCTTGCTCCATGAAACTGGCAAGATGTTTTCTTTTTTTTACATATGTTCAAAAAATTTCATTCTACTGTCTACCTGTATGTTTTCAATGCTCTCACTAATGTAAGATGGATGGATTAGCTATACACTGATGGCAATTTGGTCTCTCATAGTTAAGCCTAGTTGTCAGAATAAGCTGAAATGTGAAAAGTGCGCCATTTTTTCCCCATAGACCCCTTGCTGAATTTGTTGTTTTCCATAGCCTGCAAAACATTGAATTTTGCTAAAAAAATATTAACTTCAAATGTGTTTTTGGCAGCAGACACTGTGATACTCACTTTAATTGGGTTTTATTTTGTAGAGTGGACAATTATTTTAAAAAAATAACACGTACAATTTTTATTCATATCTTTATGGAAAGAGTGCATCTTTTGCACCGCCTAATTTTTTCTCACTGACATGGACCCCTGCAAATCCGTATAGAGCACTGTGATCTACAGTAGGACCAGTATCATCTTACAGTGGCAGCATACCCTACAGATGTATGACATAACCAGTGTCATCTTACAGTGGCAGCATACCCTACAGATGTATGACATGACCAGTATCATCTTAAAGTGGCAGCATACCCTACAGATGTATGACCAGTATCCTCTTACAGTGGCAGCATACCCTACAGATGTATGACATGACCAGTATCATCTTACAGTGGCAGCATACCCTACAGATGTGCTGTAGACTAGTAACATTGTTGTGGTTTTTACAAATAGAATATTGTGCCCTCTGATGAGTAATACTGAGGTCACAGTATAAATAATATAAATAAACTAAAAATTATTCATGCAATAAAGGGTTAGGAGATTTTTAGTGTTCTTAAGTAACCTGCTTCAACTGTTTCGTAAATTCATTTATCACAGTATTTGATTCATCATAATGTTAATATCTCTGATGTTGTGGTTCACCGAACCATAATCTCCATTATTATTTTATTGTAAAAGCCCTGATATAATCAAACTGGAGTAATGTCTATGGGTGAAATCACCATAAGAGGCCCTTTTTAAATTTAATAATAGATTCATGATATTACATACATGGCTCATACAGAAGAAGGGGTGCTAAGGGTGCCACATTGCTCTCGACGGACCCAGGGTTAGCAGATAACCAAGATCCCAAAAGTACCTCCTTGTGGAGAATAATAAAATGCACACTGGAAACATAAGTACAGCTGCTTGTGCTGCTTCTGGCAAACACTTTTGGGATTGTGTCTGTTAATGTGGAGTTTGCAGATGGAGTTTGCGCATAGGAAGTAAGACCAAGTTGCTCGCAATTCCTGGGGTTAGCAAACAAACAAAAAACAAACATATGACATATAATTTTCAATGTGTTATATTAAATAGCGGTATTTGAACTGTTGTGCTGTAGGTGTTGGAGGGTTTGTGATCAATACACATGGGCAGTTACTTGTGATCAGGGAGAGATATCATGTTCAGAATAACATCTCTATGTGGAAGCTCCCTGGTGGGTTAGCTGATGCAGGTAATTGTTGTCACAATTTAGGAGACTGGGATAATTTATGTCATAGAACAAGAGTTAATGTCTTTCATAAGATCAGAGATAATGTCTGTCACAGAGCTAGATAATGTCTGTCATAGGATCAGAGATAATATCTGTCATAGGATCATAATGTCTGTAATAGGATCATATATAATGTCTGTAATAGGATCATATATAATGTCTGTAATAGGATCATATATAATGTCTGTAATAGGATCATATATAATGTCTGTAATAGGATCATATATAATGTCTGTAATAGGATCATATATAATGTCTGTAATAGGATCATATATAATGTCTGTAATAGGATCATATATAATGTCTGTAATAGGATCATATATAATGTCTGTAATAGGATCATATATAATGTCTGTAATAGGATCATATATAATGTCTGTAATAGGATCATATATAATGTCTGTAATAGGATCATATATAATGTCTGTAATAGGATCATATATAATGTCTGTAATAGGATCATATATAATGTCTGTAATAGGATCATATATAATGTCTGTAATAGGATCATAGTTAATGGCTAATAGAACCAGATATAATGTCTGCCATAGGATCAAAGATAATGTCTGTCATAGAATCAGAGATAATATCTGTCATAGAATCAGAGATAATATCTGTCATAGAATCAGAGATAATATCTGTCATAGAATCAGAGATAATATCTGTCATAGGTCCATGAATGTTTTGAGTTGCTGGTCCTTCTCTTTCTCTAATGCATTTAATTACTTTTCTGTCTGATTTAGCTAATTATCTTTCTGCCTGATGCAACTAATTATCTTTCTGCCTGATGCAACTAATTATCTTTCTGCCTGATGCATCTAATTATCTTTCTGCCTGATGCAACTAATTATCTTTCTGCCTGATGCAACTAATTATCTTTCTGCCTGATGCAACTAATTATCTTTCTGCCTGATGCAACTAATTATCTTTCTGCCTGATGCAACTAATTATCTTTCTGCCTGATGCAACTAATTATCTTTCTGCCTGATGCAACTAATTATCTTTCTGCCTGATGCAACTAGTTATCTTTCTGCCATATGCAACTAATTATTTTTCTGCCTGATGCAACTAATTATCTTTCTGCCTGATGCAACTAATTATCTTTCTGCCTGATGCAACTAATTATCTTTCTGCCTGATGCAACTAATTATCTTTCTGCCTGATGCAACTAATTATCTTTCTGCCTGATGCAACTAATTATCTTTCTACCTGATGCAACTAATTATCTTTCTGCCTGATGCAACTAATTATCTTTCTGCCTGATGCAACTAATTATCTTTCTGCCTGATGCAACTAATTATTTTTCTGCCTGATACAACTAATTATCTTTCTGCCTGATGCAACTAATTATCTTTCTGCCTGATGCAACTAATTATCTTTCTACCTGATGCAACTAATTATCTTTCTGCCTGATGCAACTAATTATCTTTCTGCCTGATGCAACTAATTATCTTTCTGCCTGATGCAACTAATTATTTTTCTGCCTGATGCAACTAATTATCTTTCTGCCTGATGCAACTAATTATTTTTCTGCCTGATGCAACTAATTATCTTTCTGCCTGATGCAACTAATTATTTTTCTGCCTGATGCAACTAATTATCTTTCTGCCTGATGCAACTAATTATTTTTCTGCCTGATGCAACTAATTATCTTTCTACCTGATGCAACTAATTATCTTTCTGCCTGATGCAACTAATTATCTTTCTGCCTGATACAACTAATTATCTTTCTGCCTGATGAAACTAATTATCTTTCTGCCTGATGCAACTAATTATCTTTCTGCCTGATGCAACTATTTATCTTTCTGCCTGATGCAACTAGTTACCTTTCTGCCTGATGCAACTAATTATCTTTCTGCCTGATGCAACTAATTATCTTTCTGCCTGATGCAACTAATTATCTTTCTGCCTGATATAACTCATTATCTTTGTACACTATTTAGGGGAAGATATAAGTGAAACTGCCAAAAGAGAGGTCTTTGAAGAAACTGGGATCAAGACAGAGTTTATATGTGTCATAGCCTACCGACACATGCACAACTACAGGCATGGATGTTCTGACTTCTACCACGTATGCCTGTTAAAACCTTTGACAACAGAAATCAAACCTTGTCCCTTGGAGATAGCAGAATGCAAATGGATGGATGTAAGTCTTCTTCTGCATTCATATTCAAACTTCTGCAGATTAGCAGTATGTAGTCCAAATATAAGGATACATTCTGTCATGTTTTACAGCTTTGCTGCAATATTGTGTCTTTTGGCATGACACATCAGATTTCAACATGGCTCTTGGATAATTTTTACCTATGTGAAGGGGCAGCTAATTCTACCATTAGCCATCCTTAGTTGCTTCTTACAAGATGCATGAAGGTAAACAGTGTTGCTATTCTTTGCTTCCCTTTCAGATTCTGGCAATAGTTCACTGCTAAATAAGCGTGTCATCAATGGAAGAAAACAACCAAGAGACTACTTCTTGAATGAAACCTCAGTGACATGTATATCAATTGAAATTAAGATTGATTCTTCTGCATTCATTCTCAAACTCCTGCAAATTAACAGAATGTATTCCAGAGAAAGCAATGTGTTGTATCATGGTTTACAGCTGACATGGTTTGCTGCAATATGTGCGCAGTTCGACCTGGCACATCCGAATTCAGCATGGTTTCTGGGCACTTTGACCCTATTTAGCATGGCACAACCAACTCCACTCTATAACCTCCTTAGTCACCTCTTGAGTCCCACCTTAAAGAATCTGATGTCAGCTAAGAAACTACATGATTCCTTGTTAAAAACATTATTGCAGGGACAGTCTACGATGAAAGAAGCAAAGGAAGACAAATAAAAGCATGGACAGACATCACTCTTGAACATGACTAGTAAAGTAACTGGTACCATTTCTAAGGGCTGGTATGACTAAGACCGGTAACATGTAACATGACTAGTAAAGATAAGATTTTTCATCACTTGTCTGAAATGGTGAAGATAAAAATTGCTGGAAAGAAGACTCTGTAGGTTGATGTATCCAATGTGGTACCCTTATTATCCTGTTGGGTTACGGGTTTATAGAGATAGATAGAAGATACTTCATATGTCTATATTTGTTCTAAAAATCCCACTGGATCTCTTGTGTAGTAGGATAATAGTCCTACTAGGTTTCTAGCAAGATGTCATCCAGAGAACGGAGATGCATTGTGTCACTGTTTTATTTGCACCAATGGTTCTTTACATTAACTTCAGTGGTAGATACCTTATAAAATATTAAAAGTGTATAAAAAAGATGAATTATGGAGGGAAAGAGTCTAGGAAAGAGAACAAGTAGCAGATCAAGGCTTATTAATAGATACAAGATATCAAAATCTTTTGAAGATGTCAGTGGATGAGACTGGACATCTTGCACTGAACTAGGAGGCTTATAATAGTAATAACATCCATATCACATTAGGGTCGTAGGGGTGCCACAAGGATACATCAGCACAAAAAGCTCTCTGAACTAAATCCTCAGAGGAGTGTAGAAAAATAATGCCCAGGCTATTCCTTGATGTTATCAATCCAGGATTTTTTTGAACTTCCTCTCATGTTTCCACCCTCAACTGTTCCTTGTAAAACCATTTTTAGAAAGAGAGTCATGTCTCATTACATGTCTTAACCAAACAAGTTTATGCTGTTTTACCATTGCCAAAAGTGGTTCTTGATATCAGAGGCTTACAGAGTAGCAAATAAGACACCGTTCTGCAAAGGGCATGTCACATAGAATAAGTTTTTTTTCTAATATAAACTTACATTTCTACATTCTAGATAAAGTTTTATTTATTATCTGTTTGCAATCTTAGTTGGACGAATACGAAACCACTGATACAATATCAGATGTTAACAAGTATGTTGTCAAGAAGTACAGAGAGTTTCTTGCCACCGGAAATCTCATTGGAGTAGAGAAAGTCCTGTCTTTTGACAAGAAATCCTTGCAAAATGTCTACAGTGTTCATTCTGGAAGCAGCAGACACGAGTGTTCACAGGATGAAGTTGTTGGTCAGAAGTCCAGTTTTTGATTGTTTTCTCATAATGAAATATTACTTATGTTTGTTTCAAAAGTGTACAAGAAGTATGTATAATCAGAGTAGCAGAACAATATGTTTGCATGTTATTCAGTCTATATATCTTATTACCTCACTCCCATAATAAGTGAGATTGCAGTAAAACTGTATAACATATAACCAATAATGTACTTACAACACAAGGTAGTTTGTTTTACTATTCACAGACTATAGTTTTATAGTTAGTCTGACAGTTCACAAACAGACTATAGTTTGATAGTTAGTCTGACAGTTCACAAACAGACTATAGTTTTATAGTTAGTCTGACAGTTCACAAACAGACTATAGTTTTATAGTTAGTCTGACAGTTCACAAACAGACTATAGTTTTATAGGTTGTCTGATAGATCACAGACTATAGTTTTATAGTACTTACGTATTACACAGGTTTATATAATCGTTTCAATCAGACACGACAGACATATCTAAAATGGTCTGTTCCCATCTCTTTTCCACAGATACATTGACGATGGAATAGGTATCACCGACATGTCCGAAGTGGAATTGTCTCGCTTCATCAACTTCATCTGCAGTTTCAACCCTGCTATTCAATTTACATCTAGCATCTCCACTACCTCTGTCAACTTTCTTGACATCATTGTCACCATTCATCATCCTTATCTTAGCACATCAGTTTACTATAAACCTATTGACGCACATGGCTTTCTGCTCTACACTTCTTCTCATCCTCCTGCTTGTCGCAATTCTCTGCTGTACTCCCAGCTTCTTCGTCTGCGTCGCTTATGTAGCGATTACGACGATTTTCTCAACAAGTCCTCTGAGATGATTGAGTTTTTCCATAGACGCTCGTTCCCTGACAGCATTTTTTCATCCGCTTGGCGCCATTTGTCTCGCCTCGATACCTTTGCTAACTCTCAGGGTTCTTCCTCCTCCTCTGATAGGGTTAAACCTGTTCTTACCTTTTATCTCCATAACTCTTCTGTTCGACGCATCATGCTTAAACATTATTATCATCTCCAGTCTGATCCTGACACCTGTGACGCTTTCCACCACTTATCTATGGTGGCTTATAGGCGTGACAGAAATCTGAAGGACATCTTGGTCCATAGCCACCGTAAGTCTTCTGTTCCTGAACATTTTGACACTGTTCGTTGCTCACGTGGCTGTTGCTATACATGTCCTTACGTGGTTCAGATGCGCTCCATTTCATTTCCCAAGGCCACTTTCTCCATCGATGAGGCCTTTACATGTGAATCCCGTAATGTCATTTATGTGATAATATGTAAACGCTGCGGCAAACAGTACATCGGGGAAACCGGCTTAAGACTGAGCGATCGCTTTTGTAACCATCTTCATGCTATCAAGCATAGAACATCCACTCCTGTGGCCACACACTCCAACGGCGATGGTCATCATGGTGCTTGTGATATTCCGGTCACCACCATCAGATCCTGCACCACCGATGATAGATCTAGGTACGCTCTAGAAAATCATCTCATTTTTTAATTGGGTACACTCAAGCCTTTAGGACTCAATTCTGACCACTCTTATGCCTAGTACTGGGTTGGTGTGGTCTTTATTCTTTTTGGTTCCGTCATTTACTCATATTTTTGTTCGTTTAATTTCCACATATATTTATGTTTTTTTATGTACTTCCTGACCTTCCGGCATCTCATTTCCATATTTCCGTTGGATACGTTTGTTTGTTGTGATCATTTTTCTATTTGTCGTCTTTTGATGTTTTGTGTGTATCTTGATAAAGACCTTTTGGTTGAAACGTTGGATATTATTTGTATATTGTAATTTGTATGTTTTCTTGTATGCACATCATTTCCCACTAGTTTTAGATATAGTCTGTTGTGTCTGATTGAAATGATTATATAAACCTGTGTAATACGTAAGTACGATTGTTGTTACGTTTCACGCAGTTAATTGTCGTATAGTTTTATAGTTAGTCTTATAGTTCACAAACAAACTATAGTTTGATAGGTTGTCTGATAGTCTGTTTGTGAACAGTAGAAATTAACTACCTTGTTTTCTGCGTAAGTATTTCCCTTCCTTAATAAGTGAGACTGCAGAAAAACTGTATAACCAATAATGTACTTACTCAGAACACAAGGTTAGTTTTACATGAAAACTGTTCGCTAACAGACTACCTATCAAGCTATATTCTGTGAAAAGTAAAAATGAATTACCTTGTGTAAACCATAACACAACGTTTTCCGTTCTCTAAACTACATCCTGCGAATCTGTAGGAGTTTGAGAACAAATGTAGAAGAAGAAAACTACCGTGTGTTCTACATAAGTACATCCCTTTCCCTATTTTTCCCAAAAATTGTTGTTGTTATTTTAGTTTCAGGTTACAGGTAAGATGCAATTTCTGTGCCTTACATCTTAATACATCTGCTTTCTGCACAATATTTTGAGGATTTATTTATCCTTACCTTTTGTTGTTGTTAGCAGTTAATATGACCTAGGTGTTAGTGAAATGATCTCACAATTTAAACTAGAGTGAATAATTCAAGGTTCACATTGCAGCAGAAGCTGTGATATTCACATAGCACTGGCAAAGGTACGAAGCACATAAGTTGTATTTGAATAATTCAATAATTGTTAAAAGCAATGTCTTTCATATGATCATCATCATCAAGTGCTGTCTCTGCAATGTAGGTTGACTTCAATGGACCTTCAACATCTTCTGTCTCTTAGGTAGGGACTCTGCTACACAGTTACCTATCCATCTTGTAATATCTTTCTCCCACTCTACCTACCTCTTGCTCGCCTCCCCTCAAATCTACCCTCAAGTAAGGTCTTCAACAAGGTGGCATGTCTTTTAACATGTCTAAAATACTTTATTAATTTGATTTTCTTTAATATTTCTTTTTTCATACACAGTGTTCTTAGAACATCTTGTTCATTTTCTTTTCTTCCTATGAAGCTCTCCCTATTTGTATATACCGGCGTATACCACATCTCAAAGGCATCAATTCTGTCTGTCTTGTAGTTTATTCATTATCCATGTTTCTGAGCCATACTTTAATACAGAATAGATGTAGCATTTTATAATTCTCATTTTTAATTTGTGATTTGTTTAGATGTTAATATTATCTTCATGTCATTGAAAATACTTTTAACCATTCCTATTCTCCTTTTAACCTCATTTCAAATAGAGTTGCCATATTTCCATCATGAAAGGACAAAAAGCTTTTTTAAAGAAAAATAGTGGGAGCATTTATATTATACATATTCTAAACATAGGTGTCATCTGGTACAGATTTTACGGATTTCGCCCTCCCCCCAACCCAATTAAAAATATAAAAAATGTCACTCTGTGTTAAATTTCATAGTAGTGTGATTATTACTAACGTAGATATTTTTATCTCACACATTCATATTGAGGGGCAAAAAAACATTTTAAACACACTTTTTTTTTTAAATAGTTTTTTTTGGTGTTAAATACAGATGTTTTTTTATTGAAATACGAAAATAAAATGTTAAAAATACAGATTTATTAAAAAATAAGGTGACACTTATTTTCTAACAGGAAACAACATAAATCTTCAATTTTCATGTCATGTTTTTCATTGGTCATTTATTTATACTTTGTTTCAGAAGCCAATTAAAATAACAGTAATAGTCAGATTGGTCATACACAGTGACAAAATTTGGCTTAGTACTCCAACCTTTATATCGGAATATAGTCTGTTTCAATTATCTAATTAAAATAGGTTATCTAATTAAAACATAAGAAATATTTTCATTTTTAGAATAATACCAGAATCATAAAATTGAGACATACCATAAATATTGTTTGAAATAATTTTGAATTGTCTTATTTTGACTTTTTTTAAAATATACTTCGTTATAATATAAATATGGAAATTGTAATAGAAGTGCAGAAAGTAACAACCCAGACATTTTTGCATATTTAAAAAATCCAGTGGTGTTGAAATTTAAGGACTAAAAAAAGAGGCAGTGTCCAGGAAAATGAGGATCTGTGTTAACCCTAGTTTCACATATACCATTCTTCTTCTTCTTCTTCTTTCGTTCACTTGAAACATGTCTATATCTGTAATTCTGTCTCCTTAATAAAACTCACTGTCTTTTGTAGTTCATACAGTGTCCCATAGAGTTTTGATTCCAGTGTTGTTTCCTCTGGCCAATATGTCTGCCTCAGCGTTTCATGCTCAGAACACTCTTGAAGTATATGTTTGGCACTCTGTGCTGCCTGTCCACATGTACACATGGCTGTGTTGCCAATCTTGAACTTTGTATACATGTGACTGCGGAGTCGGTTGTGTCCTGTTCTGAGACGTAGAATTATAACTTGTTCTGGTCTGTTCATAATATGATAGTCATCTTGTGTTGGTGTTTGTGGCTTTCTTATTGACTTGATCATCTGTTTTTTCTGATGGTAGGTGATTGGTATATCTGGTTGGTCTTCGGCAGCACCTTCCTTAGCCAGTTGGTCTGCTTTTTCATTTCCTGGTATTCCACAGTGAGAGGGTATCCACTGCATGGTTACCCTATACTGGTAAGACAATTCGCTAAGTAGTTTTTTCAAGTCTGTTAGTTTTTCAGACTGGAGAGCTTGAAGCACTGACCTTGCATCTGTCAGGAATACCACAGGCTGTAGATCAGAGTTGGAGTTCAGCAGTTTTTTAGCTGCCACACTAATTGCCTGGATTTCTGCATCATAATTATTGCAGAATTTTCCTGTCGGTGTTCTGATTGTATCTCTAGGCTTGTGTGGATATTCTATATATATACACCTGCACCTCCATTCCTCACGGCATTCTGTGCTGACCCATCTGTGTATACTCTGACCCATATATCTTGTGGATATTCCTCATCCAGGAAACTGAGGGTGACTGTCCTTCGCTGCACATTGTTCTGTTCGTCCTCGCTTAGTATTCCTTTCACATGGGTCTGAATGTATATTGGCATTCCATGCCTTTCACTCCACGGGGTTTGTTCTGGTACAGGCCTTAAGGGGCTGTCAACTTCAGGTAGGTCTGTAAGTTGTCTGCGGAGTCGTTTAGCTTGATGGATAAAGCTGCTTCTTTTCAGTCGTCCCATTGCTAGATTTTGAAATCTTTCCTTCATTGGATGACTTGGCATACACTGAAACTTTTCTGCCTGAATTAGTACTTTTGTGTCTCTGCGTTCGCCAAGTGTTTGCATTCTTCCCATTTTCTGCATCTCTGCTATGGGTGTTGATTTCATTGCTCCCAACATTATTCTAAGTGCCTGGTTTTGCACTTTATCTAGATCTTGTAATGTGGTGTTTGATGCAGGACACCATGCTGCTGAACCATATTCCAGGTGTGGTCTTATGCCTTGCTGGTAAACTTTACTGAGTATATTCCCACTGGCTCCCCATGTGGTTCCACTTAGTTTTCTCAGGATAGCTAACTTCCTCCTGGCTTTTGTTGTTGCTTTGTTTATGTGCTGCTTCCATGTCAGTTTATCATCAAAAGTTACTCCGAGGTATGTGGGTTGTTTGTCTTCTTTCAAGAGCTCTCCATCTATTTTGATATGACCGGCTTTTTGTTTTGGTGAGAGGGTAAAAAGTGTAGTGCTGCACTTATCTGTGTTAATGGTGACGCACCATCTATTAGCCCATAAGGTTAGGGCATCGATAGCTCTTTGTATTTGTTTAGTGGCCACTGTCGCGTGTTCTTCTGTGCACCAGATCACCAGGTCGTCAGCATACATTGCCACTTTGATCCCGTGTGGTAGTTCAGCAACTAGATCATTCATGTAAACCAAGAAAAGTGTGGGCGACAGGACTCCTCCCTGGGGGACTCCATGACGCAGTAGAACTTTCTTGCTCTTGCGACCATCTAATTGTACCCTGGCTCTTCTATTATGCAGGTATGCTTTTACCCATTTGTACATTCTTGAGCTAACCCTGCAATTTCGCAATTTCTTTAGGAGCCCTTCTTTCCAGACCTTATCAAATGCTTTCCTGAGGTCTATCCATGCTGCTAGTACCTGTTTCTTTTCTTGGAAGGCATCCTCAATCTCTTGGGAGAGGTAGGTTGCCTGATCTTCAGTAGAGTAGCACTGTCTGAAACCTGCTTGCTGTGATACCAGAAGGTTTTCACTTTCAAGGTACCACTGCATCCTAAGATTGATAATGCGTTCCATTGTTTTGCATAGACAGCTTGTGAGGCTGATGGGCCTGTAGTTGGAGACTGTGTTGCCATCTTTTCCTGATTTGAGGAGTGGTATCATTATTGCTTCTCTCCACGCCTGTGGTACATTACCCGTGGACCAGCTTGTGTTAAAGATCTGCAGTAGCTTTGCTCTTGCTGCAATTCCCAGGTTTCTAATCATTTCATTGGACACTCCATCAGCTCCAGGGGACTTTTTCATTTTCAATTTGGATATTGCATGCTCCAGTTCTCTCATTGTGATTGGTGCCTCCATGACTTCAGGTATAGATTCGCCTTGTCCAATGTTTTGCTGGTTCTCTCGAACCTCCTGTTGTTTGTCTGGGCTGACTTTGATGTTATTGTCTTCTGCAAAGGAATCTGCAAAGTAATCAGCTGCATGTTTACCTGTTAAAATGTTTCTATCTTTATAAAGTGTGATCCTGGTATTTCTCCCTGTACCTTCATCATTTAGTTGTTTTACAAGTTTCCATAATTTCCTAGTATCTCTTTCTAGGTTCAGCGACTCTGTTTTTTCTTTCCAACTACTCCGTCTGGCTTGTAACTTGGCTCTTTGAAATTTAGCCTTTGTTTGCTGATATTTGTTGTGATGTTCTTGGCTAGGTCTGTTCTCAGCCTGCTGTCTAGATGTTTCCATCTCATTTTGCAGCTTTTCTAGTTCATCATTCCAGTAGGGTTTGTAGTTTTTGCGTGCCCCCCTGGGTATGGTTTTACTAGCAGCATGTAGTATACATCTATTAAATTCACTCACTGCTCTATTGATGTCTTTGTTCAAGTTCATGTCCTTAGCTAGAACACTGGTTAGATGCTGGTACATTTTCCAGTCTGCCCTCTTATAGTTCCACCTAGTGAGCGTGCTGCTGTCCTTGGTAAATTCATTGTGGATTTCCAGAAATACTGGTCTGTGGTCACTACCCCCAAGCTGCTTTCCAACGACACGTGTGATGTTCCATTCCAGGCCTGGTGAGTGGAATGCCAGATCTGGTGTAGAGGTGGTGTGCCATGCTCTCGAGTAGAAGGTTGGTGAGTCAGCTGGCTGGTTAATAAGGATGAGATTATTTTCATCCTGCCAGCTCTCAAGTTCCTCACCTCTCTTGTCGATATGATCGTAGCCCCAGCTCTGAGAGTGGCTGTTGAAGTCACCACACACCATAAGTCTCTCTTTATCTGGAATTGTGTCTAGTGCCAATGGTTTATCATTTGGGCAGTAGTAGTTCAGGAGATGGAATTCTGCACTGTCTGTTTTTAGGTGGAGCATCTGGTATTCTGCCCCTTCCATATATACTTCCAGCTGACATGCGCTGATATTGTTTTTAACAAGTGTCAGAATTCCACCCTTTCGCCTGTCCTTTCGGTCAGATCGGTAGCACTGGTAGCCTCTGATTTTGAAGGCTATGTCGCTGCTGAGGTGTGTTTCTTGGATACAGCATATATTATAGTCCGTTCAGAATCGTTTGCCGAGATGTTAAATTATTTTTATCAAAAACGTATTGTTCATTTGGATTGATCATTTGAAGTTAGGTTTAGAATAATAATGTCGCTATAGAAATATTTTTTTATCAAAGAAATGTGATCCAGTATCAAAGATACCTTATTTAACCTATATTAAAAAAAAGTTAATCTAAATTATAAACAACCGCTGGATTATGTAGATGCTTACATCTCACATCTGATTATTAAATATAAAGGCATGACCCTCACGGTAGAATGTGCACCGTTCTAAAAGTAGTTGTTTCCACTGTACATTTGTATAAAGCAATGTTACATATGGAAATTCCCGTTTAGCACCAAATATTATTTTTCCTGAACTTAGAATTATGTGAAATCAAAAACGGATATTGACTCGATTTCAAGTCACAAGTCAGAGGCACGTCTCAATATTTACAGAATGTAGGCGGCACTAAGCATATTACCTTCTGCAAGTCTATGTGAGAATGAATCTGAAAGCGAAATATTTTACTGAGCATAACATTGCTATAAAGATTTATCAATACTTCTGCAGAGAGCGTAAAAAGGGACATCTTTATTGTTCTTTATCAAATCCTGAGAAGAGAACAATGCATATTTTAGGTTTGTGTAAACGTTCATTTGATCGAATAGTGGAAGCAAGCGGATATTTATTGCCAACAAATTCACGAAAGCAAGGAAGGAAAGAAAAGATAGACAGTTTCGATAAGGACCTAGTAAAAAGAGAAATATGTAGAATGTTTGATAAAAACGAAGAAGTGACACTTAGAAAGTTGAAGATTTGGCTGAAAACTAATAACGACATTGAAATATCAAAAACTTTATTATGGAAAACTGTAAGAAATGCAGGCTTCACCTTTAGAAAGTATGCTGGTGGAAAAAACATTATTTGTGAAAAGCCACATCTGGTAGCTCTTAGAAGCAAGTATTTACGTGAAGGGAATGCGCGAGAATGGTTATGATATTGTGTATTTAGATGAAACTTGGATCAACGCTCATCATACAAATGAAAAGGAATGGCAGTTAGCAGATGGAAGTATTAAAAGATCAGTACCAAGTAGTAAAGGGCAACGTTTGATAGTTGCACATGCAGGTAGCAGACATAATGGGTTGTTGCAGAATGCTCATCTAATTTTCATTTCAAAATCCATTGACAATAGAGACTACCACTCCGAAATGAATGGGCACATATTCGAAGACTGGATCGAAAAAAGTATTCTTCCAATATTAGATAGACCTTCTTGTCTGATAATGGACAATGCTTCATACCATAACGTAGTGAACGTAGAAGATAGAATCCCAACATCATCAAGTACAAAAGATGCAATCAAAACGTGGCTCATAAAAGAACACATACCATTTACCGACAGGTACTTGAAACCCGAATTGCTTAACCTTGTAAAACAGACACAACGAACAAAGATATTTAAAATAGACAAGTTAATTGAAGAACATGGTCATAGATGTTTGAGACTACCTCCATATCATGCACACTTAAATCCTATAGAGCTAATTTGGGCAAAAGTTAAAGGACACGTAGCATCTACAAATACAACTTTCAAATTATGTGATATTGAGACTCTTACAAATCAGGCTCTATCAAATATACATAAAGACTACTGGGTGAAATGTGAGGATCATGTGTTACGCCAAGAAGAGGAATATTGGAAAAAGGAAGGTTTGTTGTTTGTTCAGCCGAAAACAGTAATCGACCTATTTGACTCGTCTGATTATGAATGATCATTACTCTGATTAAGTCTACACTAAAAAAAGTTTGATTTGCAAAATTTACAAGTTGATTTGTAAAACATTTCATTGCTCAATACCACCCAAGCAATTCAAAAAAATGTTATAAGCAAACCATCAACCATTACTTATAAAAATTAGCCCGCTTGATTCAATACAGAAGTTCAGATATCTTGGATCAACTATTACAGACAAAATTTCCTTACATGAAGAAATATATGTACTTATTTCAAAGGCAGCGACAACATTTGTGAAACTCACACCAAGAGCATGGAACAATATCAAATTGACTCTACGAACAAAAGATATATTTTTAATTTTTTTTACACCTGCCACCATGTAAAATATTGTGGACACGCCTATGGGTCATCATTGCACTAGATTACTGTAAAATATTTTGTTTATGGTCGAAATAATATTTACATGGGCAAACATCAAAAGAATTCGCCGCTTTCAAATAACCGTTACAGCTAGACATCAAGTAACACATATGTTTTCGCGACATGGACATTTTAACAACGTATGCCAAAATTCATGTGAAATCATCAAGAACTTTTTGAATTATAAATCATAACATCTCGGCAAACGATTCTGAACGGACTATAACTTGTTCTTCACTGAGGACATTTTCAAGTTCCAATTTTTTGCTGTATCCATCTCTCTTACTGTTGACACCCTGAGCATTCCAGTGCATTATTTTTATTGGTCGTTTAAAGTTTGTTTGGCCAGTAGCTCTATTCCCTTGCCTCCTGGCTCCTCGAGGCAATTGAGAAGGACTTTCAGTAACTGAGGTTGGGCCCTTTCGAGGTATAGGGCCCGGCACCGTCCCTGCCTGAACGTCCGCCACAGGGCAGGCACCATAACTTTTTATAGATACAGACATGTTTCCATTGTGTTTTGTGCGTGGCATACTGATTATCTGTGCGCCTTTTGGCTGGATGCCTCCGTCTTCAGCACTCTGCTTACTTGGGCAGGACTATGGTCCTGCTCGAATGGGACTGCCCGACCAGTCTTAGTTTCCAGCCCCTGATGGCTGAACTAAGCCCCATCACCACGGCACGGTGCTGGCCTTGATGGGGACATATACCATCATTTGTGATTATGTGTCCAAGATATTCGTAATGTTCTACGTGAGAGAACTTGTCTGGTGATTTACATACTTAATCTCTAGTAGACACATTCAACATAAGAGAACTTGCCTGGTGACTTACCGGTACATATTTATTCATATTGTGTTTAGTATGGTGAGACTGACTGCTTACCATCTAGTAATGATGTAAATAGTCAGTTTTTAAAATTAATTATAAGTGATGAATAAGAAAGTAGTTCAAAGAAGAAACTGTGTTAGTTGTGGCATCACTTTAACATCCTGAAGTACATCCATTCGAATTTAATGGCAAAGAAAGAACCTGGGAGGCCACAACAGGAGAACATTTGTGCTGGAACCGTTACAAGAATGCTCCACCTTAGGAAACCCATTGCCTCTTCTCTTGGTCTTGTCTTGGTCACTTGTGCTGTGAAGCAACGTGGATAACTGAAGTCTGTTTTATTGCCAAATTTGTTGCTGTTGTTGTAATCCCATGAGGTTGTAGAATGTCTCTGATATTGTCTATTCATTAGCGTCTTTTCTTCCACTTGCGCTCATCCTGGATATTCTGCTTTCATCAGGCTCCATTTTTATTAAATGTCCAAACCATTTGATTTCAAACCTTCTCTTGGTATTGTCCTATAACATGAACTTCTTTCAAACATATTCTGTAGTGAACACTCATCCAGTCTTCCTTTCCATATCTTCTTTTTTTTTCTGCACTCATTCTCAAACTCCTGCATTAACAGAATGTAACCCAGAGAGCAAAATGTGTTGTCATGGTTTACAACCTAGCTGCGCCTTTATGCCTGACATGTCTGACTTCAGCATGGCCTTCATGGGACAGTCAATTATACTCTCAAATGTTCTTTGCCACTTCTTATGACATGCCTGGCATGTATTTCTATTGATATTCTATGCCCTCATTCAGGCCCTGGCAACACATGGGTTGTCTATATCTTAATATCAGTCAGTAATTTCATTTCAAGATCAATTAGAAGAGGCATGGCATTTGTAATAATCATTAAGCATCATAATCAGAGAAAGGTCATAGCTTAAACCCACCTACACGATATTTCTTGTTACTTCAGTTCCAAGAATTTGGGTAAAATAAAGAGGTGTCACATGGGTTGAATCATAATTATTACACACCCTTATAAATTTACCCTTTGTGGTTTCCATTGAAATAAATATGTACTTTTGCAGCAGTGAAATTAAATTATTTTTACAATCACTAAAATTGTTTATCAATGATCTCTGAATTATTGTTTGTTGGTTCATGTTATCTGTTTTAGTTTTAACATTGACATTTTAATCTCACATTATGTTCTTTTATGTTCTTTTGTTCATTCTCACTTTCCCACTGGATCTCTTGTGTAACAAGACAATGGTCCTACTAGATTTCTTGCAGGATGTAGGCTACTCCAGAGAATGGAGATATGTTGTTTCACAGTTTTATGCCAATGCTCTATCTGACATATCAGAAATCTGTAGTCATATTTATATTTTTACCAACTTTACAAAACATTTTCAATTTAACTTCTGGTTGTGTCCTCAGCATTCTTCTCTATGACGGTGAAACAAGGGCAACCTATGTGCACCAAGAGAGATGACTAAATAGCTTTCACATGCAGTGCCTACATAGAATTCTTGGAGTTAGGTGACATGACAAAGTCACTAGCAGTGATGTATGGCAGGACAAAGTCAGTAACACTGATGTATGGCAGGACAAAGTCAGTAACACTGATGTATGGCATGACAAAGTCAGTAACACTGATGTATGGCATGACAAAGTCAGTAACACTGATGTATGGCAGGACAAAGCCACTAACACTGATGTATGGCAGGACAAAGTCACTAACACTGATGTATGGCAGAACAAAGTCACTAACACTGATGTATTGAAAAGAGCAGGTAATGTCACAGTATTTTCTATGCTCAGTATGTGCATTCATTTGTCTGGGGCACACTAGGAGGGTGGAAAATGGCAGAATACTGAAGGATCTATGTTATGGAGAATTACAGTCTGGGAAAAGATAGCAGGGTCAACCTCTAACTTCAGTACAAATATGGGTGCAAGTGAAATATGCAGAATACAGGCATCGATACGGAAATATTGAAACAAGATGTCATAGATCATGTTGCACGGAGGGGAAAAATCAAGAATGATATAAAGAAAAAGAAGAAAGTGATAGTAGATAGTTCAAGGGCTGTATGTCCAAGAAGACACACAACAGCACACGATGGTACAAGGAGTCCAGTTATTCCTTGTACGTACAGTGGGAGACACTTTGTGACTCAGATTGGTCACATCCATCATCGCCATGGATCGTACATTATTTTTCTTATAACACAAGAATACTATCATCTTGAAAGATGGAAAAGTGATAGAATCACAAATTTCGCTGAACAATGGATGTACATATATGACCATATTGCTAATAAGTCAGCATTTGTGTTGCAGTTTATTAGGGTTAGGGTTTGTTAGCATCCTTCACAAAAATGTATGGATACAAGTGTGAAAATCATAAACTTGTTTAGTTTTGACATGTAACAAGACACGACTCGCTGTCTAAAATTATTTTGCAAGGTACAGTCGAGGGTGGAAGGAGAACAGAAAATCTTGGATTGATAACATCAAGGAATGGTCTATGCATGATTTTACTACATCCCTCAGAATGGCTGAGGATAGAGTTGTTTGCAGAGTTTTTTGTGCTGATGTTCCAGTGTGGCACCACTATGCCCTGCCGGGTTATAGGTCTTATTATTATTATTATTATTATTATTATTATTATTATTATTATTATCAACACCAAAAGGTACATGAGGACAGAAAGAAGAAGAAGATTATTATTATAATATAGGTACAAGAGAAATAACTAGGTCTACCATAAAATTCATGGTGTACCAAGCAGTAGTAATAGGATCACATCTCTATGCCTGTGAAACATGGACGGTATACCTCAGGCATACTAGGAGGTTTAACAATATCCTCCTGAACTGTCACTGTAAGATACTCAACATCCATTGGTGGGATAAAACACTAGATAGTTCAATACTTATGAAGTCTAAATTGGTAAGCTCATCTGCAATGCTGATGAAGTCACAAATATACTGGTTGTTCACCTGGTCCGTATGAAATATCTTCATTAGTAAAAAACTGTAATATGTAAAACTCCAGACTGGCTCCCAGAAAACTGGAGGACAATAGAAGTATTTCAATATGAAAAACTCTAGACTGGCTCCCACAAAACTGGAGGACAATAGAAGCATTTCATTATAAAAAAACTCCAGACTGGCTCCCACAAGATTGGAGGACAATAGAAGCATTTCAAAGACAATTAAATCATCACTGACTCACTTAATGTTGACACATAAGTCTATTTATAGAGCCTTTCACAAGACAGATCTAACTAGTGTTGTGAAATCAGGAGTGGTGCAGCTGCTGCAGAGAATCTCAAACATGATGCTGCTTAACAAAACATTTTGTTATAAAAAATGTTTCTGTATCTTTCATATTTTCTCATTTTTCAGATTTTAACTTGATTTGCTTTATCACATATTATTCCATTGCCATTGGAATCTTTCTATTGTTATTTCTGTCTGTCAATGGCATGCAAACATTTTGGCAGCACCTAATTTATCAACTGTTGAACACGCATGTGGCACCATTACTTGGAGTTTCTGGGGATGAGAAAAAATCTCCATTTGATTACATTTTCAATAATTTGATTATTTTGTGTGCTTCCTGTTTATTATATTTGTTATGTGTTTCTTGAAAAAGATTCCATTTGGACTGTAATTGGAAAAGTCCTTATTGTGTTTATTTGTTACATTGGGTTTTTTATTTTGTGTATAGATTACAGTAATATTTTTACTTAATATAGTATTTATTGTTTATTGTTTTGTTTCTGTGACACTCCCAACTTTATCGGACATCCTCTGACATTTTGGTTATTTACGTATGCTTAACAAAAATATGCTATAAGAAAGGTAAGCTCTGCTCAATGTGACAGACTCCTTCCACACATGTCCTAAATATGGGGGAAAAATCAGGCGTTATTAGGACTCATTAAACACAGTCTTATACTCTGCAAGCATTATCACCTTCATCATTATTCCAGTAACTCAAAATGTTATTTGCCAAAATCTGACAGATAAACAACACCGGCATCGTTCGCTCAGAATGCTGACATTTATTTTGGGTCAACCATCCAAATTGTGGCCAGACATTGTTGCTTCCATCTTTCGCCTCTGTCTGTGTCACTGTTGACTTGACTACAGACTCCCATTATGTATTTAAGTTTTCAATCAATGGAGAATAATTTATTGTAATACATTTCATCACTGGTGCGATTACCAGGGTCCAGACTTTGAGCTAGGAGAAAAATAATAAACCACCGTCATCTTCTAGGCATGTTGTAAGAGGTGACTTAGGAGGTTAGTGGATACGTCGATAGCCTGTCGATATACATGTCCTTTACAGAATGTTGTCTTCACTGCCATTCTGTAAGCCTCTTTTTGGTTCTGTGCGAGCTGCCAGCCTCTTCCAGTGTCATGTTCAGAATATCTGCGATATCCTTTGTTCATTGTAGTCTTTGGTCTGCCTTTTGTTCTCTTCCCTGGAACTTTTCCCTCCATGATTAATCTTTCTAAACCATTGTCTCTTTATATGTCTAAAATATGTTAGCTTGTACTTTTTCGATAATTGTGAGGAGGCAGTCTTCTATTTTCAGGCCTTTCCAGATATCTGAGTTGGTTCGTCTTTCTGTCCATAAAATTCTAAGGACTTTTCTAAAAACTTTCATTTCAAATGCTGATATTTTAACCTTATATAAACCTGTCACTTATTATAAAAAAGTATATCTTTAACTCTCTCTCTCTCTCTCTCTCTCTCTCTCTCTCTCTATGTGATGTGTCCTTTACAGAATGTGTTCTTGCTGCCACTCTGTAAGCTTCTCAGTTTTGTACAAGCTGCTTAGTTTCTTCCAGTGTATATTCAGGTCTTCTTTGTTATGTGTCCCTGTAGTCTTGGTCTGCCATCCTTAACAGAAACATAAAATGAAAATAAACCGGTAACCGATAAACTGTTAGTCATCGGATCATCATCACTGCAAACTGGAAAGTCCATACTTGCTCCGATCTCTCCCTGAGTGTATCCGCCATTACACTTCTGCTGACAGTACCTGTCCTATGCTGGTTGACCATCATTCTTCTGCGCCTTCCAAAATGTTAACTTCTAGCAAAACCGCATTTCAAACCCCGATCTTTACTGGTAATCCTGGACAGTGAAAACTGTGTTTTGGGCAAGGACTTTGCTTAAAGAATGAAGTTTTGTTGTCAAAACTGAAATGACACTTAAAAATCATAATGCTATGTGGGCATAGTATGTGAAGATTCTGACAGGTACCATAAACATCTGCTCATGTCTTTAATGATGCCACTTAATTACGTTTCTGGGGTGCACAGGGTTCTGCATTGCTCTGGTGCAAACCCAAGGTTAACAGATAACCAAGATCATGAAGTACCTCCTCGTGGTGCACTCTGGAATCAGACTGATTTCTATGCAAAACAACCTGGGTGGTTTTATGGATCTCCGTAGCATAGTGGTTAATCCAACAGTTTAGTGCTCAAAATGTCACATCTTCAAATCCAGCATAAGAAAAATGGGTACCAGATCTTCTGACGAAAGTAAAGGTGGTAGGCTATTTCCCAATACGCCTCGAAGACATGGAAATTGGGCAGACCGCACAGAATGCGGAACATATCAAGCATGACACTAAACCAGTTACGGGAGTAGCACTAACCCACAGAAACAGATATTCACAGAAATTTATATGGGAACACTGAGGAGCTTTCAAATACATCAACACTTATCAAGAAAACTGGACTTGCTTGTTGTGTAGACATGTTAAAGTGCATGGGGGCCTTGAGGATCTTTCAAATATATCAACATTCATCAAGAAATCCGGACTATCTGTGTATACATTATAAATGATAATAAAACGAGAAGAAGACTATCTTTTGCTCACCTTCCTTCTTCAACATTTCATGCTTTTTAATATATCATAAATATGTTCTTTGCTTGATTTATATTCACACTGTCCCAGGCTCCATATATTCTTTGTTGTTTGAAATTTAGTTCAAGCTAGTAGAGAAAGGTCACATGTTGCATGCTTGTCTTTTATTTCATAATTGCCGTGTTTTTCCCGCCATTGGCAGGCTACATGTGAATCGAGAAACCCACCCGGTAAGTAAAACATGTTATTAGCAACATAATAGTTTATGTTTAGGGTCATCAATTGCTGTTTATATAATCATTAGGATATACTAATGTTGCTTGACTACTGCATTGAATGTGTGAGATGAAAATTGAGATAATTTAATACATATGATAGCATTTGTATGTGCCATTCATAAATTTTCTGTCTGCAAGAAGAAGGTAGGTTTACTGAAAATCCACCCACCTCCATGCACATGGATAAGAGCCTGGATGCTATGAACACATCATACATGACAGGATGCTTGGCATGATAATTGAAGCCTGTGACTCAATTTGAATGTTGCGGAAATGTAGAAGTCACAAAACACTAAGATTCACAAAACACGCATCATGCTTAAACATTATTCTCTTCTCCAGTCTGGTCCTGACACCTGTGACGCTTTCCATGACTTACCTCTGGTGCTTATAGGCGTGATAGAAATCTGAAGGACATCTTGGTTCATGGCCACCTTGTCTTCTGTTCCTGACCATTTTGGCCCTGTTCGTTGCTCACGTGTCCGTTGTTATACATGTCCTTACGTAGTTCAGATGCGCTCCATTTCATTTCCCAAGGCCACTTTCTCCATCGATGAGGCCTTTACATGTGAATCCCGTAATGTCACTTATGTGATAATATGTAAACGCTGTGGCAAACAGTACATCGGGGAATCCGGCCTACGATTGAGCGATCGCTTTTGTAACCATCTTCATGCCATCAAGCACAGAACACCCACTCCTGTGACCACACACTTCAACGGCGATGGTCATCATGGTGCTTTTGATATTCAGGTCACCGCCATCAGATCTTGCACCGCCGATGATAGATCTAGGTATGCTCTAAAAAAATCATCTCATTTTTTAATTGGGTACAATCAAGCCTTTTAGACTAAATTCCGACCACTCTTATGTCTAGTACTGGGTTGGTGTGGTCTTTGTCTTTATTCGTTTTGTTCCGTCATTTACTAATCTTTTTGTTCGTTTCGTTTCCACATATATTTACGTTTTTTATGTACTTCAGGCATCTCATTTCCATATCTCCGTTGGATGTTGTGATAACTTTCTATTCGTCGTCTTTTGATGTTTTGTTTGTCTTGATAAAGACCTTTTGGTTGAAACGTTAATGTGATTTGTGTATTGTAATTTTTATGATTTCTTGTATGCGATTCATTACATACTAGTTTTAGCTATAGTCTGTCGTGTCTCATTGAAGCGATATATAAACCTGTGTTTTACGTAAGTCTAAGTGTAAATTAACAATGTCAAAGGAAATTTCTCCAATGAAAGTGGAAAGTGATGTGAAATGACCCTACAAAACACATCACAGATAAAACATCTATGACTCTTGGGCTATGAAATCAGCAATTGAAAAGACAATATATTCATTTGAAATGCAATACTATAGACAGGACCAAAGAATCGTTCATGCACAGAAAGAATAACTAACACAGTCGTCTATAGAGACCTGAACATAGAAGATTAATTGTTGATGAAAAGGTTCCAGGAAAGAGAAAACGCGGAATAATCTAATGGTTTACTAGATATCAAAGTCTGATAATAGTGGAGTATTGATTATTTAAACACATCATCAGTGGACTGCCTGAGACGTGTTCTGGCTCCACACTCAAATGGCAGCCTGTTAGGCAGTCGTAAAGTGGGTGATATCGTGCTGAGACTATCTCAAAAGGCATAACGGTCTTGTCAATCTAAACACGTAAAGTCTGATATTTGGCGAATTTACGCGTACGGGGTACGATAGTTTATCGGCCCACCGGGTAATGTAGGCGAACGCCAGCAACACGGTGTGGACCGCATCGGGCATGGTGAGACAAGTAGAAAACCATGGTCATCCACTGCATTGTACTTAACTTCCAGTCGTCTCGATTCGTTTTGCCACTGGTTTCAAATGAGGTCCGACAAGAGAGTGAGGGTGACGCTTTGCACAACTCTTCCTCACTTTAATCAAAATCCCCAGTGCAAGTAATTTTCACATCAACGAAAATTCTGACACGATCCTGATTCAGGCACAGATTCGTTGGGCAGTCATTTGGTGCGTATGCCAGACCATCGTTTGCCAAAGATATTTCTCTATGGTGAGCAAGAGAAGGGTATACGATCTCAAGGTGGCAAAAGGAAGCGCTAAAAGGACTCGTTAAAGAACTCACCGAAAGCCTTAGAAATAAACCACGATACATGGGAAGAACTTGCACAAAATAGATCTACATGGCGTTCTAAAATAAAAAGAGCGCATCATCTTGTGAAAAGAAGAGAAATGCTGCAGCTCAACAGCGGAGAGTAGCTAGAAAGTCACGGATAGACCAAGATCCGTCTACAGTCGTCATTCCTTGTCCGAACTGTCCAAGGACATTTACAGCTCGAATAGGGCCAATAGGGCTCATTAGCCATCTACGAACTCCTAATCAAGGACATAACTAAAATTGAATTTTCAAAAGTGGATGTAACAAATGGTCATCATCACTTGTGATGGATGAACAACCTTGATTATTTAAAGAGAACCTATTTTGTATATGCATCTACAAAAAAAAAGTTTCTGCTGTGGTTTCGTTTCTAAATTTAATAATAGAATGGCCTGCACCATATGATGCTATTTTAAAAAAAAATATACATTGATAGCTAGGCTGTAAAAGGAACCTTTACACTTTATGAATGTAGTATTTGACACTTATTCGTTTGGTTATTTCCGCACTCTCCATTTTGTCTGACATCCTCTGACATTTTGGTTATTTATATTAATACACTGGCCCGTAGATAAAGAAGTAGTTTGTGGTGTTTATAGCCCTCCCTTAGCAACTGTAATCATGGCTTCTTGTACTAGGAACCTAGATAAATTGTTCGTAAAATCTCCTCCCTTAGCGATGTATTACAAGATGGACTTAAAATTACGCGTCAAATAGTTTAATTTACTGCAGAAAAAGTACTATTACAAAATAATTACGGTGAAACTGCATCCTTACGGTAATCATATCTACGGCCCTGTTAACACAACATTGTGTTCTCGGCATGACGTTCTGTCATGTTTCTATATGAATCCTTCAGCTGACAACTTTCCTCATTATTTTATTGCGGTTTCATATAAAGAATATTTATACAAATATTCATGCAAAATCATGGTACATTTTCATTTCTGGACTCAAGATTAGAAACGGACCATAAATCGAATCCTAGAGTTACACAAGTCATAATGTCTAAGCAAACTTTACATTACAATATTCAATATCTTGGAAAATATAGGCTAACGAATACCGCAGTGAAACTGTACACAATTACATGTTATATGATAATGTTACAGTTTATTTAGTGCACATTGTGTTTGCATGTTAACGACAGCATGTATTCCGTGCTATGTACAACCATAGAAACCAATGTTATCTTCTCTCCCCCTCACACATACACAAAATGAGGCGTCGTTAGCAACGTCATTTATCAAAATCAGTGGGAGATAACTTAATTTTCGTATAATTTCCTTTATACTAGGTAAAACAGGTTTTTAGTGTTCCACTTAGGCAAGCCGGACTATCACTAAAACTAGGGGGTTATGGATTGTAAACAAAAGACCATACAAATTACAATACATAAAACATTTTCAACGTTTTACCAAAAGGTCTTTATCAAGATACGCACAAAACATGAAAAGACGACGAATAGAAATGATCACAACACACAAACGTGTCGAACAGAAATATGAAAGTGAGGTACCGGAAGGACAGGAAGTACATAAAAAAACGTAAATATGGATGGAGACGAAACGAACAAAAAGATGGAACAAAATGAATAAAAACAAAGACCACACCAACCGAGAGCTAGGCAAAAGAGTCTTCGGAATTGAGTCCAAAAGGTTTGAGTGTACACAAATAAAAAATAAGACAATTTTCTAGAGTGTACCTAGATCTATCATCGGTGGTGCGGGATCTGATGGCAGTGACCTGAATCATGATGCCCACCACCGTTAAAGTGTGTGGCAACAAGAGTAGGTGTTCTATGCTTGATCGCATGAAGACAGTTACAGAAGCGGTCGCTCAATCTTTAGCTGGTTTTTTCCAGATGTACTACTTGCCGCAGCGTTTACAAAAGATCACGCAAATAACATTACAGGATTCACATATAAAGACCTCATCGATGGAGAAAGTCACCTTTGGAAATTAAATGGGGCGCATCTGAACTACACAAGGACATGTATAGCAACGATCACTTGAGCAACGAACAGTACCAAAATGGTCAGGAACAGAAGACTTAATTTGGCTATGGACCAATATGTCCTTCATATTTTGTTGCGCCTATAGGCCACCAGAGGTAAGTCCTGGAAAGCGGCACGAGTGTCAGGATCAGACTTGAGATGGGAATAATGTTTAATCATGATGCGTCGGGTAGAAGAGTTATGGGAAAGAAAAGTAAGAACAAGTTTAACTCTATCAGAGGAGGAGGAAGAACCCTGAGAGTTAATAAAGGTATCGAGGCGAGATAACTGGCGTATACGGAGCCAATCTTATGAAAGACCGCTGACAGGGAACGCGCTTCTACGGAAAAACTCAATCATCTCAGAGGACTTGTCGAGAAAATCGTCGTAATGGGTATATAATCGACAAAGGTGAAAATGCTGGAAGTATGGCAGAGAGTTGCAGCAAGCAGGAGGACGAGAAGAAGTGTAGAGCAGAAAGCCATGTTCATCAGTAGGTTTATAGTAAACAGATGTCCTGAGATAAGGTGGATGAATGGTGACAAGATGCCAATGAAGCTGACAGAGGTAGGGAAAATGTTAGCTATAAATTGAATAGCAGGGTTGAAATTGTTGATGAAGCGAGAAATTTTTACCCTATATGTATTTCCTTTAATTTTTTTTTTCATGATTAGAAACTGGCCTCAGAGCACATGGGGCATTCCCATAAGTGCTCCACCCTATGCTCAAGCAGCCATCCGACTCGATGGCGTGTCGAGTCTAAGGCCACCAAACAGACGTCGACATCACGGCACAACTCTGGCCATTTCGACATGTTTCTTTGTTGTTCCGCCCACCCACGCCGTGCCCTAACTAGTTCAAGCACAACGTCGGTCTGTCGAGACAACATGGTAACTGTTATCGAAGGTTACGACTACGGGATTGTATAGATGACGTGTCATGAAGCTTCTATAAGAAGGTAATCTCAATATAAATGCATCTACTTAGTTTTTCTGTTGCATGGGTGGTTTGTCTAGTTAGCCAGTGATGAGACCCCCAGACGCAACCGCACGTGCAGTTTCTCTTCTTCACACTCCAGTGTTGTGGGGACTCTTGATTTCTTCTTTTCTATTTCTACATTGTCCTGATTTGTGGCGACGAGGTACAGAATGTGTCTGTGACAGCCACTGCAGTAGGTTCATATCCTGCTGCTAGAAAGTGTGCATCCACCAAGCCGTTCAAAAAGCAATGGCAAACGGCTGACAAATAAGAAACTGAACTAATAAATACTGCCTATAAAATCACTACAGCTTAATATTTTTTTTTAAAGATGGCAAATCCTCAAAAGGATAAGCATATGTTACCAATTTATAACAAACTTTCACGTTGGAAAAAAAACTGTCATAACATGCGTATTTTCCTGTTACGGAGTTCAGGGAGGTTTTTAGCTGGTATAAATATACAACGTTATAGACCTACATATTTATGTACAATTAGACTTACGTAAAACACAGGTTTATATATCGTTTCAATGGGACACGACAGACTATAGCTAAAACTAGTAGGTAATGATTATCACTACATACTAGTTTTAGATATTGTCTGTCGTGTCCCATTGAAACGATATATAAACCTGTGTTTTACGTAAGTCTAATTGTTATTTTTCACGCAGTTACCTTGTAATTCTCCTTGTCCATGAAATTCTCCTTATTCTTCTATTTATCCACATTTCATAAGCACTTCACGCAATGCGTGTTGTTGCATCAAACGCTTATTTTTTAAAATTAAAAATGTTAAAATTTAAAAAAAAATTGTTTCCGCTGGGGCTTGAACCCAGGACCTTCCGCGTGTTAGGCGGATGTGATAACCACTACACTACGGAAACATATTGATGATTGTTAAAGTATGACTCATATAATAAATATATTTATATGCATGACTTACTGACACACGTTCAGTTTATCATCAATTCCACTTATGCGTTGTGAGGGGAATTCAGAGTTTTTTGTCTTTGGTCATTTGTAATGGCCATTGTAGCCGTGAATAAATCTATGCAAGGCATTATAATGCAAGATTATAATATCTCACACATGATCCTTGTTCATTTAATCATTACCTTGTTATTGTATTGATTGTTGTTCATTACATAAGTTGTGTATAAATAAAGTAAAGCGGCATGCCGCATAGTCCACTACTGAGTTCAAACACTTTTGAGTTTTTTCCCCGAAATTTGTGCAGAATAGAAGAGCCAGGATACATTTGCAATAGCAAGAAAGTCCTACTGCGTCATGGAGTCCCCAAGGGAGGAGTCCTATCACCCACACTTTTCTTGGTTTACATCAATGACCTAGTTGTCGAACTACCACACTGAATCAAAGTGACAATGTATGCTGGTGATCTGGTGCACGGAAGAACATGCGACAGTCGCCACTAAGCAAATACAAATATTGATGCCTTAACTTTATGGGAAAATAGATGGTGCGTCAGCATTAACACAGATACTGCAGCACTACTCTCTTTACCCTCTCATCAAAACATAAAGCCGGTGTTATCAAAATAGAGAGCTTTTGAGGGAAGACAAACAACCCACATACCTCTGAATTACTTTTGATGATAAGCTGACATGGAAGCAGCACATAAACAAAGTAACAACAAAAGCAAGGGGGAAGTTAGCTATCCTGAGAAAACTAAGTGGAACCACATGGGGAGCCAGTGGGAATATACTCCGTAAAGTTTACCAGCACAGCATAAGACTACACATGGAATATAGTTCACCTGCGTGGTGTCCTGCATCAAACACCACATTACAAGATCTAGATAAAGTGCAAAACCAGGCGCTCAGGATAATGTTGGGAGCAATTAAATCAACACCCATAGCAGAGATGCAGAAAATGGGACGAATGCAAACACTTGACGAACGCAGAGACACAAAGTGTTAATACAAGCAGAAACGTTTAAGTGTATGCCAATTTATCCAATGAAGGAAAGATTCCAAAATTTAGCAATGGGCGAATGTAAAGAAACAGCTTTATCCATCAAGCTATACGACTCCATAGACAACTTACAGACATACCTGAAGTTGACAGCCCCTTAAGGTATGTACCAGAACAAACCCCTTGGGGTGAAAGGTATGGAAAGGTACCAATATGCATTCAGACCCATGTGAAAGGAATACTAAGCGAGGACGAATAGAACAGTGTGCAGCGAAGTAGTCACCCTCAGTTTCCTGGACGAGGAATATCCACAAGACATATGAGTTAGAATACAGATGGGTCAGCACAGAATGCAGCGAGGAACGGCGGTGCAGGTGTATATATAGAATATCCACACAAGTCTAGAGATACGATCAGAGCACCAACAGGAAAATTCTGCAATAATTATTATGCAGAAATTCAGGCAATTAGAGTAACAACTGAAAAACTGTTGAACTCCAATTCTGGCCCACAGCCCGTGGTATTCTTGACAAATGCAAGGTCAGTACTTCAAGCTCTCCAGTCTGGAAAACTAACGGACTTGCAAAAACTACTTAATGAATTGTCTTACCAGTATAGGGTAACCATGCAGTTAATACCCTCTCACTGTGGAATACCAGGAAATGAAAAAGCAGACCAAATGGCTAAGGAAGGTGCTGCAGAAGACCAACCAAATGTACTAATCACCTACCATCAGAAAAAAACAGATGATCATGTCAATAAGAAAGTCACAAACGCCAACACAAGATGACTATCACATTATGAATAGATCAGAACAAGATGTAATTCTACGCCTCAGAACAGGACACAACCGACTCCGCAGTCACAACATATACTTCAAGAGTGCCCTGCGTATTAAACGCTGAAGCAGACAGATTGATCAGAGGAAACAACACTGGAATCAAAACTCTATGGGTCACTGTATGAACTACAAAAGACAGTTTTATTAAGGAGACAGAATTACAGATATAGACATGTTTCAGGAGAACGAAAAACGAACTCCCCTGTGAAGCTTTGGTGTGGTCACCAAGGGGGCAAGAGAAAACAAGGAAGACCAAGGGAAATCTTATGCAGAACTAATACAAGAGAACACTTCACCATTGATATTAGAAACAATGAAGACCTAAAACAAATTGCACTGAAACGTTAGACATGGAAATGTATGACATCCAATCTATGTGCCGTCTTTGGCTCTAGAGGAAAAACTACCTTATCAATCAAATTTTAGCAATTAGTGCTAGGCCAGAAAGGATTCACGGTTCAACTCTGATTCATACATTTTGTTTCATGCTGATAAAACTTCGAACATTTTTTTTGTAACTATAACCACACTTAAATATAAAAGCAACATATTGTTTTTTCCATTTTTTGGGTGATAGTTATGAACTTTTAAAGTTATAAATAAGTTATTAATATAAAATGCATGTGAGCCAGATTTCTGGCAAATATAACAACCTACGTTGAATAGACCACGCCCATCTAGAATATTCAATCTCTTACAAACACGACTTTGTATACAGATGATACCACCCTAATATCAAGGAGCCCCTAGCTTTAGAGCACAGCATTATACTAGTTAGACATCATAGAGAGGTACAAAATCTTTTCCTCAATACAAAAAGAAACGGTAAAAATTAAGCATAGGTCTATTAAAAGGAATCAATTCTTTCTTTCTTTTCACTTTATTTATGCCTTGCATCGTCAGGTTTAGAAGTCTCTAAATGACTTTTTTGTGTGCTTCATATAGGCATATGTTTGTTTTCGTTGACCTTTTATTTCTGCAATCAAGTGTAATCCATCGTTTGCAAGGTCTGTCCCTGGCTTTCTATCAATCGTGTCTGTATAGTAATGCTTTTTGAGGGGCACTGTCTGATGGTGGCATGGAAGCATGCGAAAACCACATATATCAACTCAATAGACAATAGTCTTTGACAAAAAACAAAAACTATAAAATGTCAACGACAACAGATTTGAATATCTCAGGTCGACATCACCCCCACATGAGATTGCTCAGCAGAAATTGGATAGAGATTAGCAGTGGCTCTAGGTAAACATCACAGTTTAGAAATAGGGCTAATAGGCAAACAGAAAAATAAAAGATACAACTATTCTGTCTATTTATTGTTTTTTCTCTGCTTATGCGTAGCAGGATTGAATGACAACTGGTTTTCACAATGGTACGTCTGGTCGCTTTATATGCAGTTATATTGTGAAATCTCAGAATGTTGGTCAACTCCCTCAATCCACCTTCTTCTTGGTCTTCCTCTGCATCTTTCTGTTTCTATTTTATGCTGAAGGCATATGCTCTTGCCACTAACTAATAACGATTCATTCTCATTAAGTAGCCGAACCATTTCAGTCTCAATTTTTCAATATATTTCATCACAGATGCTGCTCCAACAGTTCTTGCAATCTCTATTAAGAAGCTATATTTTTCGAGAAAAACAAACTCAAACGGCTGTGAAACATTAGCAATCGCACCCGCAGTGGAAACGAAAATATCGGTATTAGAAATGAAATGTTAAAATAAAAGTCCTAAGAATATCGTGGACACAAGAACGAACCAATGCAGATGTCTGCAAAGAACTTAACACAGAAGACCACTCGCTCCTCAAAATTATCAAAAAATTCAATCTAACATATTTCGGTTATATAAAGAGACACAATGGTTTAGACAGGTTGATAATGGAGGAGAAAGTTCCAAGAACGAGAGCAATATGTGGACCAAAACTACGATGGACAGGATATCGAAGAGCTTCTGAACATGACACTGGAAGAAGCTGGACAGCTTACACAGAACCGAGAGGTTTACATAATGGCAGTGAGGACAACGTTCTGTAAAAGACACGTCACATAGATAGATAACAAATATAACGTAGGTGCGGGGCTGTTTATACCTGTCGACAGAAACACAACATGAACCTAAGCTATTGCATGTCACTACTACTATCTAGCGTCCTGTATATAGGCCTAACTATAACAAAGTGGAATACCGTTATAACAACTTGGTCCAGACCGACAAAATATCAAAATATGTATGTAAAAATAGAAATTCATTATATACAGCATAAACAACATAAAATAAATATACTTGGGGATATTGAAAAGTGTTGTTAAATAGGGAAATTGGTTATAAAAGAATGCAATATAGAGGAATCCCACTGTATTTATATACACGATGCAAATTGTGCTACCATCTTGTTATTCATTTTCCTTTGGCGCTGAAGTTAGCGCATAGGGCAGAGGTCAGATCTCTCCAATGCTGTCTGTTCAAAGCTATTCTGTGCAATTCTTGAATAGTATGGATATTGATTGTTTTACTTTCTCTAAGTATTGGTCTTCTGAGTGTTTCTTTTGGTATATCCCTGGCTCTTTTGCCTGTAGGTATTTATTCAAGAGATTAGTGGTGTATTTTGTTGATGTCCGCGCGTAGGACATGCCCGATGTAGGAACGATCTTGTTCACAGAAGGTTATATTGTCGTAGTGAGAAATCTGGAATAAATTAATAACCTGTTCTCTCCATGTGTTTCGGGCTCGAATGGGAATTTTAAAAAGCATCAACTCTGTGACCTGACATGCATGTTGTATGAGACGAATAAGGTGCTAGTCGTGCACCGTGCTAGACCGTAATAGACCGTGCTAGTCGCGATTTTTTTGTCTTACTGTTTATGTGTTGTTTAATTGTGTACTCAAGTGATAAATGGATATGTTTCCGCACTTTAATGTTGCTATTTGCAAGATTCGAGCGTTGACAAAGGATAAACTTAGTTTTTTCGTTATTGTCAATCGGATACAAACATCTCATTTGATGACCTATTCTCGCCGCTGGGGCGGGTTCACTGACCGTGTCAAAATGGTGTGCCCTATTTTTACACGGTGTCAACCTGTTACAGTCGATGTGATATTGGGCGACACACTGTAGCTATTATGGACACTCACAGTGCTAAGAAATAAGCCAACCTAGCATTGGTAACAAAGGCTTTGTCTACATAGGCTTAAAAAGTCTGTTTGCGGCGAAATACTCGGAAGAAGTTGGCAGGTAACTCAACGGGTACATAGGCGCTAACAGCAGAGCTGTGTGGACAGCATAGGGCACAGTTAGACACATAGTACGCTCTGGCCATCCACTACACCTGATTTCTCCCAGTTGTCTCGACTTTGTCTTGCCACTGGACCAAGATAAAACTCAGGAGAGAGAGTATGGTTGACGATTAGCGCAACTCTTCCACACTATAAACCAACTTCAGCGCTAGTCATTTCTCAACCCAATTATTTACTTATCTTTACTAATTAAATATGAAGAGAAGAAAGTGTGAATCAATCCTTTGGAAGCACTCTCTCGCGATGTCAACATTGATGTGGAAATTAACAATAGACTGGCAAAAGCTAGTGCTATATTTGGCAGATTACGCAACAATGTATGGACAGAAGAGGTATAAGAACAACCACCAAACTTCAAGTATATCATGCTGCTGTTATACCAAACCTACTATACGCTTGTGAAACGTGGACAGTGTATGCTAGACATGCAAGAAAATTAAATAATTTCCATCTTACCTGCCTACGTAAATTACTAAACATCCATTGGTGGGACAAAGTACCAGACTACGAGGTCTTGGAAAAATCAACCTCAATAAGCATCCACACACTACTTATGAAGGTGCAAGCATGCTGGGTATGCCATCTTGTGCGTATGGAGAACTCGCGTTTGCCAAAACAAATATATTATGGAGCACTCAAGGCAGGATTTCGAAACGCTGGTGGACAGAAAAAGCGCTTCAAAGACACGCTCAAGTCATCATTGAAACATCTTAACATTGACGTAGGCGCTTGGGAGAGCCTCGCTCACGATAGAGCAGCATGGCGTTACATCATTAGAACGGGAGCACTAGCGGCGGAAGAATTCAGACAAGATACTGCAAGACAGAAGCGGACACGTAGAAAAGAAAAAACATCTCAACCTCACATAGATACCATCTATTGTTGTCAATTCTGTAAAAGAACATTTTGTGCGCGCATTGGACTTGTTAGTCATTTAAAAACGCACTATTAACTATTATTATTTTTATTATTTATTGTTATTATTATTATGGTTGAGTTTTTGGTCATCGTCGATTACGACGGACGAACATCATGAGACGAATAAGAAGGTATAAGCTGTGGTTGACTATTCCATCCTATAGGCCAGATTGACCACAAAGTAAATGAAAAGATGTTTCAGAACTAAAGGCGCGGATATAGCAGCAAAGTTTTAAACCATGACATATGCATTTCGTTCTCTGAACTACATTCTGATAACAAGAAGGAGTTTGAGAATGAACGTGGAAGAATAATATCTAGTTATAGTGGTAATATTATCGCCTAGCGAAAAGATGCGTACAGTGTAATTACTCCCAGTATGATGATGGGGGTTGAAGCCGTTACTATTTCATCCAATGGTTCTCTAAGACTCAGTTTACTAATGCATTTATTGTCGACATGTCACATTCCCGGTCCACGCTTCAAATCTGCTGGTGTAGCTATATCTTATTCCGAGTATCACGTAGATCTACTGCACCGGACAAGCAGACGTTGAGAGCAGAGGTGTGTCAGATGCTCTTGTCATATGTGAATCAAAGGTGGACAAGAGAATACACTGATGTTGACTAGCCAGCTACTGCTGGATGTGAATGCTTCGATAAACGACATGGTGTAGGCCTAGGTTCCGATTGAAGGAATTCGGTAGTGTTGCATAATTAGAAGTGCACTTGGGACACAATGAGTTTTAAGCACTTAAATCATCAACATCCACGTTTCGACATTTGTTGGGGGTAGGGGTAATGATGATAAGAGAGCTCCGTGGGAGAATGAATTTATCACTCATGTTCTCAATGTCAGGAGATAGGAGTTTAATATTCAACTCAACTCTAAAACAGAAAGCAGCAAATATAATAGAAGCCGGAGTTCCAACCTGACTGCGTGATAATCGCCGGAGATACTCAGCTCGAGTCTGTTCGAAATAATTTTATTTGGCATTATTGGGGGGGGGGGGGGGGAATTCCAGATCATTTTAAAATTCCAGATGGTTGTTTAAATCCCAGATGGCTAATTAAATCCCAGATGGCTAATTAAATCCCAGATGGCTGTTTAATCATAACCTTCGACAGTAGAAAACCTGAAACAGAATTCAATAAAGACTTTTGGGTTATGTTTTCTATTATTCCCGTGCATTTCGTTACTGGGCGTCGACAGGCGACATCCGGGCGACATAAATAGTAACCAACGAAAAGAATACAGAAATAAAAAACATCACACAAGAGAGCTGATTCTGCTTTTTTTTGATTCTGTGTTACACCTTATTTTGGTGATTGGTCGTGATTTAATTTCGAGTTGGGCAACCAAGTGAAAATTAACTTTTTTTTTTTTTTGGTGGGATGGCGGGCCGGATAAAACTTTTTTTTCGTGTGGTATAGGGACACAATTCTTACCTTGATTCTTGATTATGAACACGCGTCACATCACTGGGGGCATTCCCATATATGCTCTACTTGCCGTTCCGTCAGACATCTAAAAGTGTATACGCTCAGTGTCCCAGTCAGTTACTGATTACGCGTTCTTCTGATCTTTCCGGAGAGGGAGCACTTTCTCCCATCACCTCTAATCACTCCCATTTCTACCATTCTCTGAATATATACATCTATCCTTTTTGTTTTTAGTCCTTTTGAGCTTCAAGTTGTGCTTTCTACGCTTTATGTGCCAGTGCATGTAATACTTCTATATCAGTCTGGTGGACCAGATAGAATGGGTTACATGACCGTATTTATTCTAATAAACAAATGGAAACCACAGCAAAAGAAACACAATGCCAGCCCAGGACAACACACAAGCAAAAACAGACAAAGAATAAGCAAACGCGCTAGCAAGACAATTCTACATAGTCAGCAGCATAAACAACTTAACACACCAGGAACTAAACAGAAGAACAAAACTCATTCAAGAAATGGAAACTACACATATAAATCCAGAAGCTACATATCTCAACACAGACATCACAATACAAGAAGTTACTAGCGCAATAGCAAGAAAATCAAACACAACAGCAGGACCAGACATACTAAACTACACTATACTGAAGAAAGTACCCCCTAACATCATTCAAATGATTACAACTCTATTCAACAAGATATGGGAGGAGGGGAAAATACCCACGTCGTGGAAAAGAGCCACTATAATACCACTCCTCAAACAGGATAAAGACCCAAAAGTAACTGGTTCTTACCGACACATATCTCTAACGTCGCACCTAGGGTAAATACTAGAAACAGTAGTAAATACAAGGTTAACATTCCACCTGGAAAAATATAACCTATACAGTCCCGCACAAGCAGGATTCAGAAAGGACAGAAGCACTGTCAACCAAATATTAAAGTTGGAACATGAGATAAAAAAATGTTTCATATATAACAGCAAAACCCTGTCTGTATTCCTCGACGTCGCCAGAGCATACGATGAATGCTGGCGAGAGGGAGCCCTGATGAAAATACAAAAAAACGGGAGTCCATGGGAGAACCATGAACTCGTTAAAATTTTCCTACAGGGACGTTTCTTCCGTGTGTAGATCAACAACCATCTATCCGATGTCTACGAACAAGAAAACGGGATTCCACTGGGTTCTGTTATATCACCTACTCTATTCACCATAATGGTCAATGACCTGGTGGAAGAGGCGGGAGATGTAAAGAACAGTATATCCCAGTTTGTCTATGATGTAGCCATCTGGACCACCGGGAGAAACACTACATATCTGAAGGAATCAATGCAGAGACAGCTCAACCTGGTAGCTAACTGGATAACCAGGTGCGGCTTCCAAATCAGTGCATCCAAATCCATAGGAATGATGTTGAGCCGAGGTAACAACCGCATGAATAGAAACCCAGATATACAAATAAATGGCCATCCCATCAAATTTGAGAAAACCACACGATTCCTTGGCATGAGCCTAGATCGGAGCCTGCGATGGGACAAACATATTAACAATATAGTTGACCACAGCAGAGGGGGCTTAAACATGCTAACATATATAAATAATACTAACGTGGAAGACAGGTAATGAAGTCACACTGAATGACGACTAACACACTACACACTATCGCTAACGGATGTAAATATGGTACATACAACAAAACAAAACACAGAATATAACCATACAAATGACAATACTCAGGACAAAGTCGACGTTTCAGACCAATAGGCCTTTTCAAGATACGGATATAACATACAAACATAAAAAAACCACAAGTAGAAATGAATGCGTATCCGAGTGAAATATGGTAGTTAGATAGATACCTGAAGTATACGAACAGGAAGTACACAAAGACGATAATACGACCGAGAACTAAGCGAAAGAGTGGTCGGAATTGAGTCCAAATGGCTTGATGGTACCCAACTCGAAAATGAGACGATTTTCTAGGGCGTGCCTAGATCTATCGTCGGTGTTGCAGGATCTGATGGCAGTGACCTGAATGTCAAGGACACCACGGTGGCCCACGCGTGGAAAGCGTCACGGGTATAAGAATCAGACTGGAGAAGGAATAATGTTTAAGCAGGATGCGACGGACAGTCGAGTTATGGGGATGGAATGTAAGAACCAGCTTAACCCTATCAGAGAAGGAGGAAGAACCCTGGGAATTATTCAAGGTATCAAGGCGAGATAGCTGGCGTACACGGAGCCAAGCCAATGAAAGAATGCTGTCAGGGAAGGAGCGTCTACGAAAGAACTCAATCATCTCAGAGGATTTGTCGAGAAAATCGTCGTCATCGCTACATAAGCGACGAAGGCGAAGAAGCTGTGAGTAAGGTAGAGAGTTAGGACAGGCGGGAGGATGAGAAGAAGTGTAGAGCAGAAAGCCATGTGCATAAGTGGGTTTGTAGTAGACTGATGTGCTGAGGTATGGGGGATGAATAGTGACAATGATGTCCAGGAAATGGACAGAGGTGGTGGAAATGCTAAATGTGAATTTAATAGCGGGGTTGAAATTGTTGATGAAGTTGATGAAGCGAGACAGTTCTGCTTCTGTCATGTCAGTAATACCTATCCCATCATCAATGTATCTGTGGAAAAGAGATGGGAATGGGCCATCGTAGGTAGACCAAACTAGATGTTCTAGATGTCCCATGAAAAGACAAGCATAGCTAGGCCCCATCTTAGTGCCCATGGCCACACCACTGATCTGATCAAAAAAATGTCCATCGAATTCACAAGAGTTAAGTGTGAGCACCAGTACAGCAAGGCGGATAAGGGTAGGAGTAGATACAGAAGGATGCGGACACTTGTCCAGAAAGAACTGCAACGCCCTAAGACCATCGGCATGTGGTATAGACGTGCACAGAGAGCAAACATCAAGCAAGAACGGAAGATAGGTACGATCAGAAGACAAATGCACAGAAGAAAAAATGGTGAGAGCATGCTTGGTGTCTTTCAAGAATGAAGGCCTCGACTAAGGGCTGCAAAATACTGTCGAGGAAGTCAGAGATGCGCTCTGTAGGACAAGAGCAAGCTGAGACAATAGGTCTGCCGGGATTCAATTCCTTGTGTATTTTGGGCAGCATATAGAAGACAGGTCTGCCTAAACAGATTTTATTGATGCAAAGAGCCTTGGCAGTGGTGGGAAGGTGGTTGTCCTGGATGAGGGTGTTCACAGTGTTGTTGACCACCTTCTGGTTAGATACCGTCGAGTCTGATGTGCGAGCTGTGTAGAAGGAGGGGTTAGAGAATTGTTGGTGGCCCTCCTGGAGGTAAAGGTCGTTGCTCCACACAACAACGGCCCCACCCTTATATGCTGGTTTGATGACAATATCATCCCAGCGGCGAAGATTCGCCAAGGCGCGAGATTAGTTAGGGGTGATGTTGGATCTACTCCTACCCTTATCCGCCTTTCTGAACTGGTGCTCACACTCAACTCTTTTGAATTCGATGGACATTTTTTCGATCAGATCAGTGGTGTGGCCATGGGCACTAAGATGGGGCCTAGCTATGCTTGTCTTTTCATGGGACATCTAGAACATCATGGCCCATTCCCATCTCTTTTCCACAGATACATTGATGATGGGATAGGTATTACTGACATGACAGAAGCAGAACTGTCTCGCTTAATCAACTTCATCAACAATTTCAACCCGGTATTAAATTAACATTCGCCATTTCCACCACCTCTGTCCATTTCCTGGACATCATTGTCACTATTCATCCCCCATACCTCAGCACATCAGTCTACTACAAACCCACTGATGCACATGGCTTTCTGCTCTACACTTATTCTCATCCTCCCGCCTGTCCTAACTCTCTACCTTATTCACAACTTCTTCGCCTTCGTCGCTTATGTAGTGATGACGACGATTTTCTCGACAAATCCTCTGAGATGACTGAGTTCTTCCGTAGACGCTACTTCCCTGACAGCATTCTTTCATTGGCTTGGCTCCGTGTACGCCAGCTATCTCGCCTTGATACCTTGAATAATTCCCAGGGTTCTTCCTCCTTCTCTGATAGGGTTAAGCTGGTTCTTACCTTCCATCCCCATAACTCGACTGTCCGTCGCATCCTGCTTAAACATTATTCCTTCTCCAGTCTGATTCTGACACCCGTGACGCTTTCCACAAATTACTTATGGTGGCCTATAGGCGCGACAAAAATCTGACGGACATCTTGGTCCACAGCCACCTCAGGTCCTCTGCACCTGACCATTTTGGTACCGTTCGTTGCTCACGCGGTCGTTGTTACACATGTCCTTATGTGGTTCAGATGCGCTCCATCTCATTCCCCAAGGCCAGTTTCTCCATCGATGAGGCATGTGAATCCCGTAATGTTATTTACGTGAACATATGTAAACGCTGTGGTAAGCAATATATCGGTGAGACTGGACTTAGACTGAGCGACCGCTTCTATAACCACCTGCATGCTATCAAACACAGAACACCCACTCCCGCGGCTAATCACTTCAACAACGATGGCCACCGTGGTGTCCTTGACATTCAGGTCACTGCCATCAGATCCTGCAACACCGACGATAGATCTAGGTACGCCCTAGAAAATCGTCTCATTTTCGAGTTTGGTACCATCAAGCAATTTAGACTCAATTCCGACCACTCTTTCGCTTAGTTCTCGGTCGTATTATCGTTTTTGTTACGTCATCGTTTTGTTCCTCTCGTTCCACCTGTATTATCGTCTTTGTGTACTTCCTGTTCGTATGCTTCCGGTATCTATCTAACTACCATATTTCACTCGGATACGCATTCATATTCAGATAACTTGTGGTTTTTTTATGTTTGTATGTTATGTCCGTATCTTGAAAAAGGCCTATTGGTCCGAAACGTCGACTTTGTCCTGAGTATTGTCATTTGTATGATTATATTCTGTGTTTTGTGTTTTGTTGTATGTACCATATTTACATGCGTTAGTGATAGTGTGTAGTGTGTTAGTCGTCATTCAGTAGGACTTCATTACCTGTCTTCCACGTTAGTATTATTTTCTATTATGTTCCACTAGCAGTACCACCTTCTATTGATTAAGATGTATAAAAGGAGGTGATTGGGGAGTGGACACGCAGACACTGCTCACATTCTACAAATCATTTGTTAGAGGCAAAATGGAGTATGCGAGCATAATATATGAATCGTCCGCCCCATCACATACCAAAAATCAGAACAATATCCAAAATAAAGCCCTAACCACAATAGCCGGGGTACCACCAAGCACATCAGAAGCAGCACTTCAAGTTGCCCTATAGGTATTCTTCCCCTAGGGCTTAGAAGAAAGGAGCTAAGACTGAACTACTGGGCTAAGATTGGAAGTGACAGCACACGCCCAGCCTACAAATCTTTCTATGAAGATGTAGATGAGGGGAATTACAAGCTTACGAAGCCTAGATACCCAGCTGGATGGCGTACAAACCAGGAAAAACTACAACATCCAAATATCTGGGACCTGGTAACAACTAGGCAAAACCACAGTGCGGATTGCCCTCCATGGGAACTTGTGCGACCAACAATCGATACACGATTAACGGAAACAATTTCACTAAATCTAGAAAATTATAAAGTCCAGAATAGGACTATCAAGCACATTAACGAACACACACACAACCATCTCAAAATATACACAGATGATTCAAAAATGGATGATGGTACTACTGGGGCAAGAGTCGTAATCCCAGAGAGAAGAATTAAAAGGGCATACAGACTCCCTAACAACATTTCAATATTTTCTGCTGAGCTTACAGTCATACTGAAAGCACTAGAGCTGATAGGAGAGAACCCACCGGAGCATACCACGATCCTAACAGACTCACTATCTTCAGTAAAAGCGCTTCAACTTAAGAAAGCAAGTGAACGGCCCGACCTGGTAGAAGACATTCTACGCATACACACATCCTGGCACAATAAAGGAAAACACCTCACAATTATGTGGATTCCAGCCCATGTGGGTATAGCAGGAAACGAGTTGGCCGATATCGAGGCTAAAGCAGGAAGAGCAATAACACAACCAGAAAAGCTAGTACATTCAATGTCTGAAATCAAATCTTTCATTAGGAAGAACATCAACAAAGAATGAACACTTAAATGGTCAACAAGGACCAAGGGTAGACATGCCCTCTCCTTACTTAAAGCTCCTACAAGAAAAACTCCAATACGGGACGAGCTGAAAATTTCTAACAATAGGAAATACCTAAAGCTCAGACTAGAAGTTGCATCGTTCAAAATAAATGAACCCATATGCTAGGAGTGCTACGAAGCAAACTCTATAGAACACTTCCTCCTAGACGGCGCCAAATACCGGCAACAAAGAACGGCGATGCTAGATTTAAAAAAACAAAACAATATAGAGTGCAACGTGGTAAACACACTAGGCCACAAAGTGGACGTAGATTCAAAGAAAATAGTCAAACAATATATATCTCGAAGCAAAGAACTAATATTATAAGAACCGAAATTGATAAATAAAAACTACTATCTGGAAATAACGATACAGGATAATCTGACACAAACAAACAAAAACACTATCGATACTTTGTAAAAAATAAAACAACACACGAGAGCTCCTTGCGAGGGCACATGTACTGTGTACTTATGATATGTAAAGTACATGGGTGAATGTGTAAGTATGATATGTTAAGTATATGGGTGCATGTGTATTTTACATATGTAAAGTATATGGGTACATGTATAAATATATAGGACTACGAGTGTGTGTTAAAACCGACCCATTGCTTGATGGAGGAAAAATACTATTTATGTATATAAACATCGAAGTCTTTTTTTAAATTTACATTTTTTTTTTAATTTAAAAAAAATTACAAGAAAAAAAATTGAAAAAAAATTAAAAAAATTCCACCACAGAGTCTACAAGACCATCCAAACCTTTGGATGCCAACAGGAGATCCACAACCATCTATTTCCAGGAGGAGAACCAAGACCCACGAGCCTAACACCAAACGCACCAAGTACAACAAACAAGTCCTTCTTAGGACTACATCCCAATCCCCCAATATTTTTTGTCCTTATAAGGACACGCAGACTAGACCCCAGGTCAAATCACCAGTCCCTAACAGGACAACCCAAGCCATTGGGCTACAATATACGCCCCGATATAACTAAAGGAAAACTATTCCACGGTTGAAAGAGGCGTGTCGGACTCTAGACAGAGAAATCCACCAACTAACAAACAAACAAACACATTTATTCTACTGTTTAATTTATGTGTGTCAACTAACGCCCGCCTCAATGTGGCTTGCCCCAGCCAATAAGGAGTTGATTCGACATATCCTGTCTGCTTCAAATGGGTGCTTAGAGCTAGGACAAAATTGGAAATTAAGGGTGTAAATTACTTAGGTGGCTGGGACACACTAGAAGGATGGACGATGGCTGGGACACACTAGAAGGATGGAAGGTGGCTGGGACAGAATAGAAGGATGGAAGATGGCTGGGATACACTAGAAGGATGGAAAGTGGCTGGGATACACTAGAAGGATGGAAGATGGCTGGGACACACTAGAATGATGGAAGGTGGCTGGGACACACTAGAAGGATGGAAGATGGCTGGAACACACTAGAAGGATGGAAGATGGCTGGAACACACTAGAAGGATGGAAGGTGGCTGGGACACACTAGAAGGACGGAAGATGGCTGAGATACACTAGAAGGATGGAAGGTGGCTGGGGCACACTAGAAAGATGGAAGATGACAGAATGCGTAAAGATCTACTTTATGGAGAATTGCAATCTGATAAGATTTCACTGTCGGCTTCTACTTCGGTACAGAGACGTATGTAGACACGATATGCATGATACAGTCATTGATGCGAAATCACGTGGACGGAATACCATGTCTCTTGTTACACGGAGGGAAAAAGATCAGGAATTGTATAAAGACAAAGACGTTAGTTCAAAGGCTGCACGTCTAAGAAGACACACAACAGCTCACTATTGTACCAACGGGGCTGTGATTCGCTGTACATACAGTGGAAGACTTCGTGGCTCATATTAATTTTGTTTGTTTGTTTGTTTTTCGTTCGCTCCATTGTAACCATCACGGATATCCGTGCGATTTCCGCCGGGAGCGTGATTACGTTGTGCCACCGTTATGCGCCTTGTAGGCCTAGCACATCCGATTTCGGCATGCCTTGACAATTCGGGTGGGCTACCCTTAGCCTGTGACAGCCTCTATATCTGTCTCCAGGCACGCGTAGTGGAGACTCTTCGCCCAGACGATTTTTTGCTCTCGTCTGACTCGAACGAAGTGTTCCACTGTCTATGAACTTGCCTCGTGTAATTGGACGTGCTGTGCCTGTGCCCATTGGGTACTGAACCGTTTCTCATCCGTGAGCCTGGTTCCTTAAGAGGAAGAACTCAACAGAGGAGTTGGACCCTGGCTCTTTCGCCCTCTTAGCCGAGGAGTCATTCACCGACATCGTGTACCCCTTGTCCAAGTTCGAGCCTCACACCACGCGTTTGAGAGCAAGGCGTTCTCGAGCTGAGCGTCCTTGTCCCAATAGCGCCTGAGCCCATCAGGTACTGAACCCTTTCTCTCTTCAAGTGTATTTCCGGGGTAGGAAAACCTGACAGTAGAGTTGGGCCAGGGCTAAATCGTTGTCCCTTTTGTGCCTGAGTGCATCGAGTACGGAACCCTTTCTCTTCGCGAGCATATTTCCGGTTTAGGAAGGCTCGACATTAGAGTTGGGTTAGGTCTTCTTGCTTTACCAAACGCCAATGGATGGGTCTGGGTCTCTGCCTGTAAGGAACACAGGTAACTAGAAGCTCGTCTCGAGCTGACGGAGCTTGTAGTTCCCCTTTCCTAGGGACTTTTCACTTTCTATTTGCAGTTCGCGCCGCCCTCTAGCGCTGTTCTGCCATTTCATTGTTTCATTGTACTCGGTATGAAATCTATTTGTCTCTCGCCATGTATCTATCTTTACGTGCATTTTACATTGGCCGCCCCTCCAATGTTCGGACTGGACTGACTAGCTTCACTGTATGTCGACAGTGTCGCTAAATGTGGTGGTGCTGGTGGTGTCGGAGATATTGTCTGTCTCTTGTGCAGTCAAATCTCTTTCCATCTGCTACCTCCACATTCTCGGACACGATCCCCAAATGATTTGGCCAGAATCAGCTCGAGCTGCTGTATTTCTGTTTCCAGGGTGCACCGCGTGGAGGTACATTTGGGATCTTGGTTATCTGCTAACCCTGGGTCCGCCTAGAGCAATGCGTTCCCTTTGCACCCCATTAATTTTGTAATTCACATTCATCATTGACATGCATACATCGTAGATTATATTTCGTATAACACAACAACGATACTCCTCAAGAAACGAGCCTCTGGAAAAACGGAAAGCTGCTTACTACGTAAAATATGTGTTATACGTCATCACCATCATGGAAATTAGATTATATTTCTTATAACACAATAATAATACTATCGCTACATTCAGTAGTATTCATAAAGTGAAGATATTGGGGTTCACGTATTAAACCCCACACACAACCTAATTAGTCGCCTCTTGTAACATTTATGGTGGGTGGCAATATTGCTGTTCTTACTTCCCTTTCTAAACCCGATAATGCATGGGTACTGGCGGAAGACAGGGTGTCCCTATAGAATAGCCCGGAATTAATACATGGATAGTTTGTAGGGTTCTTCTTACGTTTTACGTTTGTTCTCAAACTCCTGCAGATTAACAGGATGTAGTCCAGAAAAAAGTCCAGCGCTGCATCTGGGTTTATAATTTGGCTGCGATATCTGCGCTTTTCTGTATGACAAATTCGACTTTAGCAACATAGCTTCTGGGATTCTGATCCTCTATGAAATGGGATATTCAACTCCCCACACAAACTCCTTAGTCGCTTCGTACAACATGCATGCCAGATATCAGTGTGCTAATCTTTGCTCCCATTTCACGTCCCGTCAAAATAGGATAAGAACCCCATTCTTATATAATAATATTAATAAAAGACCCATAACCCTTCAGGATTGTAGGGGGGGGGGGTGGTGCCAGACTGGAGACATCGTTACAAAAATCCCACCAAACACCTTTATCTTCAGACATTAGCGGTTTACCGAAAAAGATCACCGACACCCCTGTCCTCTCCATTTATGAAAGTAGTATAGGCCTATAAGCCCCCAACCCTCGTCTTATCTACCGACTTGGTCTGTGGGCGATATAGAACATACCTATGGGAATATATTTTGCAACACGCTTTCATATACGGTTCGTGTCCGTTATTCATTTTTATTAGGTCATTCGATGTGTGAAATATGATTTGATGATAATCTGGAGTGTGTGAAATTCAAGTCTTTTATCATGTTTTAGTTAACCAATTATACGTGAAAAAGACGGGGGGAAATGTGACTGCTTTGTAAGCACACAAGAAATGAATCAACGTTAGTCAAGCACATGCACGCATTCAAGGTTAAACAATTTCTGTATTATAAAAGCTGGTTAGACGTGTTAACGTGGCAGTATTCGTGATTCAAATGTGTAGAAATATATAATACGGCTCATTAGACCTACCTTTTTTTTCTTTATTTAAAAAAAAAAAAGAGAAATAGTGTCTTAGCAAGACCAAAACAATTTTCAAGAGGAATGTGTTAATTTTATCATCAAGTTCAATTACAAACGTATAGCGACGTAAAGAAAAGGGATCGTGATAAAATGTTTAAAATAAAATCACAAGTAATTAGAATACACACAATTACCGTGTATAAGTAACGGATGTTTTGTACACAACAAAAGAAAGACAAACTTGTGCTACCGTTTCTGAGAAATTTAGCAGTTATATTAATTTAAATTCATAGTGAGACTCTTTGTTTAACGATTGCTTGATATTTCCCCTGTTCGGTTGCTCGAAAAACTGTAAGTAGTTTCTTTTTGACGTCTTATTTTTTGTCAATGTTAAATGGCAATTGAACATACAACGTAAACATATAGTTTATATCAGATGAGATATTCTTACTATAATATGTTAATTTTAAGATTGAAGCTGGTCAAAACACCCCCATATATTACTCCGCAACAACACGTGATTTTTTTTATAGAGCTGATGACATTGAAAAACAATAACATAATTATTCAGAGCTTACGTCGTAGCAACTTTGTCCCATCCCAAATACCACTGAGAGCTTATAACAAACGATCATCTGGATACAGAGCCAAGGGAAGACCGAGAAAGAGATGGATCGATAAACATCCCGACCACCCTCCACAAATACGGACTCAGTACGGCTCAGGTGTCACATCTGGCCTTGAACAGAAACTTACAGTTTCCACCCCTACGCTTAACGGCAAGTGTGGATGCTATCAACCAGCTTCAACCTGGGGAGAGACAAAAGACCAGGAACTATAATAGTTGCCACTTGACCTCTTTGCGCCAGCGCAACGATATAACAGCGGATATAATAATTTATCATGGAATGAAAAAATATATGAAAATTTATTTTGGTTGGTTGGTTGGTTGCTGATCCAGCGGTCCATGGGCTCATGCCCTTTGACCTAATGCCATTAGATGGCATTATATTGATGGGAAGTCTGTGGATTTTCGGCCCACCCCGGGACAGAGCCAGAGAATAACTATCACACCTCCAGGAAGGTAGGTTTGAACCTATGCACTGCGCCTAGCCACTGTAGCCAAGATAGGGTTCACTGTGCTCATTCCCCGCCACCAATTGACTACTGGTTATGCCGAACTTCTCTATAGCTCCAGGCATACAACCAAATGTTCAAGTCAAAAGGATTGTCACGTCCTGAGTCACTGTGCCTCTATGATGGGCCTCAGCCATAGGAAAAACAGTGATGTCAGTTTCCTCCTCCTCAGTGCTGCACAGTATATCTCTGGCTCCCTCCCAACCACAGAGGGTGCATACATATATATTCAGGCAAACATGAAAAACATTTCAACAACAAAACAAAATCATAACTGTATAGATGACATGCCATGAAGCTTCTATAAGAAGATAACCTCAATATAACGGCATGTCATCCACTAAGGTTTTCTGTTGCATGGATGGTATGTCTAGTGGGCCATTGGTGAGACCCACAGACGCAACCACATGCGTAAAATTTATTTTAAAACATACATTACTTTTGTGATAGACATGTTTCATTTAACAACAATTTATTTAAATTAACAACATTGTGTTCTAATGAACTATATTATTGTGCACTTAAAATTCCTATTTATGCGGTCTGCGTACAACAGAAAATCATAAGCACTGGCCTACTTCATTCTTAGAATGAACAGAGTATAGAACGTAGTCTTCTTTATGGTTCTACTGTACTCACGATTCTGTGCGAATTGACCCGTTGACCGAAACATCTATTATCTATTATACATCGTCGTCTTTGGCGGCCCTTACCCCTGCTACAAGCAACCATACCTTTCATTATTAATTTTTCCATGCTGTTATATCTCTTTATATGACCAAAAAATCTGAACTTTGCTATAATGTCGTTTAAGAACCAAGTTTCTAAGACGTTTATTGTTCTTATCACTTCTGATCTTTTCAGCTGTCTACGGTATTCATACAATTCTTTTGTAGTATCTCACTTCGAAGGCAGCTATTGTGCAAACATATTTCAATTACATGCATGGCTCAGAACAGTAGCAAAACTGTTATCCAATAGGCGAAAATTAAAGGCACTAGTCATGTGGTGTTTTGTGAATCACTGGAATTGCACATCGGGTTTCTCTGCTTTTGCTGTAAGATGTCGCGGGATTGAGAGACCATCAGTTTTCGGGCTATGGCACGTATGATGCTTTGTTATGCAGTAATATTGTGACGTTTCAGGATGCTGGTAACTCCTTCAATCCACCAACTTCTTGGTCTTCCTGTGCATCTTGATATTTCCATTTTCATGTTGTATGGTCTTTCCGCTGGCCAATAAGGGTCGGTTCTCACTAAGCAGCCGAGCCATTTCATTGTTTTTCACACTATGTTGTTCTAACAGTCCATCAGACCAACCACCATGCAACAGTAACCTCATAGTAGATTAAATCTATGTAACAGCAAACTCATAGTAGTTTAAATCTATGCAGCAGCAAACTCATAGTAGATGAAATTAGTGAAACAGCAAACTCATAGTAGATAAAATCTATGCAACAGTAAACTCATAGTAGATGAAATCTATGTAACAGCAAACTCATAGTAGTTGAAATCTATGCAGCAGTTGAAATCTATGCAGCAGCAAACTCATAATAGATGAAATCAGTGCAACAGTAAACTCATAGTAGATGAAATCTATGCAACAACAAACTCATAGTAGATGAAATCTATGCAGCAGTTGAAATCTATACAGCAGCAAACTCATAGTAGATTAAATTTATGCAACAGTAAGCTCATAGTAGATGAAATCAGTGCAACAACAAACTCATAGTAGATGAAATCTATGCAGCAGTTGAAATCTATACAGCAGCAAACTCATAGTAGATTAAATTTATGCAACAGTAAGCTCATAGTAGATGAAATCAGTGCAACAACAAACTCATAGTAGATGAAATCTATGCAGCAGTTGAAATCTATACAGCAGCAAACTCATAGTAGATTAAATTTATGCAACAGTAAACTCATAGTAGATGAAATCTATGCAACAACAAACTCATAGTAGATGAAATCTATGCAGCAGTTGAAATCTATACAGCAGCAAACTCATAGTAGATTAAATTTATGCAACAGTAAGCTCATAGTAGATGAAATCAGTGCAACAACAAACTCATAGTAGATGAAATCTATGCGTGCTGATATTGTCCTCGTGTGGAAGCCTCACATAATTTTATCTATGAAATTATGTTGTATCATCCTTTGAATTAAAACTCTCCGCCGAAGTCGGGCCATTGGCGCAAATAAAACGGCGACACAACGCATTTCCGTCCTCTGGACTACATTCTGCTGGAAATCTAATAGTACCATGGTCCTGCTACAAGAGAAATCCAGCGGGAGTTTGAGAATGAACGCTGAAGAAGAAGAAAATTAAAACTCGTAATGGCCATCGGAGCTGGGACCACCTTATAATTATTGTAAATATTGTGCTGAGTATGTAGGTCATTGTTATGTGTAGGCCAGGCCACACGTTTGCATTCTTAGATAAAATTATATTTTATCATCCTTTGAATTAAAACTCGTAATGGCCGTCGGAGATGGGACCACCATTGTATTGTAAATACTGTTCTTAGTATGTAGATTATTGTCATGTGTAGGTCAGACGTTTGCATTCTGTACTGTATCTCATTATCAGCGGTGACATATTTCTATATAGCTAGATGAGAGTTAGTTAGTTAGTTAGTCTTCGGATCATCATCACTGCAAACTGGACACGTCCATAGTTGCTCCGATCTCTCCTTGAGTGTATCCGCCATTACACTTCTGCTAACAGTACCGGTCCTATGCAGGTTGACCATCATTCTTCTGCGCACTTCAAAATGTTCACTTCTAGCAACACCGCATTTCAATCCCTGATCGTTAATCCTGGCCTCATCCTCACTCATCCGCATCGCTGAGGATAGAATTCGCTGGAGGACCCTGTGTGCTGAAGCATCCAATGTGGTACCCCTACGACCCTGAAGGGTTATGGGTTTATTGATTGATTGATTGAATCCTGGCCATTGAAAAGGAATCATCATCCACATTAGTCTCACTCTCGCGTGTTATATCTCTTAAGGAATTCAAAACGTCAGCGCAATCCATTGCCCCATCGCCCTTTGCCATAATCGCGCATGATGCCAGTTGATCCGTTCTTTCATTGCCTCGAGGCAATAGCTAGATGATGATGATGATAATGAAATAACCATTTCAGCTGTGAGCAAGTAGGTATTGACGACAACACAAAGTCTTTCTAACAAAATCACGTACCATCTTCAGTACAACCGAGGCAAAACCCGGACTCATCTCAGAGTCACGGTTGTGTTGGAAATAACATAACTCATACGAAAGGTATTGTTGTGATACATATATTGTATTGAAACATTTCAGTACAGAGGGGGAGGGGGTATGGGTTATGTCCAAGAAGGGGAGCATTCCAGTGCGACAGTATCCCAGGTTCATCATGGCTTGCTAGAAGAACAGAACACACTTCTGGGTCAATACACTTCTAGTAGTGTATATCTTCGTCATCCACAGGGACTATTTGACAGAAGACAAAAGATGACATACAATGGCAATTATTTTTCACAGGTGACAGAGTTGTCAACCCATTCCTCAACTTTACTTAGTCGCCTCTCACGACATGTCTGAAAAGACATCTCATTATTCTTCTTTTAGATTTGTTGACCCATCACAGTGATCGCACATTTAACATTCCCCGCCCCGTGACTGAGTCTGTCACAAAACAAAAAAGTGCAATGTCATCAGACCTGCACCTCTTCGCTATCCAAGGTGATCATTTTACATAATGCACAACTAATAAACTGAGACAATACGTGCAGTAAATGATTATTTTCACAGATGCCAAGTTATCAGCCTATCCATTTTAGTCGACTTTCTCCTCTTATGTCTGGAATATTTGAACTCTGAACTAGGAGCCCAAGACCCGGTTGACAGATTATCAATATAACTAGATGGAAAAATCCTCCGATAGTATGTAGATGTATTAACGTAACTGCCATGAGATGTATGCATATAGTCAGATGTTATAGTATAAGAAACTGCGATGAGATGTATGCATATAGTCAGATGTTATAGTATAAGAAACTGCCATGAGATGTATGCATATAGTCAGATGTTATAGTATAAGAAACTGTTGAGCATATACAGCTACCAACAAGATTATTCGTTGAGCAGGTTATTTGGTACGTATGTCAGACTATCGTCTGCCAAAGATACTTCTCTATGGTGAGCTGGAGAAGGGTACACGATCTCAAGGTGGCCAAAAGAAGCGCTACAAGGACTCGTTAAAGAACTCGCTGAAAGCTTTTGAAATAGACCACGATACATGGGAAGAACTTGCACAAAATAGATCTACATGGCGTTCTAAAATTTAAAAAAAACGCATCATCTTGTGCAAAGAGGGAAAATGCAGCAGCTCAACAGCGGAGAGCAGCTAGAAAGCCACGGATAGACCAAGACCAAGATCCGTCTACAGTCGTAATTCCATGTCCGAACTGTCCAAGGACATTCACAGCTCGAATAGGGCTCATTAGCCATATACGAACTCATAATCAAGGACATAAATTTAACTGAATTTTCAAAAGTGGATGTAACAAATGGTCATCATCACTTGTGATGGACGAACAACACACACAACACCAACAATAATAACTCGTACAATCCCATGTCCTGTTGGAGTACAGTTAGTTAGTCATCAGATCATCATCATGGCACTCAGGCCAAGCCCATAGGTGCTCGGATTTCATATTCCTTATTTCTTCGTCTATTCTATAAACTTGACTGTTTTGTAGCTCATACAGAAGTCTGTAGGGTTTTTTTTACCCCTGTTGTTCTCTGAGACAGTGGTTTTGTCTCATCATTTCATATTCATAAAGACCTTTTAAGCTTTCTTGATTTAAATTTTGTTGTTTATCGTTCAAATTGTTAAGTATATGTGCTCCACTGGACAGGTATCTAGTACCTTGGGAAGATCTGCACCCAGTGGACAAGTCTGTACCCCCTGGACAAGTCTGTACCCCCTGGACAGGTCTGTATCCCCATGGCAGGTCTGTATCTCCTTAACAGGTCTCTAGTACCCTGGGCAGGTCTGTACCCCCTGGGCAGGTCTGTACCCCCTGGGCAGGTCTGTACCCCCTGGACAGGTCTGTGTCTCCTGAACAGGTCTCTAGTGTCATTGGCAGGTCTGTACCCCCATGGACAGGTCTGTATCCCCATGGACAGGTCTGTATCTCCTGAGTAGGTCTCTAATACTCTCGACAGGTCTATATCCCCTGTACAGGTCTCTAGTACCCTGGACATGTCTGTACCCCTTGGACAGGTCTGTGCCCCATGGGCAGGTCTGTAGCCTCTTAGTCAGGTTTTCTGTCCACTGGACAGGTCTGTAAGCCCACCGATAGGTGTGTAGCTCCCTGGAATGTTGCTCAGCCTCTTGGACAGACATGTACACCCTAGACAGATTTATAGTCCACTGAAAGGTAGGCCTATAGCATGTAAAGACTGGTTGCGTGGCTCTCTGATACCAATACTACCTAAATCTGGTAATAATCAAACAAATTATAGGCATAGAAAACTATAACAATGCATAATAATATTGATAAATTGCTGGAAAAAGATCATTGCAAATAATGGCATGTTTGTGTAATTCTCCTACACTTGGAGGATATCGTCCAGAGAAACATGGTGTAATGTCTTTGTTGGGGATGTTTATGAGGGTTTCCATGCAGATATGGAGACGTGTGTGGTGGCGATTGATTTGTAGTGCGCTTACAGCAGTGTCCCGTTGCCTCTCCAGCTGAATCGTTTGTTAGAACTTTATGTTTTTTATTTCTGGTAACATAAAATACATCCTATATTGGATACATGTTGACATTACGTATTTTTAATTGTTCAGTTCGTGACACAAAATAATCACAAATAACAGACAATGCCAAATTTATATTCATATTTCACATATTTTTCAGAGCGAATGTCACGGCAGCAAAGTCCAGAGATGATATCGGAAAACACCCTAGATCCTATATTGTCACATTTATGAAGAACATCTACTCTACAACACATTTCCACAAAACAGTCCCCAGGAGAAAGATCTAGTAGCAGTTAACACTTGAACCATGAGGGTCTACTCCGTGGCTCTTATATTCAGAAAAAAAGGATGTCTTCAGATAACTCATAAATCATAATTTCTTAAATTGCTGAAAACGGTAACTTCCCGACAAATACTGATAGCTTTTACAATGTTGATCAACTTTAGGTTTTTCAATGAATATTTATTGCGAAGGTGATTATATTTCGTCTGTGTCTTTCTTCTTTAAGCTCTGATAACGTTTCTTGAATTAACTTTTCTGTGTTATAGATATATATATATATATATATATATATATATATGCATATAACACGGTATATATTGTTTTTAAGAAGTTATGTATATGCCTATATGCATCTTATCACTAATAATAGCCAGAAGATGGGTAACACACACCAACTACATTTTCCGATTTTAAAAAAAGGTCACAAAAAATGTTATGAAAACGAAGGAATTGTTCACGAATATGTTTTTAAATATGTACCTACTCCTAACCCTGCTGACGACGTAGATATGGCCCTGACTGAATGTATTTATATTGTCTAGAGAATCACTTGTACCCAAGTTTATAGAAGAATGTTAAGAACGCCATGGAAAGATAAAAAACGTAATGAAAATATGTTGAAAGAAGTTAATTCAAGAAGAGAGCTGCTAACGGGGATCAGAAATAGACAGTCCGCATTCTTGGACACATCACGTGAAAGGGAAAGATGAAACACGATGGAACACATTGTAACAACAGGCAAGTTGAATAGCAAGAGTGGTAGGGGAAGACCATGTCAGAAGATGTTGGACAGCTCGCCATTGCGAGAAAGTGGCATCATCATCATCATGTGACAGAGCGTGATCTTCCTTATGATTTTTCTGAACACTTATGACGACAATAGGAAACTACAGACGCTCTGACATTGATGGTTGGTTGGTTGGCTGCTGATCCAGCAGTCCATGGACTCATGTCCTTTGACCCAATGCCATTGTGTGATATATGCATCTGTTTGTGAGCTGTTGTTTTGTTTCATACAAGGTGTTCCATTCATCTGGCCCTGGAGGGAGAAACATTTTCCGGACACCATCCAGCGCTGGGCATTCAAAAAGGTGGTGGTCAACAGTTTCATAGGGATGAGTGCACAGCCGGCACCCTGGAGTGTGTTGTGGTTGTATTCTGTTCAGGTGATTGTTAAGCTGTTACATGTTGTATGCGCAGTCGGAATATGATACTCTGTTTTTTTTCTTTCCAGGAGGTTAATATTGTCTTTAGGATTTGGCCTGGTCATATATTTATGGATTTCCCTTCCAGTGTTTCCCATGGCCCATCTGTTCATTCAATTTTATTTGTTCACAGATTTCAACATCATTTTAACTGTGTTTCTGTATAAGGCTGTTCTTGTTGTGCTCCCCTCTTTGCTAGTCTGCCTGCCTTATCATTGCCAGGTGTGTTTGAGTGGCCAGGAATCCACTACATAACAATGTTGACATCATAAGATGTAAGCAACTGGTTGGCATGGTGGTATATTTCAGCTAGCTCAGGTTTACAATATCCATCACATTTCAATGCTTGAAGAGCAGACATAGAGTATGTAAAAATAACAATGTTTTAGACTTTTGATGGGAAGGCATCAAATATGGTCTTCAGGTGGTACAAGGCAATTTCTAGTGCTGTTATTTCAGCTTCATAGTTAGAACATATCTCCCCACAGGCATCAAACAACTCATCAGATGTTTTGTCTGGATATTCTATATAGACACCATTACCTGCTTTGATGATGAATTTGCTATAAAGGCAGACCCATCAATATAGACATGAATCCATTGTTCTGGGTAGGTGTCTATTGTTTTCTGTGTTGCTTTCATAAGACTTACTGGTTGAAACTTTTCGTTGCATTATCTCTTAACTGTGTTTTGATTTCTGGCAATTTAAAGCCTGCGTGTGGTGGTAAACATTTTTCTACTCTTTGCAGTTCTTGTCTCTTGTCTGGGAGGTGATAACGGTCTTTTATTTCATTGACATAGTTCAGGACTTAGGGCCTACTTTTGTTTTATTCTGTGGTTTGGTTCCCAGTTTTCTACAAGTCGTTTATTTGGGTGGTCTTTGTTCATTCTTTTGCTTCTTTCATAAGCCATTATCAGAAATGCTTGCAAACACTTTATGTACACGCAAATGTTCTGACTGAAACTCCAAGTTCACTCTGTCAACCTTTCCAATAATATAATTAATGAATACATTGAGATATGACAAAAAACAAGAAGTAGAAATAAACGCAAGATGTAATAAGGCCTGTCAGATCATTGGTCAATTAACACCTTCACTAAGAAACAAAGATATTACACTAGAAACAAAGAAAGCGCTTTTCAACACCATTTTCTTACCAACATTGTGTTATCAGTGTCAAACTTGGACATTAGATTCTAGAACAATACATAAGATTAACACCACTGAAATGAAATGTGTGAGACGTATGATTGGAGTTAGCTTGAGAGACAAAATCAGGAATGAAGCACTAAGGAAACAATTAGGGATCAAACCAACAATAGAATACATACAGAAACAACAAGTTAAATGGTACGGCCACATAACCAGACAGAAAGAGCAAAGTATTATCAAAAAAACACTTAACAAACGATACGAAAACAGGAGACCTATTGGACGCCCTCGTAAAAGGTGGATAGATAGTGTATTAGAGACACTCGGAAATATAACAGCAGAGGAGGCAAATAGAAGGGCAAAAGACCGTACACTCACTCTCCCCTCAACACCGAAAGGTACATGAGGACAGAAAGAAGAAGAAGAATGAATAGAAGCATATGTTTGGTTCCAGGTGTGGACATAAGTTTTAAAATCTCTGCCTCTCCATCGACTTTATCTTTTGGAGCTTCATTCTCAAATAATAATTTTAAAGCATCCAATTGTTCAAGAATGCGGGTGATAACATTGACCCCTGACAATGTCTCCCTTGTAGCAGGACCATTGCCCTAATAGATTTCCAGCAGGATGTAGTCCAGAGAATGAAAATGCGTTGTGACGCCGTTTTATTTGCGCCAATGGCCCGACACATCCGTCTTCGTCGGATTCTGTCTGATCAAAGCTGTTTTGTGCAGTTCTTGAATAGTATGTATATTGATTGTTTTACTTTCTTTAAGTATTGTTCTTCTGAGTGTTTCTTTTGGTCTACCTCTGGCTCTTTTGCCTCTAGGTATCCATTTAAGAGATTCGTGGTGTTTTCTGTTGATGTCTGTGTGTAGGACATGCCAGATGTAGGACCAACGGCGTTTTCTGATAAAATGTGTGATGAAGTGTTGATGTGTCTCTTCTCTGATCTTATCATTTGATTTAAATTCACTCCAATGGGTGTTAGTTATCATACAAAGACATTTATTCTCGAAACTCAGTAGTTTCTTTTCTGAAGAGCTTTTCCAGCTCTCACATCCATATGATAGCACCGGAATAACGCAGGAATTAAATACTCGTATTTTCATTTTCGTGCTGTGCTGATTGACTTTGACCTCCAGATATTAGACAGTCTGTTAAACCATATAGGGCCTATCAAGCGGCGAATTTTTTTTTTACAACAACAAATCAATCCTACTCAAATAACTTTGTTATTCTTTTTTGTTTTGTTTTATTTCCCTTTAAAGTCAGATGTTATTCAATAGATCCATAAAATGATATATGATTTGCATGATAGTCTGTATGTATGTAAATTTATAAAAAATAATTTGTGCCTAAAAATTGCGTAAATAACAAAATTTTGTTGACTTTTATAAGGTAGGCCTATATATTTATATATATTTAAAAGGAGAATAGGAATGGCCAAAAGTACATTGAATGACATGAGGAAAATAGTAACATCTAAATAAATTACACACAAGTTAAAAATGTGAATTATAAAATGCTACATCTTTCTATAGATCAGAAACATGGACACTAAATAAACAATTAGAAGACAGAATTGATCCATTTGAGATGTGAGTATATAGGAAAATAGGGAGAACATCATGAGAAGAGAAGAAAACAAATAAAGAGGTGCTAAAAACACTTAATATGAAGAAGGAACTACTAAGAGAAATAAAGATCCAGCAAATACAATATTTTGGACACATTACAAGACTTGGCATCTTATTGAAGACCTTACTTGAGGGAAAAGTCAAAGGAAGCGAGCAAGAGGTAGACAGAGATACACGTGGGAGAGTAACATCACAAGATGGACAGGTTAGTCTCGCAGAGTGCACCATCAAAACAAGAGATAGGGGATGTTGGAGATCTGTTGCAGCCAACCTTCGTTGCGGAGACGGCACTTTATGATGATATATTTTTCTTCTTTAATTTCAGTTTAGTTCATTTTATAAATATTCAAAATGGATACTTCTCTCTGTGGTGACGTGTCCTTGGCAGAATTATTAATTGATCTTGGGGTCTTTGTTACCTCTAATATTTTATGGCAGTGCGTCCTGATATAATCTAATAGGACTTGTTATCTGTTATCCGCTGGTTGAAAGCGGCGAGTCTCTCCAAAAATGAGGTAAACTCATTAACCTACCTTTGCAGAACGTTGTCTTCACTGCCAATATTAAGCCTCACGGTTCAATGTGAGTTCCCCAGTTTCTTCCAGTGTCATGTTCAGAAGGTCTTCGATATCATGTGTCCATTGTAGTCTTGGTCTGCCTCTTGTTTTCCTCTGAACTTCCTCTCCATGATTAATCGAATCTTTCCAAACCATTGTGTCTTTTTATTTGTTCAAAATATGTAAGTTTGTGGGTTTTTTTTGATGGTTTGAGTAGCCAGTCTTCTTCTATATTCAGATCTTTGCGGACATCTGCGTTAGTTATTTTTTTCTGTTCATAATATTCTTAGGACCTGTCATCAGTATTTCATTTCGAATGCAGATAATTTCTTTTCCATTGTCGATGTCATTGCCCACGTCTCGCAACCGTATGTTGTCACTGGAAAGATGTAGACTCTTAGTGGTTGTAACTTTGGTTTTTTTGTATACCACTTTAGTTTTATTTCTACATTTAGTTTCTATAAAAATATACATTTCCTTCCAAACATCGCATTATAGAGAAAAATGTACCACGCCCATATAAATATTAATATAGAACTTTTCCAAATTTTTTTATTACATATTATGCATGCCTGAACAATTCAAATATTCTGCAAATATATTGTTATCATGGAAAACATTACATGTTGTTGCCTAAATTATTCTGGATTTACCAGCTTTAAATATAGGGTGAAAGGACTAACATAAAAAAGGTATTCAGATCTGTATAATGGCAAACATGTCCTGATTTCTGTACAGCATGCTGAATTTGGCTTGCACGCTGCAAATATTGCAATCTACTGATGTAAGAGAAACTCTCAGTAATTGTATTTATGATCAACCCTTGCTATGACATCACAAAATCCCATATTACATATCTGAGATCTGTTGAAGCCAACCTTCGTTGCGGAGACGGCACTTGATGATGATATATTTTTCTATTTATATATTTTAGAGATCCGCAGTTGTAGTAATGGCCTTGTGGCGTGCCGTTTTATTGGAGGAGACATAGAACATATGGTGAAACCAGAGTACAATTAAGTCAATCCTCTGCAAAGAAGAAGGAGCTATAGTAACAACAGTTCCAGGGAAATGGTTGGGTGATTTAATAGCCCCTTAAACCATGTGTTATTTCTGATACAGTGAAGTAATTACGGTGGTAGAAATGTGAAATATTGCCTACATGGTATGTTTATTTTCTATTTTACAGAAAAATTGCCGTTCCCATGGTGATGTCTCTGTTTCTGTTTACATGCTGGCAGATCTATAAACGACTTCCAAATGAGGAAAACACAGAAGCAATCAGAAATGAAAATGACAATAGCCATTTAAGAAATGTTCGGGTTGTACAAAACCTAGACAAAGATGAAATGATATACAATGATGGATTTGAACCCATAACATCACAAATTAAACAACTACAAAATCAGCAGATAATAAGAAGATATGGCATGGCCGTCCACACATTGAACTCCAGCACAACTGATGATGTCAATAGAAAATCTAAATACACAGCGCCTGGCAGGGAAATAAAATACTTAAATGATATAATCAACAATGTTGACTTTAACAACAGAACTGTGAACATCTACAAACAATATAGTCATAAAGACAAAGAAGATAACCAGACTGAAAAAAGCAGAGTACTCGAAGCAGATCACAGCTTACATATAAGTCAACGCAGCAAGGATTTAAATAGTGATTATGGTCTCTTCAATGGAAATGTTACAAATCAAGAGCAGCACAATCTAGTTTTCCTCAAGGTACACAAGGCTGCCAGCACCACAGTCCACAACATGGTCATGAGATTTGCTTTAACCAGAAATCTGGATGTAATGTTACCCAGATCTGCAAATATTTTATCTGAATCAGGCTATTTAATCAAACCAACATCCCTTCACCCTTACCCTCCTGATCTAAAGTTCAACATCATCTGTAACCACATTATTTTTAACAAAGGTGAAATTTCTAAATTCTTAAAGAACCCAAAGTCAACATTTTACATTGGGATTGTACGTGAGCCCTTCGGTCAATTTACATCAGCTTTTTATTATTACTTAAACACTTTCAAACGGTTAACTCTTGTCAATATTGCATTGGATAACCCAAAACACCCAATTCGGGGGTTTCTTGAGAACCCGCTCAAACACGTAGACGCCAGAAGCTACGCAATGAGTGTCAGTTTTATAAATAATAGAATGTCTGCCGACTTTGGTTTTCCAATGTGGAACTTGGAGACAGATAAACATAATGAGAAACTCATTGAGAGATTTCTGATAAGAGTTCAAGAAACATTCCATCTTGTCATGGTTGTAGAATTGTTTGATGAGTCGATAGTTCTCCTACGCAGACTTCTACACTGGTCAATGAAGGATGTGATCTACATGAGAACAAACAAAATGGATTATTCGAATCAGGAACAGATGCAACACTTGCCTTGGAAAGTCAACTTAAACTTTACCGACGAGGACAGGCAACTCCATCAAAAATATGCTCCTGTCGATCATGCATTGTACAATCATTTTTTGGACAAGCTTATGCAGATGATAAAAGAACAGCCGGACAATTTCATGGAAGAAGTACAGATGTTTAAGAAAGTATTGCACAATGTTACTAGTTTCTGCCAGAATAATGAATACTCTGACAACATAGCTCATGAACTAATTGTAACAAGTAATCGTTGGACAGCTGAATTCAAAGTCAGTCCACATGACTGTGTGCTCATTCAAATGAATGAAAGGGATTTGGTTGGCCGTACACGAGATCAACAGATGTTAAGATATAATAAAAAAGTGTAATTCTCAGACTTTGCAAGTGTTGTTTGTTCTGGATAGGGTTATTATTCCAGATAGAAAAGTTGCTAACAGCTAAATAGTTTTTACAACATACTCATCAGATATTGTCAACTTTTATCTGTAATTTTCTCGAACGTCTTGATACAATATACACGATTTATTTGTGCCACTGCTACCTCAGATGTCTCTGCTGTTAAATGTCTGCCATCTAATGCATTTGTGATAGTGCCATTAGTTTTACTGTTTGTCATGTGTTTTCTTGAAAAAGACCTTAAGGTTGAAACTTTCTTGAACAATGTTATTTGTAATTGTATATACCCATAACCTATAGTCTTTAAATATTTTTTTGTAGTATATCCTATTCAGGAAGTAGCTATCAACCCAGCATTTGTTGGCTATGATGATTTTCTAGGCAACATAAATACATTCAGCAGTTTGCCATTGCTTTCTGAACGGTCCGGATGCACAATTGCCTGTGCCGGGGATCAAACTCGGTACCTTGGCTGTCACAGACTCGCTCTGTACCACTTCGCCACAGATCCAGACTTTAAATATATCATTTCTTATTGATTTTGGCATGCTGATTTCACATATCATAATGAATTTCACCAATTTGCTCTGACTTTTTTTTAAATGATGAATTTAAATTTTAGCAATACAAATTTCATGTATTCATGTTTAATCTCTTTGATGAATAGTTATTCTTTATACTTTAGCATTATAAAAATTGTTATTACAAATTTAATTAAGAGATTTTCCACCACAAAATGTTGAAAAAAATAAAATACACTATTTAAAGTTCACATATAATGTTTCTAAAAGGCACATCTGAACCCCTAACGTCATTATTCAGTCGCTGCTCTTTGCTTGCTTCTTGTAGTCAATCATTGAGGTGTCTCTTGTCACAGTCCAACAGTAATCAGCCATCATTGAAGGACTCCAATTGCCTTGATACCTTGTCTCCATAGCAGCAATGTCTTGGTGAAATCATTCATCATGTTCATTACTGACCACTCTGCAGTTTGACTTAAAAAAATCCAGGTGAGAATCCAGAAAATGAATTTTTAAAAGCATGTTGCTGGTTAGATTCTTATACTTCAGAAGATTTTCTACAATTTCTTTGTAATCAGATCTGTTGTTTCCAAGAAAATTGTCCACCACTGATTTAAATACTAGCTATACTTTTTTTCCCATTTCCATGCAACAAGCAAACAAACTCAAAATCGCAAAGAAGTTTTTGAAATTGCGGACCAACAAATGCTTATGGACCAACTTATTTTAGCTCCACTCAGGCTTGGAAATTTTCTGAAGAGATATTTGAAAGCATTATCAGTTTTATCCATTGAAGTGACAAAGTTTTCATGAAACCCAGCTTAAAGTGCAAGGGTGGCAGCAAAATCTTGCACTGTCAACAAGTGCTGGTTTCTCCATGTTCTTAATACCATGCTGGACATATTGCAGAAGGGATGCTTGGATATTGCAGAGTCCATTTTTGTTTCTTCATTGATATTCCTTTCCCAATTGGAAGCAACATGCAAAAGTAACAGTTGTTGGTATGATCAGTAGGCTCTCACCAAATCATTGGAACTGCAAATAGCATAGCTAGTCTTTTACCAACCAGCCACAGTTTAGTAAGATGTGCAGCACATTTTTTGCAGAAAATGTGTAGTGCCTAACTTGAATCCAATCCTTAAGCCAAAATACAAGTTGCATGCTTTCTTAACCACTTTAAACATTCTTTCTTTGTAATAGAAAGTCGCTACGTTACATATATCACAGACATTCTGTTATTCACATTGTTGACACGTCTTTGGCATTTCTAACAGACACTTTTGAGAAAGAAAAATGCAACACTAATAACAAAATTTAATCAGAGATAAGACATTTATACACAAAAGTCATGTAATATCAGGTAGAATTGCATCTTATGCTTCTATTTACAGTTTTATTGGTTAGAATCAGTAATTGACTACCACAGCTGTTGAGTCATATATATATATATATATATATATATATTAGTTAGTTGTTAGTTATTCCTCTAGGGCCAAAGACGGTACATAGTACGGATGTCATAGATTTCTATGTCTCTCGTTTCATTGCAATTTACTTTAGATCTTCATTGTTTCTGATACCGATGGTGAAACATTCTCTTGTAATAGTTCTACGTAAAGTCTCTTTTGGTCTTCCTCGTTTTCTCTTGCCCCTTGGTGACTACATCAAAGCTTGACAGGGGAGTCTTTCAGTATTCATTCGTATCGTGTGTCCAATGTAATTCCAGCGACACTTTCTAATATAGGTGGATACATATTCTTGTTTTGATTCTTGTCTGACAACTGTGTTTGATTTGAAGTCTGACCAATGTATGTTCAGTAGCCTTCTAATACATTTATTTTCAAAAGTGTTTAGTCTTTGTTCTAAGTTTGATGTTGCTTTCCAATTTTCGCATCCAAATGTTAATGTTGGAATTATGCATGAGTTGAAGATTATATATATACATATATTTTATATGTTTCGTTGAAACACATCTGACTATATGACTATATCTGTATATTGAATGTAGACATGTTAACATTGTGTTTTATGCATGGCATCCTGATTATTGTGCGCCTTTTAGCTTGTTGCCTCCATCTTCAGCACGCTGCTTACTTGGGCAGGACTGTGGTCCTGCTCGAGTGAGACTGCCTGACCAGTCTTAGTTACCAGCCCCTGATGGCTGAACTAAGCCCCATCACCACTTCAAGGTGTTGGCCTCAATGGGGATAATATAGTCCAGATAATGAAGACTTTTTGTCACTGTTTTATTTGTACCAATGGTCCAACACATCCATCTTCGACGGATTTACGTCATGGTAAGCTACATATTTTTCCAGAGGCAACATTTTGTTTAAGATGTGGGCAATGACATCCACAATGGAAAAGAAAATATCCACACTTCAAACAAAATGCTATAAAATGGTGCTAAGAATATTGTGGACAGAAAGATAATGCAGATATTCACAAAGACCTGAACATAAAAGAATGGCAAAGCAAAACTGACAAAAAATGTAAATATATTTTGGATATATAAAAAGACAGTTGTTTAGGAAGATTAATCATGGAGAGAAAAGTTCCAGGAAAGAGACAGACCAAAACTATGGTGGTCACATGACATTGAAGATCTTCTGAAAATGATACTGAAATAGTGTGTCTGAGAACGAATGCAAAAATATTCCCACTGAAAGAGGCTGGACAGCTTGCACAGAACTGAGGCTTACAGAATGGCAGTGAGGACAACACTCTGTAAAGGACATGTCACAGATAAATTGAACCTTAGAAGACTACTCCTCACCATGTTGACGTGGACTAATGCTGGTCTAGAAGGAAATAAAGCTTCCACACATTCTATCTATCTATAAACCCTAAGGGTCGTAGGGTTACCACATTGGATGCTTCAGCACACAGTCCTCCAGTGATTTCTATCTTCAACGATGCGAATGAGAGAGAAAAATCTTTTTCTGTCCATTCCTTGATGCTGTCTGCCCATGCTTTTATTTGCCCTTCTCCCCCCCCCCCCCACCTTTCGACAGTTCCCTGCAGTATTGTTTTTGACAAGACATCATGTCTACACACATGTCCAAACCATTCTATACAAAGAAACAAGACAAACCATTTTTAAGCTTTTCAGTGTCAAATTGCAGATTTATTATGTATAGAACATCTTACAATTAGTATAGAACATATTAGAATTATGTATAGAGCAACTTACAATCTGAGCATCAGACTATACACATACATTACACCAGTGTATTGTTGGGGGCAGAGAAGGGGAGCAAAGATTAGTAACACTGTGACCTGCCATATGAGGTGACTAAGGAGAGTTATGAGAGTGGAATTGGCTGTCCTATCTTATATGCCAAAATCTCATAGCTAATTTGAATGTGTCATCTCAAGAGGCACAGATATTGTAACCAAGCTGTAAACCATGACACAACACATTCCATTCTCCAGACTACATCCTGATAACCAGGAGTTTGAGAATGAAAACATAAAAAGGTATTTCTCTCAGATGATAAATACAGTAGCTCAGGTTATAGTGCCTTGACTTTACAGTCAGGCTGTACATATTTCAAACTCCATTTCCCGCCAAAGACGGATGTGTCGGGCCATTGGCGCAAATAAAACGGCGACCCAACGCATTTCCATTCTCTGGACTACATCCTGCTATAAATCTAGTAGGATAATGGTCTTGCTACAAGGGAGATCCAGCAGGAGTTTGAGAATGAACGATGAAGAAGAAGAAGAAAATCCATTTCAATTGGAAACATATTTCTTTTAGATCACTAATAACTTCTATGTCAAACCAGCCTGAAAACACAGGTACCAGATCTTCAGGGAACGTTAAACAATGAGCATAGCACTCAAAAGGAGAAGAGGATTGACTTCATTGTACTATGTACTCTGTCCATCTCAAAAGAAGTAACTTGCTGCTTGCCGAGAATACCACACAGCATGTAACTCCATAGCTTCAAGCAATAATCATCAGGGATCTCTGAAAAAAAATGCATTTTATAAACAAGATGCCACAAGCAAGATTTGAACCCGTAACCTCTTGTGAACAAAGTGAACTCTGTTCCACTTAACAACTATGCCAGGGAAATCCCCGGGTATAAACATTATATTCACAGCTGAAAACAGATGTGTCTGGCCTTTGGCATACATAAAATGGTGACAACACATTTCCATTCTCTGGACTACATCCTACTGGAAATCCAGTAGAACCGTTATCCTGCTTCAAGAGAGATCTGGCTGAAGTATGAGAACAAACGACAAAAAATAAAACATTCAATTATATCTATGTATGGCATTCGTTACAAAATCCATGCTCCTAAAACCATATTTACATGTAGACATCCATGGTGTTGAATAAAGTTTACCCGATGTCTACATCTCATCATAAGCTAGTAATATATTCCGGAATATTCTATTTTTATTTAAAAAGCAGAAATCATTACAGACTGTTAACATGAACAATGATGCATGACTTCAGCAACTTCAGTTGAAATATAAAAACACAATAAAAGGTGGGTTTTTTTTAAAAATACAGGGGTCGAAATCATCATTTCAGCCAAGAAGATTTAGCTATAGTACGTTTCACAAGCTTTGCACTCAAACAAATGTAATTATCTGAGTAACAATTGAATGCATTAATGCCATGATTTGCATATGTTGTTATATTTGGTTAGACCCAATAAATATATACTTCAAATTTGTACATCATGTCCAGTTTTTATAAACAAAATGAAATTCTTTGATATTTGTCAGCATAATAATTATTGTGTATTGAGAAAAGAAATAATTCAGTGTTTCAGTGCTTTCTAAATGGAATCAATGACAAATAACTTAAAACAGGTTAAAGAATTCACTTATCTTGGAAGCATTGTATCATCATGTGGAAAAAAACACCAAAGAAATCAAACATAGATGCAACATAGCATACCAGATCTTATGGTAGATGTCCCCTATTTTCAAAAACAAATATGTGAACATGAACATCAAAACTCCACTATATGAAATGATCATCATACTATCACTATAATACCAATCTTAAACATGAATATTAACTACATAAACCAAAAGAAAACTTATATAACAGAAATGACTTGTCTACATAGAATCCTTGGAGTAACACTAAGAGATAAAATCAGAAACAAAAACATCAGAAGTTAACAAACTTAGTGCTAATCCTGAATTACATCAGTGGACAACAAATTAAGTGGTTTTCATATGCTTCCAGACTACAATCAGACAGTATCCCCCAAAAAGCATTAGTAAACAGGCACGATGGTTAAAAAACTAGCGACAGACCATGCAAATGATGGATTACAGAAATCAAGGAGTCAACGAAAACAAACATATAATGAAGCATACAAATCTCCAGAGAACTCTTCTACCCCTGACGCTGCAAGGCATGAAAGGGTTAAAGCAAAAAGAAAGAAAAGAAACTGTACCACTTCAGATATTACACTTCCACCGAAGACGTCAGGCCCGGATGTGTCAGGCCATTGGTGTAATAAAACGGCGACACAATGCATTTCCATTCTCTGGACTATATCCTATTGGAAAGCTAGTAGGACCATTGTCCTGCTGCAAGAGAGATCCAATGGGAGTTTGAGAATGAATGCTGAAGAAGAAGACATTACATTGGATAAAACCTTTAACACTTTCTGTCCTGAGTACAAAATAGTGCAATTTCACACTTAAATCATGCCAATTGTATAAGTTGATCATGTGTAATTGAGGTCTTATAATTGACTAAACATCTTTTAAAATGTGTGTGAGATGTGTGTTGACAAGTAGACTTTTTGATATAAATCGTAAATAAAATAAAATTGAAACCAATCACTGCATTTGAATGAAAAATTGAATTCATAGTGTATCTATACCATTTCCAATTCAAACATAAACTGTCAATGATGTGCATTATATATTTACTGAGATACATCATTTTGAAGTTGGGCAAAGCTAGTGAAACGTGCTATAGTTGGTTAGTTATTGGTCAGATCATCATCGTTACACCATCGTTGATTGGTGCTCCGATCTAACCTTCACTATACCCACAAATGTATAATGGCTGATAGCTTTAGTAGTAACCATTGGGTGCTCCGATCTCACCTTCACTATATCCACAAATTTACAATGGTTGATATTTCCTGTAGTAACCATTGGGTGCTCCAATCTCACTTTCACCATATCCATAAATGTACAATGGCTGATAATTCCCGTAGTAACCATTGGGTGCTCCGATCTCACCTTCACTATATCCACAAATGTACAAATGGCTGACAGTTGTAGTTTATGAACAATCTTCTAGTTCATAATAACATTCATTTCTGCAGACACCACTTTACATGCCAAGCTCATTTATTCTTCTTTTTCTTTAGCGTCCATTTTGTTTGCGCCAATGGCTTGACACATCCGTTTTTGGCTGCCTCTAATTTTTTCAGAACATAGTATAAAGGGATCTAGCATGGTAACTAGCATGGTTTGGACTTGTGTGCAGACATGACTCCTTGTCAAAAACAATACTGCAGGGAACTGTCGACGGAGGAAGAAGCAGAAGGCAAAAAAAGGCATGGACAGACAACATCAAGGAATGGATAAAGGGATCCTCAACCTCATTCATTTTGTGTGTCCGTGCTGTGTTTTATAATGAGTTCAGTTCAGTATGTCAACCTGATTCATTACTTCACTACTTGAGCTCGTCAGCCCTCTCATTGCCTGAACACCCAAAGATGATCACATGATAGTGGCTGCAGTGTAACACAGCTGAGTATTAGCTTCAAGGCAAGTAAACTAAATCTGACATGACACTTCATGCATGTTGTAGGAGGCGACTTAAGAAGTTTATGGGGTGGTGTTGGCTGTCCCATCCCATATACGGTCAAAATGATCCAGAACCCATGCTGCAGTCACGTCTCAGGCACAGATATCGCAGCTAAACTGTAAACCATGACACATTTCATTCTCTGGATTACATTCTGCAGAAGTTTGAGAATGAACACAGAATAAGAAACTTTCTTGATATAGCACTGTTTAGCAACCAATGCTCTTCCACAATTAATATTCTCAACACTGCGATTCATTTTCTTCACTGTCCATGGTGTTATTAATATCCCTTCTGTTGCATCTCATTTCTATTCTCCTTTACATTACACTACATTACTAAGTCTCCATGTTTCACAGATATAAATTGCTACTGGGAATGTGCTTGCTCTGTAATTATGTTTCACTGCTGGTACTTTGGCAAAGGAGCTATCCATCAATTACTTCAACAGTTTTGGAAAAATGTATTATACCATTCTTGTCCAACAACTCATCAAGAGGGACTCCACCACCCTCCCCCCGGTTATGCCTAAACTTATTTTTGCATTATAAAGTGCAAAAAGCCATTTTTTTTGCAGAATCCCAGAAAAATGTAATTTAAGCAACTTAACTGGTATATAAAAACAATTTTGTTGAAATCAACTTTTGTCAAACCCCCTCTTTCCCCCAAATGTCAAACTTTTTTATAAACCCCCCCCCCCATCCCCCAATTGTTGATGTAATATATGGACAGTCCTAAAGAAAGAAATTAAAGACAATGTAGACCAAGTTACAGTGTTATGTCTTTCATTCACCGCTGACTATTTCTCTAAAGTTTCTGAAAAGCTTCACAATTTACACGATCAGAAATAATAAAATGATGAAGACCATTTCACACACTCTCTCACAAGCAGATCATTATACAAACATGGCACATATCACACATGCTTATAAATTAATGTATACAAACATAAATGGTTAATATTTCAAATATGCCCCTGTGTGACCACCGTAGCAGGGTGCAACTAATAGGGCAACTGTCTCCTCTCTTGGCATGTCTAGAGGGTGACTAAGGAAAGTTTGGGGGATAGGCTGATTATTACTTATGAAAAAAATATCCTCATTGTCATTGCATGTCTTGTGTCGATTTCTTACTTCTGTCTTCTGTAAAATGTCCCCATGACTGATAAGAGATGCATGACAGTGCATATTGTATCGTTATCCTTTTGTATACATAAAGATGTCAGGGGAAGATAGGCTCTACCATTACTGCAGATGGTTTGACAGAAGAAAGCTGACTAGTCCAGTAGTATGTGCTACACTCCTGGTTGGATATGATAATCCGGAGATACTCTCATGCTAGAATGCCTCCCTTTGGGGACTAAACATACATCCATAAACCTGTCTTAACACAATCATACTTTAAGACAACAGACCTTATACATGTCAACAAAGGCAACTGTGAACAATCATTAAACTCTGGTGGTACGGGCATGTGATGGGACATTCCTCGATTACAAAAGATCTTCAAGGTAAAGTAGAGATGGAAGAAGATGAGGTAGCGAGAAGACATGACTATATAATATCGAGGACTGGACAGGTTGTGAAGCTTCCAAACTCATCAGGGTGGTAGAGGATAGAGACGTGTGGAGATCTTTCTCCACCAAATGTCTCGATGTGACACCCCTATACAACCCTGACGGATTATAGGTTTTATTATATTATTATAATACGGGTTTCGGTGTCACCTTGGTTATTCAACTGAGGAGGACCTGTACTTTTATCAGGAAGGCTATGGATTGTCAAGAGCTGCTACCTGCTCATAACTACAGAGGTTATTTTATCATCATCATTTCTCAAATGACAAACTCCTCCCCCTATCAAACATGCGTCATCATCAGTTTCAGGCATTGATGACATTATCAGAACTAAATTACCTGATACACAATAAACTGTTACAATAACATGAGTTTAAAAAAAAAAAAGGAACATGATCAACAAAGGGCATCAGGAATTTTGTACCAAACAATGAGAGAAAATGATGATTGAGGTCAGACATTATAGCATTTATAATTATGGTATACATATTTCACGTACTCTACATTACTGACCCTTCTTAAATTAACATATTTATTTGGTGTTAAACCTTTCCCGTAAGAATTTTTCACAAAAATCTCATTAAAAAACGCACCAAATATCTCATCTTTTCCTTCAATGTTCATTCTCAAACTCCCACTGGATCTCTCTTGTAGCAGGACAATTGTCCTACTAGATTTCCTGCAGGATGAAGTTTACGGAAATGAACTGACACATCCATGGAAAACAATTCATAAAAAAGAGGAAATTACACAAGGAAACAAACAAATTATATTTGTTTAAAGTAATGTACTGTACTCTCCTTTTATTCTATCCATCCTAATTTATGTTACTTTCACTCTCTTATTTCACCAGAAAATGGAAATGTGCTGCGTCACTGTTTTATTTGCGCCAATGGCCCGATGTATCCGTCTTCGGCAGTGAAAGTTAATTCAAAAAGAGAGATGCTTCCTATATCCGAAAAAGACAGTCTACATTTTTTGGACACATTATGAGAAGTGGAAAGATGGAACACATTGTAGCAACAGGAAAGTTGAAGAGCAAGAGAAGTATGGGAAGACCAAGGCAAACTGGCACTATGGCATAAGAGAACACTGGCATAGGAAATGATTGACAGCATGTGAAATAGAAGGCTGTGGAAAGACATGATACCCAATTCCACAAGGAATGGACCATAAGAAGAATTTGTAAAACCTGAATCGGATACATAGAGAATAATTTATAAAACAGGAAGCCTCTTAAAAGTTTTGGAAACCTTCCCAGTTAAAAGGAAATGGCAAAAAAAAGTGAAACTTCACTGCCTGAAGAGTGATACACTCATACTCCCTCATCATCATCACATGAAAGAGAATGCAGAAGAAATAAAAACTGCCATCGTATTTGTTTCTGTTCACACCACTTAAGTAATAGGTAGCTGATAAAACTGTACTAGTCACATATTCAAACAAACATACGCACTCATAAACAAACATGGGGAAACAATGAGGCAAAATCCTGAACTCTGTTAAAATGTGCTCCTTAATTACCTGTGGTGACTCATCGTTGGAAGAGGCTGAGTTGTGGCATTCCAATAGCAGCTGAAGTTGGATAGGGCGCAGAATGACTGTGACTTGCTGGGTATGAGGGAACAGCGGAGTTGTTGGGGGTCATGGTCCAGCTTATTGATCCATTAACTTGCTGGGAATCTCTGATCAATTCTGCAAAACGTTCACTTTTTATCCGCCGCAGATGTGTTCGAGTTCGCTTTGGTATGTAATCATTAAGAAAATCCTCTACAGTCAATTGTCCACCACAAAAGTCATCTGCTAGTTGCTGGAATTCAGTTAAATAGAAATGATTCTACAAGAGTATATATACAAGTTAATACTGCATTATAAATACACCAAAAAAACATGCAATGATTATTGTAATTATTAGTTAGCTAGCTAGCCTAATAGATAGTTCATTAGTAAGCTAGTGAGTTAGATAGTTAACTAGCCGGTTATTTAGCTAGCCATTTAGATAATTCATTAGTAAGCCAGTGAATTAGATAGTTAACTAGCTTGCTAGTTAGATAGTTCATTAGTAAGCTAATTATATAGTTAGCTAATTAATTACTTGGAAAATTAGCAAGCTAGTTAGTTTATTAGTTAGATAGCTAACTACTTAGTTTGGTAGTCAACATATAATCCTTAATTGAAACCAACAGGCATAAATGCACAAGACCTGCAATCCTTGGCAACTGACCGACTGGTATGGAGAACTATGACATCCGCCCTGTAAGCCAAACTTCGCAAAAGAGGAACTGACTGATATAATCCTTAACGCACTACTGACCACAAGTGCTCAGATATTAATCTCAAAATCACTGGTTGTAGTAACTAGCCACACCCAGTGTGCTGGTTCACTAGTCTCATCTGGCCACATGAAAAAGCACTCGTTTAGCCACACCCCTCTTGACATGAAGAGCATGCAGTCTCAAGGTTACAGATCCAAAAACAGCCACCAGATCATTCTGAGTGTCACCATAATATATGTTTCCATATTTTTATTCCCATGGTTTCTAGGACAACACCTGTCTTGTTATGCTGTTAAACTGTCTTTTTGGTTCTCGATTATGAAAAAGTATTGGAACTAGTTGCATTCCCATAAATGCTCAGTTCTCCATTCCATCAGCCACCTAAGGGTATATAAGCTCAGTGTATCTGTCAGTTGTTGGTTATTGTGATGTTTCCAGAGAACAGGCATTTTCTCCCTTCTCCCATCAGCACTTTCATTTTTATCATTTCATGACATTGTCTCTTTCAGCATCGTCTTCATCATTTTGTAGTGTATCCTTCTTCAGCGTTCATTCTCAAACTCCCGCAGAATCTCTCTTGTAGCAGGACAATGATCTTACTAGATTTCCAGCAGAATGTAGTCCAGAGAATGGAAATGCATCACCGTTTTATTTGCGCTAATAGCTCGACACATCTGTCTTCGGCAGGATATAAGAATAATATCTATTTATTTCATTTCAGTTCCCTGTGGAAAATAGGACTGCAACTGTTGCTCTCCGATGATTTTGTGCTGTCCTCTTCATCTGCACCAAGGTCCCAATTCGTTTGGTATCTTCCTCTACTGTTCATCTCCAGGTATTCCTTGTTTTCCAACTATTTTTCCCTGTAGGTTCCAGCCCTGAGTCTATCTATAATAATAATATATATTTCTTGAAATCTTCCAAGAGTAGACTGAAACACGTGTACACAAGTACAAAAGATAACATACCTCAGACTCTTCTTCAGATTTTGCTGTTTCAGTTTGCAACAATGCCAGCACTGTTTCAAGAGACTGTTGACCAACAAAACCATCTGAGAATATAAAAAAGTGCTCAAAAGGTATAAAGAATTGACTTCATTATACTCAGTTACTGACTTATATGTGCTCCGCTCCTCTCAACGAAGAGGACGACTGCCTACTGAGAGTACCATTCATAGCACATAACTATGCAGCTTCAAGTAATAGCTTCCCCTGGCCTACTCTATTGTTTTTTCTGTTTCTGCTGTAAGGTGTCGCAGGATTGAATGACAATTGGTTTTTGGGCTATGGCACGCTTGGTTGCTTGATATGCAGTAATATTGTGACATCTCAGAATGTTGGTAACTCCTCCAATCCAACTTCTTCTTGGTCTTCCTCTGCATTGTGATGTTTTTATGTGCTATGCTCTAGCCGATGACAAATAAGGGTTCATTCTCATGAAGTGGCCGAACCATTACAGTCTGTTATTCAATATATTTGACCACAGATGTTGTTCCAACAGTTCTTCTAATCTCTTCATTCCTCACACATAGTAAGCTTTATCTCATTCTTTTGTTAGTGTCCATGTCTGACATTGATAACACAATGTTGATGTTGGCATGAATATTGAATTTATTATTTTCCCTTTGTTTTCCATGTGGATAGATTTGTGTTTCAAAATTGGTATAAGTTCATAATTTCTGTTGTTGGCACTTGGAATTCTTATCTAGATCTCTAAAAAAAATCAACTTTATAAACAAGACATCGTGAACAGAATTAGAAACAGTGACCTATTAAACACAAAGCAAACAGCTTAACTACTATGCCAGGAAGATCCCCTGAGAAATGAGAGAACATAAATATAAATAAGTATGGATGCAATACAAAAAAACAAACTTAATTGAAACAATTATAACAAAGATAACTGAAAGGTAAAGAAACTAATTGTAACAAAGAAAAATAAGAATAATACACATTGATGTTTCTATATATTAGAAAAAGCATAATACAGCAAATGTGATTTGAACCAGATCTGCTCAGACGGCATACATTCACTTCCTAACTTGAGTCAACATGGTTTATATCTTTGACCACACTGCATTCCTGAAAAATAGATACGACTTTGGTCAAGAACTTCAATGCGTATATTCTCAGGTTACTATGAATATGGATCGGTCAGACAACAACAACACACACTGCACCGGTATGTAAATTCCTTGAGATATTTGGTCAAAGATGGAAAATATGTTGACTCAAGTTACGAGGTGAGTGGGTGCCATCTGAGAGGACCTGGTTCAAATCCTATTTGTTGCATTATGATTTTTATTTATTAATAAATCCTTGATGCTTCTATATTATATTATTCATAGTATATTACCTTCACTAAAACAATAACAGTACAATAGCACACACACACAAAATACCAGATTAATAACAATAACAGACACACAAAAAACACACCAGAATAATAACAATAACAGACACACACGAAAACTGAACAATAGGCCTAACAGACACACACAAAAACAGAATAATAACAAATGGTATTAAAAATATAAATAGAAATGAAAGAATGGAAAATACATATATGATCAAATCTGAGAAATGAAATAATGGAGGAGACATACATTATCAAGTCTGAGAACAGAAATAACAGATGAGACATACAAGATTAAATCTGAGAAAAGAAATAATGGATGAGACACATATAACGAAGTCTGAGAAATCAATAAATATTTGGATGTATGTGACTAAGTCTGACAATTCAAGAAATTATTAGTTAGTTTTCACATCATCATCATTAAAACATATCCATATGTGCTTCCTATCTAGGAAGCAAATTAACACTCGACAGCGATATAATGACAGAAATTACAACTCGCATTGCACTAACATCAAGTGCCTTTAACAGACTGTCTAATATCTGAGGTCAAAGTCAATCAGCACACGCACGAAAATGCGCTTATTTAATTCCTATGATGTGAGAGCTGGAAAAGTTCTTTATCTTCAGAAGAGAAATTACTAAGTTTCGAGAACAAATGTCTTCGTAGGATAACTAACACCCATTGGAGTGAATTCAAATCGAATGATAAAATCAGAGAAGAGACACATCAAAATTTTATCACAGACATTTTTTGAAAATGCCGTTGGTCCTACATCGGGCATGTCCTACGCGCAGACATCAACAGAATACATCTCTTGAATGGATACCTAGAGGCAAAAGAGCCAGGGGTAGACCAAAATAAACACTCAGAAGAACAATACTTAGAGAAAGTAAAACAATCAATATCCATACTATTCAAGAATTGCTCAGAATAGCTTTGTACAAAAAGAATTGGAGAGATCTTACCTCTGCGCTAACTTCAGTGCAAAAGGAAAATGAATGAATATGTGCTTCAAACTCCCATTCAGTAATGAGTAGTTACACAATGACTGACAATTCTAGTTTTCTGTTTGTTGACAAGCAATCTTTTCAGTCAATACTGACGTCGATTTCTGGCAACACCACATTTCAAGCCCATCTCCTTTATTCTGAACATGGAAAATTAATGATCATCCTTATTAATTTTGTTTGAATGTGGTGTGATGCATGGTTGGTAAATTCTTCTTCTTCAACGTTCATTCTCAAACTCCCGTAGGATCTCTCTTGTAGCAGGACAACGGTCCTACTAGATTTCCAGCAGAATGTAGTCCAGAGAATGGAAATGTGTTGTGTTGTCATTTTATTTGTGCCAAGGCCCGACACATCCATCTTCAGCGGTGGTTGGTAAATAAAAGAGCTCAAGATGAGCTGGGGGCATCTGTAGCACAAAAAGATGCCACCAACTAAACTTATTAACAACACAGAGAGTTATGGAGAAACCTGATCACCTACACCACCTGGCATGGCATTTGATTGATGGATTCATCCTTTTGCTTCTCATAAGGAATTAGTTGTCAGATCATCATCTAAGAACTCCAGAAAGTATATAGATGCTCAGATCTCATATTCAGTATGTCCTTCAGAATGTGGTAACTGTCTGTTCTGATTCTGTGTTGCTTGATAACTCTTCTTCTGATTCCTATATGCCGATTGTTTCTTGCAACACCACACTTCACTCCCAGATCCAGAATTGTAGCCTTAGATATCGAAGAAGAAATACAACCCATATCTTCCAACTCCACGATTGGATTACAAATATCAGCATGCTCCATTGAACTACCACTAGTCATTGTGGCCATGCTGGCAAGTCTGTCTGCTCTTTTATTTTCCCCAACACCCACATATCCAGGTACAAAAATGAAAGTGATTCTTGATTAGAAACCAGGATCACAGCACATGAGACATTCCCATAAGTGCTGAACTCTCTGTTCCAGCAGCCATCCGAGAGTATGCAAACTCAAAGTCCCAGTCAGGTTAGTTATCAAACTTAGTTATAAAGTCCCAGTCAGACGTTGATTATGTGATCTTTGTAACTTTCCAGAGTGGACACATTTTCTCCCCTCACCCCTGGTTATTCATATATCTGTCATACTTTTTCGTATGTGCAAATTATCACCTCCAGCATTGTATTCTTCAATCATTGATTTACTAATCAAAACTTATTAGACTGGCCCTATCTTTCTTCAATAATGTGTCATCAACCACAGCATTGCCCACCAATGAGTCTTCTCTTTCGTTGCTTCTGACCCAGCATGACCAGAGCTGTATATCCCTGTACTACTTTGGGCAACCAATTTGTTTAGCAGCGTGACCCAATTCTTTCTTAACATGCACCTTTCTATCTTCCGCAGCCAACTCTGGGAATCAGGTAGTATGACCTTGTGAGTTCACATTTCCGTCACCGAGTGCCGCAGTCACAACCTCTATTTCTATGCTCGATATTCTAGTGAAGTTGGCAAACGATTTTTCGAGCAAACTTTTCCATTTTTATAGGCAACAAAACCCCATCCACACTTGTTTCTCTGTTGACTGAGTCATCTATATATATGACTGTGTCTTATGGTTGTGAGTGCATCTGTAGAAATTCTTGTACTGTCAACTCAGTCCTGACACCAGTCCATTCCCTATACACTTTCCCCAGTTGTAATACTACATTTGCCAGTTAAGCACCACATTCTTACCTAATCTTGCTTTACTTTCTGCTAAATTGGTCTTAATGGAGTTTGCCACCTCATACTTGTTGGCCACTTCATGCTTCAAGTCTTCCAGTTTTGGCTGTTGAGACAAATTGTATTCAGCCAGACTTTTATTAGTAGCAACAAGATCATCATGTTCTATCTGCATTGATTTCACCTGGAACAGAAAATAACAACCAGGTAATATAAACACACAACAAACAAAGCACTAATTAATAATACAGAATGATATAACCAACATAGACTCTGGTCTTAGGTGAAAAGGGTCATGCCTCAGCCAGAGGCTTTAAACCACCATTTAACCTTTAGGGCCCTGAATTAAATTGAGAAATTTCTCCCCTGGGCCTGGATTCTTTTTGGAAAATTTTCGTTGTTGATGGTGAGTGTTTTGAAAACGCAATAACTTTTTTGTTTTTGAAGATATTTAAATAATTTTTGCACATGTAAATAAAGGAATGAATAGTGAATATAATCGTGTTTTTGTTGTTGTTGTATGTGTGATATGACAGTTGTGAGCAAGTTGTGAAGTTGAAAATTCGGGGGGAAATGGAAAACGTCATTTTCAAAATCGCAAATATATCTTCTTGACGCCCCTAATTCATGAGCAATGTGTGGCAACATTGGTAAAATCCTCATAAATACCTATACTTATTGTATATGTATTGTTTTATATCCAAACTAATATAATATGAACTCATCATCATCATCAAGTGCCGTCTCCGCAACGAAGGTTGGCTGCAACGTATCTCCAACATCTCCTGTCTCTTGTCTTGGTGGTGCACTCTGCTAGACTGTAACCTGTCCATCGTGTAATGTTACTCTCCCACTTGTATCTCTGCCTACCTCTTGCTCGCTTCCCTTTGACTTTACCCTCAAGTAAGGTCTTCAATAGGGTGTCATGTCTTTTAATGTGTCCAAAGTATTTTATTTGCCTGATCTTTATTTCTCTTAGTAGTAGTTTCTTCATATTAAGTGTTTTTAGCACCTCTTTATTTGTTTTCTTCTCTTTCCATGATGTTCTCCCTATTCTTCTATATACCCACATCTCAAAGGCATCAATTTTGTCTTCTAATTGTTTATTTAGTGTCCATGTTTCTGAGCCATACATTAATATGGAATAGATGTAGCATTTTATAATTTTCATTTTTAACTTGTTTGTAATTTGTTTAGATATTAATAATTTCCTCATGTCATTGAAGGTACTTTTAGCCATTCCTATTCTCCTTTTAACTTCTGTTTCACTTCTGCCATCATTTGTGACTATGTGTCCAAGATATTGATACTGTTTTACTTGTTGTAGTTTCTCTCCCTGTATGTTTATGTTTACCTCCTGTTCTTCTGTGTTTTTGCTGATTATCATGGTTTTTGTTTTTTGAATGTTTATATCCAGTCCATATTCATTACTTGATTTATTGACTTGATCTATTAGTCTTTGTAGTTCATGTTCACTTTCTGCTAAAAGAACAATGTCATCTGCATATCTAATGTTGTTTATTATTTTCCCATTGATCTTGAGTCCTGGTATTTCTTCTATATTTTTAAAGATATTCTCTGTGTAGATATTAAATAGGCTTGGTGATAAAATGCATCCTTGTCTTACCCCTCTTCTTATTTCTATGTACGGTGAGTAGCTGTTTTCACACCTTATTGATGCAGTTTGTTCCCAATATATATTTCTAATCAGCCTGATGTCTTTTCCATCTATGCCTATTTCTTGAAGACATTTGATTAATTTTTCATGTTGGACTCTGTCAAAGGCCTTGCTGTAGTCTATGAAGCAAATATAGATACTTTTTTGGACTTCTATATATTTATCTATCACTAGCCGGATACTCAGTATAGCTTCTCTGGTTCCTTTGTTTTTCCTAAAACCGAATTGTTCTTCACCGACCTCCATGTCTATCTTGTTCTTAATTCTTTCATGTATTATCTTGAGAAGTATTTTAGTTAGATGGCTCATTAGACTTATTGTTCTATATTCTGTACAGTCCACAGCCCTGGGCTTCTTAGGTAGTGGTATGAATATTGATGATGTTAGGTCTTTAGGTATATGTCCTGTTTCGTATATGTCATTGCAAATTTCTGTGATAGTATCTACACCAAATTCATTTAGAGTTTTTATTATGTCTGCTGTTATGTTGTCAGAGCCTGGAGCTTTTCCACATTTTATTGAATTTATTGCATGTTCTACTTCTGATTTCAGTATTGCTGGTCCATCATTGTTGTGTATTGTTGGTTTTTTGTTCCGTTGGTCGTCAAACAGTTCTGTTACATAATCTGCCCATCTTGTGAGTGCTTCTGTTTTATCAAATATTATTTTACCATTTTTATCTTTTATGCAGCCACCGCCATTAATAGGATTTTTCTTATTTGTGATCAGCCTTATCTCCTTATGCATTAATTTTGTCTTCTGTTGTATGGACATCTCCTCTATTTCATTGCATTTTGTTTCTAGCCATTGTTTTTTCGCTGTTCTGCACATGTTATGTATCTCCTTGTCTATAATTGAGTATTTTGAGCTTTCTTTCTTTCTGTCATTTTCTCTAATATTTCATCTGTCATCCATGTTTGTTTGTTCTTGGTATTTCTTGTTGGTAAATTTTTACTTGATGTTTGAATACTTTTCTTTAGGCTTTCCCATTTATTGTCTATTTTCTCTTCTGGATTTTCCCTTCTGTATTGTTCCATGCATTCTATCATTAGATGTTCATATCTATTCCTTACATCTACAAGGTATTTTTGTTGTATGTCTGGTTGTTTTAGTGCTGATGCGTCTATCTGTGGTTCTTGGATTCCTCTATTTACTATCTTTTTAAGTTTGACATTTATTTTGCACATCACTGGATTATGGTCAGAGTTGATATCTGCACCTGGGTATGTTTTGATGTTTTTGACACTATTTCTAAATCTATTGTTAATCATAATGTAATCTATTTGGTTCCTCTTTCTGTCTCCAGGACTTTTCCATGTATATAATCTTCTATTTTCCTGTTGAAAGAATGTATTACATATGATCATATTGTTCTCCTCACAGAACTGTATAAGTCTTTCTCCTCTGTCATTTCTTGTCCCTAGTCCGAATTACCCTACAATGTTCTTATGTCTTCCTTTTCCTATTTTTGCATTCATGTCTCCCATGACTATTAAAATATCTGTTGATTTTACTGGTTTGAGTAGTTGTTGTAGATCTTCGTAGTACTGTTCTATTTCTTCCTCAGTGTAATCTGTAGTCGGTGCATAAGTTTGTATAATGGCAAGATCAAACGGTTTTGCTTTGATCTTTAGCAACATCATTCTGTCATTATATGTCCAGTACCCGCTGATATATTTTTCTATTTCTTTCCTGATCAGTATTCCTACCCCTCGTTCATGGTAATCTCCTCCTGAATGTATAAAACTAAAATTTTCTTTTCTTGTGTACCCAGCATCTTTCCATCTTGTCTCTGCTATTCCTAGAATATCTACATCTAATGATTCTGCCTCTAATATTAAATTTTCTAGCTTTCCTGATTGTGTAGTGTTCTGACATTCCATGTTCCTATTCTAATATGTTGTTTCCTAAACTTTAGATGTCGTTCAACCGTTGCTTGACTTTGGGGTGTACGTGGTAAGGTCCCAGTCTTTTCCACGGTGGCCAGCCAATATTCATTATTATGCCCAGAACTTGCCTCTTGTGCGCCACACACTTTGCTGTTTCGCCGTTTGAGCCGTTGATCCATTTGGATTCCTCCGCCTCGCGTGCCGTCACAGACTTTTTGTCTAGGGATGGACATTCCCTATTGTTGACTTACGGTTGTCTCTTTGAGAAGAAATTCTACGCTGTGAACGTAGCCATTAACTGGAGTAGTCGAGACGCCATTTTTTTCTGTATCGAAGATAGGGAGTTCGCGAGTCGGAACAACTTGAATGAAATACACTCCACCTATAATCGTTTAAGAACAAAAAACACAGATCCTACAGGTTGGAACTAAATTTGGCATCACACTATCACCAGTAATACGCTAACCACACCATCGAAATTCGCGTAATCCAGAAAACACAAATGTAAACATGGAAACACGTCGTCACATTACGGCAACCGGAAGTTCTATTGAACTTGAACTAAAAAACGAATCAAACGTGAAGAAATCGCATATAATGTCCGTCCGGTCAACACTAGGTCTATGCCGACACGCAACGTAATTATTGTCCATGCACACATGTGGCACCCCTGATACATATTATTTTTGTGTTTTTGAATGAATACACAAACATTCTTATCAAATAACAACATATTAAACACAAAGAACAACAATTAGAACATGTAGTCACGATCACTTACCCATGCCACGCGGTACTCAATTTGATAGTAAAATACGGCCGAAAATGGCTAAAGTCGCTCTAGAAATACATTGACAAATTCAACCGGCTTTCTCTCTTTTACAATCGTAATGAGTAAAGGAATTTGACCTTTAAACTGTGACGTAATCCTAGCTTCGTTTGGCGGGCTTTATACGGCATCTGTTCATTACTTCGTGAAGTTCCGTACTCGGGAATCAGGCGATATCGTATGGTGAGTGACCTCGCCCACAGGCACAAGGGGGCGTTTCCTACGGGTGCGTGACCTCGCCCGCAGAGTCGTAAAGGTTAACAAATAACAAACAAACAATACTAATTAATATGCAGGTAAAATCTCAAAGACGTGTTGGAGAAACATTCTGGATAATTGTTAATGGATATCTTCTTCTTCATTTGTTCTGACACTTCTGTAGATTAGCAGTATGCAGTCTAGAGAGTATAATGCATTGTGTCATGGAAATGGATATGTACATTTGAATGCTTGGGTGCTATATCAAACCAATACTTTTCTATGGATGTAAACCATGGAAGAGTTTGGTAGCTTAATTGATAGTGAGCTTGCTGACTATCACTGAGTTACAGAGTGTTAGGTTTGAAACTATGTCTGGACAAACAAAAATTGTGTTTATTGCCTGACATGACCGCTCCTCCAGTTGACTCAGCTGTAAATGGATATCTAATGCATGAGTTACAGGAGGTAAAAACAGCAAGGAAGGGAACTGGCTACCTCACCTAATAGTTGCTGTGGCTTAGTACATGAAGATTTATCTTCATCCCCAACAACAGGTACATAACAAGGGACCTACCTTTAGAAAGCATGGAGTGTCAAAAAAGATCAGTGAACAGGAGGAAAACTGAGACATGATTTTGTATTAGCATAATAAGAATTAAGGATAATACCATGAACAACACACATTTATATAGCTTCCCGGGAATGCTGGAATATAGTGACAAATTATTAAAAAAAATTAGATGTAGTCAAGATTCAATGATAAAAATATGTGCACCATTTATCAGTACATTTAAAACAGGTTCTCCGACTAAATAATTTGTATATGTACAAGTTTAACTATGTGTTACTGAGCTTTGAAAGGAAAGCAGAGTAGTAATTATCTTCTTCGTTCTCTGTTCAGAGTCAGATTTCTTCAATGAACTGTACTGTGGTCACCAGACCCGAGACAGAGCTGTAGAGCGTGTCCGTCTGTTTGCCATTGTTTTCTTCTTGTGGTGCAGTACCATGTACAATTCTGTAAAATATGTTCTGTTTTCTTTAGATTGTCCATAAGGGTACACTTTGGTGTCACCAACTCCAAATCACCACACCATATATGTCATTTGAGTCTGTTATGGCCTGTTCACAATATTTTCATCCAAGCTGGTGGATGTATTTTTGGCTGTATGACTGAGTTCAGTTCCATTTCATGTCCATGGAGTTTTTCATGATGGACTTGATTTCTGGAAACTATGGTTTTCTGTCTGTTTATGCTAGCAGTCACTTACAGTTTTGACTAGCTGATCTATCTCGTTTCCCCTGATTTGTGAATAACCTGTAATCCATTGGAGAACTACATCCTTCGCTTTGTTCAACATATTATATGTAAAAAGACAACAGCTCACAAACACATACATCACACACTGGCAATGGGTCAAAGGGAATGAGCCTATCAACCGCTGGATCAACCAACCTTTGCTTTGTTGTTTAGTTGGAATAAAGGTGATTTTACGGCATTCAGGTGGAATGTGTTACTGTTCTGGAGGACATAGTAATTGTTACAAGCTATGCTTGTCATCAGTAACTAAGATAATGAAACAAGAAATTGTTTTCATGTAGAAACATTGTTGAGCGTTTCTTGTTTTCTATCTTTATGAAGGATTTCTAGTCAAAACATCATCTGTCCTTGTGATTCATTGCTAGTATGTCATGCACACAATTAGTAACACTTTAGTCTATCCCATATATACCTGTTGTGATACTATATGGATCCTAATTACCGGGTATTTCTTCTTCTTCTTTCGTTCACTTGAAACATGTCTATATCTGTAATTCTGTCTCCTTAATAAAACTCACTGTCTTTTGTAGTTCATACAGTGTCCCATAGAGTTTTGATTCCAGTGTTGTTTCCTCTGGCCAATATGTCTGCCTCAGCGTTTCATGCTCAGAACACTCTTGAAGTATATGTTTGGCACTCTGTGCTGCCTGTCCACATGTACACATGGCCGTGTTGCCAATCTTGAACTTTGTATACATGTGACTGCGGAGTCGGTTGTGTCCTGTTCTGAGACGTAGAATTATAACTTGTTCTGATCTGTTCATATTGTGATAGTCATCTTGTGTTGGTGTTTGTGGCTTTCTTATTGACTTTATCATCTGTTTTTTCTGATGGTAGGTGATTGGTATATCTGGTTGGTCTTCGGCAGCACCTTCCTTAGCCAGTTTGTCTGCTTTTTCATTTCCTGGTATTCCACAGTGAGAGGGTATCCACTGCATGGTTACCCTATACTGGTAAGACAATTCGCTAAGTAGTTTTTTTAAGTCTGTTAGTTTTCCAGACTGGAGAGCTTGAAGCACTGACCTTGCATCTGTCAGGAATACCACAGGCTGTAGGTCAGAGTTGGAGTTCAGCAGTTTTTAGCTGCCACACTAATTGCCTGGATTTCTGCATCATAATTATTGCAGAATTTTCCTGTCGGTGTTCTGATTGTATCTCTAGGCTTGTGTGGATATTCTATATATACACCTGCACCTCCATTCCTCACAGCATTCTGTGCTGACCCATCTGTGTACACTCTGACCCATATATCTTGTGGATATTCCTCATCCAGGAAACTGAGGGTGACTGTCATTCGCTGCACACTGTTCTGTTCGTCCTCGCTTAGTATTCCTTTCACATGGGTCTGAATGTATATTGGTATTCCATGGCTTTCACTCCACGGGGTTTCCTCTGGTACAGACCTTAAGGGGCTGTCAACTTCAGGTAGGTCTGTAAGTTGTCTACGGAGTCGTTTAGCTTGATGGATAAAGCTGCTCCTTTTCAGTCGTCCCATTGCTAGATTTTGGAATCTTTCCTTCATTGGATGGCTTGGCATACACTGAAACTTTTCTGCTTGAATTAGTACTTTTGTGTCTCTGCGTTCGCCAAGTGTTTGCATTCTTCCCATTTTCTGCATCTCTGCTATGGGTGTTGATTTCATTGCTCCCAACATTATTCTAAGTGCCTGGTTTTGCACTTTATCTAGATCTTGTAATGTGGTGTTTGATGCAGGACACCATGCAGCTGAACCGTATTCCAGGTGTGGTCTTATGCCTTGCTGGTAAACTTTACTGAGTATATTTCCACTGGCTCCCCATGTGGTTCCACTTAGTTTTCTCAGGATAGATAGCTTCCTCCTGGCTTTTGTTGTTGCTTTGTTTATGTGCTGCTTCCATGTCAGCTTATCATCAAAAGTAACTCCGAGGTATGTGGGTTGTTTGTCTTCTTTCAAGAGCTCTCCATCTATCTTGATATGTCCAGCTTTTTGTTTTGGTAAGAGGGTAAAGAGTGTAGTGCTGCACTTATCTGTGTTAATGCTGACGCACCATCTATTAGCCCATAAGGTTAGGGCATCGATAGCTCTTTGTATTTGTTTAGTGGCCACTGTTGCATGTTCTTCCGTGCACCAGATCACCAGGTCGTCAGCATACATTGCCACTTTGATCCCGTGTGGTAGTTCAGCAACTAGGTCATTGATGTAAACCAAGAAAAGTGTGGGTGACAGGACTCCTCCCTGGGGGACTCCATGACGCAGTAGAACTTTCTTGCTCTTGCGACCATCTAATTGTACCCTGGCTCTTCTATTATGCAGGTATGCTTTTACCCATTTGTACATTCTTGAGCTAACCCTGCAATTTCGCAATTTCTTTAGGAGCCCTTCTTTCCAGACCTTATCAAATGCTTTCCTGAGGTCTATCCATGCTGCTAGTACCAGTTTCTTTTCTTGGAAGGCATCCTCAATCTCTTGGGAGAGGTAGGTTGCCTGATCTTCAGTAGAGTAGCACTGTCTGAAACCTGCTTGCTGTGATACCAGAAGGTTTTCACTTTCAAGGTACCACTGCATCCTAAGATTGATAATGCGTTCCATTGTTTTACATAGACAGCTTGTGAGGCTGATGGGCCTGTAGTTGGAGACTGTGTTGCCATCTTTTCCTGATTTGAGGAGTGGTATCATTATTGCTTCTCTCCACGCCTGTGGTACATTACCTGTGGACCAGCTTGTGTTAAAGATCTGCAGTAGCTTTGCTCTTGCTGCACTTCCCAGGTTTCTAATCATTTCATTGGACACTCCATCAGCTCCAGGGGACTTTTTCATTTTCAATTTGGATATTGCATGCTCCAGTTCTCTCATTGTGATTGGTGCCTCCATGACTTCAGGATTACCGGGTATAAAAGTAAAGTAACCCATAGCATTTATTAATGCCGTAGGGGTGTGAGGTGTTAGCGATCTCACATTTCACAGGCTCTGCAAATGAGGGCGGTAGCCATCTCCTCTCCCTCGCAGTCTTTACTTCCCGGATTAATCCGGTACCCATTTAAGGCTGGGTCGACCTGGGAGCCGTTGCGATCTGAAAACATTTCCGCCTCAACTGGGGAATGAACCCAGGACCACTCATATGCGAAGCCAGTGCGCTAACCACTGCGCTAATGCGGCTCCGCGTATTACCGGGTATATAGGTTGTTGTTGATATCCAATTTCTGCGGAGTAGTTCTACTCTAGCACAATGCCATTCCTAAACAAAAGTGCAGGTCTCCTGAAGTTGACTTAGTGATCCATACAGCGAGTTAGTGACTGTTTAGGGTGTCTGTATGAGTTTTTTCCAGGCAGTTGAATGGGAAGGGAAGTCAATAAGGAGGTGTTCCACTATTTCGTATCGATGAGAGTGGTGTCTACAAATTAATTATATAGGTGATGCATCATTTATTAAAACATAAAGAATACCTGTGGTAGGTCCTCTATAAGGTCTTTGAGTTTGGAGTCATCATCCAGCAGTCGTTGTAGATCATTCTTGTCTAAATGCTGCAAGAGATCCAGAGCTGATGACTCATTCATTTTCGATGTGATGCTGTTGCTGTGAGACAAATGGTCTGTAAATGATGAGGTGGAAGAGTTCACTTGTGGTGTAGGATAAGGGGGGTAATTGGTGGGTGCTCCAGGTGGATAACTCGTAGGTGCTCCAGGAGGATAACTGTTAGGTGGGGGATAACTGTTTGGCGCGCCAGGGGGATAACTGTTGGGAGTGCCGTAGTTAGATGAAGGGTTGCCTCTATAACCATCTGTGTAGTTGTGATACATCCTGGCTCTTTGACTGGTGGCACTCAATGAGGATCTGTCAAGAAAATAATTTAACAGAATTAACAGTTAGAATCAACACAATAGTCTACCAAAAATACAAAAAATGCAATTCTAAACAAATGAGCAGTTCAAAAACACTAAAAGCAACAACTACTACAAATATGTTAAAATATTGGTTGGTGATACTATCTCTAGAGGTTACAGTGGCTGGATTACCACAACCGCACTCTCCACTACTTTTTTTATGGTTAAAATCTCTGACATAACCAAATTGGACTAAAACCTGCAGTTGAAAGGAGCATTCCTCACCATAAAAGGTACATTTTGCTTAACTAAATGGTAGCTACAGGTTGAAAGTGTTGTGCTTCGGTAAGACGCTTTAATTTCCCATTTCTTCTTCAGCGTTCATTCTCAAACCACTCCCGCTGGATTTCTCTTGTGACAGGACAATGGTCCTACAAGATTTCCAATTGAATGTAATTCAGAGAATGGAAATGCGTTGTGTTGCTGTTTATTTGTGCCAATTGCCCAACACACCCGTCTTTAGTGGTATCTTCCATTTAACAAACCCCCAAAAAAGGATGGTAATAGTACTTTCGGAGTCATGGGTATAATTTATGAGTCATCAGAGTCAACAGAATTACCTGAACCACAATCTCCATTATTTTTTAACAGTAAAAAAGCTCCGATATAACTAAACTGGACTCATGTCTAGGAGTGTACCTCACCACAAGGGGTACAAATAAAGAAGGAAAAAAAGTGAGATGTTTTTAATAAAGAAAACAATAGGTAGTAATAGTTGAGAAAAAAGATAGGTAATGGTGACTTGATAACTAGAACCGTGACCACCATTTTTATTCATGGTTAAAAGTTCTGATGTTACCAAATTGGACTCACACCAACGGTTGAATGGAGTGTACCTCACTATAAGAAGTACATTAGTATGACTAAAGTAATAATACAACTTGATAAAGCGTGTCGAAAATAGACAGGTGTCAGGGCCCAGGTTACAGTGCATGAACTTGCCCAGCTACACTTGAAACCACAAGACATAATTATATACACAGATGGCTCAGTTAACAGAAACACAAATAAAAGCGGTTGTAGTTTTGTTGCCTACAGAAACGGCATGAAGTTGGTTGAGAAATCCTCAGAATATTCCACTGTCACATCACATATGAGGATGGAGATTGAAGGAATTACAGCAACACTTAATTGGTTGATAACTGATACATCAGCACCCTTCGTAATACTTACAGACTCTCAAAGCATGCTGTGCAAGATAGAAAAAGTACATGCTGAGAAAAGAATGGTGGGACTTATTGAACAACTCTGATGTCCAGAGCATTACATGGATATACTAACCTGGTCATGCTGGGGTCAGAGGAAACGAGAGAGCCAACTTATTGGCAGACAATGCGACGATAGACGGCACATTGCTGAGAATAGAAAAAGCAGACTTTATTCAAGGCAGTAATAAATTCATTTCAAGATGAAGATGATGTCAATGAGGATGAGAATGTACAAATACAGAGAATATCAGAAATGGGAGTATCTAGAGGGGAGGGAAGGAAAATTAAGTTTTTTTGGAAAGTCCCGAAGATCATGCAATCAACACCTGGGACTCTGAGTCTACATACACTGAGATGGCTGCTGGAATGGAGGGCAGAGTATTTATGGAAATGCTCCTGTGCTGTGAAGCCAGTTTCTAATCAAGAAGAAGTACATTTTAATTCACTAATTAACAAAGGGTGGTGATAGGGAGTGCAAAGAAGAAGATTTTAAGGTACAGCTTTATTGAATCAGAATGATGTATTAAAATGGGAAATCAGAGTAACTATGGACATGTCTGAGTGCACTGATGATAAACAAACTTCATGCCGTCAAACTCAAACACATAAAGAATCATAATCTTAGACCTAGCCTAGTATTGAATAAAGTAATTCATCATATATAATATACAATAATAATAAAATAATGATCTAAGTAAAAACAATCTATAAGGCCTAATTTTAAAAAATAAATAAAAGGTAATACTGCTGTAAAACTGAATAACAATAGTACTTAGTAGAACACAGGTTTTAAAGTTTCACTTGATGACAACTGACAGACTATACCTAAGGGGTTATGGGGGTGTAAACACAGAAAATAACAATACACAAGACATATTCAATATTTCGAACTGTTAGTTCTTTGTCAAGAATATACAAAACAAACAGTGGAAAAAAAATAAAAACAGGAAGAACAATGGGTAAAAGTAAAGATTAGTTCTTCACTGTGCTATAAATAGCACCCTCTTTACATTTTTCACTATCTGACGTTATGGATTTCCCCGGCAGATCAACCATATCAATAGATGCCGTGAATAATTTATAATTATAACTTTTATAACTAATTTATTTTTTTATTTATAACTAATTCTAATCCTTACCCCTAATCCTAATCTAAATAATAATTCAAAATTAACATGCATTTTTAATAAATATATATTAGTTTTAAATACAAATTCTATTAATCACACTGCAAAGGTTAGGTAATACCTTGAAACTAGAGCAAAGGACAGTGAAGAACTATACTTTACTTGCACCAAGCAATGTTAGAATGTTACCACCACAGAGGCACTAGAACACAGACATGTAAACAATACATGTAATGGTGGTACATGTAATATTCATTTCATTCATTTTCCTTTTGCGCTGAAGTTAGCGCATAGGACAGAGGTCAGATCTCTCCAATTCTGTCTGTTCAAAGCTATTCTGTGCAGTTCTTGAATAGTATGAATATTGGTTGTTTTACTTTCTCTAAGTATTGTTCTTCTGAGTGATTCTTTTGGTCTACCCCGTGCTCTTTTGCCTGTAGGTATCCATTCAAGAGATTGGTGGTGTATTCTGTTGGTGTCTGCGCATATGACATGCTCGATGTAGGACCAACGGCATTTTCTGATAACATCTGTGATGAAATTTTGATGTCTATTCTCTGATTTTATCATTTGATTTGAATTCACTCCAATGGGTGTTAGTTATCATACGAAGACATTTGTTCTCGAAACTCTGTAATTTCTTTTCTGAAGATAAAAGACTGACGTCCGTTGATCGAGGGTGTTTCTCTAATCAAGTCTGGGTCATTCCGTTGATCGTTGGATTAATCAACTAACATCGTAAAGTCTAGACCGATTTGTGTAACAGAAGTCTGTATATGTAATATATACAATGTATAATAACATTTTCGACCAAAATGCAGCATATGTCTCCGTTCTAACCTTTGACTCGCCTTTGTTCTACTTTTCAGGTATTACCTAACCGCTGTAGTGTTTCAAAAGTTATAGATTGGGGGGGGGGAGGGGTTAAGGGATTATAATTAGTTTATAGATGTTTGGGGGAGGGGAAGGATTATAATTGGTGTTTAGAATTAATAAGTAATTCTCTAAGAATTCTCGTCTAAGGCATGAATCTATATGATTGGTTGTTCAAGGGAAATCTGTGACATTATTGTAAACAGTGCGCTATTTATAGCCAAACTGAGACCTATAATGCATTTTCACCATTTTTTCTTACAGTTTTTATTGTTTTTTCACTGTTAATTTTGTATAGGTCGGTTAAATCCTAGTATAAGTCATAAGACTATTGTCATGGATTTCCGTGTAGCACCAATGAAATGAATGGCTGCTGTGACGTTACATCCCAACAATCACTGAGTTCAACTCTAGACACAGACAAACTCATTATCATAATCTGTTTCTATTCAAATTTAATATTTAAAAAAAATTTTCCTATGTTTTGTACTGAGCACTCATTATTTCTGCATGCTTTACACGGAGCGAGGTTCGCACACACATTAGAAATATTATTTCTAATCCTAACCCTACTCTAAGTACTTAACCATATGCTTGTCAAATCACACAACAAAGGTTAGGAAATACCTCGAAAGTAGAACAAAGGTCACAGTGAAGAATCAAACTAGGATTGAGCTGTATAGGCCTATTCTTGATAGACCTAATGGTTCGTAACATTGAAAATGTCTTGTGTATACTCAAGTAGGCTATACTGAATAATACTGTAGGGGCCTATTACTTAGTATTGTTTGTATTTTTTCGTGTTTACACCGCCCCTTTCCTTAGTGATAGTCTGTCAGTTGACATCAAGTGAAACTTCTAAAACCTGTGTTCTACGCAAGTACTATATAATTTACCAAAATATATAATACATTTCATTGCAATTACAATGATGGCTGAGACCGTGAGAGTAGATAAGATGTGACTAGCATGATAATAATATTATTAATATATTATAAATAAGAGACTAGAACCTAGATCTAAGATCATGTCCTCAATTCAATTAGCAATGATTAACTGCGATATAGTCTTACTTGGATATCACGAATAATAATATGAATCACTGACAATATCTTTAATTCTTTATTAATTAATCTTATGTTATCGTTATTTTATAATCGTTAAAACGTAAATTAAGGCCTAATTTTTTGGTATTTTAGTTTTTACATATAATTAGAATTTATTTCAAACTAATAAAAAATCTATTCAAACAATCATAGAAGATGCATACTTAAAATCAGTAGAACTCGTTATCAACTTACTATGTATCACGATCACGCAGATAGGCACTTCTTAACAGTGGACAGATAAGTCATATGTTGAATATGAGTCAGAATTATTACTAAAATGTTGGCAATTGTTTGGTGTATCTTTATTTCACCCTGTCAGTAAATGTAGTTGCGACACTTAACATTCTAAATTCCAAAATACTCAGTTGATAAGTGAAATACACAACATATTTTTTTAAAAATAATCTCAAAATAAGCAAATATAAACTAAAACAATTAAAAAAGAAGAATAAACATTTTAGCGTGTTATTTGCTATATAAAATTATGTTTCTATCGAAATAGAATGAAAGAAAGAAAACAAAAATATTGTATTAAATGTTTATAGATTTAGACACAGTTGAAACGGAAATAGAAATGTTGAAGGCAGGAGTGTGACAAGTGATATAATAATAACAAGATCCATATAATACAATAAACCAACAAGCCCTTACGTGAACACCGTAGGGTAAAAGAAAACGAGAAAGACCTAAAGCAACATTAAAAGCACCATATTTAAAGATGGGGAAATAATAGACTTGCAAGGCCATGCAAGAGCTAAAACTGCAAGCAGCAGACTGCAACACAGCGAATCAAAACCTCTGCCCTATGTGTCGCCTGTGGCACGAAAGGAACAAATAAGTATAGCATACATAATTGATATTAGGTATTATGTATGCTGATTATCCTCTTCGCACACCGGGCACGTCCATAGGTGTTGAGATATTCGCTTAAGTAAAATCTCTTAGGGTATAACGGCTGATGGTTCCGGTTTTATGTTGGTTCACTGCTCTTGAAATTTTTGTCAGCTGTTCTCTACGGGCTACGCCCACCTCATTCCCAATTCGCGCATTCTCGATATTGACTCATGCTCATTCATCTCAAAATCCACTGATTGTGATGACTCACGAAGAGCAATGAGTATGCCTACTAGGCCCATAGGCTATCTATTGTGGTTGCGTGGCTAGCTAATTGGTAGGCCTCATGGTTCGTTTCCCTCCACGTCCGTGTGATGGGACAACGATACGCGTGAGTTTTCGTAATTGAACCAGTCCGTTCTACAGCACCAAATCGCCTAGCAACAATTGCACACGCGTTTATCCGTACTTGACTAACCGCATCTCCAAAAAAAGATGCGATTTCATCAAGCCATTCAAATCGTGCACACAGTCACCCGAACGGACCAATCGAGACAAGGACTATTACAACAACAACAAACATCCCGTACAGGTATTGAAATATCCTCAGTAACAACAAACACATAACATAATATCCGTATTAGTTATACAAGGGCCGATAGGTCTTCTTGCAAACATGGATAACATATATAGACAATACAATTTTGCTTCAAATAATTGTTAATACAAGTAAATTTAAGAAGGAAGCCAGAGGACAATTTTAAAAATTCTTGAGACTAACGGGAATTGAACCAGTTCTTAAATTTACTTGTATAAAAAATTTTTTGAAGCAAAATTGTATTGTCTATATATGTTATCCATGTTTGCAAGAAGACCTATCGGCCCTTGTATAACTAATACGGATATTATGTTATGTGTTTGTTGTTACTGAGGATATTTCACTACCTGTACGGGATGTTTGGTCCGTTCGGGTGACTTTGTGTGCACGATTTGAATGGCTTGATGAAATCGCATCTTTTTTTGGAGATGCTGTTAGTCAAGTACGGATAAACGCGCGTGCAATTGTTGCTAGGCGATTTGGTGCCGTAGAACGGACTGGTTCAATTCCCGTTAGTCTCAAGAATTTTTAAAATTGTCCTCTGGCTTCCTTCTTAAATTTACGTGAGTTTTCGTAGTGATGTCCGCATTTTAACTCTCTCTAACATCTCTCACCCATCACCTGTTTTGACTTTCTGAATAATATTCATTGAGTCATTTAGTATGCTCGCATGGGAATAGGTTTGCGACTCCAGCCAGTTAATTGCCTGCGTTACGGCACATACTACCAATGTTAGACAGCTTGTTGTTGCGGTAAAGGCACCACTGGCTTCGTGTACTGTTCTTCCTTTTGATCTGGCAGTAAAGGCCCATGCGTATCGGTGGTGACGGATGACCGACCCGTTCATGTAAATCACATCTGTGTTATGCTCAGTATTCTCGCAGCTTGATCTTTAGCATCCACACTCATGGGGCTGTGTTCCCTGCACTCCATATTGTGTGTAATGACGGTCTTGACTACCTTGACCATAGTAATAGGAATCTATTCATATTTTATGGTAGTGTGTACTGATTAAATCAAATTGGACTTTGCTGTCATTCTTTTTTTTTTGCTTTCTTACCATGACCATCGGCAGCATTGGAACCCGGTCATAGACCGCGACCATCGGCAACACTGGAGTCCGGTCATAGACCCATGGGCATAATCTTATATAACCAAGTTTGACTAATGTCCAAGGTTGAAAAGAGCGTACCTCGCCATATGAGGTATTTTTTACGGTTACCTTTTTTTTTATTATACTAACATAAGACCCATTAACCCGTCACGGTCGTTATATTGAAGATATCACCAAAAACCCTTTAAATAGTCCTATCCTCAACCATTGAGAAGAGTGTAGAAAAATCATGCCCAGACCATTCCTTAAAGCTATCAAACCGGGATTTATTTTGGCAGCCTCCTGTTCTTCTACTCTCAACTGGTCCCTGCAAAAATAATTTTAGAAAGTATTCTTCTTCAGCGTTCATTCTTAAACTCCCGCTGAATCTCCCTTGTAGCAGAACCATGATCCTACTAGATTTCCAGCAGGATGTAGTCCAGGGATTGGAAATGCCTTGTGTCGCCATTTTATTTGAGCCAATGGCCCAACACATCCGTCTTCGGCGGGATTTTAGAAATTTAATCATGTCTCGTTACATGTCCAAATCAACACGTTTACACTGTTTCACAACTGCCAAAAGTGGTTCTTGATATCCCACATCATGCAAGTTTGTTTATTTGTGGTCTAACACATATATTTGTCTTAAGTGATAAGTATTGAAATGTAACCATTAATTCTATAACGCTAAATTCCAGAGCCCATGGTGACTGGATTACCAGAATCACTACATCCATTATTTGTTATGGTTGCAAAGTTCTGATTAATTTCCGCAGTTGAGAGGAGCATATATCATTAGGAGAGGTACATTTTACTTAACCCAAAAAACACAAACATACATCATCTGAATTGTGGTTGGCCGAGTTAAAACTTCCATTATTTTTGATGATCCGAAAGCTCTGATATGCCTATAACCAAATTGGACTCGTGTCTTACGTCTACGGTTGACTGACGAGTACTTTGCTTTAAGTGGAAAACGTAAATATTATAATTAAATTAGGAGGTTGTGGTGACAGAATTACACAAACTTCGACAATGACAATATATAAATTGACCATACTTTTTTAAGAGATGTGACTCTATAGAAGAATGCTGAGAATAGCATAAAAATGAAGGCGCGCTGAAAAAGTCAAATGCGAGCCGAGGGCTACTAAATATGAAAGAGAATAGTTTTTTTTTGGACATGACATGAGACATAGAGGTCTCTAGAACATAATTACAATGAACAAGAAAGACTGAGGTCGACAGAGTGAGAAAATTTTAGTCTGATATCGTAGCCATAGAAAAGAGTCAACGTTGATCCTAATTTACAAGACTATCAACAGAGAGTTGGGAGATTTATGATCGTAAACGTCAGTCGACTCGGCACCCAATGTTGATGATTCTCCCTGATACAACCAAGATGGACTGTTCATGATTAAAAGCGGTGCATTTCTTAAAAAAGAATTTTAATTTCCTAGCTATAGGAATTTCCTAGCTAATGTTTAAAAAACAAACAGGTGAACATGAACATCAAAATTGCACTATGTACATAAAAAGATTACCATACCATCAATAGGCCTATCCTACCAATGTCAAACTTGAACTACAATAAAAGCCAAAAGAAAACTTGTTACAACAGAAATGACTTGTCTGAGTAGAATTCTCAGAGTAACAATAAGAGACAAAATTAGAAATGAAAACTTCAGGTCAGTAGACTATATAACAAACACAATGTCAATCCTGGATTACATCAGAAGACAACAGATTATGGTTTTCACATGCTTCCAGAATACCCAACTATTAGACAGTGGCCCTAAAAAATCACTGCAATATAGGCACGAATCTAGGAGCAGACCATGCAAGATGGATTACAGTAATAAAAGAGTAAATGAAAACAAACATATATTAAGCACACAAAAAAGTTGTTTCCAGATATCTCTTGGCATAAACTACAGGCATAAACTTTGGGTATAAAGCAAAAAGAAAGAAATAATGACATGCTTTTGCCCAGGAACAAAGCTTACTACAGAGTGAAACCATTGCGCATCAAGGATTAATGTGCATGATTTAAAAAGTGCACACACTTGCAAGCAAGTTTTTGTATCACATATATGCATCATTGAATTAATCATTATTTCAAAAGATTATATTATATTTCATAATTGTGCCATGACTTTTTAAGTGTCCAAGGTAGGGTGGTAGATGCGTCCTCGGTTACGAGGCGAGGGGTTATGTTCATAGAAAGGTAATTTCTTCGTTTTTATGAGGTTTTGGTGAACCTGTGAGAAAACCATTAAGGGAGGTAGCTTTTAAGCACATAGATAAGATGAACTCAGTAAGAACTACCGACAGAATGACTTCATCTTTCGAAACAAAATCAGGAATAAGACAAGGATGTATGTTCTCATCTGTACTTTTTAACATAGGCCTATACATGGACATAATAACAAAAGAATCCCAAAACAAAAAAGTAAACAGTAAGGTGATAAGAAAAGAATCTTTATGAGGAATTAAACAATGCAATAAATGAATTGTTATTTGCTGATGATCAATGTCTTATCTAGGAAGAGAAACAGCAGTTACAAAATCATATTAATGCACTCACAACAATATGCACCAAGTATAACATGAAAATAAATACACAGAAAACAGAAGTAATGAAAATCATTAATCAGTGAATTTAACAATAAACAAAACTAAAGTGAAACAAACTTCTGAATTTAAATACATGAGAATATATTTACAGACAACAGAAAATTAGACAGAAAAATTGAGACAAGATGCCAGAAAGCAAATTTAATGACATACCAGCTATCACCATTACTACTCAATCCAAAGAATCAAGATGGAAGTCAAGAGACATATGATAAACAGTATTTCTATGCCAACACTGTGCTGTCAATGCCAGTCATGGTAGCTAACAGTAGTCCAGCAAAGAAAACTTACATGTGAGATAAATGCCTGAAAAAGCTGCAAGAGTACAAAACTAGACGAAATGAGAAAATATGAAATTACGAGAATTGGTATAAGACCATGCACAGAATACATCGAGAAACAACAAATAATACGGTTTAACTTTAAGACTTTCATTTGTTTAAGAATGGCATTGAGCTGCCAAGAATAGAACTATTCAGCAGTAATCAGCAGCAAATATCGACAACGACATAATCCACTGGTGCTTTGTCACACATATTACTGAATTACCCTCAATAGTTGCCTTGTTCTTCTTCTTCTATGGTCAATTGTAAAACATCCAGTCCAATATTGGTCATGTATAGAGCGGTTTGTTTTAGGTCATCTTGTGCCCCCCCCCCAACTTGTTTTGTAGAGAAGACCATGTGGGCTAGATTGTCATTCTAACATCGAATCTGTGACAATTCTGTAGTATGTGTTCTGGTGAATGCAGTCCGCAGAGTCGATGATAATGATTCGGAAGTGTGCCTTTAGATGGCAGAGTCCCATTCTTAGTCAAAATATCATGACTAACATTTGCCAAAATGTGTTGTTTATTGTGTCTACACCCAGCTGGTGCTCACCAAGTAACTTCCTCGTCAATCTTACAGACTGTGAATTTCTTCTTCCTTTTTCATTCTCAAACTCCTGTAAACTAACAGAATATAGTCTAGAAAATGGCATGTGTTGTTATGGTTTACAATTTAGCTGTGATTTCTCATTTTTGATACATTCAACTTCAGCATGGTTTCTAGTTACTCTGACACTCTATGGAATGGGACAGTCAACTCCACCATGAAAACCTTCTCAATCATCTATGGAATGGGACAATCATCTATGACAGCATAGAAAGCAAAAGTATTGCTATCATGTTTAGCAACATACAAAATATGTTTATTTTAGTAAAGCTATATACTCTCTCATTACTGTGAACTCTAGTGTGTCCAGGGCAGTAGATACATAGGGATCTCAAGATAAGAGATGTCGTTCACTCATATCAACTCAAGATAAAAGATGTCACTCACTCACATCAACTTAAGTTAAAAGATGGCACTCACTCATATCAATTCAAGATCAAAGATGGCACTCACTTATATCAACTCAAGATAAAAGATGCCACATCAACTCAAGATCAAAGATGTCATTCACTCACATCAACTCAATATCAAAGATATCATTCACTCACATCAACTTAAGATAAAAGGTCACTCACTCACATCAACTTAAGATAAAAGGTCACTCACTCATATCAACTTAAGATAAAAGATGTCACTCATATCAACTCAAGATCAAAGATGTCATTCACTCACATCAACTCAAAATAAAAGAATGTCACTCACTCATATCAACTTAAGATAAAAGATGTCACTCATATCAACTCAAGATCAAAGATGTCATTCACTCACATCAACTCAATATCAAAGATATCATTCACTCACATCAACTTAAGATAAAAGGTCACTCACTCATATCAACTTAAGATAAAAGATGTCACTCATATCAACTCAAGATCAAAGATGTCATTCACTCACATCAACTCAATATCAAAGATATCATTCACTCACATCAACTTAAGATAAAAGGTCACTCACTCACATCAACTTAAGATAAAAGGTCACTCACTCACATCAACTTAAGATAAAAGGTCACTCACTCATATCAACTTAAGATAAAAGATGTCACTCATATCAACTCAAGATCAAAGATGTCATTCACTCACATCAACTCAATATCAAAGATATCATTCACTCACATCAACTTAAGATAAAAGATGTCACTCATATCAACTCAAGATCAAAGATGTCATTCACTCACATCAACTCAATATCAAAGATATCATTCACTCACATCAACTTAAGATAAAAGGTCACTCACTCATATCAACTTAAGATAAAAGATGTCACTCATATCAACTCAAGATCAAAGATGTCATTCACTCACATCAACTCAATATCAAAGATATCATTCACTCACATCAACTTAAGATAAAAGGTCACTCACTCATATCAACTTAAGATAAAAGATGTCACTCATATCAACTCAAGATCAAAGATGTCATTCACTCACATCAACTCAATATCAAAGATATCATTCACTCACATCAACTTAAGATAAAAGGTCACTCACTCACATCAACTTAAGATAAAAGGTCACTCACTCACATCAACTTAAGATAAAAGGTCACTCACTCATATCAACTTAAGATAAAAGATGTCACTCATATCAACTCAAGATCAAAGATGTCATTCACTCACATCAACTCAATATCAAAGATATCATTCACTCACATCAACTTAAGATAAAAGGTCACTCACTCACATCAACTTAAGATAAAAGGTCACTCACTCACATCAACTTAAGATAAAAGGTCACTCACTCATATCAACTTAAGATAAAAGATGTCACTCATATCAACTCAAGATCAAAGATGTCATTCACTCACATCAACTCAATATCAAAGATATCATTCACTCACATCAACTTAAGATAAAAGGTCACTCACTCACATCAACTTAAGATAAAAGGTCACTCACTCACATCAACTTAAGATAAAAGGTCACTCACTCATATCAACTTAAGATAAAAGATGTCACTCATATCAACTCAAGATCAAAGATGTCATTCACTCACATCAACTCAATATCAAAGATATCATTCACTCACATCAACTTAAGATAAAAGATGTCACTCATATCAACTCAAGATCAAAGATGTCATTCACTCACATCAACTCAATATCAAAGATATCATTCACTCACATCAACTTAAGATAAAAGATGTCACTCACTCATATCAACTCAAAGTATGTCATGCACTCATATCAAAATGACCATTCACTTGGGAGACTCAAGATAAAAGATGTCATTCACTTGGGAGACTCAAGATAAAAGATGTCATTCACTTGGGAGACTCAAGATAAAAGATGTCATTCACTTGGGAGACTCAAGATAAAAGATGTCATTCACTTGGGAGACTCAAGATAAAAGATGTCATTCACTTGGGAGACTCAAGATAAAAGATGTCATTCACTTGGGAGACTCAAGATAAAAGATGTCATTCACTTGGGAGACTCAAGATAAAAGATGTCATTCACTTGGGAGACTCAAGATAAAAGATGTCATTCACTTGGGAGACTCAAGATAAAAGATGTCATTCACTTGGGAGACTCAAGATAAAAGATGTCATTCACTTGGGAGACTCAAGATAAAAGATGTCATTCACTCTTACCAACAATAACCATTTTGGATTTTTCAAAGCATGGATTAAGAATGGGAAGCTGTGACTGCGTCTTCTTCTTCAGCATTCATTTGAAAATTCCCTCTGGATCTCTCTTGCAGCAGGGCAATGGTCACACCAGATTACCAGCAGGATAAAGAAAATGGAAATGCATTGTGTCTTTATTCTATTTCCGTCAATGCCCAGACACAACTGTCTTCCACAATAGTATAGTAAATTGTCTCAAGTAAACTACTGAAGGCATGCATTTATAATATTGATGTACATGATTCACATAAAAAAATGGAAAATCTGACATACATTCTTGATAAAACTTGACATGCATGTCAACACATGGGTTAACCATATCCTTGCAGACACAATCAACAATGGCAGAAAGTAGGTGCAGAAATAGATCAGTAAATGTAGTTAAAGCCAATTTCATAGTGGATGAATAAGTTTCATAGTGTGGGATAAATAAGTTTCATAGTGTGGGATAAATAAGTTTCATAGTGTTGGATGAATAAGTTTCCTAGTGGGGAATGAATAAGTTTCATAGTGTTGGATGAATAAGTTTCCTAGTGGGGAATGAATAAGTTTCATAGTGTTGGATGAATAAGTTTCCTAGTGGGGAATGAATAAGTTTCATAGGTGTTGGATGAATAAGTTTCCTTGTGGGGAATGAATAAGTTTCATAGTGTGGGATGAATAAGTTTCATAGTGTGGAATGAATAAGTTTCATAGTGTGGAATGAATAAGTTTCATAGTGGGGAAATGAATAAGTTTCATAGTGTGGGATGAATAAGTTTCATAGTGTGGGATGAATAAGTTTCATAGTGTGGGATGAATAAGTTTCCTCGTGGGGAATGAATAAGTTTCATAGTGTGTGATGAATAAGTTTCCTAGTGGGGAATGAATAAGTTTCATAGTGGGGAATGAATAAGTTTCATAGTGTGGGATGAATAAGTTTCATAGTGTGGGAAGAATAAGTTTCATAGTGTGGGATGAATAAGTTTCATAGTGTGGGATGAATAAGTTTCATAGTGTGGAATGAATAAGTTTCATAGTGGGGAAATGAATAAGTTTCATAGTGTGGGATGAATAAGTTTCCTAGTGGGGAATGAATAAGTTTCCTAGTGGGGAATGAATAATTTTCATAGTGTGGGATGAATAAGTTTCATAGTGTGGGATGAATAAGTTTCATAGTGTGGGATGAATAATTTTCCTCGTGGGGAATGAATAAGTTTCATAGTGTGTGATGAATAAGTTTCCTAGTGGGGAATGAATAAGTTTCATAGTGTGTGATGAATAAGTTTCCTAGTGGGGAATGAATAAGTTTCATAGTGTGGGATGAATAAGTTTCATAGTGTGGGAAGAATAAGTTTCATAGTGGGGAATGAATAAGTTTCATAGTGTGGGAAGAATAAGTTTCATAGTGTGGGAAGAATAAGTTTCATAGTGGGGAATGAATAAGTTTCATAGTGTGGGATGAATAAGTTTCCTAGTGGGGAATGAATAAGTTTCATAGTGTGGGATGAATAAGTTTCCTAGTGGGGAATGAATAAGTTTCATAGTGTGGGATGAATAAGTTTCCTAGTGGGGAATGAATAAGTTTCATAGTGTCGGATGAATAAGTTTCATAGTGTGGAATGAATAAGTTTCATAGTGTGGGATGAATAAGTTTCCTCGTGGGGAATGAATAAGTTTCATAGTGTGGGAAGAATAAGTTTCCTCGTGGGGAATGAATAAGTTTCATAGTGTGTGATGAATAAGTTTCCTAGTGGGGAATGAATAAGTTTCATAGTGTGTGATGAATAAGTTTCCTAGTGGGGAATGAATAAGTTTCATAGTGTGTGATGAATAAGTTTCCTAGTGGGGAATGAATAAGTTTCATAGTGTGTGATGAATAAGTTTCCTAGTGGGGAATGAATAAGTTTCATAGTGTGTGATGAATAAGTTTCCACGTGGGGAATGAATAAGTTTCATAGTGTGTGATGAATAAGTTTCCTAGTGGGGAATGAATAAGTTTCATAGTGTGGGAAGAATAAGTTTCATAGTGTGGGATGAATAAGTTTCATAGTGTGTGATGAATAAGTTTCATAGTGTGGGATGAATAAGTTTCATAGTGTGTGATGAATAAGTTTCCTAGTGGGGAATGAATAAGTTTCATAGTGTGTGATGAATAAGTTTTCTAGTGGGGAATGAATAAGTTTCATAGTGTGTGATGAATAAGTTGTCCTAGTGGGAATGAATAAGTTTCATAGTGTGTGATGAATAAGTTTCCTAGTGGGGAATGAATAAGTTTCATAGTGTGTGATGAATAAGTTTCATAGTGTGTGATGAATAAGTTTCATAGTGTGTGATGAATAAGTTTCATAGTGTGTGATGAATAAGTTTCCTAGTGGGGAATGAATAAGTTTCATAGTGTGTGATGAATAAGTTTCCTAGTGGGGAATGAATAAGTTTCATAGTGTGTGATGAATAAGTTTCCTAGTGGGGAATGAATAAGTTTCATAGTGTGGGAAGAATAAGTTTCATAGTGTGGGATGATAAGTTTCATAGTGTGGGAAGAATAAGTTTCCTAGTGGGGAATGAATAAGTTTCATAGTGTGTGATGAATAAGTTTCCTAGTGGGGAATGAATAAGTTTCATAGTGTGTGATGAATAAGTTTCCTAGTGGGGAATGAATAAGTTTCATAGTGTGTGTTTCATAGTGTGTGATGAATAAGTTTCATAGTGTGTGATGAATAAGTTTCATAGTGTGTGATGAATAAGTTTCATAGTGTATGATGAATAAGTTTCATAGTGTGTGATGAATAAGTTTCATAGTGTGTGATGAATAAGTTTCCTAGTGTGGAATGAATAAGTTTCATAGTGTGTGATGAATAAGTTTCCTAGTGTGGAATGAATATGTTTCATAGTGTGTGATGAATAAGTTTCCTAGTGGGGAATGAATATATTTCATAGTGTGTGATGAATAAGTTTCATAGTGTGTGATGAATAAGTTTCATAGTGTGTGATGAATAAGTTTCATAGTGTATGATGAATAAGTTTCATAGTGTGTGATGAATAAGTTTCATAGTGTGTGATGAATAAGTTTCATAGTGTGTGATGAATAAGTTTCATAGTGTGTGATGAATAAGTTTCATAGTGTGGGATGAATAAGTTTCATAGTGTGTGATGAATAAGTTTCATAGTGTGGGATGAATAAGTTTCATAGTGTGGGATGAATAAGTTTCATAGTGTGTGATGAATAAATTTCATAGTGAATGAATAAGTTTCATAGTGAATGAATAAGTTTCATAGTGTGGGATGAATAAGTTTCATAGTGAATGAATAAGTTTCATAGTGAATGAATAAGTTTCATAGTGAATGAATAAGTTTCATAGTGAATGAATAAGTTTCATAGTTTGGGATGAATAAGTTTCATAGTGAATGAATAAGTTTCATAGTGAATGAATAAGTTTCATAGTTTGGGATGAATAAGTTTCATAGTTTGGGATGAATAAGTTTCATAGTTTGGGATGAATAAGTTTCATAGTGAATGAATAAGTTTCATAGTGAAGTTTCATAGTGGCTGAATAAGTGTCATCAGTGTGTTACCCGGACCAGAAAGGGGAACAAAGAATAGCAATACTGTGACCTGCCATGAATGTCACAAGAGGTGACTAAGGAAATTTTGTGTGGAGATGGCTCTTCCATTCCACAGAGGGTGAAAATAACCTAGAAGTCATGCTGAAGTCAGGTGTGTCTGGGGTAGAAAAGCACAGATATCGCAGTCTTGATGTAAACTATGAAACAACACCATTTTTCCTCTGAATTGTATCCTGTTGTGCTGCAGGAGTATGCGAACAAGTGCAGAATACAATGTTATTCTAACAAGCTTTATGATCTAGTGTGAAGCTTTATGAAGAGGTGGACAAGTGCAATGACAATATCAAGGAATTGTCAAGGCATGATTTTTCCACACTTATCCATATGACAGGAAGATGGTGATGTTTTGTGAGTTTCTTGTGCTAGTGATTCCAATATAGAACCCCTACGACCCTAACGAGTTAAGGGTTTTATTATTATGAGAAATAATCTGCATACAGAAGAAGAATAAGAAACTCCCAAGGCTGAGATTTTTTTACATGATTTATTAATGTCATAATATCAGTCTCCATCTGTATATGTTTTCAGAAAAACATAACATGCAAAATAATTCAAAATATTTCTGTAGCATCTCATTTTAAAGGCAGCTATTCTCTTTGCTGCTGCTTTATTAAGTGTCCATAATTCACAATCATACTGAAGCACACATGTTCTAATAAGATGTAATTTAGCTTTATAGCTGGTACTTTGCCAAAGATTTTTTGTTTTTGCAATTTTTGAAGTCGCTATTACAATTCTTCTCTACATTTCTACAGTACAATCCCCTGAAATATTTACAAACCTGAATTTGGCTCCTATATCAATAGCTTCATTTGAAATTGGCAGTTTTTTTTTTGTGTGCAGTAATTATAAATCTTCCATTGGATCTCTCTTATAGAAGGACAATGGCCATACAAGATTTCCAGTAGGATGTAGTCCATTAAAAAGATATGCGATGTATCATAATTTTTATTTGCGTCAATAGCCCAACACATCTGACTTTGGCGTGGCACTGTTGTATCATTCAGAAACATGAAGAACAACAAATGCAACAGTCAGGACACTATAGGCTTTCATACATCAATTAACTATACACAATGCTGAAGTTGAATGCGGCAGGCAGAAAGGCACAGATATTGCTGGAAAGCTGCAAACAATGACACAACATATTCTGTTTTCCGGACTACATCCTGCTAATCTGTAGAAGTCTATGAATAACACAGAACTACACACACACAAAATTTTGCCATCAGAAACAGCACTAACAAGCTCTACAGCCTTCCTCAAGGCTGGTGACCACTTTACAGTTCTTTGAATAAATCCATATTGGCATATAATCTTGACAGAACGGGGAAGAAGAAATGAATCCATGGGAGGTTGTGGGGGATAGGATTATCTAACTTTGACCTCACTTATTTTGTTAAAATAGTCATATACCCAGATATACTCAATATGGCTCTCATCTGTGGTTGAATGGAGTGTGCTTCACCCAAAAAATGATATTACTAACCAAAAAAAACCAACCACTCAAGAGACAACAATGAATAAATACAGTGTAGTAGTTACGTTTAAGGAAGGGGGTTCTACCTATAAAAAAAAAAAAGATAACTTCCTTGCTTTCATGGATAATTTCTAAATTTGTGTGAGATTTTTGGAGACAATTTTCTAGAAAAAACTATTAAAAAGGGACAGGGCACATGCTTTTTGGCTTGCTTGAAAGTATTAACCCTTTTGCTGCGGAGGCATTTTTAAGGATATGATGAAAAACCACCACCATTTTGCAGAAATATTTCTCTTCTTAGCCTCCCAGGGAAAAAAATCTGGTTGCTTATAATAAAGCATTGAGATGAACTGTTTCCCTGGGAAACTAAGAAGTAGATGATCTCGACAAAATGGCAGCAACCCCTCATCGTATTCTTAAAGATACCTCCCAGCTAAGGGACTAAATGTCATGTTCAGAATATTTTATGGGGGGGGGGTGTTAAGATGTTGACCTATAGGAAAAAAGGGTTTGAAATGTTATGATAGCATTACCAATGACAACCTTATGAAAGAGATAGTTGGGGGAGGGAGAAAGTAAGAAAAAGAGAGCTAGAAAGCTTAAGAAATTATGCTGGAGATGAACAGAACATACAAGATGATTAAAAAGGATTCTTCTTCTGTGTTCGTTCTCAAAGATTAGCAGGATGTAGTACGGAGAACAGAATGTGTTGTCATGGTTTACAGCTTTGCTGTGATATCTGCGCCTTTGGCATGACAATTGACTTCAGGTTCACTTTGACCTCATTTGGGATGAGATGTTCAACTTCACCCCATTACCTCTTTAGTCGCCTCTTACGACATGAAGGTAATAGTATTGTTATTTTTTGCTCCCCTTTCGGGTCCTTGGCAATGTATATGCAACTAAATAGTATTGAATATGGGTCGTAGTTTTGGAACTTGCAGGGACAAAGGTGACCTGTAGAAAAGAGGTGTGATATAGAAGAGATCGCGAAGTCAAGGAATAAGTAGGCATGGTCAGCTAAATACGTACTGTGTTGTTTAATCAAGCAGCAAAATTTGTACATATGTCACTGAAGATGGATGTGTCAGGCCATTGTCTCAAATAAAACGGTGAAATGGAACATTTCCATTTTCTAGACTACATCCTTCTGAAAATCTAATAAAACCTGTTCTGCTAGAAGAGAGACCAGTGGGAGTTTGAGAATGAACGACAAAGAAGTACATCTCAAATTTTGTGTATTAAAATAATAATAACTTGAGGGTGTCTGTGGCTATGTCGGTAGCAATACCTACAACAAAAAAAAGATAATGCCTGCTTGACTATGGTTTAATTTCAGGTTGGTGCCCAGTGCACAAAACCGTTCTCTCGTACAGCAGATCTACTAGGGATATGGCTACAGACATCCACCATTCCAATGTAAAACACTAAATGTTTTGGTTATACATGTCAGAAGAACAGCGCAAATAAAATGATGATACAATGCATTTTATACTGCTGGATAACTAGTAGGACCATGTCTTGCTACAAGAAAGATCCCGTAGGAGTTTGAGAATAAACAAGAAAACATATAGAACGTATAAATTTTATATGTGAGATCCATCCTCCTGTAGTATGTGTACAGTCTCCTGTAGTATGTGTACAGCCTCCTGTAGTATGTGTACAGTCTCCTGTAGTATGTGTACAGTCTCCTGTAGTATGTGTACAGCCTCCTGTAGTATGTGTACAGTCTCCTGTAGTATGTGTACAGTCTCCTGTAGTATGTGTACAGTCTCCTGTAGTATTTCAGAATTATTTCACAAACACGTTGCATCTCTTGAATTGTGATCTGTAGAATATTCTTTGCAAACTCCTCTATCTCTCCCTGCAACATTAGAAAAATAAGACACTTCATTAACCCCTTAGCTGTGGAGGCATCCTTAAGGATATGTTTGGGGGTTTCCTCCTCTTTGCTGAGGTTTTCTTCTTAGTTTCCCAGGGAAACAATTTGTCTTGATGCTTTATTATAAGAATCTAGACACATTTTTTTCCTGGGAAACTAAAAAGAGAAAGATCACCGCAAAATGGTAGTGGCTTTTCATCGTATTCTTAAGAATACCCCCCACACACAGCTAAGGGGCTAACATCTCAAACAGACTTTACTATTTAATGTTATAGTGTTCTTCCATCACATGATGATGACCTTTTGTTACATCCACTTTTGAAATTTAGTTAGAGTTATGTCCTTGACTACGAGTTACTAGATATCTAATTCTATAACAATAAGCCCTATTCTGGCCGCAAATTTCCCTGGACAGTTCGGACATAAGATGATCACCGTAGATGGTTTTTAGTCTACCTGTGACTTTCCAGCTACTCTCAGCTGTTGAGCTGCTGCATTTCTTCTCTTTTCACAATATGCTGTACCTTTTTGACTGCAGAATACTATGTAGATCTATTTTGTGCAAGTTCTTCCCGTGTGCCTTGTCTATTTCAAAAGTGAAACTATTTAATAGTGAAGAACACACAAATTTTCCAAATTTGAAATTCTCCAAAGCTTTAAATGTAATACAGTTACATGGCACAGTACTTCATTATTATGACCATGACAAATATATTTGTCCAACAGCAAATAAACAAACTTACAGAATATCAAGAACCACTTTTGGCAGTGATGAAGCGGCGCTAACATCTGTGGACATGTAACGACAGACAACTCGCTTTTAAAAATTATTTTGCAAGGAACAGTTGAGGGAAGAAGGAGAAGAGGATAGAGAAAATCCTGGATTGATAACATCAAGAAACGGTCTGGGTGTGATTTTTCTACTCCTCCGAATGGCTGAGGATAGAGGTGTTTGGAGAGCTTTTTGTGATGATCTATCACAGTTCACCCACCTAATAAACATCTGGAAATCAAAAACAATAAGTAAATATACCTACCGAAATATGGTTGTGAAAGTTGGAAAATAACAAAAGCACTAGAGATGATTTTAAATTCAAAATAAATGTCTTAGAAAATTCTAAAATATTGGTTGGGAGGATCCGTCAAAGAAACAAGTAAGAGAAGACACCAAACAGCAATATGTTTCTACAACAATAAAAATAAAACGATGGATTTATATCGAACATGTACTGAGAATGAATTAAAAAGGCTGTCACTACAAGTATTAAAATGGGTACCAGATGGAAAAAGAGGAAGACCAAGAGAGATTCCTTGCAGAACAGCTACCAAAGATCAGAGGGTATGGCTATTAGTCTCAACAACATGCAAGAATTATACAGAGTAGCATCACATCGCATGAACTGGAGAGCTCTAGTTTCTGCCGTATGCACTATATTCTGTGATGAAGGAACATAGATTCAGTGTGGAACCCCTACAACACTTATGAGTTATGGGTCTTATTATATTATTATTATTATTATTCTGCATGACTGTAGTACACTAAACTAGTCGAGGGCGGCTCACTGGCTCTCAGACAGACATCCACAGAAAGTTGTAATGGGAGTATTGAGGAGCTTTCAAATACATGATGGCAAATAGATGAGAAGAGATCCGGCTGAGTTAATTACAGCTGTCATGGATACACTACAAAATGATGTAAAGTAAAGGTAGGTCCCATGGCAGCAACTTGTCATCTGTGATGAAGAAAACTCTGATGTACTAAGCCGCAGCAACTATTAAGTAGGGTAGCCAGTTCCCAAAATGATGAACAGGATGCTGAATGAAACATTATATATGTAAAGAGAAAGATGGAAATGTGAGTTACCAAGGGTGACGTGTTCTCTCTGGAAAGATAAGAAGAACCCACAACCAACAACTGACTTGGACACTGAGCGTATATACTCATCAATGGCAAGCAGAGTCATTGTGGGAATACTCCTTGTGCATCGATGCTGGTGTCTAATCAAGAATGATTGTAGTAAAGCTATTACCTGTTTTCATACTTCTGGTTGTGTACGGGCCATGACCTTCTTTGCATAAGACATGCTTTTCACCTGATACATAAGAAGTGCAATAGCTGCCGGCGTAATACCTGGGACACGACTTGCAGCTCCAATCTGATTGGTAAAATATATGATTATGTTTTCCATGTACTTCTAAAGAGAATATCAAGTAAAAATAAACATACTATATCATCTACTATTTCAGCAGCTAGAAAATACTTGATAAAAGATACACCTAGATTAATCATAATAAAAATTTTCCACACAAATGCTTGTTAGTTTCATTTTTATTGAATCCAGTCCTTCAATTTGTTATTTCTCTTCTTCTTCTGCGTTCATTCTTAAACTCCCGCTGGTACTCTCTTATAGCAGGACAATGGTCCTACAAAATTTCCAACAGGATGTACCCTAGAGAATGAAAATGCGCTGTGTCGCCGTTTTATTTGCACCAATGGCCTGACACATCTGTCTTCAGCAGGAATGTGTTATTTAAAGGGTTATACTCGACTCAAACCTGATATGCCCATATAGCTCTGACAACATGTAGTATGACACAAACCATTTTTAAAGGCTCAGTTTGGGAAAGCTCTTACTTAATATGTATACCGCTTAGGGTACTTTCCTGCTTACCAGGAACAGGTGCTGAAGTCGGAGATACCAGGCCAAGAGGTGCACCAGCAAACATGGTATCATGCAACTTGCCTATTTAACATGTCTGCATGACAAATAACTTGCTGTGTAGACATAAAGTAAAGTACCCCATAGCATTTATTAATGCCATAGGGGTGTGAGATGTTAGCGATCTCACATTTCACAGGCTCTGCAAATAGGGCGGTAGCCATCTCCTCTCCCTCGCAGTCTTTACTTCCCGGATTAATCCAGTACCCATTTAAGGCTGGGTCGACCTGGGAGCCGTTGCGATCTGAAAACATTTCCACCTCAACTGAGGAATGAACCCAGGACCACTCATTGTGTGTAGACATGCTAAACTGCGAACCAGAAACACACATTTGTATCTTTATATTACAAAATTATACATTTTAGGCAAACCTCGCTGGCAGGACATGTCAATATCACATAATTTTAGGTAAACCTCGCTGGCAGGACATATCAATATCACATAATTTTTTCATTCACAAAACAGTTATTTCTTTGAATGTTGCTAACATGAATATTATGAACTTTTCGTGAACCAAGAAGGTTATCAGATGAGTGAGTTAGAAATGATTGGCTTTTAAAACTTTAAAGTCAGTCACTGATACAACTTTATTGATACCAAGAATGGAGCACACAAACTGTGGAGCAGCTATGGGGGCAGCATGATAATGGATAAAATACCCCCCCCCCAATAAGAGGATAAATAAGAAACATCGTGGGGCATCTAGACAAATGAGTAATGGAAGGCATAGTTGCTGGTACAGAGAAAAAAGATCACCAAAGATGATGATGGCTAAGAGACATAACAATGCTTAAACATGCCCTTGGCTAGAACTGGTAAACTCGTCCCACAAAAATGTGCCACACCCATAACCTACCATCTGAGAGCCTGTGTGTTTATTGCAAAGCTGATCGACCTTGTGTTTTACGTAAGTACAATTTAAAAAACTAGGATCTAGAAACTTACCGAAGCAGGTCTGGCTTCTGCTAGCTTGTTTTTAGCATCTGTAGCTAGATTTAAGCTGTTATGAGATACATGAATACCATAATTAATCCTGGGCATAAATATTTGCAATAATTAGAATTGCTAAATATCATGTGCACAACTGAGGTCAATATTAACTCTGATAGATCAACAAAATTAAAAATGAGTTATGAGTGTCAGTTATCATCAGTGCACATCGGACAAGTTCATAGGTGCTCCAATACATCTCAGTAAATTCATCAGTGTAGCAGTTGACGGTCCAAAAGAAGTGTTACGATGATTTGTTAAAGATCTCACTGAAAGTCTTTGACATAAATCACAACACGTGGAAAGACAGTGCATGAAACAGAGCCACATGTCACTTGCAATAAAAATAAAGACAAAATTGTGTAAAAATACAAACAAATATGCAGCAAACTAGATTTGAACCGAGTCCCCTCAGATGGCACCCACTTGCTTTGCAACTTGAGTCTAAATATTTTCCAACTTCTTAGAAAAGATGTTAAAAGTCAAGACCTTCACTGTGTATATTCTCAAGCTAATATGAATATGGACTGGATGGTCAACATACAGACTACAACTCATACACATTGCACAGTGTGTAAATTCCCAGAGAATCATACACGCATAACACTATTAAGTGCCAGATGGCCTCAATAGTACAATAAGCAAAGTAGTAAACACAAATAACAAACACCGACAAGTAAACACCTACTTGTAAACACAAATAACAAACACTGACAAGTAAACACCTACTTGTAAACACAAATAACAAACACTGACAAGTAAACACCTACTTGTAAACACAAATAACAAACACCGACAAGTAAACACCTACTTGTAAACACAAATAACAAACACCGACAAGTAAACACCTACTTGTAAACACAAATAACAAACACTGACAAGTAAACACCTACTTGTAAACACAACAAACACCGACAAGTAAACACCTACTTGTAAACACAACAAACACCGACAAGTAAACACCTACTTGTAAACACAAATAACAAACACAGACAAGTAAACACCTACTTGTAAACACAACAAACACCGACAAGTAAACACCTACTTGTAAACACAAATAACAAACACCGACAAGTAAACACCTACTTGTAAACACAAATAACAAACACCGACAAGTAAACACCTACTTGTAAACACAACAAACACCGAAAGTAAACACCTACTTGTAAACACAACAAACACCGACAAGTAAACACCTACTTGTAAACACAAATAACAAACACTGACAAGTAAACACCTACTTGTAAACACAAATAACAAACACCAACAAGTAAACACCTACTTGTAAACACAAATAACAAACACCGACAAGTAAACACCTACTTGTAAACACAAATAACAAACACCGACAAGTAAACACCTACTTGTAAACACAACAAACACCGACAAGTAAACACCTACTTGTAAACACAAATAACAAACACCGACAAGTAAACACCTACTTGTAAACACAAATAACAAACACCGACAAGTAAACACCTACTTGTAAACACAACAAACACCGACAAGTAAACACCTACTTGTAAACACAACAAACACCGACAAGTAAACACCTACTTGTAAACACAAATAACAAACACCGACAAGTAAACACCTACTTGTAAACACAAATAACAAACACCGACAAGTAAACACCTACTTGTAAACACAAATAACAAACACCGACAAGTAAACACCTACTTGTAAACACAACAAACACCGACAAGTAAACACCTACTTGTAAACACAAATAACAAACACAGACAAGTAAACACCTACTTGTAAACACAACAAACACAGACAAGTAAACACCTACTTGTAAACACAAATAACAAACACTGACAAGTAAACACCTACTTGTAAACACAACAAACACAGACAAGTAAACACCTACTTGTAAACACAAATAACAAACACAGACAAGTAAACACCTACTTGTAAACACAACAAACACCGACAAGTAAACACCTACTTGTAAACACAAATAACAAACACAGACAAGTAAACACCTACTTGTAAACACAAATAACAAACACAGACAAGTAAACACCTACTTGTAAACACAAATAACAAACACAGACAAGTAAACACCTACTTGTAAACACAAATAACAAACACAGACAAGTAAACACCTACTTGTAAACACAAATAACAAACACAGACAAGTAAACATCTACTTGTAAACACAAATAACAAACACCGACAAGTAAACACCTACTTGTAAACACAAATAACAAACATAAACAGGGCTGTTTCAGATGTAACATGAATAAATTATTAATAAAAAAAAAAAATATAACTAAAAATATAATACAGAAACATCAAGGATTTATTCATAAAGAAAAATCATGCAACAAACATGATTTGAATCAGGTCCGCTAGATGGCACTCACTCGCCTTGCAACTTGAGCCAACACGTTTGTGTAAAAAAAGGAGAAATGCAGAAGGTAACAACAATGGAGAATAGCTAGAAAGTTAAAGGTGGATTAAATCAACACAAATGTACATCCTATGTCCAAGGATCTTTAGTTCCACCATAGGGCTATCAGCAGCTTATGAAAGCAGTCATATTTCAAACAGAACTTCATAAAGTGGATCTAACAAATGGTCATCATCACTTGTGATGGACATATAATAGATAGGGCATATAAAATATTGTGGTAATGTCTCTGTTATATTCAATATTTCAGTATTTATGAGCTTGACCTGCCACTACTCAGCTATCTTATTATTTTGTGTTAATTTTAAACTCCTGCAGACTAGCAAGATGTAGTCCAGAGAACGGAATGCGGTGTCATAGTTTCCAGTTTAGATGCGATATCTGCGCCTTTCAGCTTGACACATCCAACTTCATCCTAGATTCTGGATCATGTTGACACAATATGGGATGGGTCAGCCAACTTCACTCTAAAACCTCCTTAGTTTTTCTTACAACATTCATAGAATGTAAACAGTGTTGGTATTCTATACTACCCTTTCAGACCCCTTCAACACAAGGGTGATCTCAGATATAATAATATATATTAAAACAATTATTGAAACACATTTGTATAGTACATTTCTTTTAAACTATTGCATTTTTAGGCACAATTTGTTCATTTCAGAAACCTTGCCAGAGTTCAGTGAAATGGCATGATTTACTCTGTGTGTCAACTCTGACCAAGTTCTTTCTAGTTGGAACTATTTGACTACCTTACAAATCCCTCTACCATGGATGCCTACTGTTGAAATATACAGATTATTAATATTAACTAAGACATTCATGATTCTATCTATCTATCTATCTATATATTTACTAAACCCTTTGTTGCCTTTCAGCATCAGGGGTAGAAGAGTTTTCTGGAGTTGACCCTCTATGTGCTGAGTATATTGTGCAATAATGACATCGTCATGCTGTCATCTGCTATACTCTCGGAGGTCGTGGTAGCAGAATTAATTGAAGGAATTTGTTACCTCTTTTATTTCTGCTTCAGAAAACTCCATTTTACTATGAGTCATTTTATTCTCACTGATGGTTTGCTAATTCATGATGAGGTAAACAAATGTAGTATTAGAACCAGTGGATCTATGACAAATATATGAATCAATGGTAAGTAGCTGGATCTAAAAAAAAACAAATCCCATTTATCTGAATCAATGGTAAGTAGCTGGATCTAAAATAAAACAAATCCCATTTATCTGAATCAATGGCAAGTAGCTGGATCTAAAAAAAAACAAATCCCATTTATCTGAATCAATGGCAAGTAGCTGGATCTAAAAAAAAACAAATCCCATTTATCTGAATCAATGGCAAGTAGCTGGATCTAAAAAAAAACAAATCCCATTTATCTGAATCAATGGCAAGTAGCTGGATCTAAAATAAAACAAATACCATTTACCTGAAATAATCCAGATCATCAGGTAGCAACAGCTGCTCCTCTCTTTTGACTGCCTCCATCTCATCAATTTGACCCCCAATTTCTGAACTATATTTGACTGCAAAGAAATGACAATTTATTTAAATCTGGCTAAGAAGATCAAATGGCATATCTTAACCAATCTGCCCATGTGTCAACCAGGTCTAGATTTCTAGTTCAGGGGACAAAGAATAAATAGGACCATATTTTTTCCAGGCTCGTTGTAGGAGGTGAATAAGGAAAATTGGGAGATAAGTTGACAACTTGTGAGAATGAACACAGAAGAAGTACCATACATTTCCATGTATAAGCTCATCTGATAATAAGCCGAGCACATGATTTCAGCATCCCGAATGTGTCTAAAGTCTAAAATCCATTTATATACCAAGGTACAAAAAACATAATAATGCTGGAAATAATACTGTGAAATACTGTTATTATGAAGGAACATGCTGAATGGATAGAAATTAACAAAACTGTAAGATGCAAGGTCATTCCTTTCATTTGTCCCACTCACATAACCTGAAAGAATAAATGAACAGAGCCACTGTATTCTGGGAACAACACATCAGAGATAATACAGCATGGGAACAATGCTTCAGAGATAATACAGTGCAGCCTTCCCGAACCACCAGGTATTGTTCCTAGCTATCCTTTTCAGTCAGGAATGTTGGCCACTAGTGTTAACAACCTTCAACTCAGATGCATAAACTTCAATGTTTTCTTAATACCCAGCACTCATGAATGATGTCTATAGACGGGTGCCGCCACTGTGGAACAGCAGACTGTACTATCCCAAATGAATTGTTTGTGTCCTACCGGCTAGTGAATAGTAATTTACTAATTCATGACACAGGGTTCAGAAGACATTACAGCAGACAGTAAAGTCTAAGCGGGAAACGATACGATGAAAAAATGATGAGAAACATGCACCATTTGTTTATGGGATACAGAAGATTTTGAGCTTCCTTGTCGTATGTTTACAGTTTAGGGAATATACAGTAATAAATGTGAGAGAGGATTGTGAAATCAACCTATGAGTATCAATTATGGTGCAATGAAATGTTGGGATTTGGAACTACTTTTCAAAAAGGTACGGGACAGAGAATTTCACTATTTATTCGGTTGCTAACCCCTCCTTCAAATACAGGTTTAAAAAAAAAAACACGCTAGACTCTAAGCGGGCAAAATACAGAAGTGGCGTTTTTGTGTGAGACCATTGTGTGTAAAAGACCTCTGTACAGAATTCATTAGGACTTCATTCATTACATTTTTGATTATTGTTATTGGTCAATATTTATATACTTGGAGTCGCATGCCAAAAATAGTCAAGGTCGACCAGCGACATGCACAGAAATAGTGAAATCAGCCTTTGAGGACATATTTACATTTTCTGTACACACGTCTTATAGTACAGTAGACAGTCATGGTTTGTGCATATTGTAACCTGTGTAAAATATCCCACTTCCTATTTGTGTTTACCGGTACATCACGTTGTGGAAAGTGACATAGAAGTTCCTTTGTATAGCCTAGGTAGTGTTTCGGACATGATCATCAAGTGCCATCTCCACAATGAAGGTTGGCTGGAACAGACATCCAACTCTCCTCCACAGATATCAACAGACCACAATATTTCGCCTTAGAACAGGCCACTGCAGACTGCTGGGTCACCTTTACTGATTGAGGATCTCATATACAGATGAATGTCCATGTGGATCCGGAACCCAGAACAGATACTTCAGGACGGACTGCCCAACATACAAACAGCAAAGACAGCAGACCTGGCTAGAGGATACAGACTTGAGGCAAAAGCTATGGGGCACGCTCTGACCTGGAGAAGACAGTGGACTTCGTCTTGACAGGCCTGACAATATAGCATGACCACAGATGCAGAATTCAGAAGAAGAAGACATCCAACATTCCATCTCTTGTCCTGGTGCACTATACTAGACTGTAACCTGTCCATCTCGTGATGTTACTCTCTCACTTGTATCTCTGACTACCTCTTGCTCGACTTTACTCTCCGTTTCCACGAGTAGGAAATTTGTGGTAGGACTACTAATTGTGACATCACAGATTTCACCCAACTGATGTTTTTTCCAGTAGAATTTCGACTTTGAAGGATTTGAATGACTGTTTGTAGGTAATATCAGTAAGTTTTTCCTATTACACTTTTTTCCTGCTACGGCTAATTTGTTTAAACATTTTGTTGTACGAAAGCAAAACCCACTTTAATTTTTCTGTTACTACTGAAGTATCTACCAAAATACTACACAGTAGGCCTAGATGACAAACGTAAGTTACCATAGATTGACATATTTCATTTGTTTTTTCACAGAGGATATTATATGTACCTACACATTACCGCAGTTTGGTTAATAAATAACATCAGATACTTATTTTTTTACCAGTACCTTCTGTTATAAGGATTTCATGTAATATTTAAAAAAAAAATTGTGTTGTAATCGTTTATAGGCCGAGATCCCTGAATCAATTTTGGATAAATGTACATAAATTCTCAGCTCATATATGGAAATTTACGGTACTGTCTTTCCCAGCACATGTCAAAGAGGATGTACAATGACGACTCATGTTGTTCACCAAAACCCACAATAGTATGGTAGCTAAGTCACTCCTCTACTGAATGGTAAAACAAAGTTTGTGTTCAGTCATGATTTGTAAAATAAAAACTCTTGTGGTTGACCAGCAACTAGGCAAGTGATACAGGTGTGGTTGACCAGCAACTAGGCAAGTGATACAGGTGTGGTTGACCAGCAACTAGGCAAGTGATACAGGTGTGGTTGACCAGCAACTAGGCAAGTGATACAGGTGTGGTTGACCAGCAACTAGGCAAGTGATACAGGTGTGGTTGACCAGCAACTAGGCAAGTGATACAGGGGCAAATGCTCTGGGAAAGTTAAGGGATGACAGCATCGCTACAAAGAAACTTTCTGGTTGTATTACAAATTTCTGTTTTTTCTTAGCTCTCACACCTCTAGCGCTTTGTGTTGTTCCTCAACACTGGAGATTTATCTCATCTAGCTATAGAGGCATGTTCCGAAGATAGCACCAGATTTATAAATGTATGCACATGGGTTTCTGTAGAATAAATTGTTGGTACATCTCAGATGATGTTATATTTTTCCAATACGTTTTTATGTAGAGTGCAAATTAATAAAAAAAAATTAAGGGTTTATGCATTTAAAGTAATGCATTTAATAAAAAAAGGTACCAAAAACAAACGATCAACATAACATTGTGAATCAAGTAATAAAAAGAACAGTGCTCGCAATCATCAGAATACTGTGTCAAAATTCAGTATGATGGGATATGCTTAGAAACAGTTGATGTGTTCAGAATTTGTAGCAGAACTAACACAGAAAAAAATGATGTATACATACTAACACTACCTGTGTTTTATCTATGTATCTATGCCATTGAGCAAAACACACAACACTTAGTACTATGGAAACCCATGTAGACATAATTTCAAATATTGGGTGTTAATTTTGAAATATATACCAATATAAATTATAAACATGATTAGGTGCATGTGAAACAAAACAATATTGGCCTGCAAAATGAAGCGCCTGAATCTGACATGCACAGGTTTCTGTAGAATGTCTTGCCATTTCATGTTGGAAGAGAAAATGTGTACTCTTAATATGATTGAGTCTTATTTTCTGTGGCTTTTCTGCTATACATTATAAACACATCTGCTAATTCTAATGTTACTAAATTTTAATACACAGTGCTAAAGGTTAATAAATCAGCAATTCTGTCCTGCACAGAACAAAAAGTACAACAGGAAATTATATCATCTGCGCATTCCCTTCAATAATGTTTACTACAGAAACCAGTGGATGCCAGATTCTGCCACATATTACAGACCGGCATTGTTTTGTTCCATATGAACACATGACTGCACAAGAATTCCTAGACCATCTTCAACAATGAACATTACCAGTTGATGAAGCAGGACCAGCAATCACTCCTAAAAATGTAACTGTTTATTTTCATTTCTATGTGTGCCATTAAGCATTATGGTGGGAATTTGGAGTTGTCTGTCTTTGGCCATGATCAACCAGTGTCTGTTTAACCTTTAGCAAGCCAGATTAAAAAATACGAAACGTCTCCCTGTCACCGGATTCTTTTTTGAAAATTTGTGTTATTGATGGTGACTGTTTTGAAAATGTGATAATTTTTTGGTTGTTAGAGATATTTAAATAATATTTGCACATATAAATAAAGAATTGAATTATGCATATATTGGTGTAATTTATGTACGTGTGTGTGTGTGATACCAGACGTATGAGAAAGTGGTAAAGACGTTTTTCACAAAAAACATATATTTTATAACAAATAAAGAGGAAAAAAATTAATAAAAAAATAACTTACCTTAGTTATCGAATTCTTTGGCAACACTGTAAACTAAATCACACAAATCTGTTGTATTTATGTTCTTTCACTGCAAAATTATCAAAATATAGCCAGGAGAACTGTATAAAACATGTAGATTTGCGGTAAAATCGTTCTTTGAGATTAGGTCTAGAGCCATTTTTTGTGCTACTACCACATATCCGATATCAAACGTCTACAAGTCTCCAAACCAACACAGCATTCTGTATATTCACTGCTGTGAAACTAAATAACTCAATAATTCATGATTCAAGCCACGATTCAATGTTATTTTATTCAAAATACGATGAAAGAAAGGTCTATAAAATCGGTCGACCATCATGGCATCGTACCGGTGTGCCGATGTGGTCAGATTAATTGCTATAAAATTTGTATCTTCTGACTAGCCATTGTTACAACGATCATGTCGGACGTAGGAATGAACCGGCTTCAATAGCGCATGTTCCCGAGTAACCAATCAGGCTGTGGGGCGTCTATTATAACGATATCTCATTGGATGGGGTATGTCGCCAACGGCGTTAGCCGCCATTTTATTTTTCGGCGGCTGGACTTGATATAGGCTCTGTGAAGGTTAAGGATTCTTTGAATATCTCCACCCATTTCTTGATCTTCCTTGTGTCTTGTAACCTGATCTCCTGCTGTTGTATGCACGAAAGGCTGGTTGCATTGGTTCCATTCTCATGTGGCTAAACTACCTGGTTTGATGTTTCTTAATGTAGTCTTGACTCGAGATGGTCTAATAATTCTTTCCTGATATCTTCATTTCTCCATCAGTCTCTTCTTGTTACATTTATAGCTTTCCTCAAACATCTAATTTCACAGTGATTTTTTTGCTAGTGTCTGTCTCAAAAGCCATTTTTGATATTGTTAACAGACTTGGTATAAAAATACTGTTTATCAATTGTCTCCTAAAGATATTTGAGGAAAATTTGTGATATTAAGTCTACAATTCATTCATTCATTTTACTTTTGCGCTGAAGTTAGCGCATAGGGCAGAGGTCAGATCTCTCCAATTCTGTCTGTTCAAAGCTATTCTGTGCAGTTCTTGAATAGTATGAATATTGGTTAAGTCTACAATAACTAACAACTCAAACAATTGTAGTTTACCTTCTATATTTAATCTCTCCAGCAGATGCCGACTTGCATGTTGAAGACGGTAGAACTCTGGGATGCACTTGGCTACTTCCTCAATTCTTATGTCAGGGATACAAAGCACATCTCTCCCACTGGAAGACAAAGTTACGATGTAAACTAGTCTAACAAAGCACATCTCTCCCACTGGAAGACAAAGTTACGATGTAAACTAGTCTAACAAAGCACATCTCTCCCACTGGAAGACAAAGTTACAATGTAAACTAGTCTAACAAAGCACATCTCTCCCACTGGAAGACAAAGTTACAATGTAAACTAGTCTAACAAAGCACATCTCTCCCACTGAAAGACAAAGTTACAATGTAAACTAGTCTAACAAAGTTACAAAGTAAACTAGTCTAACAAAGTCACATCTCTCCCACTGAAAGACAAAGTTACAATGTAAACTAGTCTAACAAAACATATACAAGAATCATAGTATGTCACGTAATTCTTCTTCTGAGTTAGATCTCTTGTAACCATATTGAGTAAATCGTGGGATTTCCGCCTGGAAGCGTGAAGTACGCAGTACTGCAAATTCCACAGTTGAACAGTATTATTTACGCCTCGGTTCACTTTGTGACCTGGATATCTGAGGCCCAGCACATCCGTTTTTGTCATGCCTTTAATTCAGACAGTAGGCTTTCCTAGCCAGTGAAAGCCTGTCTATCTGTCGGCTGGTGCATAGGTGTATAATAACTCTTCATTGTTCACGTCTATCTTGCATGAGGTGTTCAACCGTCTGTGAACTTGCCTCATGTATTTAGACATTCTGTGTCTGTGTCCATTGGGTACTGAACCTTTTCTCCTCCCCAACCCTGGTTCCGGTGAAAGAAGAACTCTACAGAATAGTTGGACCCAGGCTACTTCATTTTCTTAGCCAATGTGCTGTTCACCAACATCGGTGAACCCCCTCATCCAAGTCCGAGTCTTACCACGCGTTTAGGAGCAAGGCGTGTTCTCAAGCTGAATAACCTTGTCCCATTTGTGCCCAACGCATTGGGTGCTGAACCTTTTCTCTCTGTAAGCGTATTTCCAGCATAGGAAAGCTCGACAGTAGAGTTGGGCCAGGGCTGCCTTCATTGTCCTGTTTGTGCCTGAGCCTATTGGATACGAAACCATTTCTCTTCATGAGCATGTTTCCGGTATAGGAAAGCTCGACTTCGGAGTAGGGCCAGGTCTTCTTTCCTTGCCGTGCATCCACGATTGGGCCTGGATCTCTGCCATAAGGAGTACAGATAACTAGAAGCTTGTCTCGAGCTAACAGAGATTGTATTTCCGATTTCCTTGGAATGTTTCCACTTTCTATTTCCACTTTCTATCTTACTGAGTGACTTTATCCTGCTGGTCATAAACCCTCATGAGCATGTTCCCATGACCAACCACCACACCTCACAGAGATGAACAAGATCACTGTACTCAACATCTTTTAGCAATTCTCTTCACCAGCTGTTGCTAACTCTTTATCTAAGGATTTTGCTACCTTGCCGTAATGTATTTAGAAGTCACTATAGAAATGTAGGTTTCAGCGGCTTACCAACAGAAGGGGTCTGCTTAACTGGCTGTTCTAGAGGCTTGCCAACAGACGGGGTCTGCTTAACTGGCTGTTCTAGAGGCTTGCCAACAGAAGGGGGGTCTACTTAACTGGCTGTTCTAGAGGCTTGCCAACAGAAGGGGTCTGCTTAACTGGCTGTTCTAGAGGCTTGCCAATAGAAGGGCTCTGCTTAACTGGCTGTTCTAGAGGCTTGCCAGTAAAAGGGGTCTGCTTATCTGGCTGTTTTAGAGGCATGCCAGCAGAAGGGGTCTGTGTAACTGGCTGTTTTAGAGACTTACCGGAGATAAGAACTTCTTCTGTTCTCAAACTCCTGCAGATTAGCCGGATGTAGTCCGGAGAATGGAATGCGTTGTGTCATGGTTTACAGCATTGCTGCGGTATCTGCACCTTTCAGCCTGACACATACAACTTTAGCATGGCTTTGGGTCACAGACCCTATATGGTATGGGACAGCCAACTCCATCCCATAACTACCTTAGTCGCCTTTTATGACATGCGTAGAAGGTAAACAGTGTTGCTATTCTTTGCTCCCCTTTCGGGAACTGGCAACACACAGGCGGATAAGAACTTAAACCCTTTGTTTTTTATACAATTTATGCATGGCATTACACCGCTGTTGACCTCACATTGTGGTCTAAAAACTGTGCACAAAAATTTTTTAATTATATTATTTAGTGGCATATAATTTTATCAATTGTATCAAGCTGGTGTCCGTCTCTGTGGTGGTGTTGTTAAAAAGCGCATCTGTGATGGCCACGGTACCAGGTCACATCCCACCAGACAATTGTGCATCTGAACAGTTCTGAAAGCAATAGCAAACTACTGAATATATTTATATGGCTTAGAAAATCACTACAGCTAAAAAATGCTAGGCTGATAGATACACCCTGAAAAGGATATGCTACTAATTTTTCAAACTTTATCTTCAGTGTTCATTCTCAAACTCGCACTGAATCTCTCTTGCAGCGGGACAATGGTCCTACTAGATTTCCAGCGGGGTGTAGTCCAGAGAATGGAAATGTGTTGTGTCACCATTTTATTTGCTTTAATGACCCTACCCATCTGTCTTTGGCGGTAACAAAAAAGCAATTAGTTCTTTCTGAGAACCAACAATGGCTACAGCTTCATCCGTAGTCTTAATTTTACAAATGTTAGCTAAAGCTTTTCATTGATAAAATAAGTCTCCCAACATGCTCTTGTAGTGGTTTGCATGGATTCCAGTCACAGCAGTTCCCCTCACGTTATCTCTCCTCTCACGTGTCAAGCTCTCCTGCTATCCCATAATCATAACATCCAGTTAGGGATGTTAGTTTGCCATGTGTTGCTTCATCACAAGCCATCATGTCACACCCTCACTGGATTGTGCCAAATCATTCATCATCATCAATTGCCGTCTCCATAACAAAGGCTGGCTGCAACGGACCACTAATCCTATGTCTCTTGCTCTGGTGGTGCACTCTGTTAGACTGTTACCTGTCCATCTCATGACGTTTCTCTCTCACTTGTATCTCTGCCTACCTCTTGCTCACCTCCACTCGACTACCCTCAAGGAAGGTCTTCAACAAGGTGTGATGTCTTTTAATATGCCTAAAATACTTTCTTTGTTTGATCTACATTTCCTTAAAACTTCTTTTATTATACGAAGTGTTAGAACATCTTTGTTCGTTTTATTTTCCATGAAGTTCTTCCTATTCTTCTATATATCCAAATCTCATAGGCATCAAATCTTTCCAGTTGTTTGTTCATTATCCATGTTTCTGAGAAATACATTAACCTTCAGGTCTCTATAGGTGCAGATTCGCACCAATGAGTGTATACTCCATTGTGCCTATTGGTGCAAATCAGCTACATACGATATCGCCCGATTCCCGAGTATGGCATTACACAGCTGTTGACCTCACAATGTGGTGTAAAAACTGTGCACAAAATTTTTTAATTATATGATCTAGTGGCATATAATTTAATCAACGGAACTTCACGAAGTAATGATCCTGTGACGTATAAAACCCGCCAAACGAAGCTAGGAATATGTCACAGTTTAAAGGTCAAATTCATTTACACAATACGATTGCAAGAAGGGAGAAAGCTGGCTGGTTTTGTCAACGAATTTCTAGAGTGACTTTGGCCATTTTGGTGCCATATTTTACTATCAAATTGAGTACCACGTTGCATGGCTAAGTGATCGTGGCTACATCTTTTAATTGTTGTTTTTTGTGTTTAATATGTTATTTGATAAGAATGTTTGTGTATTCATTCAAAAACACAAAAATAATATGTATCAGGGATGCCATGTGTGTGCATGGACAATAATTATGTGGTGTGTCTGCCTAGACCTAGTGTTGACCGGATGGACATTATATGCGATTTCTTCACATTTTATTCGTTTTTTTAGGCCATATTATATTAGTTTTGATATTAAATAATATATATACAACAAGTATAGGTATTTAGGAGGATTTTATCAATGTTTCCACATATTGCTCAAGTATTAGGGTCACCAAGAAGTTATATGTGTGATTTGAAAATGGCGGTTTGCGATTTCCCCCCCGAATTTTCAACTTCACAACTGTCATATCATACATACAACAACCAAAAAATCATGACTATATTCACTATTCACTCATTTATTTAGATATGCAAAAATTATTTTGATATCTTTTAAAACAAAAAAGTTATCACGTTTTCAAAACAAACACCATCAATAACACAAAATTTCTAAAAAAAAGAATTCAGGCCCCAGGGGAATATTGCGTAATTTTAATTCAGGGCTCTAAAGGTTAATATAGAACATGTAGTATTTTATGATTCTCATTGTTAGTTTGTAATTTGTTTATGAGTTCTTCTCAAAACTTATAGTAAGATTTAATTATTATGATGCACTTCAAATATATTTATGCTGCTATGAAAAGGCTCATAGATTTATTTAATTTTGAATCAAGTCTCTAGTTACTGTTGCAGGACAGGATCAAATGACTTTGTGGGTTGTATATGGTACAAAGGCCTGATATTATCCATCCCTGGTGTACATATAATCTGACAGTTAAGATACTGACCTCATTAGTTTAGAATTTGTTGTACTTTCATGACCTAAAGCATGTCTCCATTTATTGCCAGACATCTTGACGGACATCAGCAGATCCATGTTGTCATCAATATCTTTCTTCATGGACACAGTTTTTTGGTACCTCTCCTCTGACACACAACCAACCTCATATCCTATATACAACAAAAAGTTTGGTTACATGATGGCGAGAGGAGTGAGACTTGGTCACAGGATAGACAGAGGAGTGAATCACAGGATGAACAGAAGAGTAAATCTTGGCTACAGGATAAACACAGAAGTGAGACTTAGTCATATGATGGACAGTGGATTGACACTTAGTAACATGATGGACATCAAAGTGAGACTTTGTGACAGAAGTGAGAATTGACCACATGATGGACATAAGTTCACTGTCCAGTTCTCACATGATGGACATAAATATGATACTTGGTCACATGATGGACGCAAGTGTATAATACTGAATCACATGAAGGGCATAAGTGTGAGACTTGACCAAATGATGGGCATAAGTGTTAGACTTGATCAAATGATGAACATAAGTGTTAGACTTGACCACATAATGGACTTAGTGTGATACTTGGTTACATGATGGACATTGAGACGTGGTTACAAATTATAGTATTTCTTCAGGGTTAGGGTTCATATTAGGTAAGTTAGGACCTCTTTGTTTTCTTTTCTTTTCATGATGTTCCCTCTATTCTTCTATATATCCACATCTCAAAGGCATCAATTCTTTCTTCTAATTCTTTGTTTATTGTTAATGTTTCAGAGCCATACATTAATATAGAATAGATGCAGCATTTTATAATCCTCATTTTTAGCTTGTTTGTAATTTGTTTAGATGTTAATATTTTCCTCATGTCATTGAAAGTACTTTCAGCGATTCCTATACTCTTTTTAAGTTCTGTTTCACATCTACCATCATTTGTGATTATGTGTTTGAGATATTGATAATGTTCTACTTGTTATAGATTTTCTCCATGAATTTTAATGTTTAGCACCTGTTCTTCTGCTGATTGTCATGGTATTTGTTTTTTTGGATGTTTATTGATGTCCATATTCTTTACTTAATTTATTGACTTGTCATCTGCATATCTCAGGTTATTTATTATTTTCCAACTGATCTTGAATCCATTTGAAACTGACCTATTGGACGCCCTCGTAAAAGGTGGATAGATAGTGTATTAGAGACACTCAGAAATATAACAGCAGAAGAGGCAAATAGAAGGGCAAAAAAACCATACACTCACTCTCCCCTCAACACCGAAAGGTACATGAGGACAGAAAGAAGAAGAAGATCTTGAATCCTGGCATTCCTTCTATATGTTTAAAAATATTCTCTGTGTAGATATTAAAAAACTGGGTGATAAAATATATTCTTGTCTTACTCCTCTTTTTATTTCTATGTATGGTTATTTCTATGATGCAGTTTTGTTCCCAAAATATATTTCTAACATCAGTCTGATGTTTTTTTCCATCTATGCCTATTTCTTGAAGACATTCAAATAATTTTTCATGTTGGACTAAAGGCCTTGCTAGTCTATGAAGCAAATATAGATACTGTTTTCTATCAAAAGTCGAATACTAAGTATATTTTCTCTGGTACCTTTGTTTTTCCTAAAACTGAATTGCTCTTCACCGGCCTCAATGTCTATCTTGTTTTTAATTCTTTCATGTGTTATCTTCAGTAGTATTTTAGTTATGTGGCTCATCAAACATATTGTTCTGTATTCTGTAGAATCCACAGCTCTGCTGGGCTTCTTAGGTAGTGGTATGAACATTGATGATTTTAGGTCTTTAAATATGTTTCATATTCCTTCATTCATTCATTTTCTTTTTGCGCTGAAGTTAGCGCATTGGGCAGAGGTCAGATCTCTACAATTATGTCTGTTCAAAGCTATTCTGTGCAGTTATGTTTCATATACTCAGCTACAATATTTTACATGTAATATGTGTACTATTTATTAGTAACAGTAACAATGTTACATTATCTTAGTGTTATAACTTCTTATTTTTGTTACTGCAGCACTCTCCACGTAGTTGGATATCCTCTGACACAATGGTTATTATTTATACACCTATGACATGTATGGCAGGTAACAGTGTTACTATTCTTTGCTCCCATCTTTTATCAGACAGCCACGTGTGGACTCAAATCCAAGTAGTCAACTTTCACTGAATCATTGACTGGTGTAAGTGTTCCGATATTGCATAGATGTCAACTAGTATGGATTTTATGTAATGATACACATTTCGCCCCCCCCATATTCCAATTTTTAAAAAAAAAGGTAATTATTAAATTTCCTAGCAATTAATACTAATGTGGACGTTTTTATCTCACACACACATATTGATTGAAAGAAAGAAAATAGGGTTTTTTGGAGGGGTACGTGTGTGTGTATGTGCTAAATAAGGATGTTTTAAAAAAAAAAATGTTTTAAGGGTGAAAAATAAATTGACAGCTATGATACTGTGAAAGCTATGATACTATGACAGCTATGACACTGTGACAGCTATGATACTGTGACAGCTATGATACTGTGACAGCTACGATACTGTGACAGCTACGATACTGTGACAGCTATGATACTGTGACAGCTATGATACTGTGACAGCTATGATACTGTGACAGCTATGATACTGTGACAGCTATGATACTATGACAGCTATGACACTGTGACAGCTATGACACTGTGACAGCTATGATACTGTGACAGCTATGATACTGTGACAGCTACGATACTGTGACAGCTACGATACTGTGACAGCTACGATACTGTGACAGCTATGATACTGTGACAGCTATGATACTATGACAGCTATGACACTGTGACAGCTATGACACTGTGACAGCTATGATACTGTGACAGCTATGACACTGTGACAGCTATGATACTGTGACAGCTATGATACTGTGACAGCTATGACACTGTGACAGCTATGATACTGTGACCATTAAGGCTCATTCTATTCATCCTATTAATTTTCATTCTGATTACCTTTTGGTGTTAGCCGTATGTCAGCATTGTCAGGTCGCAGGGACAGGCGGAACTCTGAACGAGAAGTGAACATGCGGTATGGTTCTGACACTCCATGTGTTGTCAGATCATCAATTAGAACACCCAGGTAACCCTCAGATCTGCTGACATTAAATGGAGCCTTCCCCTGGACATTGCAAGCAGCATTGATTCCAGCAATGATGCCCTGTTACAGAAATGAGAGATTCAGACTTGACAACACTACTTATTATCATATAATATTATCAATTTTAAAAATTGGTAGCATATCCTATTCAGGACATACTAGTAGTCATCGACCCAGCATTTTTGTGTGACTGTATTGATTTTCTAGGCAATAGTGATACTTTCAGTAGTCTGCCACTGCTTTCTGAAGGGTCTGGATGTACAATTATCTGCAGCAGGATTTGAACCCAGTACCTTGGCCGTCACAGACATACTTTGTACCTCGCACCCAAATAGCTGGATATAGTATATAGCAGCACAGTATAATAACAACTGCAGAAGGTCTGTTAATAAACATCAAAGTATGGCTACTATCTTTGTCTTCTTGTCACAGTTATACATCAATATTAGAGCTGTCATATGTGCCAATTAATGGTTACAGGTGTAGTCGTTAAAACCTCTGGCTTTGTATGCAAGAGGTTGTGGGTTTGAATCTGGCTCGCATGATCTTGCTTATAAAGTGGATTTTAAAAAATAGATCCCTGGGGATTATCACTTGAAGCTATGGGGTAAGCGGCACACCCATTTGTTGAGAGTGACAGAGTACATATAGGGTAAGCAGCACACTGCTTTGTTTGTCTCGTTACATGCCCAAACCAATACGTTTATGCCTTTTCACCACCAACAAAAGTGGTTCTTGATAACCTGTAAGTTATTTACTTGCTGCAAGACAAATATATTGATGTTCTATATAACTTATTTTTAACAGACATATATAACATTTATAATTCAAAGTGTGATTAATTCTTTCTATGCATGCATTTAGTGTCCAGCTCTCACATTCATATGAGCACATTTTCATGATACGGTTACTTGAGTTAACTTTTAATTGGAATAAATCCTCAGTCTGGGATCAATCCAATGCACTAAAGACATCAGGGATGGAGCAACACATGGCTGTAAGGGGCTTTTCTTCTTCTTCTTCTGCATTCGTTCTTAAACTCCTGCAGATTAGCAGGATGTAGTCCGGAATGCGTTGTGTCATGGTTTACAGCATTGCTACTATATCTGCACCTTTCAGCCTGACACATCAGACTTCAGCATGGCTTTGGGTCACTGATCCTATATAGGATGGGACAGCCAACTCCATCCCATAACCTTCTTAGTCGCCTTTTATGACATGCGTGGAAGGTAAACAGTATTGATATTCTTTGCTCCCCTTTCAGGCCCCGGCAACACACAGGCGATAAGGCGCTTTTAATTGTATTTATGGAGCAACACATAGCCATAAGGGGCTTTTAATTGTATTTCACAGAATAAAAATGTTTTATTATATTTTGATTTATGTTTTTTGTACATAATTTCAAATTGTGGGCAATTTTAAAAACCATATTTTGGCCAAAAACAATTTCAACTATCTGGCAATTCTGGCATACATGGACACCTAAATTGAAACTATGCTGTGGTCACCAGCATTCATACAAGGCCTTGAGTTGTCCTTCAGAATTGTTTTGTTCTTGCAATGTTCAACAGTGGGCAATTTTGTAGTATTTTCTGTGTTTTCTTCTTGTGGTGTTGAAGTGGGCAATTTTGTAGTAAGTTCTGGGTTTTTTTTCAGATCATCCAGTATTGGTGTTGTCAACCACAAACATTGAATACATATATTGTTTGAATCTATCACCAAAGACGGAAGTGTTGGGTCACTGGCATAAATAAAACGGCGACACAACGCATTTCCATTATCTGGACTACATCCTGCTGGAAATCTATTATAACCATTATTCTGCTACAAGAGAGATTCAGCGGGAGTTTGAGATTTAACGATGAAGATGAAGTTTCAATCTGCTGTGGCTTGTTCACATTCTAAAAATGATAGAATCCTTTCTCTTCAACTTATGGATGGCATATTTTATGGCTGCGTGTGTTGAGTTCCATTTCATGTCGCTGATGATGGACTTCATTTCTGAAAATTTTAGTTAGTTAGTTAGTCGTCGGATCATCATCACTGCAAACTGGACACATCCATAGTTGCTCCGATCTCTCCTTGAGTGTATCCGCCATCACACTTCTGCTGACAGTACCGGTGCTATGCTGGTTGACCATCATTCTTCTGCGCCCTCCAAAATGTTCACCTCTAGCAACACCGCATCTCAATCCCTGATCTTTAATCCTAGCCATTGAAAAGGAATCATCATCCACATTAGTCTCGCTCTCAAAATCACTAAGAAAATTTTAGTCTTCTACTTGTTGCTGATGGCATGGAAAGAGTGTTGTTGGATAGGAGGCAGTAGAAGCAGAGGCCGACCAAGACATCATTGAACAAGAGATTTTCAGGAAGGCATGCACATGTTGCAAGAGGAAGCATGACAACTTGCCAGAGACTGCTGGGATTTCAGGAGATTAATAAGGAAGACTACATTCTGGAAAGAATACACCAAAGGACAACAACTTGTTGCTGGTACTGTAATCCAGTTTTAGTGAGATGACAAAAATTGTTGCTTCTCACTGTATTCTGCAAACCCACGAGCTCCTGATCACAATGCAATCGGTTTAACCACTATACCATTTACTCACCAGTATGACAACTCAAAGATAATGCTGGCATTATCATGTCATTTCCTCAATTTGTGGATGAGCCAGAATGCATTGGAAAACTATAACTACCACTCTTTTTTTGGTTAATGTTCTGCAATGTGTAAGTACACTGCAAAGATGATCAAGAGCTATTGGTTACTGTTCTCCTGTGTGTAACTATCTGTTACTACATGTCTTACTATAAATAATGTCCTGCTACAAACAATATATCTATCTATAACCCTGTAATCCATCAGGGTCGTAGGTTTACCACATTGGATGCTTTAACAGAGTCCTCCATCAATTTCTATCTTCAACGATGCGGATGAGTGAGGAAAAATCTTGCCCTATCCAGTAACTTTTACAGAGATTAAAACATAATGGTACTCCAGTGTGTTGTCGAGGCCCAAGAGTGGAGCAAAGAATAACAACACGGTTACCTGCCACGTCATTCCATACTTTTATTTGTCCTCCGCTACTTCTTCCACCGTTGACTATTCCCTGCACTATTGTTTTTGACAAGGAATCATGTTGACATGAACAAACCATGCAAGTTATCCATTGCAGTAATTCAGTGGGCAAATGTTTAGCTGGTGATGCTCATCTCCTCTTCAGTTATCCTCACAACATGATTACACAGACAAACAATATACAACTACAATGTCACATTACCATGTTCCCACAGCAATCTGCCTACCTGTGCTGCCGCTTCTTCATATCCTGTGGTCCCATTAATTTGACCAGCAAAGAAAAGATTAGAGATACGGTGTGTCTCTAGAGTTGGCCTCAACTGTCTGGGATCCATGTAATCATAATGTACACCATAACCTGGGTTCAGAGTCAAAGGTTAACAAGTCAAAGGTTATGAACGTGAACACATTCAGCAAAAATTCTTGTGTACAAAATATTTCATAGACAAGAGCTATTTGATAAAAAAAATGGGTTAAAATGCAGTTCTACATTGAACACATACATAAAATCAATGTAATTACTTACATGCAGAACAACAAAGAAAAAATATATATGGTAAAATTAGAATATTTGTTCTGTATTAATTGTTCTTTATGTTAATTTGGATGAAGATCTTTTGATCGAAACATCAACCGTTTTTGTCTTATTTATTTTATTATAATTGTTTTTATTACATTTTTATTGGTAAAACTAAGGAAGATCCCATGGCAGCAATCTGCCGTCGGGGATGATAACTCTTCATGCACTAAGCCGCATCAACTATTAGGTGGGGTGGCCAGTTCCCTTCCTTGCTGTCTTTACCTCCCGAACTCATGCGTCAGGTACTCATTTACAGCTGAGTCGACTGGAGGAGTGGTCGTGTCAATCGAGAAATCACGATCCAAACTTTTTTCCCTGTCTGGATGTGGTTTTGAACCTGGCACGCACTGTAACCCAGTGATAGCAAGCAAGCTATCAATTAAGCTACTACGCTCCTCCTTTTATTAGTAGCGGTAGGTATTTGTAACACTTATTTACTTATTCACTATTATCACAAAGAATGCATAACTGGATGGTCAATGTCGATATTTGACTGACCTGGTCTGATGAGTTCAACCTTTTCCAGTCCAGGGATGGATCTCATCATTGCTACCTGATACTCCTCAGGCATAGTGCAGGACATACCTTGAGGGTAGATCACTGTGCTTTCTAATCCTGTTGAGAAAGGTAATTCAAAAACATAACAGAATAGGTTAACTTTTACAGAGATTAAAACATCATGGTACGCCAGTGTGTTGCTGAAGCCCAAGAGGGGAGCAAAGAATAACAACACGTTTACCAGCCAAGCCTGTCGTAGGAGGAGACTACAGTTGTTTTTGGCTGTCCCCTCCTATAGAACATCAAAGTGATCAATAAACCATATTCCAAAGACTTGGATGTTTCACAGTTTTCCTGATCATTCTGAAATAATTCTCATAATTAATAAGTCATCTTTTGCATTTCTGACAAATCTAAAACCAATGTGTTTGTGAGATTTTGGCGTGGGGTTATAGCTGCAACGCAATAATCAACATCATTATTCTTTGTTCCTGTGGTGTTGTACAATGGTCAATTCTGTAGAACACAGAATGTTTCTGGTAGATTCTCCACAGATGTAGATGTCACAACCACAGCTATTATTTGAATCTATTGCAATCCACACTAGTTCTCACTACCTTTTCTGCGCATTCTGTGTGCACTCTCATCCAAGAGAATTGTGATTATCACAAGCAATACACGTCACTTAACAACATTCCACGCAAAACAAGAAACATGTTGTGCAAGCAAGGTCTGTACAATATTGTGAGATGAAGATATGACTAGACTGGTACATTAGAATTTCTCTATAGCACATCCTTTTATAACAAATTTCCCTATTGACAACGACACTTTTCAAAATCCTCAATTATATTTATTCTTTATTGTTTGTACTGTATATTGATCATTTCTGTTATTACATACATATTTTGTTGTTCTAGAACAAGCAGTTATAATTGGATTTGACTATATATGTTATTACAAGGTCAAGGATGACAACTTACCTAACCTAGGAAGCAATATAACAACAGATGGTGGCAAGAGCAGCAAAGAAATACATAATAGATCTAGTAAAGCAGGGCTATTCAACTATATTTACTCGGGGACCAAAAGGTCGAAAATGGGGATCATCGTGGGCCAGATTTATAAAAAACACACTGAATGATTTTATATATTGAGTTTTTTTATAACTTTATTTTGCTGTTTTAGCAATGATTCGCGGGCCACTTACTAGGCCTCTGCGGTCGGATTTGGCCCGCGGGCCGCCAATTGAATAGCCCTGTAGTAAAGCATACCAAGCCCTAGGGCAAATGACATTAATCTTTAGAAACAAAAATGTAGATTTAAACACCAAAAAGAACACTATTCAAAACAATTATGGACATGGACAACGATAGCACAAGACAAACATAAACTTGTGACAGCTGAAATTACATGCTTACGCAGAATCCTAGGAATATCGCTAAGAGTCAGAGTGAGGAATGAGGACATTCAACAAAAAACCGCCACCACCACAATCTTAGAATATATCAAGAGACAACAGATAGAATGGTTTGCACACATCAGCAGACTACCATCAGACAGTATACCACAGCAAGCTATGCTACACAGATATAGTGAAGGCAGACCCGCGAAAACGATGGACCACTGAAATAAAAGAGCACACAATATACTCAGCACACAAGAGGGCCATCTCCAGAAAACATCGCCGAAAGGCAACAAAGGGTTTTAGTGAATACATAGAAGGATGACAATCTCACCTTCAGGTTCCAGCCAGATCTGGTGAGTTCTCCCTTTGAACCGTATAATTTTTGACTCTATAGATGGACAATACCTGTTAGAAAAAAAATGTTTTCATAATGAGCAAAATAAGTATTTTCCATGAGAATTTTTAAAAATAATTGTTAACATGTAACATTTTCAATTGTTAACATGTAACATTCTCAGTTATCTATCAATTAGAATATTTAAAAAAAAAACTATATCTATCTACTGTCAGTTCCACTTGTGCTGTTAAATTATTTATATTATATAAGATCAAGTTAATTAAAACAATCACCACTCTGACTTGTTAGCGCACTAGAACTGATTAGTTTTATGGAGAATAGTAAAATTGAAATTTTAGAAAAAGCAGACACCATGAAAAAGGCAGAAACAAGTCTGTGTCTGATTGAGCTTCAGAAATGACAGGTATTCTTATATTTCTGTGTCTTAAGAATTCATTCTCAATTGAATTTCAGTGTATCTCTCTTATAGCAGGATAACCAATGGTCCTACTAGATTTTCACCAGTATGTAGTCCAGTGAATGGTAATGTGTTGTGTCATTGTCTTATTTGTGCCAATGACCCAACGCATCCATCTTTGGAGGAATATTCTTATACAACAATGCTAACTACGATGCCATAAAAACTAACCTTGGTCCTGAGATTTCCTCCTTAACATGTCTGTTGAGGTGAAGTGTATCCTTAATTATTCTATCAACTTGTTCTGTGGTTCTTGTCATGTGACAGAATAACTGATCTTCAGGCTGGAGAGTTATGAAACTGCTATTAAGAGTTATAAAACTACTGATACTGTTATGTTACTATTATATTCTGAGATTACTAATAAAACTATAACATTCATCATCATCAGGTGCCATCTCCGCATCAAATGTTTGCTGCAGTATTCAAAGTCTTCTATCTCTTGTTGTGGTGGTACAAATACTGTATCTTGTCCATCTCATTATGTTTAGCTTCAATTTGTATCTCTGCCTACCTCTCTGAAATTACAATTAATTGTAAGGGAAAATAATCAAGATAGTGGTATAACCAGTTCTACTTTTAGAACTGTTGGTTGAGTTATCAACCAACACATAACTGAAACAGCCAGTTACGACATTTGCCCTGCCACCTAACTCCAAGACATAGGCGCTGCATATCTTTTTTTTCTTTCCACTGTATACACCTCATACCTTGCAGCATCAGGGGTAGAAGAATTCTATGGAGATGGCTTTTTTTTGTGTGCATCATATATGTTTTTTTCATTGACTTTTATTTCCATAATCCATCATTTGCAAGGTGTCTGCCCCTGGCTTTGTATCCATCGTGTCTGTATAGTAATGCTTTTTGAAGGGCACTGTCTGATGACAATCTGGAAGCATGCGAAAACCACTTAAACTGTTGTTTCTGATGTAATCCAAGATTGCCATTGTGTTTATTATTCTTCTGATGTTTTCGTTCCTGATTATGGTGCTGCATATGACAGCTGTTTAACTGATTAAATACATAATAAGTAAGTAAGTTATACCTTTTTCTATGCCATTGAGAAATACGGTATTAAGGCCATATTCTTCAGTGACCAATGGCGTACCTAGTACTCAGCATCACATCTGCTGCCTTTACTTTCCCAGAAAATCTGGCATCCATTTCCTTAGGAAATGTTACATTTTGTACCATTTCCATTACAAGCAAAAAATGTCTAAACTACTACACAGTAGGAACAGATTACCTTGATCCAGACATAATCATTCATAAAAGAGAATGGCACAGGGCAGGTGTCTCCAAGTTTGACCTCAGTGCGACTGTAGTCAATGGTCCTACCATCTAGTCGCGGAGGGGTGCCTGAAAGATATATGTGTATAGGATGAGTTGGACATATACTGGAGGTAATATTTACGACAGAACAAGATGATGATGGACCAAGGACATTAAAGATAACATGAATACATCATTGGAAAATGCAAGCTGCATGGCCCAAGATAGAGAAGGGTTCAGGGAGTTCATTGGGAAGACAACGATCTGAAGAGATACGTCACATGACAATATTTCATAATGCTATAACAGGTTTATATGGTGGTCAAGGAATGGACAATATGCAATTTTTTTCTTTATTCGTCCACATTTCTGAAGATAGATATCACGGAGGACTCCGTGTGCTGAAGCATCCAATGTGGTACCCCTATGACCATAATTGAGTATTGAGTTACAGGTTTATAGAGATAGATGGTGGTCAGACTAGCTACTTGATATGTGACTAGAGTGAATAGGAATACTGTATAACAGGGGTCTGCAATCTATGGACCCCAATAAAACCCGGACCGCCAACTCAAATGATTCGGCCTGCCAGTACTCAAACAAAAATCGCAACTAATGTATTCTATTACAAAAATATAATATTAGTGTTTATTTAGAGTTTGGTCTAAAACCACATGACTTTAATGAATTGTATCAATGTGTCAAGCTTGAAGAGGTGAATACCTTTAAATACCTCGGATCCAGTATATGCAGCGATGGTAAATGCAAAGCAGAACTAAAAATAAGGCTGGAGATGGCTTTAGCGTCATTGTCAAGGCTAACTGTGATTTGGAAAAGCAACATCAGTGTTGGAGTGAAAATCAAACTGTATAGGTCGCTGGTGCTTTCTGTTGTGTTGTATGGTTGTGAGAGTTGGACACTCACTGCGGACATGGAGAGAAGATTACAGGCTTTCGAGTATAAATGCTACAGAAGAATTCTACGAATTTCCTATAGGGAACATAAGACCAATGTGTACGTAAGAAATAAAGTAGAGATGTGTGCAGGTGTCCAGGAGCCATTGCTTTCAATAGTGAAACGACGAAAACTAGCATGGTTCGGACATGTATGCAGGCACGATTCCTTGTCAAAAACAATACTGCAGGGAACTGTCGAGGGTGGAAGAAGCAGAGGAGGACAAATAAAGACATGGACAGACAACATCAAGGAATGGACAGGGCTAGATATTTCCACACTCATCCGCATCGCTGACGATAGAATTCGCTGGAGGACTCTGTGTGCTGAAGCATCCAATGTGGTACCCCTACGACCCTGAAGGGTTATGGGTTTATTGATTGATTGATCAATGTGTCTGCACCTAAATTAGTTAGTTTGTTCCATTCGTGCTACAGGCCGCACATAGGGCAGCGGTTTGGATTCTTTATGCATTGCGATCCACTGCTTGCAATTTTTAGTTCTTGTATTGACTTGCAGCCCATTGTTTCTTTTTATTTGAGTATGGTGCTTTTTAGGTCTTGCTCGCTTTCATTTTACATCCGGTGTCCACATGAGTGCTTGTTGGTTCTAATTATTTTCTTCTAGTCTTAGTGAATTTCTGACTTCATCATGATTTCATGTGACACATTGATTTGATTGGTTCAGCATTCAATCATAGACTTTCTCATTAGGACGTGTCCCAGGTATTTCCATCTACATTTTCTTATAAGATTTGATATGTACTCTTGGTGTGTTTTATATCTCAGATCACTATTTGAGACAAAGTCGCTCCATTTTATGTTCAACACTAAATAAACTTTAATTTACATGACCATATACATATAAAAGACCAACCAAGACGTGCTAAAAAAAATAAACATTCAAGAAGGCTGGCTTTTAAACATCGTATTAAGAAGGAAGTTAGGTTTTTTCAGCCAGGTGAAGAGACACAATGGCATGGAAAGAGTGTTGTTGGAGGGGGCAATAGAAGGCACTAGAGTTAGACCAAGATGTTTGAGAAGAGATATTCAGGAATCCATGCACATGCCGCTAGAGGAGGAGGGACTACTTGCCAAAGACGGTTGCAATTTCAGAAGATTCATATCAAGACATATCTCCATTCTGTTTTATATCATTTCCATTATCATCTCACAAACCCAAACCAAATTAGACAATCACAAATGTTCTGTTTTTTTCTGCCTGCTCACCAAATTTGTATATTTTTTTTTCCATGCCATTCTCATCTTCGCTTGCGAAGGAGGAACATCATCATCAGTATTATATTTTTTGTCCATGTATTTCTGCATCCGCCCTCAGACAAAAAAAAATATTGCTGACCTTTGCTATATAGGAATACCACAAGGTATTAATTAAGTAACAAAATGTTACATTATGCAAAAATCAAATAAATACATAATATATAATAGTGACATCTTCTTCATTCATTCTCAAAATCCTATAGAGTAGCAGGATGTAGTCCTGAGAATGGAATGCCATGGTTTATAGCTTAGCTGTATTATCTGTACCTTTTGATATTACAGGTCCCAAATTACATATGAAAGGAGTGAATTATATGTGAAAGGGGTGTACTACAAATAAGAAAGATGGAGTATATATGAGAAGAGTGAAGTACACATGAGAGAGTACATATGGGGAAACTTGATCACAAAGCAGGCAATCCTCTAATGTCTTTTGAATCTGACAACACAATCATGTCTGTTCATGACAGCCATGTTCAGACGTTTTTATTGACCTGTTTTTAACCTTCCAATGGTAAACCCTGTTCGTTCAAGAGTTTTTGCCAGAGCAATGGTTGGCTCATCCCCAATTCTTCCTGCTGGGCGAGTAGTTAATCCAATATATATGGTGCCTCTTAGAAATGTACCAGTTGTCAGGACAACAGCTTTTGAAGATAGTATTTCACCAGAATCTGTAATATGATACATAAATTTAAATTAGAAAAGCTTTCACCAAATTGACATAAAATTTGTCTACACACAAAAATAAGTAAAGAAAAATCATAATGCAGCAAACAAGATTTGAATCAGGTTATCTCAGATGGCACCCACTTGCTTCACAACTTGAGTAAACCCATTTACCATCTTCTACCACACTGTATCATTAATTTTAGCTGACTTTCATGTTTTTCCAAAGCTACTATGAATATGAACCACAGACAACAACACACACACTGCACAGATATGTACATTTCTATGAACCACAAACATTTAACATAAAGAAGTGCCAGAAGGCCTCATTATTACAATGTCCAACTTAAGCCTACTTGTAAACATAAATAACACATAAACATGGTTGCTTCAGATATGACAAGACACTTTCTTGCCAGTTAGTTAGTTGTTGGATCATCGTCACTGCACTCCGGACAAGTCCAAAGGTGCTCAGATCTCTCCTTGAGTGTAGCCGCCAGCACACATTGAGTGACGGTCCCAGTACGCAGTTGATTGACCATCATTCTTTCTCACCCACGAAATTGCTCCTTTCTAGCGACACCACATTTCAAACCAAATTCTTTTATTCTAGTCATGGAACAAGAGTCATTGTCACTTATGCAGTCATTTGCTTGTGTGTTTTCTTGTAGGGCGTTCAAAATGTCTGCTCAATCCATCACTCCACTAAAACAGCCGTAGTAGTAGCATGTGCGGCTAACCTATCTGCTCTCTCATTACTCCGGACTCCCACATGTCGGCACAAAAATTAAAAACACTTTACGCATACAGGAATTCTTCACTGCTTCCAGCCACTGTTTCCGAGTGTATCCCGCCTGAACTTTCATGTTCATCATTTAATAATTTAAATAGAAGTTTATTTTAGGGTTTGGGGTAGGATAGTTGTGTTTTACATAACTAACCCTAACCCCAAACCGTACATAATAAATATTTCAATTATTAAATGATGAACACGAAATTTACAAACAGACAATGGAAATAATGAAACTTGTGGTGGCGTCTACTTATGCTGTACCCAAATAACTTGTAAACTGTATACTCTCAGTGGTAAATTGAAGTCAAGTTGAGACATCACTGCTAGATGTGAATGCAGTTGGCTTACTGACATTTTTACAGATAATTTGTAAGAATAATCAAAGTCAATGTCCCCAAACTGTTCATAAATATCTATCCTCTTTACTTTCACTTACTGATGAAAAAATCAGGATAATCACCTGAAATTATCATTAAAATATTGTGAAAATGTTGTCAAGCAGTATGATTTTGTTATGGAAAAATGCTTTCATCAAGTTGTTAACAATGTAATAATGCTACAAGGACTCGTTAAAGACTTCACTGGAAACTTTTGAAATAAACCAAGATACAAGGGAAGAACTTGCTCAAAATAGAGCTACGTGATGCTCTACAGTAAACAAAGGCGAAGTCCATCTTGTGAAAAGAGGAGAAATACAGCAGCTCAACAGCGGAAAGTAGAAAGTCATGGGTAGATCAAAAACTATCTACAGTGGTCTTCCATGTTAAAACTGTCCAAGGACATTTGCAGCAAGAATGAATAAAGTCCGTTAACTCATAGTCAAGAATATAATTCTGAATTTAAAAAGTGGAAGTAACAAACTATCATTATCACTTATGATGGACCAAAAAAAAATTGGAAAAAAAACAAAAACCATAAATTCATTAAAGATGTACTTCTAGCATTACAGAGTTGTTTTCTATATATAAACACAGAGAAATGTACAGGTGAACAGATTTCAACTACTTTGATCACAAACTACGATTTTACATTGAAAATGATGTTTGCAAGAGGTGCAATGGAATTTGTATTCTGTAAACATTGGTAGATTGTATAACATACAATCATGGTCACATATAATCACATAGCCAATGGGTTAAATGTTTTTCAGTTTAGAACTCAAGAGTACATTGTCTTTGAGAGTGTTAACCTAATGTATTAAACCCTCTTGATCTTACTGTAAATCAGCAAGTGTTTGTTAGTAGTGAACATCTATCATCATCATCTGGTGTAAATAACCAAACTGTCAGAGAAATAACCAAACTGTCAAAACAAGGTGAAGGGTACTGCAGTAATAAAACCAAGAAGCAATAACAACTATGATAATGTAATATTATTACTGGTAACTACCAAAATATTGCAATGATTCCTGATATTGTGTTTATTATCTACCAAATAATAAAACAGAAATAACAGAAAAAAAAGAACAAGACCTTTTTTTATGTTATGGTCAACAGGGATCTTTATCAAGGAAAAACAAGATAAAAGGAGATATCACAGCTAAGCTATAAACCATAACTCAACACATTCCATTCTCATGACTAAATACTGCTGACTGCAGGAGTGTGAGAATGAATGCAGAACAAGAAGAAGCAGTAAAAAAAAAAAATCACATAAAATATAAAGCATGATACATAGTATATAAATATGAAGAAAATGTAACTCACCTAACACAACTCCCACACAAGTAGGAGCTTCATCAGGGTGACTTCCCTCTTTCATAACAAGATCATCAACAGCCGAGGCTTTGACTGTCAAATTTGGAGTAGATGAAACTTCAGCTTGCATGTTTCGTTTGTACAAATCTCTGTCTATCTGAGCTCTCAGGCCCTGAAGTTAGAAATGTACAAGATTTCTGCCCATATGAAAATGACAATCATGCAAAAACATAACAAAAAACCAATGTGACAACTGACAGATAAATTAATAAAAGATGTACAATGAGAGCTTTCTATGAGACTGACAAAGCAAACATGAAGGGATATACAAGAGATAAAACTCCAGTCTTGGGGAAACATCCCGATACTGAAAATGTGAAGTCTGGGGTAACACAAGGCAAATATAAAAATGAACGGAAATAGGTACAAGTGTTACCAATATTTGTAAATAAAACATACTAGATGGCAACTGAAAATGTGAAGTCTGGGGTAACACAAGGCAAATATAAAAATGAACGGAAATAGGTACAAGTGTTACCAATATTTGTAAATAAAACATACTAGATGGCAACAGGGGTAAAGGAAGACCAAGGCGCCGTTGGACAAAAGACATTCAAGAATGCCTGCGCATGTCACTGGAAGATGCAGGACAACTTGCTCAAGACCGCGAAGAATTCAAGAGATCCATAGGAAAGACTACGTTCTGGAAAGAATATGTCACTTGATGATGATGAAAACATACTAGCAATGGGACAGATGACTTCACCTGGATGAAAGATAACAAACGAAACAAGCAATATAATAAACAGAAGAATGCACATATAGTATGATGATGATAGGAGGAAGAGATTAAAGCGAGATATGAAACATGTCATGGGGAAGAGAAAGATCAAAGTGTCCTGCAAGATAAGAGGAGACCGACTTAGCATGACGAGTGAAATGGTGGACAAAAGAGTCATAAATGATATTTGAATGAGATGATAAAATGGAAAATATATGAAGGAATATACAAAGTGATGTCTGCATAAACCCTCTACCTAAAACATAAAATACTGTTCTATTTACACTGGTTATAATTTTATTATATGAACTTTTACACAAATTAGTATACACGAGTCTTGTGCACCAAGTTCAAACTTGGTGCACCAATGGCTACAAATATGCGCGCTAGCGCAAAGTAGCGCAGCGTAGCGGGAGCAGTGGTTACCACAAGCTGAAGGACATACTGAATAATAATCGGAGTACCTATAGACTTGCCCGGAGTGCCATGATGATGATCTAACGACTAACTAACCAGGAAGTTGGTAGTTCGCTGCAAGTTACTCCCCCAGAACTTCTTTTCAATCTCTGTCTGTGTGTAAATAAAATATTTAACTGAGAACTAATTCTGATAGACTTACCCATACAGCTGGACCCTTCCTCTTGTTGAGAACTTTATACTGTACACCAGATATATCTGAAACGATGCAAATAAAGATGGGTTAATCTACATCAGAAGAAACCTGAAAAAAACCCCACATTACAAAACATGCACACACAAATCATCATTATCAAGTGTCATCTCATGCACACACATAAGTCATCATTATCAAGTGCCACAACGAAGGTTGGCTGAACCTCCAACATCAACTGTCTCTACCTACACAACAGTATACAGTCAAAAACTTATGTGCTTTTATTGAAAGGCTCAAATATTGCAGCTTTTCTGCAAGCTAGCAGCACAACAAACATGCACGAGTGTCTCAAATTACTGAGATAAATCCAAGTAATTATACTACAGCTCTACATCTTCTGCATTTGTTCTCAAACTCCTGCAGATCTGTGTAATGTAGTCTCGGGAACAGAATGTTTTGTGCCATAGTTTACAGCTTAGTTTGCGGTATCTAAGTCTTTTCACCTGAAACATCTTACTTGAGCATGGTTTCTGTGTCTATTAAACCCTCTGTCAGATGGGACATCCAACTCCATCCCAAATCCTCCTTCTTCTGTGTTCTCTCTTTTATAACCACAACAAATAAATTGTGTGATTTCCGCCGGGGAGCGTGAAGTACATTACACTGCTAGTTCCACAGTTGAACTGTGATATTTGCACCTCTGTTGGTTTGATTTGTAGCCCGGTCATCTGAGGCCCAGCACATCCATTTTCGTCATGCCCTTAATTCGGATAGTGGACGTCTTCCGAAGTCTGTAACAGCCTGCCCATCTGTCGATAGAGGCTCGGGTGTGTAATGACTCTTCGCTGAGACGATTGTTGCTCATGTCTATCTTGCACGAGGTGTTCCATAGTCTGTGAACTTACCTCATGTAATTAGAAGTTCTGTACTTGTGCCAATCGGATACTGAACCTTTTCTCATCCACGAGCCTGGTTCCGTTTAAGGAAGAACTCAACAGAAGAGTTGGACCAGGGCTCTTTCACCTACATAGCCAAAGTGTCGTTAACCGACATTGTGACCCTGCATCCAAGTCTCATCACGCATTTGGGAGCAAAGCGTGTTCTCAAGCTGAACGGCCTTGTCCCAGAGCCTACCGGGCACTGAACCCTTTATCTTTGCGAGCATGTTTACAGTATAGGAAAGCTTGACATTAGAGTTAGGCCAGGGCTGCTTTCTTTGCCGGACGCCCACAATGAGCATCGGTAATTATAAGCTTGTCTCGAGCTAACAGAGCTTGTAGTTCCAATTTCCTTGGAACGTCTTCTCTTTCTATTTTTACTTGGCGCTGTGCTGCCTTTTCATTGTACTCAGTATAAACCCTCCTTAATTGCCTTCTATAACATGCATGGTAGGTAACAGTGTTGCTATTCAGCAGCATACTGATTACTGTGATCTGTGAGACGACTGTGGATTTATTGTTCTGGACATGTAGGAGCTGGCAGCAATAAATAAGCAGAAATGCTGCCTTTGAGGGCATAAATACTAGGGAAATTAACATTTAACACTTCGCAGGCGACTATTAATGAAATTTTCAAAAAAGCCACGCACAGGGGAAATTTGTGTAATGTTAATTCAGGGTGCTAAAGGTTAACTTTGGACAAGAATGACATTAAAATCATAGCACAAACACTAGATAAAAATACAAGAACGGAAGTTATTATCTCATGATTAAAAGAATTTAGAATCAGTCCCAGTGTTAGTAGAACAGGGTGTTTTAAGAGGGAAATTAAGAGGTCTGTGTAACTAGCGAGTTATAGAAACCATTAACACGTACACTCTTTGTCATGTGCTTGGAAAGACTGAGTGCCTATGTGTTTACACAGAATGCTTTAGCATTGATTAAGAAAAACTTAACTATAATTAGCAGTCTATTATCTTACCACAAATTCTTCCACACACACCATCCAGTGCATCAATCTCTCTCATGAGGTGCCCTTTACCAATGCCACCAAAAGAAGGATTACATGACATCTCACCTGAAATAACCACAGACAATTAATAGAATGATCTGCAGTATCATGGCAATATTTTCACATCTCTCACCATTCAACTTCTTGTAGAATACTATCCATGTACCTTTTAACACTATGTGGAACATAAGTCCTCAACAAACCTCCCCCATTTTGTCCTATCTTTAGCTATTCCTTCCAGCTCTTTCCATGTTTTGCCAAGCCTTTGCGTTTCTGCATCTAATTATTTCCTTCCGGTATTTCATGGTCTTCCTCTTTTCCTGTAGGTTCCAGACCAATAGATGTCTTCAATAATCTCTTACATATTTCTCTATGTGGTCCTTCCAATGTCTTATTTATACCCTGCTATATCCATTTCTAAATTTTGATTCTGGCTTCGTTGACATTTTTTGCTTAGTTTTTCTTCTTCCTCTTCAGCGTTCATTCTCAAACTCCCGCTGGATATCCCTTATTGCAGGACTATGATGCTACTAGATTTCCAGCAGGATGTAGTCCAGAGAATGGAAATGCGTTGTGTCGCCGTTTTATTTGCGCCAATGGCCCGACACATCCATCTTTGGCGGAGCTTAGTTTTGACTCTATGGGAATGGTGTGACCAAACATAACAAATGTTCAACTTTCCTTAATCCTCTCTTACAACATGAATAGAGATGATAGTCTTCTTATTCTGTGTTCCCATGCTGAGCTCCATTAACACAGGTGATAATCACTTGAGGGGAGACCCCAGGGCAGTCGATGCTGTGTTAAACCATATACTGGCATCTCCTGCAGTTCTGCTTGTTTCCAAGCATATTGGCATTGCCATTCCAGTGAAACTAATCAACAGAGCTGATAGGGGGTTAGTATTAGGTATGCTGATTATCTTCTTCTCACATCGGACAACTCCATAGGTGCTCAGATCGCCACTTCAGTAAATCTCTTAGGGTATAGCGGCTAATCATTCTGTGGTTCTATGTTGGTTCACTGCTATTTAAAAAAAATCTTTGTTAGGTGTTCTCTACAGGCCACATCTATCCTCACTCCCAATTCGCGGGTTCTCGATACTGACTCATGCTCGTTAATCTCAAAATCATAAATGTGATTGTGCGGACTCACAAAGAACAATAAGTCTTACACAATAATAAGGAGGTTAGTGTAAATGAGCAAGACACTGTCTCCATAAAATCTACCCGCACAGACAATCATGTGTGAAATGTAGGCACTATATGTCTCAGTAATTTAAACCAGAACCAACCGAGACCATATCTTCACTAACCCTAAGCTACCTCCAGAAGCAATTTGGATAAAATATTACAAGAGAACAGAAGAATCCTTACAGAGATGAGAACTAAAATGTGCAACAGACATAGAAAATAGTTTGTGTTACTCTTTAGCTGATATTTTTTTTTAGAAGCTGATCTATAAAGAAACAATTGTTTAGAAATTTTATTCCTGGAGAGAAAAAAGTTTCAAGAAAGAGAACAAGAGGCAGACCAAGACTACCATGGACACAGGATATCGAAGAAAATTCTGAACATGACACTGGAAGAGGCTGGGCAGCTTGCACAGAACTGAGAGGCTTACAGAGCGGCAGCGAGGACAATGTTCTGTAAAGGACATGTTACATATATAGATAGAATTAGTGTCTCTTCTTTAGCATCTTTTTTCAAATTTCTGTAGACTAGCAAGATGTTGTCAGTAGAATGGAATGTACTGTGTCACGTTTTACAACTCTGTTGCAATATCTGCACCTTTTGACATAACACATCCAACTTCAGTATGGCTTCTGGGTCACTTTGGTTCTCTAAAGGATGAAACAGTCAACCTCACCCCCAAACTGTCCTTAGTTGTTTCTTATGACATGCGTGGAAGGTAACTATATACTATTCTTTGCTCCTCTTTTGGGCCCAACAATACATGAGCACACTACTGGTTCAACATGTGCCTGCTATACTTGAAGATATACACACAACAACAAAAAAAGTGATGAATGAACAAGTTTTCCAAAATGTACCACCAAGGCAGGAAAACACATTTATTTGGCTTTCGGTATAAAACTCCTGCTGGATCTCTCTTGCAGCAGGACAATGGTCCTAATAGATTTCCAGCAGGATGTAATCCAGGGTACGGAGATGCATTGCATCTCTATTTTATTTCTGCCAACAACCCGACACATCTGACTTTGCTAGTAGGAAACAGAGAATATGGGAGATTTAATTACAGAGGTGATACAATCTTAAATTAAACAAATAATAGTATGGTTTAATATTCCGGGAATGGCACAATGGACCATCTAATTATACAAGATGAGTTTTTTTTATCAGCAAAACACCTCAGACAAGATAGTAGTCAACAAAAGGGTAGCTAATTGTCTACTGTCTCCAGCCAGAAAACTATCATCCAGGGACATATTTTGGCCTGACTACAGGTAGGAACACTGTCACAGGCTAGGGGGAGAACCATTCAAATTAAAGGCACTTCAAAAATAGATGTGCAAGGCCTATAAAGGCAAAGGTAGGTCCCATGGCAGCAACCCGGGTATGAAGATTCCTTGATGTGTTTACTTTTCCTAATTCATGCATCAGGTACCCATTTACAGTTGTGTTGACTGGAGGAGAGGTTGTGTCAGGCAAATCGCGGTTGGGTTTTTTGTGTGTGTTTAGAAGCGGTTTTGAACCTGGCACGCTGCAATCTGGTGATAGCAAACTCACTATCAACTAGGCTACTGCACTCCTCAAGGCCCATTTGACAATTGAAATCATAGCACAATGCACTTCATGCTCCAAAATATTTGCAAATTTATGAAGATTATTTGAGAGTAAACGTAAACAATAACAGTATACACAAATTTACCAATTGTGTGTAACTTGTGAGTGACAAGTAAGGTGTTTGCTCCCATCCTTGCTGCAGCACAAGCTGCCTCAGTTCCTGCATGTCCTCCACCAACAACCACTACATCAAAAGTATTTGATGATTTGGATCCATCACTATGTGTGTACCTTCTAATAAAAACAGAATCATCTAATGAAAAAAACAATATTAAATAGAAGAATATATTTTAAGTTACATTTATGATTTAAGCTACATTTCCAGGATTCATACATCTAAATATTCAGCATGTATATTCTGAACACTATTATATATTAATATAATATATGTTATTCACACTTGAAACATTAAGTGACTCTGCGTGCTGTAAATGGTTCAGGCCTGTGGATAAGGCAATCGGAACATGTCTTTTATGCACTGGGAATTTGGCCAAAAGCCAGACTAGCAATCTCCCTCCTAGCAATCTTTCCCAAAAAGATCATTTTCATAAAAAGGTAGATCTGACTCACGAAAACAAACACATTTTTAGGTCATAAAAATGGACCTTAGGTGACTGAACTAGTGAAGTTACCTGTAAGCATGATAGTCCTGAGAATCTTGTAAATTTCACATTTCCAGACTTTCTATAAATTTGTTTAACATTAAACTGGCAATAGGCCTCACACATTAAAAAAAATTTACACCAAGGGCCTACTAAACTTGACTACGAAATCTGTCCTTTTTGTACATCGATGTTAAATTTTGTTTAGTCCTTAACAAAAAAAACTAGGGAAATCATGATGATTTGTAATTTGTCAACTTTTGTTAGTTATAATTTATTTTAAATAAACTTTAGGCCTATTATATACTCAAATCAATATAAGGTAACTGCATGAAACGTAACAACAACTGTACTTATGTAAAACAATTCATTATTTTAAAAACAAGTTAAACAAGTCCTGTATTTTAAAAACCTGTGTTTTACGTGTATATACTAAAGAGACGTTAAAAGGAGAATATGAATGGCTAAAAGTACTTTCAATGATAGGAAAATATTGACATCTAAACACATTGCAAACAAGATTAAAATGAGAATAATAAAAAGCTACGTCTAGAATATTCAGTATATAATGTATGGCTCAGAAACATTGACAACTACAAGACAAAATTGATGCCCTTGACTTTGAGATGCGGATATAATCTGATACATAGAAGAATAGGGAGAAGACGTTCATGGAAAGAGAAGAAAACCAACAAAGAGGTTCTAACAAAACTTCGTATGAAGAAGCATTATTATAGTTAAAGGTCAAATAGTCAAATACAGATCAAACAAATAAAATATTATGGACATTAGACATGACACCATGGCGAGGAACTTAACTGAGAGAAAAGTTGAGCAAGAGGTACATGGAGATACAAGTGGAAGAGTAACATCACGAGACAGGTTAGTCTAGCAGAGTGCACCACTAAGACAAGATCTTGGAGGTCTGTTGCAGTCAACCTTCGTTGCAAAGATGGTACTTAGGCCTAATGATTTTCTTTCTTCTTTCGTTCAATTGAAACATGTCTATATCTGTAATTCTGTCTCTTGAATAAAACTCACTGTCTTTTGTAGTTCATACAGTGGCTTATAGAGCTATGATTCCAGTGTTGTTTCCTCTGACCAATATGTCTGTCTAAGTATTTCATGCTCAGAACACTCTTGAAGTATATGTTTGGCACTCTTCTTCTTCTGCGTTCATTCTCAAACTCCTGCAGATTAGCAGGATGTAGTCAGGAGAATGGAATGTGTTGTGCCATGGTTTACAGCATTGCTGCGATATCTGCACCTTTTGGCCTGACACATTCGACTTCAGCAAGGCTTTGGGTCACTGACCATATATGGGACAGCCAAATCCATCCCATAACCTCCTTAGTCGCCTTTTACGACATGCATGGAAGGTAAACAGTGTTGCTATTTTTTGTTCCCATTTCGGGCCCCGGCAACACACAGGCGATACTTGGCACTCTGTGCTGCCTGTCCACATGGATATGTTGCCAATCTTGAACTTTGTGTACATGTGACTGCAGAGTTGGTTGTGTCCTGTTCTGAGGCATAGAATTACAACTTGCTCTGATCTGTTCAGGCCTAATGATGATAGGTGTAGTCTAGTAATAATGATGATAGTGATAGCACTCTGCATCGATAATGATAGTCCTAGGCCTACTACACTGACACTATAGACAGTGCAAGAAATAGAAAAAACTGTCAAATTTATATAATAAACAATACTGCAGATATTACAATTATAGATATCATCAAGTGTAGCCGTAGCTGTAGCCTGGATACTAGTAGGCAAATTTGCTGTTACAGAGGCTGTTTACATTTTTAAGTAGCCGATATCATGGATTTCCACGCAAAACCAATCAAATTGAAGGATGATGTGGCGTCACATCCCCCCCCCCCCGATATAACATAGTTTTGTCGTTGCTGTGCCTCGGCACCCATCGATCTGATTAGTTTTACATGAAAATCCATTCTCCATTAGTTGAAAATTTAACAGTGTTGTATTAAATGAAACATCTTATTCACCGATGCTTGGCGGATAAACTTCTTTAATCCCACACAGGAAATCCAGAAAAATAAGTGGGAACTTTATGATGATTACTACCAAAACAGCAACAGAGCCACACATATCCATCAGTTTTGCTAGTATCTTTTGTCAATTTCATATATTCGCCACAAGATGGACACACATAATAGTTACATATTAAACCTTCATGCATGCACTAATCTAGAACACATTTATTTCCACTATTATGAAGATGTATGAAATAACTAAAATTATTGTTATGTTATGTTCCTCCAGGGCCATAGGCGGCGCATAGGGCAGAAACCATAGCTTTCCATTTCTGTCTTTGTGTTGCCAGGTCTTTAAATTGTTGCATGTTGTTTAGGTTCATTGACATGCCTTCTCTATTAATGGTTCTTCGTAGAGTTTCTCTAGGTCTCCCTCTTCTTCTTACTCCAGGTGGCACCCAATATAGTGACTGCTGGGGAATTCTTAGGCTGTTCATTCTGAGAACATGGTCGATGTAAGTCTAACGCCTTTGTCTAATGAAGGAAGATATATAGACAAAGGCGTTGGACTTACTAAAATTATTAGTTCCTGTCATTTTCTCTACTTTGTTGAAATGCTTTGTCCACTACTAAAACTGGTTTTCATGATCAACTTTTGCCGTAAACCCAAGAATTTCTTTTTTTTCTCAATTGTGTTTGCATATAATCTGAAATAATAACTGGGGGGAACCCAGTTAAAATTCAAAGAAATATTCAGGGGGTGGGGGGGGAGGGGGGGACTTTAAAAAAAAAATTCATTCATTATTAACATCACCTGTTCTGCCGGTAGCACGGATAGGTTAGAGAATACCTTGCAGCAAAAAGTTTGCCGCAAGTTGCTTTTAATTCTTCGATGTGACCTTTGCTCTAGTTTCGAAGTATTACTTAACCTTTGTTGTGTGATTTGGCAAACTTAATTAAGTACTTAGAGTATGGATAAGATTAGAAATAATATTTCTAATGTGTATGCACACTTCGCTCTGTGTGTAGCAGGCAGAAATAATTAACGTTCAGTACAAATCATTGGAAATTTATTTAATATGTAAACTGGAAAAGAAACAGATTATCCATAAGTTCATCTGTGTCTAGAGTTGAACTCGGTGATTGTCTGGATATGACATCACGGCAGCCATTAATTTCATTGGTGCTACACGAAACTCCGTGACATCGGCTAGTTAAAAATGTAAACATTGGGCTATTTATAGCACAGTGAAGACATTCTTTACTTTTACCTTCTTGTTAATATCATTGATTTACTTAAGAAATAATGGGTGAGTAATCTTACTTATTATTATATTTTCGACTTACCTCAAGATTTGACTTTCAACCGCAGCAGTGTTGAACAAGAACCCTTCTCCGTGACGATAATGAATTTTCTTTCGGCGGTGTTTAGAACATGATGACAACGAAGCCGCAACATGCCGAAGTAAGGTTATATGATGCGGTAACCACGATGTACTTACTTTTGTGTGCAACATTTGTTTCTAAAATGTATATTTGCGACAGCAATAGATATTAAAATACACCCTACTTTAGTCCCGTACTCTTCGTCAAAAGGGAGGACTGTCACAAGACAGTAAAAAGTTACTAATGAAGAGTACCTGCACGAAAAGTCATACACTGGGACTGGAAGTAAACAATTTTTGCAGACGATTAAAAATTAAAATTGGGAATCATCGACAACGCGAATTAAAATTACTGTATTATTCTATAGCAATTTATAATTCCGGTGTAAATTTAAAAAATGGTCATAGTCGTTGATATAAAACAATGCTTCAAAGTAAAAGTCATGCGTCCCTTAGGCTATGACAACTATATATATATATTTTTTTAAATAATAAAGGTTAGAAGTGATACACTCGGTGACGGGGACCGATACGTCTCTAATTCACTGATACGTCTACGTACTAATAGATTTACATGATTATTCATCATCATCAAGTGCCGTCTCCGCAACGAAGGTTGGCTGCAACGTATCTCCAACATCTCCTGTCTCTTGTCTTGGTGGTGCTTTCTGCTAGACTGTAACCTGTCCATCGTGTAATGTTACTCTCCCACTTGTATCTCTGCCTACCTCTTGCTCGCTTCCCTTTGACTTTACCCTCAAGTAAGGTCTTCAATAGGGTGTCATGTCTTTTAATGTGTCCAAAGTATTTTATTTGCCTTTCTTCTTCTTTCGTTCACTTGAAACATGTCTATATTGTAATTCTGTCTCCTTAATAAAACTCACTGTCTTTTGTAGTTCATACAGTGTCCCATAGAGTTTTGATTCCAGTGTTGTTTCCTCTGGCCAATATGTCTGCCTCAGCGTTTCATGCTCAGAACACTCTTGAAGTATATGTTTGGCACTCTGTGCTGCCTGTACACATGGCCGTGTTGCCAATCTTGAACTTTGTATACATGTGACTGCGGAGTCGGTTGTGTCCTGTTCTGAGACTTAGAATTATAACTTGTTCTGATCTGTTCATATTGTGATAGTCATCTTGTGTTGGTGTTTGTGGCTTTCTTATTGACTTTATCATCTGTTTTTTCTGATGGTAGGTGATTGGTATATCTGGTTGGTCTTCGGCAGCACCTTCCTTAGCCAGTTGGTCTGCTTTTTCATTTCCTGGTATTCCACAGTGAGAGGGTATCCACTGCATGGTTACCCTATACTGGTAAGACAATTCGCTAAGTAGTTTTTTTAAGTCTGTTAGTTTTCCAGACTGGAGAGCTTGAAGCACTGACCTTGCATCTGTCAGGAATACCACAGGCTGTAGGTCAGAGTTGGAGTTCAGCAGTTTTTTAGCTGCCACACTAATTGCCTGGATTTCTGCATCATAATTATTGCAGAATTTTCCTGTCGGTGTTCTGATTGTATCTCTAGGCTTGTGTGGATATTCTATATATACACCTGCACCTCCATTCCTCACAGCATTCTGTGCTGACCCATCTGTGTACACTCTGACCCATATATCTTGTGGATATTCCTCATCCAGGAAACTGAGGGTGATTGTCATTCGCTGCACACTGTTCTGTTCGTCCTCGCTTAGTATTCCTTTCACATGGGTCTGAATGTATATTGGCATTCCATGGCTTTCACTCCACAGGGTTTGCTCTGGTACAGACCTTAAGGGGCTGCCAACTTCAGGCAGGTCTGTAAGTTGTCTACGGAGTCGTTTAGCTTGATGGATAAAGCTGCTCCTTTTCAGTCGTCCCATTGCTAGATTTTGGAATCTTTCCTTCATTGGATGACTTGGCATACACTGAAACTTTTCTGCTTGAATTAGTACTTTTGTGTCTCTGCGTTCGCCAAGTGTTTGCATTCTTCCCATTTTCTGCATCTCTGCTATGGGTGTTGATTTCATTGCTCCCAACATTATTCTAAGTGCCTGGTTTTGCACTTTATCTAGATCTTGTAATGTGGTGTTTGATGCAGGACACCACGCAGCTGAACCGTATTCCAGGTGTGGTCTTATGCCTTGCTGGTAAACTTTACTGAGTATTTTTCCACTGGCTCCCCATGTGGTTCCACTTAGTTTTCTCAGGATAGCTAGCTTCCTCCTGGCTTTTGTTGTTGCTTTGTTTATGTGCTGCTTCCATGTCAGCTTATCATCAAAAGTAACTCCGAGGTATGTGGGTTGTTTGTCTTCTTTCAAGAGCTCTCCATCTATCTTGATATGACCAGCTTTTTGTTTTGGTGAGAGGGTAAAGAGTGTAGTGCTGCACTTATCTGTGTTAATGCTGACGCACCATCTATTAGCCCATAAGGTTAGGGCATCGATAGCTCTTTGTATTTGTTTAGTGGCCACTGTTGCATGTTCTTCCGTGCACCAGATCACCAGGTCGTCAGCATACATTGCCACTTTGATCCCATGTGGTAGTTCAGCAACTAGGTCATTGATGTAAACCAAGAAAAGTGTGGGTGACAGGACTCCTCCCTGGGGGACTCCATGACGCAGTAGAACTTTCTTGCTCTTGCGACCATCTAATTGTACCCTGGCTCTTCTATTATGCAGGTATGCTTTTACCCATTTGTACATTCTTGAGCTAACCCTGCAATTTCGAAATTTCTTTAGGAGCCCTTCTTTCCAGACCTTATCAAATGCTTTCCTGAGGTCTATCCATGCTGCTAATACCAGTTTCTTTTCTTGGAAGGCATCCTCAATCTCTTGGGAGAGGTAGGTTGCCTGATCTTCAGTAGAGTAGCACTGTCTGAAACCTGCTTGCTGTGATACCAGAAGGTTTTCACTTTCAAGGTACCACTGCATCCTAAGATTGATAATGCGTTCCATTGTTTTACATAGACAGCTTGTGAGGCTGATGGGCCTGTAGTTGGAGACTGTGTTGCCATCTTTTCCTGATTTGAGGAGTGGTATCATTATTGCTTCTCTCCACGCCTGTGGTACATTACCTGTGGACCAGCTTGTGTTAAAGATCTGCAGTAGCTTTGCTCTTGCTGCACTTCCCAGGTTTCTAATCATTTCATTGGACACTCCATCAGCTCCAGGGGACTTTTTCATTTTCAATTTGGATATTGCATGCTCCAGTTCTCTCATTGTGATTGGTGCCTCCATGACTTCAGGTATAGGTTCACCTTGTCCAATGTTTTGGTGGTTCTCTCGAACCTCCTGTTGTTTGTCTGGGCTGACTTTGATGTTATTGTCTTCTGCAAAGGAATCTGCAAAGTAATCAGCTGCATGTTTACCTGTTAAAATGTTTCTATCTTTATAAAGTGTGATCCTGGTATTTCTCCCTGTACCTTCATCATTTAGTTGTTTTACAAGTTTCCATAATTTCCTAGTATCTCTTTCTAGGTTCAGCGACTCTGTTTTTTCTTTCCAGCTGCTCCGTCTGGCTTGTAACTTGGCTCTTTGAAATTTAGCCTTTGTTTGCTGATATTTGTTGTGATGTTCTTGGCTAGGTCTGTTCTCAGCCTGCTTTCTAGATGTTTCCATCTCATTTTGCAGCTTTTCCAGTTCATCATTCCAGTAGGGTTTGTAGTTTTTGCGTGCCCCCCTGGGTATGGTTTTACTAGCAGCATGTAGTATACATCTATTAAATTCACTCACTGCTCTATTGATGTCTTTGTCCAAGTTCATGTCCTTAGCTAGACCACTGGTTAAATGCTGGTACATTTTCCATTCTGCCCTCTTATAGTTCCACCTAGTGAGCGTTCTGCTGTCCTTGGTATATTCATTGTGAATTTCCAGAAATACTGGTCTGTGGTCACTACCCCCAAGCTGCTTTCCAACGACACGTGTGATGTTCCATTCCAGGCCTGGTGAGTAGAATGCCAGGTCTGGTGTAGAAGTGGTGTGCCATGCTCTCGAGTAGAAGGTTGGTGAGTCTGCTGGCTGGTTAATAAGAATGAGATTATTTTCATCCTGCCAGCTCTCAAGTTCCTCACCTCTCTTGTCGATATGATCGTAGCCCCAGCTCTGAGAGTGGCTGTTGAAGTCACCACACACCATAAGCCTTTCTTTGTCTGGAATTGTGTCTAGTGCCAATGGTTTATCATTTGGGCAGTAGTAGTTCAGGAGATGGAATTCTGCACTGTCTGTTTTTAGGTGGAGCATCTGGTATTCTGCCCCGTCCATGTATACTTCCAGCTGACATGCGCTGATATTGTTTTTAACTAGTGTCAGAATTCCACCCTTTCGCCTGTCTTTTCGGTCAGATCGGTAGCACTGGTAGCCTCTGATTTTGAAGGCTATGTCGCTGCTGAGGTGTGTTTCTTGGATACAGCATATATTTACTTGTTCTTCACTGAGGACATTTTCAAGTTCCAATTTTTTGCTGTATCCATCTCTTTTACTGTTGACACCCTCAGCATTCCAGTGCATTATTTTTATTGGTCGTTTGTTTGTTTGGCCAGTAGCTCTATTCCCTTGCCTCCTGGCTCCTCGGGGCAATTGAGAAGGACTTCCAGTAACTGAGGTTGGGCCCTTTCGAGGTATAGGGCCCGGCACCGTCCCTGCCTGAACGTCCGCCACAGGGCAGCACCATAACGTTTATTAGATGCAGACATGTTTCCATTGTGTTTTATGCGTGGCAACCTGATTATCTGTGCGCCTTTTGGCTGGTTGCCTCCGTCTTCAGCACTCTGCTTACTTGGGCCGGACTATGGTCCTGCTCGAGTGGGAGTGCCCGACCAGTCTTAGTTTCCAGCCTCTGATGGCTGAACTAAGCGCCATCACCACTTCAAGGTTCTGGCCTCGATGGGGTTCCCTTTGACTTTACCCTCAAGTAAGGTCTTCAATAGGGTGTCATGTCTTTTAATGTGTCCAAAGTATTTTATTTGCCTGATCTTTATTTCTCTTAGTAGTTCTTTCTTCATATTAAGTGTTTTTAGCACCTCTTTATTTGTTTTCTTCTCTTTCCATGATGTTCTCCCTATTCTTCTATATACCCACATCTCAAAGGCATCAATTTTGTCTTCTAATTGTTTATTTAGTGTCCATGTTTCTGAGCCATACATTAATATGGAATAGATGTAGCATTTTATAATTCTCATTTTTAACTTGTTTGTAATTTGTTTAGATATTAATAATTTCCTCATGTCATTGAAGGTACTTTTAGCCATTCCTATTCTCCTTTTAACTTCTGTTTCACATCTGCCATCATTTGTGACTATGTGTCCAAGATATTGATACTGTTTTACTTGTTGTAGTTTCTCTCCCTGTATGTTTATGTTTACCTCCTGTTCTTCTGTGTTTTTGCTGATTATCATGGTTTTTGTTTTTTGAATGTTTATATCCAGTCCATATTCATTACTTGATTTATTGACTTGATCTATTAGTCTTTGTAGTTCATGTTCACTTTCTGCTAAAAGAACAGTGTCATCTGCATATCTAATGTTGTTTATTATTTTCCCATTGATCTTGAGTCCTGGTATTTCTTCTATATTTTTAAAGATATTCTCTGTGTAGATATTAAATAGGCTTGGTGATAAAATGCATCCTTGTCTTACCCCTCTTCTTATTTCTATGTACGGTGAGTAGCTGTTTTCACACCTTATTGATGCAGTTTGTTCCCAATATATATTTCTAATCAGCCTGATGTCTTTTCCATCTATGCCTATTTCTTGAAGACATTTGATTAATTTTTCATGTTGGACTCTGTCAAAGGCCTTGCTGTAGTCTATGAAGCAAATATAGATACTTTTTTGGACTTCTATATATTTATCTATCACTAGCCGGATACTCAGTATAGCTTCTCTGGTGCCTTTGTTTTTCCTAAAACCGAATTGTTCTTCACCGACCTCCATGTCTATCTTGTTCTTAATTCTTTCATCTATTATCTTGAGAAGTATTTTAATTAGATGGCTCATTAGACTTATTGTTCTATATTCTGTACAGTCCACAGCCCTGGGCTTCTTAGGTAGTGGTATGAATATTGATGATGTTAGGTCTTTAGGTATATGTCCTGTTTCGTATATGTCATTGCAAATTTCTGTGATAGTATCTACACCAAATTCATTTAGAGTTTTTATTAACATGATTATTATTAGTGCTTTAAATTTTATTTGTCTTAAAAATTCATATTACTTCATTTATTCTTGTTATATTATAGGCATATTTTAAAATACGTAGGTTTTCATTCAAACATGAAATAATTCATTATTAACTAAAAATAAAAACGTGGATCACTTCTTTTTTCATCATCGGGTAACACATATTCTTTTGAGAACGCATAGTTTTCCCTATGAATCTCTTGAATTCTCCGTGGTCTTAAGCAAGTTGTCCTGCCTCTTCTAGTGATATGCACAGGCATTCTTAAATGTCTTTTGTCCAAAGACGTCTTGTGTGGCATTTGCCCCTGTTGCCTTCTATCATCCCCTTCAGTAACAATCTCTTCAAGAGCTCAATTCTTTTTTTTTTAGATTGTGGTTTTTGTGTTCCGCGATCGCTTGTCTTACCACCGGGGCCCTGAGAATAGACAGGCATTGCGATGTTTTTGCTTGGGCAAGATAGGCCTACCACAGTAGACGCATGTATGTGCCCATTGGGAGAAAATAAAACTGTGACACAACCTATTTTCATTCTCTGTACTACGCCCTGCTGGAAATATAGTAGGACCATTGTCCGGCTATATGATGAGATTCAGAAGTTTGAAAATGAACACCGCAGGATTAAATATGCCTTCGTTCATCGAGTCCGTCCATGCGTTGCTTTGGTCCGAAAGGGGAGCAAAGAATAGTGATACTGTTACCTGCCATGCGCGTCGTAAGAGGCAATTAATAATGTTTTGGTGGTGGAGTTGCATGTGCCATGCCATAAAAGGTCAAATATTCCAGAAATCATGCTGATGTTGGATGTGTCAGGTCAAAATATGCAGTTCTTTTTTTTTCGCTTTATATCTCTTCCTGCCTTACAGCGTCAGGGGTAGAAGACCTGGGTAGGGGGCTACCAGGAGCATCAACAGGTGGCGGATAGTGGAAAAGCATCAAATGAGTATGTGCAGCTATAGGTTCAGGTAGCTGGAGCGGGGGTCACTGACACCACTCCAGGAATGCGCCAATGGGGGGGAGGGTTAGGGGGAAACGCTTGGGCTGGAAAGGCTCATAAGTTCTGTAAGACAGCTTTTCTAAGAGAGAGCACTCTAAATACAAACAACTACTGCCTTGTGGGTGCCATCTGGAGATGGAAAGCTATAGGAGACATCCCAGACAGATAACACAACCCAGCATGCTGAAGACAGAGTGTGTTAGCCAGCAAAGGTGCAGATACTGGGATAAATTGTGGCACACACTATTACTGAAATGTAGTCATGCGACAATTAACCATAGCATCACTCCTATCAGCTAAAACCGGAGAGGATGGGGCCAGGCCCCTTGCCTCAAAAGGGCCCATGCAAGTGACAGATGCTTCTGCAAATCAAGAGGTCAGAAGAAAGCAGACTAGTGCTACTGGCCAAATCAAATGCCTCAGAGTTGCTCAGTGGAATGCAGAAGGAGAGCGAAACAAAAAGCCTGAGCTACAGGAATTCCTGAGGAAAGGAAAAATCATCAACATAATGTGCATACAAGATACTCACCTAAAGGACACAAAGAGATTCTTTATTTGGGGTTATGAGTCCTTCCACCAAGATCGATCCAAAAGAGTCAAAGGAGGTATACTGACATTTATAAAATCATCAATACCAGCAGAAGTAAACAGATCCGGAGTAGGAGAACTCGAACATATAACAGTGAATAGGAGAACTCGAACATATAACAGTGAAATTGCTGCTGCCTGGAGAAACATCAATCACGATGCTAAAAAAAATATAACTATGTAAACTAAAGATAGAGGAATGGTGACTTTAATAGCCACTCACCAAGCTGAGGCTTCGAGGATATGAATCAAAGAGGTGAAGAGATAGAAGACTGGATGATGGAAAATAAACCACTAAGTATAATAAACCAGCAGAAGATACACCAACATTCTACTCCAGAGCCTGGAAAATATATATATATAGACACATTACAAGAACAGTAGAAAGTCAACTGGGAGGAAGTGACCATGTACCAGTCATCTTGCAAAACTCCAAGACAGGAAGTACAAGACAACATAGCATGTACCCAAGCTGAAATTTAAAAAAAAAAAATAGACCCTCTTCAGTGAACACATAGACCAGCTCTACCAGAATATCGCCCTCACAAACATCATAAACCACATCTCACAAATAAACAAAGTGTTACTCCAATCCACACAGAAGGAGGCAATCCCAAGGGACAGATGAAAAGAATACAAGCCTTATTGGAGTGAAACCCTAGAAAAATTGCATAACGAGCTGAATGATGCAAGGCATACAATTGATTAAAACCTTACAGTAGAAAATACAATGAAATCAAACACACGTTCAATGAGCTGAAAAGAACAAAGATTCAAAAGAGCTGGCATGAAAAGACCAGCGGCCTAAACATGACAAAAGACACAAGCAAACCATGGAACCTTACAAGAACTCTAAATGAAGAAACAAGGAATTCACACTACAAGACTGTCATCAAAGAAGTGGGGAAATTCCACACAGGAAAAATGATAGCACACATTTTAGCTGACTTCTGTAAGGAAGAAAGCACAACAACACTTTCTCATACATGTAGATTTCACTCTACTCGGAAGTTTGTGAGCTGGAGGAAATTGGAAGAGGCTGTGAATGGCTGACATTTGGTAAAGAGAGAAAGTTATTGACAACAGTTGTGATACAGATGGGAAGAGAGAGCCGCAACTGGGCTGCAAGCAGAAGAGATGGAATGATCCAAGAACCATATTGCAGCACTCAAAGCCACATGATACAATAATTTACACAGACAGCTCAGTTACACAAGAAACAAACAGGTGCAGTTGAGGTTTCCTGGCCTACCACAATGGCAAGAAATTAGCTGAGAAGTAAGCTGCTTATTCCACTACAACATCGAGTATGAGAATGGAAATAGAATAGGTGACAGCAGCTCTCACTTGGCTGGCGATGCAACCACCAACAGACTCAGTGATTCTATTGGACTCTCAAAGTATGCTACGCAAGATAGAAAAGGATATGATCAGAACTGAATGGGTCACTCTGCTCAACAACACGCATAGCATTACATGGATCTACTGTCCAGATCATGCTGGGGTCAGGGGAAACGAAAGAGCCGATGTGTTGACTGGTAAAGCCTTGGTGAACGGCACAGAGATGAGACAAGACTGAATTGATTAGAGGAGTCACGTATACCCGACGAGAAAACGAGGACGTTGTATAAGAAAATGGGAGTGATTAGATGCTATGGGAGAGTGCTCCCTCTCCTGAAAGATCAGAAGAACGCGTAATCTGCAACTGACTGGGACACTGAGCGTATACACTTTTAGATGGCTGACGGAACGGCAAGCAGAGTATATATAGGAAGCCCCCATTGCTGTGACGCTTGTTCCTAATCAAGGTGAATGATGATTGATCTTATTCACACTTGCCGTTAAGCGTAGGGGTGGAAACTTAAGCTATTATTTCAAGGCCAGATATGTTGTCATGATTGCAATTAGTCCATGTTTGTTATCTTGATGTTTTCTATCCACCGTTTTCTTGGTCTACCTTTAGCTTTACGACCAAAGTGCACTCTATCAAGCACTGAAAGTCTTCACCAAACTAGGACTGCCAAGATCAAAGAAGATAGCTATATTCACAGATTTCAGATCCCTACTGGAATCAATCTAGAGCAACAGAAATTAAAAATGCTTCTGCACATCAGACATGAGCTAAGACATATCCAAAAATCATCAGCTATTGCTCTTCAATGGATACCATCACACTGGAATCATGGGAAATGAGAAAGCGGATGCTCTGTCAAAAAAACAGGAAGTGAAATGGAACAACACAGACACAGTTTATTGATATTTAAGTCACCAACCGAGCGCCACAGACACTGGTTCGATTTCCATTTTTATTCTTAATATTGTAGTGGAATAGGTAGATTTTTTTGCAGGCACCTTTTTTCCATTCTTGTAGGTAAAAAAATACCATACACACTTATTCATTACTCTATCTTCCGTAGCATGCTCTTTTGTTTGTTTTTCTTGTACTGGTACATAAGCTATATAAAATCACCCCCAGTGCTGTTCAATGTTACAGATTCACAAACATATTTGTTCATTCATTCACCTTTCTTGTGACATTCAGAGCATCATACATTCGTCATTCTTCTTCTGTGTTTGTTCTCAAACTTCTGTAGATTAGCAGGATGTAGTCCAGAGAATGGAATGCATTGTGTTTGGATCATGGCTTACATTCTAGCTGCAATATCTGCACCTTTCTGTCTGACACATCTGACTTAGCATGTCTACATTCCACTTTGACCCTCTATGGAAAGGGACAGCCAACTTCTTAGCCACCTTGTACATGAACTAGTGGGGAACATCACCAGCAGGATGTCCTCACAGTTGCCCCACATCTTCACTTCCAAATCTGTCTCCTGAGGTCTATCTTAGTTCTAAAGGCACCAAAAAATGATCATATAGTTATATAATAATAGAAACAAACACTAGACAAAAACACACATAAGACTGTTTTAACAAGTAAATTCAAAGACAAGATATTGAAGACCAAGTTACAAGTAAATCAAAATATGAATTTAATAATAAAAAAGGTTAAATATGAGCATGTCATAAGGCCAGTACTCAGGATCAATCTCACAACAGCTCCATCATCATCTATCTCACAACAGCTCCATCATCTTCTATCTCACAACAGCTCCATCATCTTCTATCTCACAACAGCTCCATCATCTTCTATCTCACAACAGCCCCATCATCTTTGCAAAATGTTGCCCATCACCTCGAGTGGAAGCCTTAAAGAAAAAATAAACATGTATACTAAAACAAACACAATACTTCTTGTTCTTTGTTCATTCTCACAATCCCGCAGGATGCAGTACAGAGAACAGAATGCATTGTATCATGGTTTACGGCTTGACTGCAACATCAGTGCCTTTCTGCCTGACACATCTGACTTCAGCATTGCACCTGGATCACTTTTACCCTCTATGGCAGGTGTTCTCAACCTGATGCTCTTGTGAGGATATGTGTTCACGACATGCGAGTTAAACAGTGCTCGCGAGCACTAATGATTACATGTGGGCGATGTTCAGTCTTAAATGGTTGAGAACCTCTGCTCTATGGGATGGAACAGCCAACCCTACACCCCAAAACTTCCTCAGTCCTCTCTTACAACATGCATGGCAGGTAACTGTTCCACTATTTTTTGCTCTTTATGGGTCCCGGCAATACACAAATTTAAGAATATACAGCTTAGGGGGATTTCAAGACAATAAAAACTACCTTTGTTTTTGTGCGATGTTTTGCCATTCTTATTTTAAAAAATTTTTTTGGAAGAACAATATCTTCAAATTCGTTGGGTAGGTAATGTGGTACATATGTGTTGAGTAGGTAATGTGGTACATATGTGTTGAGTAGGTAATGTGGTATATATGTGTTGAGTAGGTAATGTGGTACATATGTGTTGAGTAGGTAATGTGGTACATATGTGTTGAGTAGGTAATGTGGTACATATGTGTTGAGTAGGTAATGTGGTACATATGTGTTGAGTAGGTAATGTGGTACATATGTGTTGAGTAGGTAATGTGGTACATATGTCTGATCACCACATACCAAAGATAATTTTCTATGGTGAGTTGCAGAAGGGCATACGATCTCAAGGTTGACAAAAGAAGCTATACAAGGACACTTTAAATACCTCACTGAAAGCCTTTGAAATAGACCAAGAACTTGCACAAAATTGAGCTACACTGCATTCTACAGTCAAAAAAGGAACAGCATCTTGCGAAAGGAGAAGAAATGCAGTAGTTCAACCGAGTAGCTAAGAAGTCACAGGTAGATCAAAACCATTTACAGTGGTCATCCCATGCCCAAATTGTCCAAGGACATTTGCGACAAGAATAAGGGTTACTAGTCATCTACGAACTCATAGTTAAGGACATAACTCTAACTGAATTTCAAAATAACAAAGTAACAAATGGTCATCATCATCATGTGATGAACCAACAATACACATTTTGTAAGAGGCAACTAAGATTTTGGGGGTGGAGTTGACTGCTCCACCCCATAGTAGGTCAATGTGACTCAGAAGCCATGCTGAAGTTTGATGTGTTGGCCCAAAATGCGCAGATATATGTAACCCATGACACAATCTATTGCATTCTCCAAACTACATCCTGCTAATCTGCAGGAGTTTGAGAACGAACACAGAATATATTTGGTTGTATCTGTATTGTATTTCATTGTGGCAGATATTCCCATCTGTTGCTATAGTACTTTCAAATAGTGAAAAAAATGTCACTTATTTTAGTCAGTGTATGTTGAAAGGTCTTCCATCTTGTTCTAGCTTTAGCTATTGTTTCCATTCTTTCTATGTCCTATCTAGCCTTCAATGGATGGAGTTATTGAATCAATCAATGACCAGAAAGATTACCTCTATGTTCGTTCAGGACATGCGGATGTTCAAGGCAATGGGCGAGTTGATACTCTGGTGAGCATGGCCACAGTGTCAATAGATCGATCTGACAGTTTACGCATTAAGGGACCTCGTCCGCTCAGAAGATTTTTTAAAGTGTGAATCATGGTTGCTCTCAAGACTGTGCAAAATTAGTGTAAAGATCGGAACAGCCCGAGAAGAGAAACATAATAGATATACAAAGAACTGATAAATCAGCACAAAACTGGAACTGTCAGCTGCTATACATTTATTGATTTGCTGAAACAGGAATCAAAGTAGCTATGGACCTGTCCGGTGTGCGCTGATCATAACCTGCATTCATAACTCATAATCTACATCTTTGTCTCTGCATCAAATTTTTTCCCCCCAGATATCTTGTGATTTCCCTTTTCAACTCTGTCCTTGCAGATTCCAGAACAATGATTTCTACTGATGTCTTCCAAAATACCTATTCATCTCCAGTGCCATTCAACTAGTACTGCCTCCACTGGATTTTTTTGTTGGTTCTTTGCATGAGTACCTCATTATTGGGCATATAACTAACGATTTTCTGCTTATTGACACAAAGTTACTTCCAGTGGGTTGCTCTCAACAGTTTACTGACCATTTAGACGGTCGTAGAATTTCTATTACAGAATCTTGGTTGGCACAACCATTAAGATATTACAGAAATGTGGCAATCATTGCGATACTGTTACTAAAAAAAAGCTAGTCCGGAAAAATATATTGTCCCAAAATGGCGGCACCCGTAATATTGTCTATCCCCAGGTGAATGATTGTTGATCGCATTCACACTTGCCGTTAAGCGTAGGGGTGGTAGCTTAAGCTGTCGTTTCAAGGCCAGATGTGTCGCCGTAATATACAGTTGTAAATGTCGTTCATGAGCATTCATGAATAAATCCGAGTTTTCAAAGGTGAGATTGTATAATATATAAAAAAGTCATGTAAATCTAGGCCTAGCATTATAATAAGTAGAATTTTACACTTGAAATAACTCTGGGGCTTTCACATTCATTCAGAAGGTGCAAACAGTCATTACGACACATAGAAAGTTTCAAGGCTCTCTTGTGCGAGATCGATTTTATACAGATTTTTTAATACGGCGATGTTGATGTCTAAAGAATTTGCGTACAACCTCGGTAATGGCTAATAAGTACACTCTGGAATGCTGGTCAACAAAGTGTTAAAGTTCCTGAAGCATTGCACATTGTTCTTGTGTCAATCCTAATTTAATCTTACTGGTAATTTCAGAAACTACTTGCTATTAAAGGGATTGGAACATTAATCAAGAACACAAAGAAATATAGCGAAGCACAAAATTTGTATTTAAACACGCAGAAAACAAAAATCATGTCAACAGATATAACAACACAATAACCAAAAATCAGAATAGACAATACCGAGATAGAATGTGTGGATAAATTTGAATACTTAGGAGCAAACATCAACGGTGCAGGAGACTGCATGGCAGAAATAAGGAAGAGATTGGCAATGACATATTGCAAAATAACACGGCTGAAAATATATAGAAAAACAACAAAATAGAAACGAAAGTGCTAATGTTACGAACTTTTATTTTTCCGGTTGCAACATACAGCTGTGAAACATGGACTCTAAGTAAAACAGCGGCAAAGAGGATCAACGCCTTTGAGCTGAAATGCTACAGGAAGATACTTAGAATATCATGGAAGGATAAAATCAGAAACTCAGATATTATAAACACACTGAATATTCCAGAGTGTTGGTTACTAAACACAATAACAAAAAGAAAACTACGCCTGTTTGGTCATATAAAGAGACGTAACTGTTTATAAAGACAAATAATGGAGGGAAGAGTACCTGGGAAGAGGAGAAGGGGCAGACCAAGAAGACGATGGACTGACGACATTAAAGATAACATGAATACATCGCTAGAAAATGCAAGCCACATCGCCCAAGACAGAGAGAGGTTCACAGAGTTCATTGGGAAGACAACATTCTGGAAGGAATACGTCACATGACACTTGCTATCAAATGTTGAGATCAGTTCCCACCCTTGGAATATATGTTCTGTAAAATTGACAGAAGAGTGTGGTAACTGAGCATAACTTCTCTTCTTTTATTTGTTAATAATGTCTATATCTGCAGTGTTCTTTCTTGTATAAATTGGATGGTGTTTTCAATTTCTTGTTTTGTACTATCAATAATAGTGAGACTGCTGTAAAACTGTATAATAGTACTTACGTAAAACGTAAAACACAAGGTTGATCGACTTTACAATGAACGCACAAACTATCAATCAATCAATCAATAAACCCATAACCCTTCAGGGTCGTAGGGGTACCACATTAGATGCTTCAGCACACAGAGTCCTCCAGCGAATTCTAGCTTTGTTCTGTATTCTCTGTGTGAGAATAAACTATAGGCTACGGGTATGAAGCGAAACAGATAAACATATGCAAGACAGTTTCAATCATAAGGTCTTTATCAAGAAAATGCAAAACAAACGGTGAACAAACAGTAAAAATAAAGGTACTATCACAAATGTATTAAACAGCAGAGATTTAACAACACAAACATCCAAGGTAACAATGACATACGTACACAGTATTTGTGTGCATGTACATATAATACTTGTTTGTATTATATCATTGTTACCTTGGATCTCTCTGCTTTTAAATGTCTGTAGTCTGATGCATTTGTGATAGTGTTTTTATTTTTACTGTTTGTGTTATATGTTCTTGATGAAGACCTTATGGTTGAAGCTGTCTTGTATAATGTTATCTGTATTTTTTCATACCTGCACCCAGTAGATTTTAGTCTGTGCGTTCTTGGAACACTGATTGAGCTTGTGTTTTGTGTAAGTACTATTGTTTTGCATCAGAAAATTTAACATTTATAGACGTATCAAAAGGTCAGTATGTGCTGCTTAATATGTCATAGTTTGCACATTATTGAAGGATATGCTTGGCAGTTTTGCTCACATGATCACCTGTATAATAAAAATAAAAGTTAACTTCCTGATGTGCCAACTATTAATTTTTTGTATACATTGCTGTTTGTCTGACTCTGTGGTGTTATGGTACAGAGCACGTCTGTATTACTGATAAATTACCAACCTTGTTGATAAACTCAACAACTATCACATATCAATCTCATTGATAAACTCAATGACTATACCAACCTCATTGATAAACTCAATGACTATACCAACCTCGTTGATAAACTCAATGACTATCATATACCAACCTCGTTGATAAACTCAAAGACTTTCATATACCAACCTCGTTGATAAACTCAATGACTATAATATACCAACCTTGTTGATAAACTCAATGACTATACCAACCATGTTGATAAACTCAATGACTATACCAACCTCGTTGATAAACTCAATGACTATACCAACCTTGTTGATAAACTCAACAACTATCACATATCAACCTCGTTGATAAACTCAATGACTATCACATACCAACCTTGTTGATAAACTCAACAACTATCACATATCAACCTCGTTGATAAACTCAACAACTATCACATATCAACCTCGTTGATAAACTCAACAACTATCACATATCAACCTCGTTGATAAACTCAACAACTATCACATATCAACCTCGTTGATAAACTCAACAACTATCACATATCAATCTCATTGATAAACTCAATGACTATCACATACCAACCTCGTTGATAAACTCAATGACTATACCAACCTCGTTGATAAACTCAATGACTATACCAACCTCGTTGATAAACTCAATGACTATCACATACCAACCTTGCTGATAAACTCAACAACTATCACATACCAACCTTGCTGATAAACTCAATGACTATCACATACCAACCTCGTTGATAAACTTAATGACTATACCAACCTCGTTGATAAACTCAATGACTATCACATACCAACCTTGCTGATAAACTCAACAACTATCATATACCAACCTCGTTGATAAACTCAATGACTATCACATACCAACCTCGTTGATAAACTCAATGACTGTCATATACCAACCTCGTTGATAAACTCAATGACTATCACATACCAACCTCGTTGATAAACTCAATGACTGTCATATACCAACCTCGTTGATAAACTCAATGACTATACCAACCTCGTTGATAAACTCAACAACTATCACATATCAACCTCGTTGATAAACTCAATGACTATCACATACCAACCTCGTTGATAAACTCAACAACTATCATATACCAACCTCGTTAATAAACTCAACAACTATCATATACCAACCTCGTTGATAAACTCAATGACTGTCATATACCAACCTTGTTGATAAACTCAACAACTATCATATACCAACCTCGTTGATAAACTCAACAACTATCATATACCAACCTCGTTGATAAACTCAACAACGATCATATACCAACCTCGTTGATAAACTCAACAACTATCATATACCAACCTCGTTAATAAACTCAACAACTATCATATACCAACCTCATTGATAAACTCAACAACGATCATATACCAACCTCGTTGATAAACTCAACAACTATCATATACCAGCCTCGTTGATAAACTCAACAACTATCATTAACCAACCTTGTTGATTTCTGTATGTCTGTCCTTAGTCACAATTTCTTCCAGAATTTCACCATCTCCTTTAATGATCCTGAAATCGGACAAGAATTTTGTCACAGATAGGACAAGAATGTTGTCACAGATAGGACAGGTATGTTGTCACAAATAGGACAGGTATGTTGTCACAGATAGAACAAGAATGTTGTCACAGGTAGGACAGGTATATTGTCACAGATAGAACGAGAATGTTGTCACAGGTAGGACAATAATTTTGACACAGATAGGACAGACATGGTGTCACAGATAAAACAAGCATGTTGTCACAGATAGGACAGGTATGTATGTTGTCACGTATAGGGCAGATATGTTGTCATAGATAGAACAAGAATGTTCCTACAGATTGAACAAGAAGTTTGTCACAGATAAGACAAGAATGTTGTCACATATAGGACAGTGATGTTGTTACATATATAACAAGAAGTTCGTCACAGATAGGACAAGAAGTCTGTCACAGATAAGAATACTGTCACAGCCACAACAAAAAGAAAAAAACTGCAGTAAGATCTAGTGCCACCATCACATAGAGGTCACATATTGTTTATATGTGCCTACCATTAACTTGACTGCACTTTAAGCAATAGTCTTACATAATTAACAGACTTGGTGTGTCATACATTCTGTATGAATGGGCTAGACCAAAGGATTAATGGTTGGTTGTTTGCTGATCCAGCGGTCCATGGGCTCATGCTCTTTCACCCAATGCCATTAAAATAGCATTATATTGCTGGGAAGTCTGTAGATTTTCAGCCCATCTGTCAGTTTCCTCCTCCCAGTGCTGCACAGTACATCTCTGGCTCCCTCCCAACCACAGAGGGTGCATACATATATACAAATAACAAAGCATAAAACACATTGCAACAACAAAATAAAAGCATGAGAAACATAATTGTATAGATGACGGGCCATGAAGCTTCTATAAGAAGATAACCTCAATATAACAGCATGTCATCTACTAAGGTTTTCTGTTGCATGGGTAGTTTGTTTAGTGGGCCATTGGTGAGACCCAAAGACGGAACCCCATGCGTAAAGGATCAATGTGACACCCATTCTGAAATGAATAGCCTAGACCAAAGGACATCATATTCACTGCGAAGAAGAAAAGATCAAAGCACCATTTTCCAGCTCAGAACATATTTGTATTTTCCTTATGTGCTATACTTTCTACCAGAATTTCATTGGCATCAAGAGTATTCAGCCGTCTAACAAAACATTTGGAAATTAACAAACAATAAGTAAATATATCCAGCTATGACTGTTTAACTACAATGTAATATCTGTATTAACATATGGTTGCAAAATAACAAAAGCACTGGAGAAGAAATTACATTCATTTGAAAATAAATGTCTTAGAAAACTATTAAATATTAGTTGAGAAGAATTCAAGTCAAACAAGCAAGTAAGAAAAACACAAAAATGCAATATGTTTCTACAACAATATGAAAACAAACAATGGACTTATATTGGACATGTACTTAGAATGAATGAAAACAGACTGCCACTACAAGCATCAAAATGGGTACCAGATGGCAAAAGAAAAAGAGGAAGACTAAAAAGAGACTCTTTACAAAGCAACCATCAAAGAGTGTATGACTATAGGTATCAACAACATGCAAGAATTACACGCAGTAGCATTGCATTGCTTGAACTCATTTCTTCCCTATGCACTGTATTCATAACTGAAGGAACATAGATTGTACTTTCTCTATATGTAACCACTCACATTCCCATTGCTCTCATCTCTCTTGTAATTCTGACCTATCTGTTACCACATGGCTGACATGTATTCTTTGTTGTATTCCTGACCTATCTGTTACAACATGGCTGACATGTAGTCTTTGTTGTATTCCTGACCTATCTGTTTCCACATGGCTAATATGTAGTCTTTGTTGTATTCCTGACCTATCTGTTACCACATTGCTGACGTAGTCTTTGTTGTATTCCTGACCTATCTGTTACCACATGGCTAATATGTAGTCTTTGTTGTATTCCTGACCTATCTGTTACCACATTGCTGACATGTAGTCTTTGTTGTATTCCTGACCTATCTGTTACCACATTGCTAATATGTAGTCTTTGTTGTATTCCTGACCCGTTACAACATGGCTGACATGTAGTCTTTGCTTGATTTGGAAGTCCCATTCTGTGTTTGCTTGTCCCTATCTTAATAAAGACCTTTAGGTCAACCAAGAAGACTAATTAAGAAAAACATAACAGAGACCAGTTACCTTTCTCTTCCTGTTTCTTCATCGTACACTCTACGAATAACACTTTGTTGTTTGTCCCATTCTTCTTTCGTCATTGGTTTTATGATACGTGGTTGAGGCCCAGACTTTACATTTAAAGAGACTGGATAAAATATGACATCTATGATGAAGATATATATATATATACACACACACACACACATGCATAATTATATATAATATATATATATAACACACACACACATATATATATATATATATATATATATATATATATATATATATATATATATATATATATATATATATATATATATATATATATATATATATATATATATATATATATATATATATATATATATATATATATATATATATATACACATACATACAAATATATAACATATAATATACACATGTAAACATACACATATATAATTATAATTTGTTAATAATTAATTTGTGAAAAATTAGTTATACATATAGAACACAAGATAAATATATTTAATTGACAGCAAATAAATGAACTTGAAGGTTATCAATAAACACTTTTGACAATGATCAAACAAGGTAAACTTGTTTCTTCTTCTTTCGCTCAGTTGAAACATGTCTATATCTGTAATTCTGTTTCCTGAATAAAACTCACTGTCTTTTGTAGTTCATACAGTGACCCATAGAGCTTTGATTCTAGTGTTGTTTCCTCTGGTCAATATGTCTGCCTCAGCGTTTCATGCTTAGAACACTCTTGAAGTATATGTTTGGCACTCTGTGCTACCTGTCCACATGTACACAAGGCCGTGTTGCTAATCTTGAACTTTGTATACATGTGACTGCGGAGTCGGTTGTGTCCTGTTCTGAGGCGTTAAACTTGTTTGAATTGGACATGTAAAGGGACATGACTCAATCTCTAAAATGATTTTGCAAGGAACACTCAAGGGTAGAAGGAGAAGCGGAAGGAAAATAAAATCATGGATTGATAACATCAAGAAATTGTCTTGGCATGATTTTTCTGCACTTCTCAGAATGGCTGAGGACAGAGATATTTGGAGGACTTTTTGTGCTGATATCTCATGTGGCATCCCTACAACTAACAGGTTATGGGTCTTATTAATATAATGATCATTATATAGATCTAGTGTGATAAAGAGCAAGACAGCACAAGCCAAATCAGAAGTTAAAAAAATTTGAAACATTTGATTCAATTGAGTACTACTAATGCATATGCACATTCAAGTGCTAGGATATTCTATTGAACTTATTTTATTTTATGGATGTGAAGTAAGGGCTGTAAACACAAAAAAAGTTTAAAGTGAGCTGTTGACTACTGAGATGTGTTTTTTTTAAAGAAGATTCACACAAATTCCATGCACAATTAAGAAAAATTATGTAGACGTCCTCAGAGATGCTGGGGATACGAAGACACATTATAGCAAAAAATCTTACAGACATCCTTAATAGTGACTAACCCACTGTATGGAATACTAACTCAACTTCAGAAGACCTTCACTTTTTATAAGAATGGCATTATTTTGCCATTCGAGAACAAATGTCTTCATAGGATAAATAACATCCATTGGAGTGAATTCAAATCGAATGATAAAATCAGAGCAGAGACACATCAAAATTTCATCACAGATGTTATCAGAAAACGCCGTTGGTCCTACATCGGGCATGTCCTACACGCAGACACCAACAGAATACACCACCAATCCCTTGAATGGATACCTACAGGCAAAAGAGCCAGGGGTAGACCAAAAGAAACACTCAGAAGAACAATACTTAGAGAAAGTAAACAATCAATCGTTCCATACTATTCCAGAACTGCACAGAATAGCTTTGAACAGACATTATTGGAGAGATCTGACCTCTGTCTTATGCGCTAACTTCAGCGCAAAAGGAAAATGAATGAATCTTCTTCTTCTTTCCTTCCTCTTTTACCCTTTATGGGTGTCGAGGGAGATACAATGTTCTTGTTCTCGCTTTTCTGGCAGCTTCAGATAATGTTATTTGGTGTTCCTGTAATGTCTCTTTGATGTTGTCGCTCCAGCATACTCTAGGTCTACCCCTGGCTCTTCTTTCTGCTTCTCCTCTTTTCATATATGCTTTATAAACTAATGAATCACACAGCATTCTTTCCAGATGACCAAACCATTGTATCTGTTAGTTTTGTAGGTATTGTAGAATTGATATGACACCCACTCTTTCTCTTATGACATCGTTTCTAATTCTGTGTCTTCTGGTCACTCATGTGACTTTTCTCAGACATCTCATCTCTTATAACCAGTTGTCTCTTATGTTTTGTTGTTAAGGACCATGTTTGACATTGGTAGCACAGGTTTGAAATGAAGATACTTTGGATAAGATGTTTTTTTGTTGAAATTGGTAACATTTTGTGTTGCAATAAAGGGGATATGAATGAAAGGGAAATGAATGAATGAATGAATTATTTTGCCAAGAGTAGAACAACTCAGCAGTATATGAATATCGACAACAACAACATAGCACAGAATTAGAAGCAGACGGTCAAGATTTTTAAGGAACGATGAGAAGAACAAAACATGAACATTAATAACTACTTGAAAGACCAAGGAGAGAAGAGACAGGAAGACAAAGAGAGAAGTTGCTGGATGGGATGTCACTGTGGCATGAGAGAATATCATCAACTGAACTTATTAACAACACAAGAGACAGACTTGTGAAGAAATATGATCTCTTATGCCGATTGACATGGCACTTGATTGTGATGACCAAAATAATCTTATATAGTGGTAAATACTGAGTCAAGCATAATATAAATAACCCAAATATCGGAGGATGTCTGACAAAATGGAAGTGCTGCAGTAACCAGACAAATAGAGGTAAATACAAATAAGGTAGGAAGGTTACTGAAGAAAACTGTCAATATAAAATAATAATTATATTTGTTATGGTTTTGTGTTCTTAACTGTTTTTTTTTGGTCTTGATAAAGGTCCCAATTGGACTGACACATTGACAATTGTATTTATTCTTTGTTTTATTGTTATTTTCTATATTTTATTTTATATATATATATATATAAATAATATTTTCAAACATACCATCTTAAATTGAGTTAAATTTTCTCTAATAAAACATACCATCTTCAATTGAGTCTAACTTTCTCTGATCAAAAATTTCATCCACTTTTACATCTTTCTTTTTGGATTTCATCTTCTCCTTTTTTCTCTTTTTCTTCTTTTTCTTCTTCCTTTTCTTTTTTCCATCTGAAGATGATGATGACGATGAGGAGGAGGAGGAAGATGAACTAGACCTATGTAAAAGAAAATATAATGAGAAAACAGTACAAACAATACGTGTATAACTAATATAGTAATGAAGCATATTGAAAACATAGACTGAAATGATTCGTCCACTTAATGATAATGAACATTTATTGGACATCAGTGGGAAAGTACACAACATGAAAATGGAATCAGCAAGATGCAGAGGAAGACCAAGAAGACGGTTAATTGAAAGAGTTACCAAGAGACGTCACAATATTACTGCATACCCAGTGACCGCTATTAGCCTTTCGCTCACAAATGTCGCATTTATGGCATTTTTGGACAACGACGGATCAAGGATGAAAGCTACGCCATGTTTTGCTTTCACATTCGTGTGTACACACAGTATATTAATGTGTACCAAACATGCCATTATTTTGTTTGTTTGTTTGTTTGTTATTCGTTCGCTCCATTGTAACCATCACGGATATCCGTGTGATTTCCGCGGGAGCGTGATTACGTTGTGCCACTGTTATGCGCCCTGTAGGCCTAGCACATCCAATTTCGGCATGCCTTGACAATTCGGGTGGGCTACCCTTAGCCTGTGACATCCTCTATATCTGTCTCCAGGCACGTGTAGTGGAGACTCTTCGCCCAGACGATTTTTTGCTCTCGTCTGACTCGAACGAGGTGTTCCACTGTCTATGAATTTGCCTCGTGTAATTGTACGTGCTGTGCCTGTGCCCATTGGGTACTGAACCGTTTCTCATCCGTGAGCCTGGTTCCTTAAGGGGAAGAACTCAACAGAGGAGTTGGACCCTGGCTCTTTCGCCCTCTTAGCCGAGGTGTCATTCACCAACATCGTGTACCCCTTGTCCAAGTTCGAGTCTCACACCACGCGTTTGAGAGCAAGGTGTTCTCGAGCTGAGCGTCCTTGTCCCAATAGCGCCTGAGCCCATCAGGTACTGAACCCTTTCTCTCTTCAAGTGTATTTCCGGTTTAGGAAAACCTGACAGTAGAGTTGGGCCAGGGCTAAATCGTTGTCCCTTTTGTGCCTGAGCGCATCGAGTACGGAACCCTTTCTCTTCGCGAGCATATTTCCGGTTTAGGAAGGCTCGACATTAGAGTTGGGTTAGGTCTTCTTGCTTTACCAAACGCCAATGGATGGGTCTGGGTCTCTGCCTGTAAGGAACACAGGTAACTAGAAGCTCGACTCGAGCTGACGGAGCTTGTAGTTCCCCTTTCCTAGGGACTTTTCACTTTCTATTTGCAGTTCGCGCTGCCCTCTAGCGCTGTTCTGCCCTTTCATTGTTTCATTGTACTCGGTATGAAATCTATTTGTCTCTCGCCATGCATCTATCTTTACGTGCATTGGCCGCCCCTCCAATGTTCGAACTGGACTGACTTGCTTCACTGTATGTCGACAGTGTCGCTATATGTGGTGATGCTGGTGGTGTCGGAGATATTGTCTGTCTCTTGTGCAGTCAAATCTCTTTCCATCTGCTACCTCCACATTCTCAGACACGATCCCCAAATGATTTGGCCAGAATCAGCTCGAGCTGCTGCCATTATTTTAAAACATCTATCATTATTCAATCCTGCAATGCCTAATAGCAAAAGCAAAGAAAGACTAATAGATCGATGAACCTATTACATCAAAAGCAGAGCAAAGACAGATAGATGAAGCATGCATAAGAATACCCTACTTCTTCAGTATTTGTTGCCAAACTCCTGCAGATTAGCAGGATGTAGTCTGAAGAACAAAATGAGTTATGTCATAATTTTCTTTCGCTCTTTTTTCATTAATTTATGGCTTTTGGCCTGACACATCTGACTTCAACAAGTCATCTGGATCACTTTGACTCTATTAAATAGAATAGTAAATTATCCCCAAAGAATGCCCCCACCCTCTTTGGGGATTAAACATGCACTCGTGAATAATCCTCCCCCTCTAACACAACTTTATTCAGAAAGGCTATGAGTCATCAAGAGTTACCTTCTCACAGCTAAAGATAATGTAATCACCCTAAAACCTCTAAAAACCACCCTAAAATTTTTTAACAGGCATGGCAGGTAATAAGGTCACTATTCTGTGCTCCCTTTTCAGGCCCCTTCAACACATGAATGCCTGATAATACTGAAAATCAATGTATTCCATTGCCTGTGTGTTGTCCAAATGTGTAGCAAAGAATAGCAACAATGTTATTTGCAAGAGGCGACTAATGAGGTTTGGGGGTGGAATTGACTATCCCATCCCATATAGGGTCAGTCTTCTTCTTCAGCGTTCATTCTCAAACTCCCGTGGGATCTCTCTTGTAGCAGGACAATAGTGCTACTAGATTTTATGATCTATAGGTAATCTGTAATGAAGATGACAACCTGTTAATTTTGAGATCAATGAATGTAATATTCATGGGGGAATTTTGTGATCTTTTTTTGTTTTCTTCTGAAACAGTCACCTCAGGGCACCAGTTACAATGTATGGTTTGCCTACTAGCGATATGGTTACAGATGTCGAGTATTAGTAGTAAAACTGAATATATTAGTTACCACAGCCAAAGCCTGATGTATTGGACCAAAGGCGCAAATAAAACAGTGACACAAAACATCTACATTTTCTAGAATACATCCTGCTGGAAATCTAGTAAGACCATTATCCATCTAGAGATCTAATAGAAATTTGAGAATGAACAATGAAGAAGTACTGGTTGTTACTAAGTATTCATGATTTTTTATGGGAGGGTATAAAAATAACCATGAACTAGGGTATAAGTTATGGGGTCTAGGCATGCCCGTCTACAGAAAAAGTCAGTGCAACTATAGTTTAGATCTTCACTGTGACCTTTATTCTAGTTTTGAGGCATTACCTAACCATTGCAGTGTGATTAGTAGAATTATTTAAAATTAAGGTATATTAATTGAAAAGGCATATTAATTTGTAATTAGTATTTATATTACTTTAGGGATTACGGTTAGAATTAGTTATAAATTACTTTAAAAAATTAATATTTATTCTGTATTAACTGGACATGTCCAGTCCAGGAAATCCATGAAGTTACTTAATTAAAAATGTAACCAGTGTGCTATTTATAGCACAATGAAGAGTTAATCTGTAGTTTTACCAAACAGGTCATATCAGGTCAATGTAAACTTCCACTCTGCTGAGACCTTTTTTTACTTATGGATAGAAACACGCCATTACACAACCACATTATTGGATGCCACTGAGAGACTATTTCCTTCTTTTCCTATGTGAATGTCTCTCCTAGTGACAAACAATAGGGTAGTTGGTTGGCGTGTTTCTATCAGTAGATAAAATAAGACCTCTGCAGAGTTGATGTTTACACTGAGTATTGACCTGGAACTCATGGTTAGGTTTATTGTTGTTCGTCCATCACAGGTGATGATGACCATTTGTTACATCCACTTTTGAAAATTCAATTAGTCATGTCCTTGATTATGAGTTCATAGATGGCTAATGAGCCCTATTCGAGCTGTAAATGTCCTTGGGCAGTTTGGACATTGAATGACGACAGTAGAAGGATCTTGGTCTATCAGTGAATTTCTAGATGCTCTCCGCTGTTGAGCTGCTGTATTTCTCCTCTTTTCACAAGATGATGTGCTCTTTTTGATTTTAGAACGCCATGTAGATCTATTTTGTGCAAGTTCTTCCCATGTATCATGGTCTATTTCAAAGGCTTTCAGTGAGTTCTTTAACGAATCCTTGTAGCACTTCCTTTGGCCACCTTGAGATTGAATACCCTTCTCTAGCTCACCATAGAGAAGTATCTTTGGCAGACGATGGTCTGGCATACGCACCAAATGACCTGCCCAACGAATCTGTGTCTGCATCAGGATCGTGTCAATGCTTGGGTTACCAGCTCTATCAAGGACAGTGGTATCTGGAATCTTGTCTTGCCATCTGATGTTCATAACTTTTCTGAGACAATTTGTATGAAAATGATTGAGTTTTTTCACATGACGTCTATACACAGTCCATGTTTCACTAGCGTATAATAACTATGATATTCATAAATTAGTGGCTCGGTTCTAAGGCAGGGCCACAACTTTTTGACAACTGTCATTTTATATTTCCTTATATCTTCCATGTAATTATCTTGAGGCAAAAATTAATAGGAAAAAAATTCTTAAACTTTTTTTCAAAATTGATGTAGAGACTTGGTTGAGGTATCGTTGAATTGCAATTTTCAAGGGCTATCTAACTGTGGTATTTATAATGATGTAACCCCATTTTGAAAATTTTGTCTAATGCCTAGTATAATTATAATTATAATAGCACTGGAAGTACCACTGCTTTACTTTGTAAACTTTCAGCTTAGCCCATTGATTTCTACGCCAAACATTTGTGTACAATCTTATTAGCGTGATCTAATATTAAATAACTAAACGAACATTCAGTGAACTTTCTGAATTAGTCAAAAACAAACCGTTTCTTTTTCTTCTTATACTTTGAAGATCTAGATTTCTTAGTTCTACTAGTACTTCCTGAGCTTCGTATCTTTCGATGTCTGCTCGAGGAAGACGTGCTTCGTTTACTTTTTCTACTTTCGATTTCGGAATCTGAGGAGCTGCCATCAGCAGGAATTGAAATTCGACGTTTTTTTCCTGTAGGTGATATTGATCTAGATTTCCGTCTTGATTTCTTTGATGAAGAATCTTCTCTTATTATGTCTGCCATTGATTGAAAGCTCTCAATATTAAATTAGTCGACAAACAAGATAAGCGATGATGTAGCGTTGTTGATTTCTGGTTCTAAATAGAAGATCAAAATATAGTAATTGGTCATCGATACGGAGAAGTCATTACTTTTTTCGGAATTAAAAAAAAAAATTAATATAAGTCATTACAATATATTTCATATACGTGTGACATCTATTATATTTTGTTTATTTTATAAAACTGGTCAAGATTAAGTTTACTTAGATGACAGCATTGTTTGATCGAAATACAATATGTCTTTTTACGGTATAGATAGCCCCTTAGTAACGGAAGTAAATCTGCAGAGCGTCAAAATGGCGTAGTTGTAGTTGAATTTTGAAAATTGTAATTGCTTTGTTATATGCTTCTATGGCTGATCTAGATCCAGTGACCGTTTTTTCTGTTATACAAAAGAATATAGAATATTTAGGATTGCAAAATTTTCCTTGTGGAACTGGTAGTTGGGTATGTGAACCAAGTGAAAAATCTGGTATATTGTCAATTATGAAAACCAATATGAAAGTTAATTCTATACGTTATAATCAGAGTACAATGAACAGATGCATAACTAGTTGTTTCAAGAAGTTATTGTTATTACCTTTCTGTTATCTCTCTTAGAGCTTTTCTTAAGGAGGATGTTCCCTCCATCAGTATACAGGGTCGCCAGCGTTGTGCCCTGATGTCGATGCCTGTTTTGGAGGCATTAGACTTGAAACACCATTGAGTCAGATGTCTGTTGGAACAGAGGGTGGAGCACTTATGGGAATGCCCCAAATGCTGTGAGGCCAGTATCTAATCAAGAAACAAGTGATAAAACCAATAGCAAGTTCTCAATCAGTATCAACAACAGTGAATTAGAAAAAGTCACCAGTTTTTATCAGAGAACCTTGGTTCTCTTATCAGCAGTAATGGTGATTGCTATGAAGAAGTCAGAAGGATGTTGGCTATTGCGTCACAGAAGCTAATACAAATGGAAAACATATGGCTGAGCTGCTACAAAACAACAAAACTAACATTCCTAAGAGCTTGCATATTCCCAGTGACAATATATAGCCTAGGTGTGAATCCTATACAATCACCAACAAAGTGAAAAATAAAAATAGCAGCATTTGAAAAAAAATGTTACATAAAAATCCTCAGAATACCATAGACCAAAAAGATAACAAATTTAGCCATCCTGAGAGAAATAAATGTAAAATAAAACTGGCTAAACAGCATGGTTCTTTCCAGAAAAATACAATATTTTGGCCATATTAACACCATGACATGACACCCTATTGAAGACCTTACTTGAGGGTAAAGTCAAAGGGAAGCGAGCAAGAGGTAGGCAGAGATACAAGTGGGAGAGTAACATTACACGATGGACAGGTTACAGTCTAGCAGAGTGCACTACCAAGACAAGAGACAGGAGATGTTGGAGATACGTTGCAGCCAACCTTCGTTGCGGAGACGGAACTTGATGATGATGAACACCATGACAGCCTAGAGAAGACCATAAGGTAGGGGATGATTCCAGGGAGATGAACATGAGGCAGCCAAGAAGAAGATGGGCACAAGACATCTAATCAATCAATCAAGTTCCATGCTGACTGGCGTAGGCAACCATGTTTCTCCACGACTCTCTGTCTCTTGTGTTGTCAATAAGCTCGGTTGGTGAGCTTCTACCAAACAGAATACAAGCCCATCTAGTAACTTTTCTCTTTGTCGACCCCTATCTCTTCTCCCTTTGATCTTTCCAGTGGTTATTATGTGTTCAAGCTGTGTTCTTCTAAGCACATGCCCTAGAAACCTTGACTAAGACATCTAAAGCCACCTGAAAATAATAGTAACAGAAGTAGGAAGACTAGCTCAAGATCAACAGAAGTTTCAAAAGGATGTGATGGCTGCTACATCATGTTCAGGATATGCTACCTGATAATGAACTTTCTATTCTTCAAAGCAGCAAAATCTGTCACAATCTAAATTTAATAATCAATAATCCTATTTAAGAACTGCAGAATACTTTCATAAATAACCAAACTATTATTATTTATATTTTACATTAGTTTTTCTAGTTGATAGTGTAGATGCTAATAGTAACAGTATTACTTAATATAGTATTATTATCTATAAATCATTCATTAATTAGTTCATTTGCAATGTAATTTTCTATGTGTGTTCTGCCAGATTATTATATTCCACATTTTGTCACATATCCATCACAAGCACTAGAAGTAGTAATGATATATTAACAGATTTAAAAAGAAAGTGGATATGATTATTGCATTTAATTTTTTTTCAATGAAAAAATTAACTAGTTAATGAAGAAAAAATGTAAAGGCCTACTAACTTACAGCATGACTGTATGTCTGCTTACCAAACTACAGTGGCAATAATTTACAATATAATTAATTCTAACTGATCTATTATTTTAGATTATCCAGTTATAAACATATAATTTAAGTGTACACAGAGTATGTTGCCCACAAACTAATAATTCCTAAATGGTCATGTTGACGACATGCTTTCATATGGCTTGTGTAGTCAAACATGACCAACATTGATTCCACCAAATGGTTAATATAAATGTATTTCTGTAAGCCTATCTCATATATGAAATACATGCCTCAATATTCTTTAATTTGTGAATCAAATATTGCACTCACATATTTTCTTTTCATTTAATAATGCAGAGAGAGAAACATGATACATTAAATGCTGTTAATAAGAAACAAATGAAACCAAAATCTCATGAGAGAAATAAAACTGATGGTCAGCAGCATATAGCAGGTAAATACAAATTATTTGTTAGTTAGTTAGTTTTCAGATTATCATCATGGTACTCTGGACAAGTACATAGGTGCCCTGATCCTATGTTCAGTTTGTTTTTCACCATGTGGTAACTGTTTTGGTTCTGTGTTGGTTGATAACTCGTTTGATTATTATATGCCACTCATTTCTTGCAACATTACACTTCACTCCAAGGTCCTGAATTCTAGCCATAAACATGGAAAAAGAAATACACCCCATATCTTCCAACTGGTCTAACTCCTCATATTTGTATTCAATATATCAGCATTATCCATTGAACTACGCACGCTTCAGGTGCAAATGTACCTGGTTCAATTCCAGTCAGCTGTGAGAATTATTTTTATTTATTCTAATGCTTCCTACTTGAATTCCATTGAATTACCACTAGCCACTGTGCTATGCTGTAAAATCTATCTGCTCTTTCATTTCACTCAATACCCATATTATCGATTGAGTCAGAATGTTGAATTAACAATTGTATTCAGTCTAATTCTATGAAATGCGAGATGGCTGCTTTTGTCAAGATGTCTGTATTCTCCTCAAGTTTAGAATACAATCTAATAAAAGTCTGGGAATAAAAAGCTAACCAAAAGGCAAATCATAAATTCAATCTTCATATCAACATTGTGCTAATCAATACAGATAAGAGCAAAATCTTGGTAAACAGCAGAGACACAGAAAACCAGACTAATATCGTAATAAATGGACATAAACTTGAGGTGGTAAATACCTTCAAATACCTCGGATCCAGTATATGCAGCGATGGTAAATGCAAAGCAGAACTAAAAATAAGGCTGGAGATGGCTTTAGAGTCCTTGTCAAGGCTAACTGTGATTTGGAAAAGCAACATCAGTGTTGGAGTGAAAATAAAACTTTATAAGTCGCTGGTGCTTTCTGTTGTGTTGTATGGTTGTGAGAGTTGGACACTCACTGCGGACATAGAGAGAAGATTACAGGCTTTCAAGTACAAATGCTACAGATGAATTCTACAAATTTCCTATAGGGAACATAAGACCAATGTGTACGTAAGAAATAAAGTAGTGATGTGTGCAGGTGTTCAGGAGTCATTGCTTTCAATAGTGAAATGACGAAAACTAGCATGGTTCTGACATGTATTCAGGCACGATTACTTGTAAAAAACAATACTGCAGGGAACTATCAAGGGTGGGAGAAGCAGAGGAGAGCAAATAAAGGCATGGACAGACAACATCAAGGAATGGACAGGGCAAGATATTTCCACACTCATCCACATCGCTGAGTATATAATTTGTTGGAGGACTCTGTGTGCTGAGGCATCCAATGTGGTACCCCTATGACCCTGAAGGGTTACGGGTTTATTGATTACCGGTATTTCTTCTTCTTCAGCATTTGCTCTCATATAACCACTATGAATATATCGTGTGATTTCCGCCGGGGAGTGAAGTACGTTGTGCTGCAAGTTCCACAGTAGAACTGTGTTATTTGCACCTCGGTTGGCCACTTGTGGTCAGGACATCCGAGATCCAGCACATCCGTTTTCATCATGCCTTTAATTTGGGTAGGCTTCCCTAGTCCATGACAGCCTGTCTATCTGTCACTGGGCACGCTGGTGTGTAGTGCCTCTTTGCCAAGACGCTTGTCGAGCACTTCTATCTGGCACAAGGTGTTTCACCGTCTATGAACCCACCTCGTGCATTTGGATGTACTGTGCCCATCGGGTACTGAACCGTTTCTCATCTACAAGCCTCTTTTTGTATGAGGAAGAACTTGCCACAAGAGTTGGGCCCTGGCTCGTTGCCCTCCCACCCGAGGCGTCGTTAACAGACATCGTGAACCCCTCACCCAAGTTCGAGTCTCACACCACGCGTTTGAGAGCAAGGCGTTCTCGAGCTGAGCAACTTTGTCCATCAGGTACTGAACCCTTTCTCTCTGCAAGTGTATTTCTGGTATAGAAAAGCTTGACAGCAGAGTTGGGCCAGGGCTAAAAAGGTTGTCCCTTTTGTGCCTGAGCCACAAGTTATAATTCTACGTCTCAGAACAGGACACAACCGACTCCGCAGTCACATGTATACAAAGTTCAAGATTGGCAACACGGCCATGTGTACATGTGGACAGGCAGCACAGAGTGCCAAACATATACTTCAAGAGTGTTCTGAGCATGAAACGCTGAGGCAGACATATTGGCCAGAGGAAACAACAATGGAATCAAAACTCTATGGGACACTGTATGAACTACAAAAGACAGTGAGTTTTATTAAGGAGACAGAATTACAGATATAGACATGTTTCACGTGAACGAAAGAAGAAGAAGAAGTGCCTGAGCCCATCAGGTACTTAACCCTTTCTCTCTGCAAGTGTATTTCTGGTATAGGAAAGCTTGACAGGAGAGTTGGGCCAGGGCTAAAATCGTTGTCCCTTTTGTGCCTGAGCCCATCAGGTACTGAACCCTTTCTCTCTGCAAGTGTGTTTCTGGTGTAGGAAATCTTGACAGTAGAGGTGGGCCAGGACTGGCATCGTTGTCCCTTTTTTGCATGAGCCCCTCGGATACTAAACCCTTTCTCTTCGCGAGCATATTTCCGATTTAGGAAGGCTCAACCTTAGAGTAGGGTCAGGTCTTCTTGCTTTTCCGAACATCCATGATTGGGTCTGAGTCTCTGCCTATAAGGAGCACAGGTAACTAGAAGCTCGTCTCGAGCTAACAGGGCTTGTAGTTCCCCTTTCCTAGGAACTTTTCCCTTGCTATTTGCAGTTCGCGCTAACCTCTGGCACTATTCTGCCCTTTCATTGTGTCATTGTACTCAGTATGAAATCTATTTGCCTCTCGCCATGCATCTACCTTTACATGCCTATTACATTGGCCACCCCTCCAATGTTTGGACTGGACTGACTAGCTTCACTGTATGACGACAGTGTCGCTTTATGTGGTGATGCTGATGGTGTCTGAGATATTGTCTGAGATAAAGAGTCAAATCTCTTTCCTTTTGCTACCTCCACATTCTCTGACACGATCCCCAAATTATTTGGCCAGAATCAGCTTGAGCTGCTGTATTTCTGTTTCCAGGGTGCACCATGGGGAGGTACATTTGGGATCTTGGTTATCTGCTAACCCTGGGTCCACCTAGAGCAATGCATTCCATTTGCACCCCTATTGATTATTGATTGAATAATGTCAGATGTGGATACTAACTAGATAACAAATGAGAAGCTTACTATGCTACTACATGAATACATACTCTGACTAAGTGAATAGGCCCCCTTTGAGTAGGTGGGTAGCATCTATAACTACTTGCAACCTAACAGGTATTACATAAATGTACTGCCCAGAACATGTTGTATTTTCAGTAATGAAAGAGCAAACAGTCTTGCAACTAATCTTTGTGTTTACTAACTAATTTTTCATTAGCTATTCATTTTCTCTTGGCCATCACAATCCATTGTTCAGTTGTTATTGTTCATCCATCTCAAGTGATTATGACTATTTGCTACATCCACTTTATGAAATATATAACTAGAGATATGTCCTTGTCTATGCATTTGTAGGTGGTTGATAATCACTATGGTGGCTCCAAAGGTCCTTGGATAGTTTGATTATGGGACAATCACTTTCAATGGTGTTTGATCAACCCATAACTATTTAGTAACCGTAACTATTTAGTTAGTCTCAACTGTTTAGCTGCTGAATTTCTCCTATTTTGATGCAATTTTGCACCTTATTTTTTTATTTGCAGAGCAGCATGTAGTTATGTTTCATACTGCATCTTTCCTTGTGTCATGGTTTATGTCAAAGGCTTTCAATGAGATAAAACTTATTGTTCAATCTTGTTGTTATGGACAGTGTTTTTCCCCCCATTGTGTTATGTGTTCATTTTACAGGATAAAGACCTTTTGGTCAAAATGCTGATTTTATGTTGCTTTAGTAATTTGTAAAACTACACCAGCAACCTCTACTATGAGAATGGTGATTGAAGCAGTTATGGAGGCCCTAAAATGGATTCAGAAACTGAAAACCATTATTGTGTCCGAATTTCAATCCATGATTCACAAAATTCAGAATAGAAGTCATGAGTGGATGGAATATATTGGGGTTTCACACCGCTAGAGACTTACATAGATATTTTATTCTGGTCTCTCTGGAGTTGAGAGTAATGAGAGAGTTGATAGACTAGCAACAAAAGCATGTCTCAGATGGAAATGGACAGTGTAAATTCCATATATATGCATTCGTTGGACTAAGACACCATGGCAGATAAGACTATTATTAAGAGATTGATGGAGTATTGGAATTTCTCAACAAGATAGTAGAAGGGGGAACAATTGACGGGTAGGATTAGGAAATTATACGATCAGCATGCCATAGGAACTATCAGCATATATATATACCCTTTGCCTTCTGCTGAAAGAAATGGAACTCCTATGAGAATGCCCAGAGTGAACCACCATTGATTCTGATAATCACCATCTGTTTTCACTTAGTATCTTCCCTTACACTTTTTACACAAGTGTTGACCAGATTTCTATATAGGGGCCTAAGTGTTGACCAGATTTCTATATAGGGGCCTAAGTGTTGACCACATTTTTACACAAGTGTTGACCAGATTTCTATATAGGGGCCTAAGTGTTGACCACATTTTTACACAAGTGTTGACCAGATTTCTATATAGGGGCCTAAGTGTTGACCACATTTTTACACAACTGCTGACCAGATTTTCATTTATTTGCAGTCACAGCAGGGATTGAGAAAACTGAAAATCTGCTTGAACTAATAACATCCTCATTTTCACCGTGGCACTTTGACTGCAATTGGAGTAATGAAGCCAAGGAGCTAAGAGAGATAGCTGTCAAATCACCATGGCTTATCAACCCAGACTTTGTATACAGTTACTTTAAAACTCTGAACATTGTGGACAGAGCTGTAAGTTTTATTACTCATATCTTCTTTTGCATTTTTTCTCAAACTCCTGAAATTAGCAGAATGTAGTCTGAAGAATGTAATGTGCTGTGTCATGATTTAGATCTTTGCTGCGTTATCTGCACCTTTTGGTCTGAAATATACTACTTCAGCATGACTTCTGGGTTACTTTGACTTTGTATGAGATGGGACAGTCAACTCCACACCATAACTTCCTTAGTTGCCTCTAGTGACATGAATGAAAGGTTGCTGTTTTTTGCTCCACTTTCATACCGAGCAACACATGGACATATTACTCATGTGAATGTTGATAGCAACTGTAATTTTCTTTTGTGTAAACCAGTTTAGTCTTTATTTTTTTTTGGTTTGTGAGATACAAAAGTTTGTACTTCATGCAAATTTGTGTGATTTGGTCATGTGATGAGGCACAGTTCTCTTTCCAAAACTAAATCCTACAAGGAACAGTTGAGAGTGGAAGAAAAAGAGGGGTCAGAGGAAGGTATGGAATGATCATATTAAAGACTGGACATGATTAAGATTCTCCACTCTTAAACTAGGAACTGAAGAACAAGGAGGCATAGTGAAATTTTTGTGTTGATATTTCCAGAGTGGCACCCCTACAACCCTGAAATGTTATGGGTTAGATGGTGATGACTTCATGCATTAGAAATAAGATTGACACTTTCCAAGAAGACATTGCTTCATTTCTTCATGCAGTGTACTATTAACAGACTTTACTATGAACTACTGAAGAACCTTGCATGGGCTGCTGGGAGTGAATCAACCATTTTAACTGCAGCTGGCTTCAAGATTGCAAGAAAGCTATGGTAAAATAAGTTTGAGACATTTGGCCACCATAACAAGAATAACCATGATAAGATTTGACCACCATGACAAGATTAATAGACAATATTTTGCTACAATGACAAGATTAATCATAAAAAAGATTTGGCCACCATGACAAGATAAACATGACATGATTTGGTCACCGTGACAAGATTTGGTCACCATGACAAGATTTGACCACCATGACAAGATTAACCACCTTTGAAAAAAACAGGATTACCACCCGTGTAAAGATTAAATGATATAAATCTATGGTTTTATCAATATTTCTGGCTCAGGATCTTTAATACAAATGTGAATACAGTATTATTGTACAACTTAGAAGTCTGGATAAATATGACAAACACTCTACAGCATAAATTACAAACATTCGTGAATAACTGCATATGAAGAATACTAAACACTAGGTGGTGAGACAAGATAAGAAATGAGGAAATATGGAGGTGAACGGACCAAGATCTGAGAGACACTGATAGAATATACGATGGGCAGGTTATAGAATGCTACACCAAGATAAGAGACAGGGGATGTTGGAGATCCGTTGCAGCCAACCTTTGTTGCGGAGACAGCACTTAATAATGATGATGATGATAGAATACTAAATATTAGGTGGCGGGACAAGATAAGAATGAAGAAATATGGAGATGAACAGAGCAAGATCTGGAAGACACTCTAATTAAGGAGAGAAAATGGACATGTACTGGTCACATGCTCATAAAACCAGTAAAATATAGCTACTATGTTGATGACATGGAACCTACAGGAAAAAAAGATAGCAGGACCTAGAAAAATGTAGTAGAAGGACCCTGAAGGATTTGGCAGTGTTATGAAAGATATGGAGAAGAGAGACCATGAAAGACTTGCCTGAATGGGGTGCAAAGGGAACGCATTGCTCTAGGCGGACCCAGGGTTAGCAGATAACCAAGATCCCAAATGTACCTCCACGCGGTGCACCCTGGAAACAGAAATACAGCAGCTCGAGCTGATTCTGGCCAAATCATTTGGGGATCGTGTCAGAGAATGTGGAGGTAGCAGATGGAAAGAGATTTGCCTGCACAAGTGACAGACATATCTCCGACACCATCAGCATCACCACATATAGCGACACTGTCGACATACAGTGAAGCTAGTCAGTCCAGTCCGAACATTGGAGGGGCGGCCAATGTAAAATGCACGTAAAGGTAGATGCATGGCGAGAGACATAGATTTCATACCGAGTACAATGAAACAATGAAAGGGCAGAACAGCGCTAGAGGGCAGCGCGAACTGCAAGTAGAAAGTGAAATGTCACTAGGAAAGGGGAACTACAAGCCCCGTCAGCTCGAGACGAGCTTCTAGTTACCTGTGTTCCTTACAGGCAGAGACCCAGACCCATTCATTGGCGTTTGGTAAAGCAAGAAGACATTAATCCAACTCTAATGTCGAGCCGTCCTAAACCGGAAATATGCTCACGAAGAGAAAGGGTTCCGTACTCGATGCGCTCAGGCACAAAAGGGACAACGATTTAGCCCTGGCCCAACTCTACTGTCAGGTTTTCCTACACCGGAAATACACTTAAAGAGAGAAAGGGTTCAGTACCTGATGGGCTCAGGCGCTATTGGGACAAGGACGCTCAGCTCGAGAACGCCTTGCTCTCAAACGCGTGGTGTGAGACTCGAACTTGGACAAGGGGTACACGATGTCGGTGAATGACACCTCGGCTAAGAGGGCGAAAGGGCCAGGGTCCAACTCCTCCGTTGAGTTCTTCCCCATAAGGAACCAGGCTCATGGATGAGAGACGGTTCAGTACCCAATGAGCACAGGCACAGCACGTCCAATTACACGAGGCAAGTTCATAGACAGTGGAACACCTCGTTCGAGTGAGACGAGAGCAAGAAAATCGTCTGGGCGAAGAGTCTTCACTACGCGTGCCTGGAGACAGATATAGAGGCTGTCACAGGCTAAGGGTAGCCCACCCGAATTGTCAAGGCATGCCGAAATCGGATGTGCTAGGCCTACAAGGCGCATAACGGTGGCACAACGTAATCACGCTCCCGGCGGAAATCGCACGGATATCCGTGATGGTTACAATGGAGCGAACGAAAAACAAACAAACAAACAAACAAACTTGCCTGAATTATGAATCACATAGAGAAGAGAGACCATGAAAGACTTGCCTGAATTATGAATCACATAAAGAAGAGAGACCATGAAAGACTTGCCTGAATTATGAATCACATAGAGAAGAGAGACCATGAAGAACGACAGTTATGAATCACATATAGATCATGAAAGACTTGACTTATGAATCACACAGAGAAGAGAAACTATGAAAGACTTGAAAGAGTTATGAATCAATGGCATGAGGCTGAGAACATATCCAAGAATAGAGACAAATAAAAATCCTTGCTCATGGCCTGTGTATCCTATGATATGTAAACAACCTGATGATGATGATGATGTTCCTCCTTCGCAAGCGAAGTTGAGCATGGCATGAAAAACATTAAATGCGATGAAAAAAAAAAAAATATATATATATATATAATATAGTAATTAAAATTGGTAATTAACTAATTTGGTTTGTGAGTTCGTAGATGCCCGATGAGTCCGATTCGTGCACGGAAAGTTCTATTGCAGTACATGCAGGAGTGCTGAAGGTTCGGGGTAGGATAATTTACGGATTTGTCCTTCCGCTTCTTGCACTTGTGGATTGCCCGCAGTGTTCTTTCTTTTTCAAATTTCGTGATGCCAGCAGTGATCTGGGTGTGCCAGGCTGAGCGATCAAGTCCTGTAGTCTCCCAGGAGCTAGGATCGATGCTGCAGTTCTTGAGAGAGCTTTTTAGGTAAACTAAAAAACTCTCTCAAGACTAATTATGTAATTATGTAAAAACTAATTATGTAAACAACCTAGGGGATCCAAGAGAGCTTCATTGATTGATTGAGAATGAAAAAAGGTTGAAAAGCATAGAGGATTGACTTCCTTGAACTTAGGTTTCTGATATGTACTTCATCCCTCTCAATGAAGCCCAGAGTGTCACTTATATCACATAACTGTAGCTTCAAGTTATAATCTCTAGGGATCTCCGAAAAAAATCTACTTTGTAAATAAAACTTTATGTCTAGGGATCTTAAAAAAATCTACTTTGCAAACAAGACTTTATGTCTAGGGTCTAGAAAAAACATGTACTTTGTAAGCAAAAATGTATGTTTAGGGATCTTAAAAAAATCTACTTTGCAAACAAGACTTTATAAGTGGGATTCTTCTCAGTTGTGTAATTGAGGTGAAACCTGGATTTGTATAATGTTTCAATGCATGGTTGTGTAAGGAAGGTTTATGGATGCATGTTTAGTCCCAGAAGGGAGGCATTCCAGTGCAACAGAATCCCAGGATTACCATGCCCTGCCTGGAGCTCCGCACACACTTCTAGGCCAACTAAATCATCATTTTTCTGTCAGATTTGTTGACCCATGCACAGTGATAGCACATCACATGGTGACTCCTGTAACCTAGGAGTCTGCCATAGAAAGAAAAGGTGCAATGTCTGCTGGCCTGAATCTCTTCGTCATCCATGGAGATTATTTGGTAACAGACAAAAGTAAGAAATTGAGACAAGATGTGACAATATTTTTTTTTCACAGGTGACAGATTGTCAGTCTATCTCCCAACTTTACTTACTCACCTCCTATGATATGCCTGGAAAGAAAATAATGGCCCTATTTTGGCACCCTAAACCAGAAGTTCACTCCACTCCCCCACATGGGCGATTGAGATTGATGAAACGCTTACGTGATTTTCAGACGAATACAGTCAAATCCCATTATAAAAACCTGGTTCCTAATGAAATATATATGTAATAACAGAACTTCGCTATACACAGTACAAGCAGTAAAGAATAATTATATTTGGTGATTTTTAAAAGTGTTGTTAAAGAGAGAAATTTGTTATAAAATATGCAATATAAAAAGATTCCACTGTATTAAAAGTTTATATTTCTAGTGGGCTTGTATAATAGAAATGTGATACTCATCTTACAGGTGACAGAAGTGGACAGTCAGTTGTTAAAACTGAAAAACTTAGAGGAATTGACTTTAAGTGCCAATAAAATCTCAAATGTTAACTCAAAATTCTTACCATCATCACTGAAGGTATGATTAAACTAGATTCCCTTTTTTTTTCTTTGTCTTATTCATAATCTTCTTCTTCTGCTTCTTTATATTCTGAGAATGTGTGTGTATCTTCAATATGTCATTGCTTTAGCAGCTATACTAGTTGTTAGTTTTTATTGATCTTTATAGACAAACTTGCAGGATATCAAGAACCACTTTTGGCAGTGGTGGAACGGCATAAACGTTTTAGGTTTGGACATGTAATGAGACATCACTAACTTTCTAAAATTATTTTGCAAGACACAGTCGAGGATGTGGATAAAGAAAATTCTGGTTTGATAACATCAAGGAATAGTTTGGGCATTATTATTTTATACTCCTCCAAATGGCTGAGGATAGAAATGTTTGGAAGTCTTTTTGTGCTGATATCTCCAGTGTGGTACCCCTAAGACCCTGACTGGTTATGGGTATTATTATTATTACTACCGGTATTTTCCCTATTAGCAGAGAAATCCCTTGTGACTATCACTGAAAAAAGTGTATATTTGTTTGTCATATCCAAAGTCATAAACTTGATTTATGACTGTATTTAGACATTTTATTTGTGGCTATGTAATCTATTTTCTTAAAGTTGTAATGTAAAGTTTGATGTTCTGTAGAGAGATATGAAATTTGATGTTAATTTATCTGTAATGATAAATTGATGTAAGATTGGTAACAGAGAAAAGTAAGAAATTGAGACACAAGATGTGACGATTATTTTTTTTTTCACAGGTAACAGGTTGTCAGTCTATCTCCCAACTTTCCGTAGTCACCTCCTATGATATGCCTGGAAAGAAAATACTAGCCCTATTTTTTTGCAGCCTAAACTAGAAATCTCCACATGGGCGATTGAGATTGATGAAATGCTTACGTGAATCTGTAAGATTGATTGCAATCTTAATACCATCTGTAAATATTTAATCTTTCTTGGCTTGAACTAGGATCACTTGGATGTGTCAAACCAATTAATTCATTCATTCATTTTCCTTTAGCTCTGAAGTTAGCACATAGGGCAGAGGTCAGATCTCTCCAATTCTGTCTGTTCAAAGCTATTCTGTGCAGTTCTTGAATAGTATATATATTGATTGTTTTACTTTCTCTAAGTATTGTCCTTTTGAGTGTTTATTTTGGTCTACCACTGGCTCTTTTGCCTGTAGGTATTCATTCAAGAGATTGGTGGTATATTCTGTTGATGTCTGTTGATGCCCGATGTAGGACCAACTGCATTTTCAAGTGACGTCTAGTAGGCGTCTTGTATCGATTTTACTGTGGTAGATGATCTTTTGGTGTTTTTTAAGTTTGATTTTTAGTTTAGCTATGAAGAGATTGTCATCATTTCCAATATCTGCTCCCCTAAAAGCTCTTACTTCCTGTACAGCTGAACTATATTTTTTATTAATAAAAAAATGGTCTATCTGGTTATTGGTTCTTTTGTCAGGTGAGTTCCAAGTAATATGTGGATATTTTTGTGTGGGAAAAAGGTATTTGAAATTTCCACATTTTTTATTTCACAAAACTCAATTAATTTTTCTCCATTTTGGTATAGTTCGCCTATGCCATACTTTCCAACATGTTTGTCTGCTCCTCTGTTATCATTACCAATTTTTGCGTTAAAGTCACCCATCACAATGATGATATCGTGTTTGGGTACTAAATTTAAAACATCAACTAGAGTGTTGTAGAATGTGTCTTTCAGCAAGTCAGAAGCATTTCAGACCAGTAGGTGCAAATATATTGAGTGGACCTGGTTCAAATCCTGTTTGCTGTGTTATGATTTATATTTTTTGGCTGAACTCTCAGGTTTTGGAAATGTGCGGCAATTGTATTCATGATATTTCTGATCTCTGCATTATGCCTCCACCTCTTCAACATCTTGGCCTTGGCAGGAACAGGATCTCTGTAGTTGGAGATTGCATCTCTGGAGTATATTGGTAAGATAGAATTGTAGGTAAGTATCTTTCTTTGATATTCTAAATTTGAATTTGACATGATATGTTACACTTTCTAACAACAATATGGTGCCTTGGAAATGATTAAAGTAAAAAGAATCATTACAAAAGCTCCCCATCAAAGCCACTTCCTCAAAGTGGAGTGCTGGAAACTAAAATTGGTTGTGCCATTCCCTACATTGAGTAGGACCACAGTCCTGCCCAATGCCCAAGCAAGCACAGGTACTGGTCAGAGATTCCAAGCCAAGAAACAAACCAGCAACCATGGTATCACATTACACAAACAGATAACGTCTTCACAACAACAAAAAAAGTACAAATACTAACCTGTGGAGTAGGGTAGCCAATTATCAAACCATTGTAATGTATCATCATCATCAGGTGCCATGCCGGGTGGGGTAGGCTGTCATGGCTCTCCATAGCTCTCTGTCCACAGTATTATGTATCAAAGTCATTGTTGTTTCCTTGCTGTGCCAGGTTGTCAAACTGTCTAATATTTTCTCACGTTGTCGCCCTCTGTCTCTGGTGCCTGCAATCTTGCCTGTTGTGACTATGTTCTCTAAACCTGCCTGTCTCATGAAGTGGCCAAAAAAAGAAGATTGCCTTTTTCTAATATAATGTAATGTATAGGGCATACATTTAATTTGCATGGTTTGGACATGTATGCCAACATGATTCTTTGTCAAAAACAATACTGCAGGAAACATTCGAAGGTGGAAGAAACAGAGAAGAACAAATAAAAGCATAGATAGACAACATTAAGGACTGGGCATGGCAAGATTTTTCCTCACTTGTTTACATTGTTGAAGATATAAATCACTGGAGGACTCTGTGTGTTAATGCATCAAATATGGCACCTCCTACAACTCAGACGGGTTATGGGTTTATAGATAGATAAGGAGATTATCTATCTGTCTGTCTGCTTTTTCTCTGCTTATGCTGTGAGATGTTGCAGGATTGGATGGCAATTGGTTTTTAGACTATTGCACATTTCGTCGCTTGATATGCAGTAATACTGTGCCGTGTCAAAACGTTGGTAACTCCTTCAATCCACCTTCTTCTTAGTCTTCCTTCTTCTTAGTCTTCCTCAGCTGTTTCCATTTTCATGTTGTATGCTCTTGCTGCTGGCCAATAAGGAGTCATTATCATTAGAAACCACTTCTTTAATCCCTGTTTTCAATATATTTGACCACTGATGTTGTTCCAACAGTTCTTGTAATCTCTTCATTTCTCACATGATCTCTTCTTGTTCTGTTTGCTGCTTTTCTTAAACATCTCATTTCACACATAGTAAGCTTTCTCTCTTGTTCTTTAGTTAGTGTCCATGTCTGACATTGAAAACATAATGTTGGGATAAATATTGAATTTATGATTTGCCTTTTTGTTTCCATTGGGATAGATTTGTGTTTCAAAATTGGTGTAAGTTCATAATTTACATAGTTGGTTTTTGAATTCTTGTCTCAAGCTCTCTGTTCATTCTTCCATCAGCTGTAAAAACTCTCCCTAGATATTTAAAATCTTGCACTTGTTTTAGTTCTTGATAATTTATTTTTATATTGATTACATTTGGCTTTCTGCCTATAGACATAACTTCTGTTTTTTATGTGTTGATCTGCATGTTGTGATTGAAGCAGCTTTCATTGAGTAGGATTATGTGATCTTGCAGCTTTTCACATGAACTTTGGAGTAGGCACTGATTGTCAAAAAAGAATAGTTCAATTATGTCATAGGATGGTAAGGTGGTGTTTCTACTGCTTTTTTAATATTATTCATATAAATTATAAACAATAATTTTGATAAGACACACCCCTGTCTAACTCATGATGTTACTGAAAACCACTTTGTAAGTCCTGTATTTGTTCTAACTGCACTTTCACTATCTTTGTATATGGCTCTTACACAGTCAAATAATATTTCTTTTATTCCATACTTTTTTTTAGAATACTTCAGAGTATTTCTCTATTTATTCAGTCGGAAGCTTTCTCCTGATCTATAAAAACAATATTCATTTTGTTTTTGTGTTCCCTTGTCTTTTCACTTATTTGTTGTAGCGAAAATATTGAATCTGTACATCCTCTTCCTTTTCTGAACCCGAACTGTTCTAGACTAAGCACTGGATCCACAATAAATCTGATCCTTTTCTCAATAATCTTAGCGAATATTTTATCGTTATGACTAAGCAGGAAGATACCTCTGTATGTGCCACAATCTTGTTTACTTCCTTTTTTCTTCCATATTGGTATTGTGATTGCTCTTTGCCAATCTGTTGGTACAGTTCTTTCTTTCCAAGACTATTCCTTCTTTCCAAGATAAGGAATAATAATAATAGGAAGGCCTATAGCCCAGTAGGGGTACCACACTGGATACATCATCCAAAAGAAGCTCTCCAAAACACTCTGTCTTCAGACATTCGAAGGAGTGTAGAAAAATTGTGCATTAAAGGAATACTTTTATATGATTTGTCAGACAAAACCAAATGTATAAATTTTGTTACATTTATAACATTCTTGTTTTCTTTTGAATGACTGAAAGGCCCAACCTTGTATCATTGGATCTGAGTCATAACGATCTCTGTGGCTTGAGAGACATTGTATTCACACTGTGTACTCTTCCAAGGTTGAGAAATTTGCTTCTTCAAGGAAACCCTCTTTCTGTAAGACTTTGTTTTGTTTTATATAATTATCTAGAATATAATAGCTGTGTTCTGTCAGACTCTCCAGAACGCTCTATAAATAGAGAATTACATCAAAGAATTCTGTGTGACATCCAATCAAAATGAATGGTTTCGTCATGTTATTAAAAACTGACGACATTTTTGTAAACAAATATTATTGATGTGCTAAGGTAAATGTGTGCAATTATATAATTCTTTATGCTAATTTAAACTTTTAAAATGTAATGTTTGTATAATAGAGTGCTACATACGTTCTTCTTCTTCTTCTTTCTGTCCTCATGTATCTTTCGGTGTTGAGGGGAGAGTGAGTGTATGGTCTTTTGCCCTTCTATTTGCCTCCTCTGCTGTTATATTTCCGAGTGTCTCTAATACACTATCTATCCACTTTTTACGAGGGCGTCCAATAGGTCTCCTGTTTTCGTATCGTTTGTTAAGTGTTTTTTGGATAATACATACGTTTGTTAAGAATTAGTTATATAAAACACAAGACAAATATATTCATCCGACAGCAAATAAACAAACTTGCATGTTATCAAGAAGCATTTTTGACAGTAGTGAAATAATGTTACTTTTTTAATTTGGACATGTAATGAAACACATAAAAATTATTTTGAAAGAAACGGTCGATAGGAGAAGGATAAGAGGACAGAAAATACTGGATTGATAACATCAAGGAATGATCTGGACATGATTTCACTGCTGGCATCACATAATTTGAAAAAGAAAGAACACTCTGGGCAATCCACAAGCGCAAGAAGCAGAAGGACAAATCCATAAATTCTCCTACCCCAAACCTTCAGCATTCCTGCATGTACTGCAATAGAACTTTCCGTGCACGAATCAGACTCATCGGGCATCTATGAACTCACAAACAAAATTAGTTAATTACCAATTTTAATTATTATTATTGTTATTTTATTTTTTCCATCGCATTTAATGTTTTTCATGCCATGCTCATCTTTGCTTGCGAAGGAAGAACATCATCATCATCATCAATGGAACTTCATTACCCTGTTCCAAATTTCACCTGTATGATAGGATATGATCCTTACCTAATGTATGACACTTCAGGTAATAATGACAAATATAGTCATCTTACACTTGAAGCAATTCAAGGACTCATTAAAGACCTTACTAAAAGCCTTTGAAATAGTATGGGCCACTGGTATGAATAAAATGGTGATACAGTGCATTTATATTCTCTGGACTAAATCCTGCTGGTGCCTGTGTGTTGCTGGGGCCCAAAAGGGGAGCAAAGAATAACAACACTATTTACCTTCCACGAATGTCGTAAAAGGAAACTAAGGAGGTTATGAGATGGAGTTGGCTGTCCCATCCCATATAAGGACAGTGACCCAAAGCCATGCTGAAGTCGGATGTGTCAGGCCAAAAGGCGCAGATATTGCAGCAATGCTGTAAACCATGGCGCAACGCATTCCGTTCTCCGGACTACATCCTGCTAATCTGCAGGAGTTTGAGAGGAACACAGAAGAAGAAGAATCCTGCTGAAAATCTAGTACAGGGGATCTCCCTGGTGTAGTGGTTAAGCTGTTTGCTTTGTGCTAAAATAGTTGTGAGTTTGAATCCTACTAGCGCAATTTTGTTTATAAAGTGGATTTGTTACTAGATCTCCAAAGATCATTGCTTAAAGGTGCAGAATTATGTGCTGTGATTGGTACCCTCATCAAGCACTATGCCGGTTCATTGAAAAGGATGGAGTAATTAAGGGGGAAACTGAGTGCAATGAAGTCAATTTTCAATGTCTTGTGAGTCCTTTTTGCCCTGCTACAAGGGAAATTCAGTGGGAGTTAGAGGATGAACACAAAAGGACAGAAAGAAAGACAATAAGAAAGAAAGAAATAAAGAAGATAAAGAAAGAACGAAAGACAGAAGGAAAGACAGAAAGAAAGAAAGCAGAAAAAAAGAAAGACAGAAGGAAGGAAGGAAAGCAGAAAAAAAGAAAGACAAAAATAAGAAGGAAAGAAAGAAAGACAAGGAAAGAAAGAAAAAAAAGAAAGACAAATAAAAAAAAGCAAGAAAGCAAGAAAGACAGAATGAAAGACAGAAAAAATCAAGAATGAAAGATGGAAATAAAGAAAGGGTACACTTTATTTACAAAATATTGTTTAGAAATGTCTATTAACTAAGCAAGAGACATCCTCCCCCCCATGTCCCAAAAAAACTGCCACTTGTACTAAATCACCTGCATTAATTTGTTCTGAACACCACTCAGGAACATTGGTTAAATTGAGTAAAGACAGCTATATTTTCAGTTGACTCCTGGCTACAGAGGGTACACCATTGACTGCTTGCCAGATCTTACAGTATTCGATGACAAACATATATCTGTTGATGAGAAGTATGACTTCAAAGGACTGGTCAAAATGTCAGGTATCTCTCCTTCTTAGTGTATATTAGCCGTATATTGATGTCAAGTAATAGTAAAGTAAAGTAACCTATAGCATTTATTAATGCTGTTAGGGGTGTGAGATGTTAGCGATCTCACATTTCAGTGGCACTGCAAATGAGGGCAGTAGCCATCTACTCTCCCTTGCAGTCTTTACTTCCCTGATTAATCTGGTACCCATTTACAGTTGGGTGAACCTGGGAGCTGTTGCGATCTGAAAAATATTTCGGACTCAACTGGGGAATGAACCCAGGACCACTCATATGCGAAGTCAGAAGTAATATTTGTGGAAAACAGATGTTCTGGATCAAATGATGTATCATATATACATTTTTTTGTACCAATAATTTCATGACATAGGACCCTATAATAATAAAATATAAGGCCCATAACCTGTCATGCTTGTAGGGTGCCACACTGGAGAAAGCACAAATAGTCCTCCAAACACCGCTATCAGTTATTGAGAGAATTATAGAAAAAAGTCACATCCAGACCATTCCTTGATGTTAATAATCCAATATTACTTTGGTTCACCTTTTTCCTTCCACACTCGACTATTCCTTGCAAAATAGTTGTGGAAAATGAGTCATGTCTCGTTACATATCCAAACCAAACAAGTTTACACCATATCACTACTCCCAAATGTGGTTCTTGATAGCCTACAAATTTCATGTTATGTACACTTCAAAATGAGAGGACGAGATACTGGAAAGAAGATATAATATTGTGACTGAAAGAAATGGAACTTACTTGTGGTATGAGGAGAACACAGCATTTGAGATGAGAGGTTAATGGGTTGAGTGCCCTATGTCATGCTAACTTTGAGTCAGGAAACTCAACTAAACACAAAATTTGATACGGGTTAACTCACAAAACAGTAAAATATTGTTTCATGTTCACATAACTCTGCTATGCTTTGCTGTATCAGGGCAGAAACAGAACTAGAAGTTCAGCTCTCAGTTGCCACATGGATCATCTAAATCAGTGGTTCTTAACCTGTGGGTTGCAACCCTTTGGGGATCGAATGATTCTTTCACAGGGGTCACCTAAGACCATTGAAAAACATATATAGTAGCAGCGAAAATCATTTTATGGTTGGGGGATCACCACATGAGGAACTGTACTAAAGGGTCGCAGCATTAGAAAGTTTGAGAACCACTGATATAAATGGTTATATTAAAGACAGTTCTGAAAAAGTATTCATAAACAAGCATTAAGTATTTGCTTTTCATATGTACTGATGTATGTGTTCTTGTAACTTGTTTCTTCATTCACTCTCCTATGTGGCAGCTGGGTTCTGGACGTCTAGTTCAGGGAGCAAAGCTGCTGCCCTTTGTTCATACAAGTAAATTCAAGTAGGAAGCCAGAGGATAAATTAAAAATTCTTGAGACTAATGAGAATTGAACCAGTCTGTTGAATGGCACAAATCGCCTAGCAACTATTGTGCATGGATTTTTCAGTACTTGACTAACCGCATCTCCAAAAAAAGTTGCGGTTTTGTCAAGACATTCAAACTGTGCACTCAAGTCACTGAGAAAGGACCAATTGAGACAAGGATTATTATAACAACAACAAACATCACATACAGATATTTAAGTATTCTCAGTAACAACAAACATAACATCCGTATTAGTTCAGGCATGTTGCAGGGGACGACTAAGGAAATTTTGTAGGATAGGCTGACAACAGAAAAATATCATCATTGTCACATCTTGTCTCAATTTTTACAGCATAAGACAGATGTGTCAGGCCATTGTCGCAAGTAAAACGTCATTCTCAAACTCCCGCTGAATCTCTCTTTTATCAGGACAATAGTCCTACTGGATTTCCAACAGAATATAATCCAGAGAATAGAAATGAATTGTGTCCGCGTTTATTTACCCCAATGGCTTGACACATCCATCTTCAACGGTCTCAAATTCCTAAGTAGGAGGATGTAGTTTAAAAAACCCAGAAAAGGCTCTGTTAATGGTATTCCATTTGTTTCAAGAATCAGAATAAATAGAGGTATCACTCTTGTAGGGATTTTATAATAATCTGTTTCCTTTTGTGTCTATCTAGTGTCAGTCATTGATGGCAGCCTGGTTTATCCAGAAGTCAGACTTGCTCATATAATCTGCTTTTAGCTGGATCTGTTTTTAACATTTCACTTTATTAATGTAGCTTCAAATCATGCTCGCAGACATATTTGTAATGAAGTAATGGTCAGCAATGCCTCTGTTCTCGCAGACATATTTGTAATGAAGTAATGGTCAGCAATGCCTCTGTTCTCGCAGACATATTTGTAATGAAGTAATGGTCAGCAATGCCTCTGTTCTCGCAGACATATTTGTAATGAAGTAATGGTCAGCAATGCCTCTGTTCTCGCAGACATATTTGTAATGAAGTAATGGTCAGCAATGCCTCTGTTCTCGCAGACATATTTGTAATGAAGTAATGGTCAGCAATGCCTCTGTTCTCGCAGACATATTTGTAATGAAGTAATGGTCAGCAATGCCTCTGTTCTCGCAGACATATTTGTAATGAAGTAATGGTCAGCAATGCCTCTGTTACAAGAAATCAGTTCTCTGTACAAAATATCGTTAAAGAGAATCCCAATCTTAATTGTTAAAAAAATGGTTTAAAAGTTCCTAAGCGTGTTGAATAGTTCTCACAATATTTCTCACAATAGTTTTCACAGTAAAGACTCAATAATTTCTACACTAACTTCAATATTTCCCAGACTGATTCAATAGTTTATACACTAACTTCAATATTTCCCAGACTGATTCAATAGTTTCTACACTAACTTCAATATTTCCCAGACTGATTCAATAGTTTCTACACTAACTTAAATATTTCCCAGACTGATTCAATAGTATTTACACTAACTTCAATATTTCCCAGACTGATTCAATAGTTTCTACACTAACTTCAATATTATCCAGACTGATTCAATAGTTTTTACACTAACTTCAATATTTCCCAGACTGATTCAATAGTTTTTACACTAACTTCAATATTTCCTAGACTGATTCAATAGTTTTTACACTAACTTCTATATTTCCCAGACTTATTCAATAGTTTCTACACTAACATCAATATTTCCCAGACTGACTCAATAATTTCTATACTAACTTCAATATTTCCCAGACTGATTCAATAGTATTTACACTAACTTCAATATTTCCCAGACTGATTCAATAGTTTCTACACTAACTTCAATATTATCCAGACTGATTCAATAGTTTTTACACTAACTTCAATATTTGCCAGACTGATTCAATAGTTTCAACACTAACTTCAATATTATCCAGACTGATTCAATAGTTTTTACACTAACTTCAATATTTCCTAGACTGATTCAATAGTTTTTACACTAACTTCTATATTTCCCAGACTGATTCAATAGTTTCTACACTAACATCAATATTTCCCAGACTGACTCAATAATTTCTATACTAACTTCAATATTTCCCAGACTGATTCAATAGTTTCTACACTAACTTCAATATTATCCAGACTGATTCAATAGTTTTTACACTAACTTCAATATTTGCCAGACTGATTCAATAGTTTCTACACTAACTTCAATATTATCCAGACTGATTCAATAGTTTTTACACTAACTTCAATATTTCCCAGACTGATTCAATAGTTTTTACACTAACTTCAATATTTCCCAGACTTATTCAATAGTTTCTACACTAACTTCAATATTTCCCAGACTGATTCAATAGTTTCTACACTAACTTCAATATTTCCCAGACTGATTCAATAGTTTTTACACTAACTTCAATATTTCCCAGACTGATTCAATAGTTTTTACACCAATTTCAATAATTTCCAGACTGACTCAAAAGTTTACACTCTGACTGAATATTTTCCAGATTCATTCAAAAGTTTACGCTATAAATATTTCTCACACTTGCCCGTGTTTTCTGATGAAAGGGAAGCAAAGAATAACAGCACTGTTACCTGTGTCATAGGCATCGACTTAGGGGATTTTATGAGTGGATTTGATTGTCCTGTATCATAGAGGGTCAAAGTCACCCAGAAGCAGTGTTAAAATCACTTCATGCAGGACTGAAAGATGCAGATTTTGCAGAGAAGTTTTAAGCAATGAGACAATTGTATTTTATTCTATGGACCACATCCTGATAACAAACAGGGGTTTGAGAATGAATACAGAAAATAAGAACTTCCCACAATGACCCTGTAAAAACCCATGGATGTTTTGTAAGTCACTCAATCTTATATGAAATAATTTCAGACTATATACTTGATGAAGCTATTGTACAGATTGGGGTCACAAGCATTAGAGGCATTCCGTGTCCAGCAGAAGTCATGGTAACTTATGAAGAACCATTATATAAATACCAGATATGTTTTCGTTATTGGTAGCATTTTGTTGAAACTATTAAAATATTTTTTTTAAACTGTGCATAAAACTAGTTACCAAGAATATATTGAACAGAAAAGTGTATATCTTGTTTGCATTTCCTATGTCCATCATCGAAGATGGATGTGTCGGGGCATTGGCTGCAATTAAAACGGTAACACAACACTTTTCTATTCTCTGGACTACATACTGTTGGAAATCTAGTAGGACTATTGTCCTGTTACAAGAGAGATCCAGAGGGAGTTTGAGAATGAATACTGAAGAAGAAGAATTTTGTATGTCCTGCTCAGTGGTGATGAAGTATTGTGCACGTCTCTGATGACCAAGTTTGATACTAGGTTTAATCTCTGATACAAGCAACTGTGCATCCTGACCAATTAGAAAGCAGTGGAAACTGTGCATCCTGCTCTTTTAGAAAGCAGTGGCAGCTGCATCCTGACCTTTCAGAAAGGCAACTGTGCATCCTGCCCTTTCTAAAAGGCAACTGTGCATCCTGCCCTTTCAGAAAGGCAACTGTGCATCCTGCCCTTTCAGAAAGCAGTGGTAACTGTGCATCCTGCCCTTTCAGAAAGCAGTGGCAACTGTGCATCCTGCCCTTTTAGAAAGCAGTGGAAGCTGTGCATCTTGACCATTCAGAAAGCAGTGGTGATAACTGAGGTGATACCTGGTCTCAAAGACATTGGTTGTGTTTTGGGTGGTTTACAGATTCATGTTTAGTCCCTGAGAGACATTCCAGTGTTGCAGTATCCCTGGATCATCATATCCTGCCAGCACACACTTCTGAGCTAATAGCACATCTTTCTTCTGTTAAATCCATTGATCCACCTGCAGTGATGGCACATCTAGCACATCCTCGCCACCTAGGAAGAAGTCTGCCACAATGGATAAAGAAGCAATGTCTTCTGGCTTCTTCATCATCTAGACATAAAGGAAGAAAATTTAAGTGAACAGTTCAACTCTGCTTTGAAGTCACTATTGCGACATGGAATAAAAATTGAAGAAAGCTGTTGGGATGTTGAATAGACATTTGAGAAAGCTGTGGGGACATGGAATAGAAATTAGAGAAAGCTGTTGGGACATGGAATAGAAATTAGAGAAAGCTGTTGGGATGTTAAATAGAAATTAGAGAAAGCTGTTGGGACATGGAATAGAAATTAGAGAAAGCTGTTGGGATGTTAAATAGAAATTAGAGAAAGCTGTTGGGACATGGAATAGAAATTAGAGAAAGCTGTTGGAATGTTGAATAGAAATTAGAGAAAGCTGTTGGGACATGGAATAGAAATTGGAGAAAGCTGTTGGCATGTTGAAAAGAAATTAGAGAAAGCTGTTGGGACATGGAATAGAAATTAGAGAAAGCTGTTGGCATGTTGAATAGAAATTAGAGAAAGCTGTTGGGATGTTAAATAGAAATTAGAGAAAGCTGTTGGGACATGGAATAGAAATTAAAGAAAGCTGTTGGGACATGGAATAGAAATTGGAGAAAGCTGTTGGGACACGGAATAGAAATTAGAGAAAGCTGTTGGCATGTTGAATAGAAATTAGAGAAAGCTGTTGGGACATGGAATAGAAATTGGAGAAAGCTGTTGGGACACGGAATAGAAATTAGAGAAAGCTGTTGGGATGTTAAATAGAAATTAGAGAAAGCTGTTGGGACATGGAATAGAAATTGGAGAAAGCTGTTGGGATGTTAAATAGAAATTAGAGAAAGCTGTTGGGACATGGAATAGAAATTAGAGAAAGCTGTTGGGACATGGAATAGAAATTGGAGAAAGCTGTTGGGACACGGAATAGAAATTAGAGAAAGCTGTTGGCATGTTGAATAGAAATTAGAGAAAGCTGTTGGGACATGGAATAGAAATTGGAGAAAGCTGTTGGGACATGGAATAGAAATTAGAGAAAGCTGTTGGCATGTTGAATAGAAATTAGAGAAAGCTGTTGGGACATGGAATAGAAATTGGAGAAAGCTGTTGGGACATGGAATAGAAATTAGAGAAAGCTGTTGGGATGTTAAATAGAAATTAGAGAAAGCTGTTGGGACATGGAATAGAAATTAGAGAAAGCTGTTGGGATGTTAAATAGAAATTGGAGAAAGCTGTTGGGACACGGAATAGAAATTAGAGAAAGCTGTTGGCATGTTGAATAAAAATTAGAGAAAGCTGTTGGGACATGGAATAGAAATTGGAGAAAGCTGTTGGGACATGGAATAGAAATTGGAGAAAGCTGTTGGGATGTTAAATAGAAATTAGAGAAAGCTGTTGGGACATGGAATAGAAATTAGAGAAAGCTGTTGGGACATGGAATAGAAATTGGAGAAAGCTGTTGGGACACGGAATAGAAATTAGAGAAAGCTGTTGGCATGTTGAATAGAAATTAGAGAAAGCTGTTGGGACATGGAATAGAAATTGGAGAAAGCTGTTGGGACATGGAATAGAAATTAGAGAAAGCTGTTGGGATGTTAAATAGAAATTAGAGAAAGCTGTTGGGACATGGAATAGAAATTGGAGAAAGCTGTTGGGACATGGAATAGAAATTAGAGAAAGCTGTGGGGACATGGAATAGAAATTAGAGAAAGCTGTTGGGACATGGAATAGAAATTGGAGAAAGCTGTTGGGATGTTAAATAGAAATTAGAGAAAGCTGTTGGGACATGGAATAGAAATTAGAGAAAGCTGTTGGGACGTTGAATAGAAATTAGAGAAAGCTGTTGGAACATGGAATAGAAATTGGAGAAAGCTGTTGGCATGTTGAAAAGAAATTAGAGAAAGCTGTTGGGACATGGAATAGAAATTAGAGAAAGCTGTTGGGGTGTTAAATAGAAATTAGAGAAAGCTGTTGGGACATGGAATAGAAATTAGAGAAAGCTGTTGGGACATGGAATAGAAATTGGAGAATGCTGAAAGACACTATGGAACTCATATACATGTACTATGAAGATGAAGTCTAAGACAGTAAAATAAAACAGAACATATATAAATACAAGAATATAGACCAACTTATATTTCATCATCACTTTCTTTCATTGGTATGTGATCCTAAAATAACACCAGACTTTGAAAATATGGTCTACATGGGTTTCCATAGTTCTAAGTGTTGCGGTGTGGATATTTAGAAAAAGCATTAGTACTTTTAACATGTCTGTCTGTCTTTGTGACATGTCCTTCACAGAACGTTATCCTCACTGCCACTATATAAGCTTCTCAGTTCTTTGCAAACATCTTCCAGTATCATGTTCAGAATGCCTTCGATATCCTATGTCCATCATAGTCTTCGTCTGCCTTATGTTCTCTTTCTTGAAACTTTTGCCTCCATGATTAATCTTTCTAAACCATTCTGTCTCTTTGTATGTCTGAAATATGTTAGTATGCATTTTTTTATCATATACATCATTATTTTCTGTGCTTTACAAATTGTGAATACATCTAGTAGTTACATTCATATCACATTTTCATGAATTATGACAACTTATTGACAGTGATACAATGATTATTATTGATTTTTGTTGTTTATTAAGTACATTGTTTTCTATTAATTAACAATGGATTTCTGGAATAATTTGCATCCTACAAGTTGCATTCCACACAAAAACAACGGAAAACTATTACATTGTCTGCTCTCTACTATTATATAGAAACCCATGTAGACACATTTTTAAAGTCAGGTATTATTTTAGGATCACGTACCATATAAGTTACAATGTCATACTCTCTCCATGAGAGTTCTACACCTTAAAATCTCTACCATCATCTATCTTTGCTATCAGCTGTTGGTATTATCAATTCATCAACTTTTGGTATTATCAATTCATCAACTTTTGGTATTATCAATTCATTAACTTTTGATATTATCAATTCATCAACCTTTGGTATTATCAATTCATCAACTTTTGGTATTATCAATTCATCAACTTTTGGTATTATCAATTCATCAACTTTTGGTATTATCAATTCATCAACTTTTGGTATTATCAATTCATTAACTTTTAGTATTATCAATTATCCATGCCATCAATGATTGTATCATCGATTATCCATATCATCAAATAATCATTAACCATACTACTAACAATCTGCACCATCAACTTCCTGTGCCATGAACATTCTGTAACAACATCCACCTGTATCGACAACCACCTGTAACATTAGCCACCTGTAGCATCAACAACCTGTACCAGCAACTAACAAAATCCACATGTGCCAACAACCATCTGCACCTAAAACCACCTATGCCAGCAACAATCTGTAACAAAAACTACCAGTACCACCAGTAACCTGTACCAACAACCACATGTACCATCAACTACACTTACCATCCAACTATCTGTAACAAAAAGCACCAATACCAAAAACTATCTGTATCAACAACTCTTTGTAACAATAACCACCTGTACCAACAACTATGTGTATCAACAGCTATTTGTAACAACAACCATCTGTACCAATGACTATCTCTATTAACAGCAATCTGTAACAAAAAACTACCTGTACCATCAGCAACCTGTACCAACAACCACCTGTACCATCAACCAAACTTACCATCAACCATCTGTACCAATAACCACCTGTACTAACAGCTATCCATAACAAAAACCATCTGTACCAACAACTATATGTATCAAAAGCTATCTGTAACAAAAACCATCTGTACCAACAACTATCTGTATCAAAAGCTATCTGTAACAAAAACCACCTGTACCAACAACTATCTGAATCAACAGCTTACTGTAACTAAAACCAGCTGTACTTGTCACAACTTGTAACAAAAACCACCTGTAAATTAACCAAACTTACCATCAACCACATTGTGCCAACAACCATCTGTACCAACAAAACTTTCTAACATCAACTATCCATGTGAATAATTTTTATAAATTAATTACTTTAGTTTTTTTAAAAAGCAATCCACTCACAATGAATTGTTATATGTTTCTTGCATTGTCTCTGCAGTACCCAGACAGTCAGCCAGAATTTCCAGTCATATCGAGGTCCTATTTTGTTCAGATCATATTTCCTGAGACCCAATCTCTGAATAATTTGGCTGAGATGACAGTCGTGGATCCTGAAAGAGAGATGGCAGACATTGTTTTGGATAAGGTATATAGCCAATACACAATATGACAATTAAGAGTTTCCCACTTTCACAGGATAATGACAGAGCTAAATGTAGATACACACCGGAGGAGTAAACGCTAGAGAGTTATATGTGAAACATCACAAACAGAAAATTTACAGAACGCAACCAAATATTGATGAAATAAAACAAACAGAAAAATGACAGAACACAACTAAATATTGATGAAACAAAACAAACAGAAAAATGACAGAACACAACCAAATATTGATGAAACATCACAAACAGAAAAATTACAGACCACAACCAAATATTGATCAAACAAAACAAACAGATAAATGACAGAACACAACCAAATATTGATGAAACATCACAAACAGAAAAATGACAGAACACAACCAAATATTGATGAAACAAAACAAACAGAAAAATGACAGAACATCTACCTATATATATAAACTCATCAGGGTCATAGAGATACCATATTGGGTGCTTGTCCTTTTCTTGATGTTGTCTGTCCATGTCTTTATTTGCCCTCCAGTGCTTTGCCCCCACCACCCTCCCTTTGACGGTTCCCTGTAGTCTTGTAGTCTTGTTTATGGCAAGAAATGATACATGTCCAAACCATGCTAGTTTTCATTGTTTCACTATTTAAAGTAATGGTTCTTGTAGACCTGCATGCATCTCTATTTTATTACATATAAATTTGTCTTGTGCTTTCTATAGGAAATTTGTATGTTTTGTCTGTAAAATTTGTATTCTAAAGCCTGTAATTGCCTCTTCATTTCCGCAGTTAGTGTCCAACTCTCACAATCATACAGCCAAACAGAAATCTCTAGTGAGTGGCAGAACATAATATCTACCCATAGAACTGTTGGGAATTGACCCCAAATGGCTATACTGCACCAAACTGATAGATGTACCGGTACTCAAGTGTGTGTTGAGTCCAGTTCATTCCAAAAAACACCAATCTGTTTCCTTATCAATTTTTCTGACTATCATAGACTTTTGTGTTAGGTGTTAGCACATTGACTATCTATCTATTGTCATTTCCATTTATGCTATTAAGTATCATTATAGAAGTTGGAGTTGTCTGTCTCTGGCCATTTGGGTAGCATTGGCCACGGTAACCCCGTGTCTCTTTAAAGTTTCTTTCATGAATCTAATTCTTAGTCTTCCTCATGTCTTGTAGCCTGATCTTCTGCTGTTGTATGCACAGAGGGTTTGTTGCATTGGTTCCATTTTCATGATGTGGCCAAGCCATCTGATTTGCTGTCTCGATGTAGTCTTGACTTGATATAGTCTTTATTTCTTTCCAGATATCTTCATTGCTTCATTGGTCTCTTCTGGTGACATTTATAGCTTTCCTCAAATATTGTCAAGAGCCATGTTTTACATTTGTAACACAGAGTTGGTATAACAATACTATTTATTAATTATTGTTCTATAGCCATGCAGGTTGTTGTGTGTTTGAGTATTGATGAGAGCTGGTAAGTCACAACATTGACTGTCTGACATCTTGTGATCTCTCTATTGAGTTTGCCACCCTCTACACAATGCTGGATGTGGCATAATTAATTTGTGTTTCATTCTCTTCCCCCCCCCCCCAGATGGTTGATGAAAAAACTGAGCTGTAATTTTCTTAATTCATAACAAATTTGGATGAATAATTATGTGTCATTGTTAAAGCAAATGAAAATACTGTTCTGTGCTCAGTCAATATATCTATTCTAGAATATGACAAAAAAGTGATTCTTGATTAGAAACCAGCATCATGGCATATAAGACATTCCCATAAGTGATTTGCTCTCCGTTACAGCAGCCATACAAGGAGTATGCAGAATCATAGTCCCAGTCAGATGTCAATTATGTGATATTTGTAATTTTCTAGAGAGGATACACCTTCTCCCCTAACCTCTGGTCATTCCCATTTTTGTCTTTCTTTGTATGTGTACAATGCATTTCCATTCTCTGGACTACATCCTGCTAGAAATCTAGTAGGACCATGGTCCTTGATCCTGCTACAAAGGAGATACATCAGGAGTTTGAGAATGAACACCGAAGAAGTAGAAGAAGAAGAAAACAAACTTGAAAAGTGCAGCAAAATAATTTTACAATGTATCTATTGATGTTTATGATTCACCATATTGTTGGAAAGGTTGTTCAGGTGATTGCTTAATTTCTCATCCAGTTTAAAATGCGTTCTTTATATTATATATATATATAATAACACGAACTCACACACGTCATTATTAGTAGTGCTGCCAAGCCACTTTGAGTACCTTATCAAAATATTGAACGGGGCTTTAAGCTGCTCCAAGCTGCCTTGTGCCCATACTGTGTATGCAGTGTCTAAATATCTAGTCCCTATTTCTTAACGTCTGCTTGATCTATCTATAAACCCATCAGGGTTGTAGGGCTACCACATTGGACACATCAACACACATAGTCCTCCAGCAATTTCTACCTTCAACAATGCAGAGTGACGAAAAATCTTGTCTTGTCCAGTCCTTTGATGTTGTCTGTCCATTTTTCCTCTTTGTCTGATTACCCATTGCAATATCTCAGTGGGTGAAAGATTCAGCTGGTGATCCCATCTCCTCTCCAGTTTTATATATATCTTCTTCAACTTTCATTCTCAAACTTCTATACTGGTTCTCTTGTTGCACGACCATTGTCCTACTTGATTTCCAACAGGGTGTAATTTAGAGAATAGAAATGTGTTGTGTTGCCATTTTTGTGTGTGCCTATTGCCTGACACATCTGTCTTCAGCGTCATATATATGATGTATTGATGTGGAAATTAACAATAGACTGGCAAAAGCTAGTGATGTATTTGGCAGATTACGCAACAATGTATGGTACAGAAGAGGTATAAGAACAACCACCAAACTACAAGTATATCATGCTGCTGTTATACCAACCTTACTATACGCCTGCGAAACGTGGACAGTGTATGCTAGACATGCAAGAAAGTTAAATCTTTTCCATCTTACCTGCCTACGTAAATTACTAAACATCCATTGGTGGGACAAAGTACCAGACTATGAGGTCTTGGAAAAATCAACCTCAATAAGCATCCACACAATACTTATGAAGGCGCAGGCATGCTGGGCAGGCCATCTTGTGCGTATGGAGAACTCGCGTTTGCCAAAACAAATATATTATGGAGAACTCAAGGCAGGATTTAGAAAAGCTGGTGGACAGAAAAAGCGTTTCAAACACATGCTCAAGTCATCCTTGAAACATCTTAACATTGACGTAGGTGCTTGGGAGAGCCTCGCTCAGGATAGAACAGCATGGCATTACAGCATTAGAACGGGAGCATTAGCGGCGGAAGAATTCAGACAAGAAACTGCAAGACAGAAGTGGACACGTAGAAAAGAAAAAACATCTCAACATCACACAGATACCTTCTATTGTTGTCAATTCTGTAAAAGAACATTTTGTGCGCGCATTGGACTTGCTAGTCATTTAAAAACACACTATTAACTTTATTATTTATTGTTATTATTATTATGGTTGAGTTTTTGGTCATCGTCGATCACGACGGACGAACATCATCATCATCATATATGATGTAACATATTCTATTCAGAATGTTGCCTTCTCTATGGATCTTCTGAACTCCTTATGATTCTGGGTGAGCTGACCTGCTGCATCTAGGGCATGTTTAAATAATCATCTGAAATGTCTCTTATCCATTGTTGTCTGGTGGTGGCCATTACCCCTGATTCCAGGAACCATACCTTCTATTATTAACTTTTCCATGCTGTTTACTTTTTATATGGCCAAATAGATATCGGCTTTCTTGTTATATTGTCGTTTACAAGCCACCCCTCTTCAACATTTAATGTTCTTATCACTTCTTGATTAGTCTTGATAATGATATTCCCAAAATGCTTATGCAGCATCTCATTTCAAAGGCAGCTATTCTCTTTGCCACTGTTTTATTAAGTGTCCATGATTCACAACTATATATTGCCACTCAAAATATACTTCATCTAATCAGATGTAATTTAGCATTACAACTGTACTTTTCCAAAGATTCTTCATTTACTTGATTTATTAGTCTTTTTAGATCCTATTCAAACTACCGTATACAATGCCAAGAAACTCATGATGACCGCAAAACAATGGGGGAATAAATATCAGCATTTGAAATGAAATGTTAACTTGTGTCTCATGTTTTATGTAGGTAACCCATGTTTCAGATCTATAGTAAAGTGTACTCAACATACATGTTTGGAAAGGTCCTAAGAATATCATGGACAGAAAGAAGAACCAATGCAGACATCTGCAAAGATCTGAACATAGAAGACTGCCACGTCAAAATTATCTTAAAAAAACTTCAAAATTCAAAATGCAAGCTAATGTATTTCGGACATATAAATAAAAAGACGCAATGGTTTAGAAAGATTAATCTTGGAGGGAAAAGTTCCAGGAATGAGAAAAAGAGGCAGATCAAGACTACAATGGACACAAGATATAGAAGACCTTCTGAACATGACACTGGAAGAAGCTGGACAGCTTGCACATAGCCAAAAGGTATACAGAGTGGCAGTGAGGACAAAATTATGTAAAGGAAACATCACATAGATAGGGAGAGAGAGAGAGAAACTATTCACTTTATGATAAAAGAGCTATGACATCTGTTTTGAAAGAGATGTTTTTATTACATGATGTTTTCTTTTAGTTGCCATCCAGTTCAAAACAATATCTAGGTGGAAGTAAGAGCAGCAGTTTCCAGCAGGAGAGTCAATATAGGATGCAAACGGAGTTAAAAATAGATGACTTTAAGAGTGAGTACTGAGTTAGTCTAGGTTATATGAGCCAGAAACTGATGACTTTAGGAGTGAGTACTGCGTCAGTCAAGGTTATTCTTCTGTGTTTGCTCTAAAATAATCAGCACAATTGCACACCAATGTCGGATGTGCCTGGGAATCTATCACAAATAAAATGGTATCACCATATATTCCCATTCTCTGAAATAAGTCCTTGGAAATCTAGTAGATTTCCTGCTACAAGAGAGTCCTGATGAGAGTTTGAGAATGAACGGAAAACAAATAAAAATTATATTACTACTGGAGTATTCATGTGATTTGTGCTGGAGAGCATGAAATACATTGTATTTCTAGTTTTACAGGAGAAGTTATTTTATTTGTACATTTGGCCCAGCACATCCAAAATTTGCTAGCTTGTGACAGCCTTTTTATCTGTCAGGGTTGGTGGTCAGGAGTAAATTTTTTTTGGGTCTTGTTGTGAGGTCTTGCAAGCTAGTGAGATGGGGGGGGGGTGGTTCAACCACCCTCTCCCCAACCCTCTTTCTTAGGAAATCAGAACATGAATTTTAGTACTAGAAACTTAGCCAAAATGTGATTTTAAAGTTTAAATCAAAGTTTAAATTACAGTTTAAATTAAAGTTTAAATTACAGTTTAAATTACAGTTTAAATTACAGTTTAAATTAAAGTTTAAATTACAGTTTAAATTACAGTTTAAATTAGTTTAAATTAGTTTAAATTAGTTTAAATTAAAGTTTAAATTAGTTTAAATTAAAGTTTAAATTAGTTTAAATTAAAGTTTAAATTAGTTTAAATTAAAGTTTAAATTGTACAAAATGAGATCACCACAAATGAATCATTTTTTCCAGGTAAAAACTCCCCCTCCCCAACCCCTTCCCTTACAGAATACATATGTCTATCAATGGCCCCGGTCTGTGTATCTAATTAAATTTAACAAGAAGAGATATGTTTTGTTTCCACAGGGAGATTATATTTTCTTGATATGCAAGGTAACAAGAACATATTTCTTTTGTGTTTATTTGCTTATGCTGAAAGGACTATAGAAGAGATAACCACAGTATTCAGTTTACCAACAGGAGAACAATGGCATCCAATAGATCAGACTATGACAGGCCTTCACAAAGTAATTATCACTCTTGGAAGAGAATGTACAGGATGGGAAAATGGAAAAAGCAAACCTGGAAATTAATAAGCTGATTGCTAATAACTCTGGAGATGGTGATATCATTCAATTTAAAACTGCATCTTAAAACATTCTTGATTATGGTTTTTTTTTGGTTGTTTATGTTTTTGTACTATGATATCACCAATAACGTAACACTTTACAGACCTCTGTATGAGTCAAAACATAGTCAGTACAATCGTCTTCTTCTATTGGTCTTTGCCATGTGGTGTTGGTTATCCTATCATTCCACAGCCTTCAATTTTGTGTGATGTCAATAATTTCTGATACCAATGTTCTCACACCATACCACACCGCTAGATTGTCAAGTATCTTCGCTCTTGGTCTTCCCCTACCCCTCTTGCTTTCCAATTTGCCTGTTGTGAAATGTATTCCATCTTTCCTCTTCTCATGAAGTGTCCAAAGTATGTGGACTGTATTTTTCTGATGCAGGTAAACAGCTCTCGCTCTTTGAATTAACTTCTTTCAAGATATCTTCATTACACTTTTTATCTGTCCATAGTCAATATAATAGAAAAGACAAAGCGTTGGATACAGGCATATTCCATTTAACTAAAAGAAGAAGACTTACTACTATCTTACAATATGCATAAGAAACATACTAAAGTAGGTAACTTGTGAGCGTCTGTGGCTATGTTGATAGTTATGCAAGACAGCAACAAAAATAAAAAGGTCAAGCATGCATGACCACATTTAGCTTTGAGATGGTGACCAGTGTGTAAGTATGTGAATTAATTCTCTCATATGGATGACTTATTATACTACTGATATGGTGACAAATTAGTTCTCTCATACAGCTTACTATACTACTGTTATGGTTACAAATTAGTTCTCTCATACGGTTGACTTATTATACTATTAATATAGTTACAAATTAGTTCTCTCATACGGTTGGCTTACTATACTACTGTTATGGTTACAAACATCCACTGTTCAATGGAAGTGGTTAAAAATGCTGAATGTAGGCCTATTAGTTACCAATGCTGAAGTTGGATGTGTTTGGCTTTTGGTAAATACAATCGTGACACAATGCAATTTCATTCTCTGAACTACATCCTGCTGGAAATATAGAATGATTGTCCAGTTATTACAGATATTCGGTGGGAGTTTGAGAATGAACACACAAAGAAAGCAATTGTCTATTGTATATTGAGGCAACACTCAGTGAAGCAGTTATTCTGAAATGTAGTACTGTGGAAGCAAGAGCTTCACAGTAGGACAAAACATTTGTGAAACTGAATAGTAAATTAATAGCATATCATATTGATGGCATAGCTATCAACCCTGTATTATTTTACTATAGTTATTTTCTAGACAAATAAATATTTTGGGGTTTTTTAGTGATTACAATCTGTACCTCTCTGCCACAGAGCCAGACATAAATAATAATGATTGAATAATAAGTGCAGTCTATGAAACAATAGATGTGCTGACAGAAATTATGGTCAGTGAATCAAAGATTCATCATCATCAAATGCCATCTCCGCAACAAAGGTTGGCTGCAATGGATCTTTTAAACAGTTTTTAGACCACAAAAATTGTCTAACTGGTGTAGGCCTATGTGTGGACTATAGGGACCTACAGTATATACAATATACAATAAATATAATTGGAGATTTTGAAAGGTGTTGTTATAAAGGGAAATTTGTTATAAAAGGTTGTGCTACAGAGAGATTCCAATGTAGGCCCCTATTATTATTATTCTGTATTAGGATATAAAGGTAAAGGTAGGTCCCATGGCATCTGCCATCGGGGAGGAAGATAACTCTTCATGTACTAAGCCGCAGCAATTATTAGGTGGGGTGGCCAGTTCCCTTCCTTGTTTTTTTTTACCTTCCCTAACTTATGCGTCAGGTACTCATTTTCAGCTGAGTCGACTGGAGGAGTGGTCGTGTCAAGTGATAAATCACAACCTGGATTTTTAAAATTTGTTTAATGTCCGGATGTGGTTTCGAACCTGGCACGCTGTAACCAGATGATAGCACGCAAGCTCACTATCCACTAGGCTACCGCGCTCCTCGTATTATGATATAGCTATTCTTTTATTGAAATTTTAGGTCCCATTAATGTATCCATTCATAACACCAATAGCCTACAACATGGACATGTGGCTTTTGAACTACAAGCTAATTCTACTGAATTAGATCTGTGAGGTGAGCCCACTTTCCATTCTACCACCGAGCCAACTCTATTAAGTTAGTTAATATGGAATTACATTCAAATTTGTAAACTTACTGACTTAAAAAAAATATCTCAGTTAGGCCTATATTACATACTTTGAATCAGGTCACATGTTTGCAAGGAAATATGACTGTGTTTACAGGATCATTATTTTAATTCTTTGTAGAAGCCCAATCAGACAACAAAGATGGAAAAGGATGTGAAACAGACATGACACAACAGACACTGACACAGTTAGTACCAATAAACACTCCACTCTACAAGTGGGAGTCTGAATTGCAGCTAAACTGGGTCATCATTCTTGTCCAAAGTGATTTGTTATTTCTCAGAGATTTTTTCAAAGAAGGAATTGAGGTTCATCTTATGGAGCAAATAGTTAGTTGTTTTTTTTACATTTGACATACAAATTAAAAAGACTAGGTCCCTATTTGTCAGATCGCACATGTAGTTAATAACTTTGTTCTTCATGTTAGATATCATTGGTAGGATTTATCTCATTACTTGCATCTATTTATCAGATTTCATTAGTAGGATCTACTTGTTTTAGATCTCATTAGTTAGATCTATTTGTTAGATTACCATTAGTTAGATCTATTTGTTAGATTACCATTAGTTAGATCTATTTGTTAGATTACCATTAGTTAGATCTATTTGTTAGATCTATTTGTTAGATTACCATTAGTTAGATCTATTTGTTAGATTACCATTAGTTAGATCTATTTGTTAGATTACCATTAGTTAGATCTATTTGTTAGATTACCATTAGTTAGATCTATTTGTTAGATTACCATTAGTTAGATCTATTTGTTAGATTACCATTAGTTAGATCTATTTGTTAGATTACTATTAGTTAGATCTATTTGTTAGATTACCATTAGTTAGATCTATTTGTTAGATTACCATTAGTTAGGTATATCTGTTAGATCTCATTAGTTAGGTCTGTCTAATAGATATCATTAGGTAGGTATATCTGTTAGATCTCATTAGGTAGGTATATCTGTTAGATCTCATTAGTTAGGTCTGTCTAATAGATATCATTAGGTAGGTATATCTGTTAGATCTCATTAGGTAGGTATATCTGTTAGATCTCATTAGTTAGGTCTGTCTAATAGATATCATTAGGTAGGTATATCTGTTAAATCTCATTAGGTAGGTATATCTGTTAGATCTCATTAGTTAGGTATATCTGTTAAATCTCATTAGGTAGGTATATCTGTTAAATCTCATTAGGTAGGTATATCTGTTAGATCTCATTAGTTAGCAAAAGCTTGTTAAATTATCAAGAATATATAGGTTTAGTGGTCTATGTATGGTCTTTTGCATCTTGCAGACGACCATTAAACAAATGGAAGAAGCAATTGTTGTTGTAATAGTCCTTGGCTCAATTGGTCTGCTCTCAGTGACTTGAGTACACAGTTTGAATGTCTTGACAAAACCGCATCTTTTATTGGAGATGCGGTTAGTCAAGTATGGAAAAACCAGTTTACTTGAGGTGATAGCAAGGCAATTTGGTGCTGTTAGAACAGACCTGGTTCAATTCCCATTAGTCTCAAGAATGTTTAATTTATCCTCTTGCTTCATACTTGAATTTACTTGTTATTTGAAGCAACATTGCACTGTTAAATCTCATTGCAGAATGGGTGTATCCCTAGTGCTGCTTTCATTGTCTCATTTTGGACTTTTTCAATCTATCGACTTGTTTCTGTGACAGTGTTAGTAGGCAGAGGCCATAATCTATAACAGATAGCACCATCACCTGTAGAAGCAGAAACAGTAACCCATTGCTACATGTCGAAGGCTGCCATAACCTTGATAACACTATCCCTCTTGTAGCCTTCTGAATCATATTTATGACGTGTTTGTTGAATGAGACTTCTATCAAAAGTTATAAAGATATTTAAGGTCCTGTTGTCTTTCAATGAATGAGCCCATGCAACTGACAATTGGCAGTGTGTCACTGACCAGATTATTATTTAAGGAGTATAAGATTACCTTGCTTTCGAGGGATTTAACACAGCATTGTATATTCTGCACCATATCGACAATTGATCTAGTCCACTCTGTACACCATCAGCGGTTTCTATTCTGTCCCTGCCCATGTTGTATAGTAGGGACATCATTAGCATATGTTAGAACTCTACAATTGCTTGAAGTTTGCAATTGAGCAATTTTCAACGTATACATATTGAACAGCACTGGGGACAGAGGAAAAATAATTGATACAAGAATAATACACGACTAAGAATGGACAGAGAGATCAAGTCAAGAATTCAAAAAGCTAACAATGCAAATTATGAATGTACACCAATCTTGAAACACAAATCTAACCTGATCGAAGCTAAAAGACAAGTAATAAATTCAATCTTTATACCAGCATTGTGTTACCAATGTCGACTTGGACACTAACTAAAGAACAATAGAGAAAGATTACTACATGTGAAATTATATGTCTAAGAAAAGCAGCAAACAGAACAAGAAGAGATCATGTGAGGAATTAAGAGATTACAAGAACTGTCGGATCAATGACTGCTCAAATATATTGAAAAAAGGAGACTGAAACGGTTCAACCACTGAATCTTCTTCTTCTGCATTCGTTCTCAAACTCCTGCAGATTAGCAGGAAGTAGTCCGGAGAACGGAATGCGTTGTGTCATGGTTTACAGCATTGCGGTAATATCTGCGCCTTTTGGCCTGACACATCTGACTTCAGCATGGCTTTGGGTCACTGACCCTATATGGGATGGGACAGCCAACTCAATCCCATAACCTCCTTAGTCACCTTTTACGACATGCATGGAAGGTAAACAGTGTTGCTATTCTTTGCTCCCCTTTCGGGCCCCAGCAACACACGGGCGAACCACTGAAAGAGAATGAACCCTTATTGGCCAGCGGCAAGAATGTGCAACATGTTAATAGAAAAAGCAAGATGCGGAGGAAGACCAAAAAGAAAGTTTATTGATGGAGTTACCAATATTCTGAGATGTCATAATATTACTGTATATCAGACAACCAAACATGCCATAGCTTGTAAACTGATTGTCATTCAATCCTATGACATATTACAGCAAAAGAAGAGAAAAGACAATAGCTATATATATATATATATATATATATATATATATATATATATATATATATATATATATATATATATATATATATATATATATATATATATATATATATATATATATATATATATATATAAGACAATGGATATAAATATTTTGTCAGTTCTGACCGATTCATTATAATAGGATTTGACTTATCAAACTGTGTGCAATATACATACAACTTGCTAATAATTTTAGGTTTGTACATTGAGAAATTTGGTTATGATATGTTTGGTTGGTTGCTGATGCAGTAGTTCATGGGCTCATGTCATTTGACCAATATGCCATTGTGTGATATATGCATGTGTTTGTGAGAAGTTGTTTTATTCCATATAAGGTGTTCCATTTATATGACCTTGGAGGAAAAGACATCTTCCTTAGGTCACCCAGCGCTGAACATTCAAAAAGGTGTTGATATTAACTGTGATCGACAGTTTCATAGGGATGAATGGACAGCCAGCACCGTGGAGTGTGTTGTGGTTGTATTATGTTCAGGTGGTTGTTAAGCTTACATGCTGTGTGCAAAATAAAAAGATGATACTCTGGTCTTCCTTCCCATATAAATAACCAAACTGTTAGAGGATATATGACATAAGTGAGAGTGCAGCAGCAATAAAATAAAAAAGCGATAACTAGGATAATGTGCTATTGTTACTCTCACTGTTTCTATTTTTTTATTACCATATTTTTCTATTTGTTTCCATTTCTAATACAGTGAGATGAAGATCATGAAAACCATCTCTGTATTTTAATTTGATTTTGTGTGTTTATTTCTTTGTTCCTTGATAAAAGTCACTGTTTGGTTATAACATGGACAGAATCCTAGTTCTTTTGTTTTCTGGGTACTCTACGGGTTAATGTGTCCACACTTTTACTGAAACAAACATTATATAACGAAATGAACTTATGCATACAATGCACCATTCATCAATCTGTGCATAATACACTGAGTGCTCCCCTTTCCCTAGAAGACCCTTGGGGGAGCTTTCAGTGCACTGCTCACAGATTGAATGATCAGTAGCAGACGCTGCATGTTTTTTTATCGATACACAGAAACTGCATGAAATTAAGCCTAATATTAAAAAGTTGGAATGTATGTGAACATATATCCTGTAATGAACCATTTTCTGTTTTTTCTTTTTTAATATTATTTGTTTTATTATTTGTTAATTATTAGTCAGTCCATTAACAATAGTACATTATCCTATATATTCTTCCTTCCAAGGAGGTTGATGATTATGACATAGGCTAAATATTTTGTTGGTCTGGGCTAGTTCTCTACCATGGTATTGTATGCTAACAACAGATATAGGCTTATGACAATTCCGAATTACTCATAGTATTTCTATCTGATCCTAATATCCCATCTCTCAGGTTGAAGCTTATCCTCAAGAAGAGTTCACCTCAGATAAAAGAGAAGATGAAAAAGATAAGGATAAAAAGAAGACTAAGGTAGGTCTAAAGTATTACCTTGTAGGTGTCTCTAAATCAGGTTGTCTCCCATAGTCACCTTGAACTCCTTGAACTTAGAATTGTCAGGGTTTTCTAAAAATAAAATGGCTTTGGGTCACTGTTATTCTATTTTATTTTCTTATTGTCTTTTCTCTGCTTATGCTGTGAGGTGCCGCCGGAATGAATGACAATCAGTTTTCGGTCTATTGCATTTTTGATGGCTTGGTATGCAGTAATACTGTGCCATGTCAGAATGTTGGTAGCTCCTTCAATCTATCTTCTTCTTAGTCTTCCTCTGTATCTTGCTGTTTGCATTTACATGTTGTTTGATCGTGCCACTGGCCAATAAGGGTTAATTCTCATTAGGTGGCAGAACCATTCCAATCTCTGTTTTTCAATAAATTTGACCACTGATGTTGTTCCAACAGTTCTTGTAATCTCCTCATTTCACACATGATTTCTTGTTCTGTTTACTGCTTTTCTTAGATATCTCATTTCACATGTAGTAAGCTTTCTCTCTTTTTCTTTATTAGTGTCCATGACTGACATTGTGTCATGTGATGTATTCCTTCCAGAATGTTGTCTTCCCAATGAACTCTCTGAACCTCTCTCTGTCTTGGGGTGATGTGGCTTGCATTTTCTAGCAATGTATTCATGTTATCTTTAATGTCGTCAGTTTATCGTCTTCTTGGTCTGCCCTTTCCCTCTTCCCAGGTACTCTTCCCTCCATTATTTGTCTTTCTAAACAGTTATATCTCTTTATATGGCCAAACAGGCGTAGTTTTCTTTTTGTTATTCTGTTTAGTAACCAACACTTTGGAATATTCAATGTGTTTATAATATCTGAGTTTCTGATTTTATCCTTCCATGATATTCTAAGTATCTTCCTGTAGCATTTCAGCTCGAAGGCATTGATCCTCTTTGCCGCTGTTTTACTTAGAGTCCATGTTTCATAGCCGTATGTTGCAACCGGAAAATAAAAGTTCGTAACATTAGCACTTTCGTTTCTATTTTGTTGTTTTTCCATATGTTTTTCAACCGTGTTATTTTGCAATATGCCATTACCAATCTCTTCCTTATTTCTGCCATGCAGTCTCCTACACCGTTGATGTTTGCTCCTAAGTATTCAAATTTATCCACACATTCTATCTCGGTATTGTCTATTCTGATTTTTGGTTGTTGTGTTGTTATATCTGTTGACATGATTTTTGTTTTCTGCGTGTTTAAATACAAATTTTGTGCTTCGCTATATTTCTTTGTGTTCTTGATTAGTTGTTCCAATCCCTTTATATCATTTGAAAGAAGCACCGTGTCGTCTGCGTAGCGTAGTTCCGGGATTAGGAATCCACCTATGTCTAAAGCGTGGTAGTCAGTGTTGCATATTGGGATGAATATTGAATTTATGATTTGCCTTTTTGTTTCCTTCAGGATAGATGTGTTTTTCAAAATTGGTTAAGTTCATAATTTACGTTGTTGACATATAAATATTTATTTGCAATAATAATGACACGAGAAAAAAGGGAGATCATATCTTTTTTAATGACCTAAAATTTTGTCACAAATTAAACTTGAAAAATCATTTCCAGAAACAGGCGTTGGACAAGACACAGAAACCGGCTGCAAAGGTTTTTTTTTAAGAACAGATAATTTTTCATACTAGCTATGCCATATGATGTAGACTATCTATTGCTGCAATTAGAAATAGTTTGCAGCCATTTCTAATAAGGTACTTACTCCCATGTATACCTATTATCTATATTAGTGGTTCTCAACCTTTGTCCTTCTGTGGTCCTTTTTGGGGAAAAATGTTATTCTGTAGCCCCCTGAGACCTAAAATAGAAAGCTTGTTACTTTCTTCTGGGATTTTTATTATACATGGAATCCCACTATAGAACATTCTTTTATAGCATATTTCCCTATATAACACTTTAAACAATCCCAAATTAGGCCTATACTTATTCTATATTGTTCGTACTGTATATAACGAATTTCTCTTATTACACACATATTTTGTTGGTCCAGACCAAATTGTTATAACGGGATGCTACTGTATTGGCTTATCATATTAAAGAGTATCCAAGTAGCTACCTTTCTGTGTCATCGATTGTCATGGTAGGGGGCCACTCTAATTCCTAATTTTTTTCTTTGTTCCTTTGCTGAAAAATGAACCATTCTTCCCACCAGGACTGGACATAAGGCCCACATTGAGAACCTCTAGTGTATATTATATATTTATAATCCAAAATAGTTTTTTGCCTTTTCTTGTAGCTGCATGCTTTTATTAGCTATGCTTAGTGCTTGTTTTCTGAGAGTGCTTTTTTTCTAGAAAAAAAGTGGGGGGGGGTATGTTGTGTTACAAATGGATAGTCTATGTTTTAACTTGAAGCCCCACCCTATACATGGGTGGGAGCATGATATGTGATTGGACCGACTAAGGTTATTGGTGATTTTTATATTAAAACTCTTAACATCCTTTCATAATGCTTGTAATTTTTAACAAAATCAAACTCAAACTACATTGCACAATTTGTTTCACATGAACAACAAGTATTATTGAATGCTGTTTCGATACGTATGTCTCCATGAATCAACGGTCTTGGTAAAGCTAACTTAAATTTTCACTTTGGGTATAGAAACAGAAAGTTCAGACAGCCTGGCTCGATTGTTTGGTTTTTGTCTATGTGGAAATCACATATTTCTAAGCGGGTGACCAATTTTTGTTAGACCTATATGTTTTATGATTAAGGCAAAAGTTCTAGGAATCAGCAATAAAATTGGACACCTAACATTGTGTCTCCCATTGAAACATTGTTCTGGCCAATTCCAGATCAGGTTACCTAAATACCTACAAATTTTGTGTGTGACTATTTTGCTTGTCTATGTTTTAAATTTAATTTATCATTTAATAATTTAAATAATAAATATGTTTAGGGTTTGGGTTAGGACAGTTGTGTTTTACATAACCCTAACCCTACACTAATCCTAAATAAATAAATATTTAAATTAATAAATGATAGACACAAACTGACATACATAGTCAAGGGAAAGGATCAAATGGTAGTGATATAGGTAAGCACTTGATCTGGGATTGGACCTATTGTTCAATAAACATGAGTTGAAAATTTCTTCTTTTTCAGCATTCATTCTCAAACTCCTGCTGGATATCTCTTGTAGCAGGACAATGGTCCTACTAAATTTCCAGCAGGATGTAGTCCAGAGAATGGAAATGCACTGTTTCAACGTTTTATTTGAGCCAATGGCAAAACACATCCATCTTCTGTGAGAGTTGAACATTTAAGATTCTGAACAAAAAATAATTAAAACAATATGGCCTTTTTTTTGTTTTTTTACATCATAATTTTCATATAAACCCTGAATCACAAGTTCAAAACACCTGTAAAGAAGACGACATTCTGGAAGGAATTTCATGTAAAGAATGTCATATAAAGAATGTCATGTAAAGAATGTTGTTATGAAATAATACCTGAATAATAAATGTCATTGAACTGAATGGAAATTCTTGTAACCATTATCTAATACCAGTGCTCGTAATGTAATGTCCCATTTGTGCAATGATAGAAACAACATGTGAAAGATATAATCATTTTTTGATTCCTGTCATGGCAAAATAAACCTTGGTAAACAAATCCAACTGCACTATTGGATGATGGAATGGAAACAGCCCAACTAAAAACCAAACATGATTTTCCAAAGTTGAAATGTGTCAGTTACTATGCCGAAACCTGGATAAATTAGGTCCTATGCAAATACCGGTACACATAGGAAACCATGGTGTAATGGTTACACTGCATGGTTATAATGGTTTCATGGTAAATGTGCAAGGACATTTACAGCTCGAATAGGGCTCATAAGCCATCTACGAACTCATAATCAAGGACATAATTCTAATTGAATTTTCAAAAGTGGATGTAACAAATGGTCATCATCACTTGTGATGGATGAACAACACACACACATGGTATAATGGTTATGCTATATGGTGTAATGGTTACACTACATGGTTATAATAGTTACACTACACATTATAATGGTTATGCTACATGGTATAATGGTTACACTATACATTATAATGGTTATGCTACATGGTATAATGGTTACACTATACATTATAATGGTTATGCTATATGGTATAATGGTTACACTACACATTATAATGGTTATGCTACATGGTATAATGGTTATGCTACACATTATAATGGTTACGCTACATGGTATAATGGTTACACTACACATTATAATGGTTATGCTACATGGTATAATGGTTACACTACATATTATAATGGTTATGCTACATGGTATAATGGTTACACTACACATTATAATGGTTATGCTACATGGTATAATGGTTACACTACACATTATAATGGTTATGCTACATGGTATAATGGTTACACTACATGGTATAATCTCTACACTACATTATAGTGTAGGGCCTAGTTGTTGGGGAGCTAGTTTTCTAGTTACGTGGTTCAGTGTTCAATTCCAAGTTAAGCTGCTATTATTTCAACAAAAAATGGATTCATGTCAACCAAGTCTCAAGAAATGAGTATTAGAGCATATTTTGGAAAGTAAGAGCAGCCAGTATGCTGACCACATCACCTTTAGTGTGCCATTTAGTAACAGAAAAATATGTACCTAATGCCATGTTACCATATGAAGTGAAAAGGTAAAAATAAAAAAAATGGATCTTTTGTCAAAAAAACTGTTACAGCACTATTGTCACATTGAACAATCTTCAACTTGAATCAGTACACAGGCTCTTCTGCTTCTTTTTCTTCAGCATTAATTCTCAAACTCCCGCTGGATCTCTCTTGTAGCAGGAAAATGGTAAGAAAATGCATTGTGTCACCGTTTGATTTGTGCCATTGGTCCAACACATCGGTCTTCAACAGTAAAGCTCACAGGATCAACTGCCTAGGATTATATTTACCAAAACACTCTCTTTATGAAGAATAGTCTTCAAATAGAAGACACTGTCACTACTTTTGGTAAACTTTCAAAATAGTAGTATGTTGTCAAACATAGCGCGGTACAAAATAGTAGTATGTTGTCAAACATAGTGCGGTACAAAATCTTTTCTTCAATGCAAAAAGACCCCAAAAATAACGCATAGGCTATATTTGCATCTAAACAGAGATTAACTCAGACCTACGATAGTCATTGATAAAGAACAACTATAAAATGTCTACAACCTTCAATATCTTGGGTCAACTATCAACACCACAGAAGATTACTCAGCAGAGATTATCAATGGTCATACAAAAAAAAAGATAGTTGATGAAAAATCTATTGCAAAGAGGAAACAGAAAAACAAAGTTACATCTATTAAGAAGCTTTATTTTTTCAGTGGCAACATATGGTTGTGAGACATGAGTAATAACATCTGCAATGAAATATAAATATTGGCACTGGAAATTAAATGTTATAGAAAAGTCCTAAGAATATCATGGACAGAAAGATGAACCAATGCAGACATCTGCAAAGATCTGAACATAAAATATTGGCTCCAAAAACATATAAAAAAATGTAAGCTAACATATTTTTAACAAAGAAAAAAGCAATTGTTTAGACAAATTAACCATTGTGGGAAAAGTTCAAGGAAAGAGCAGACCAAAACTACAATGGATACAGGATATCGAAGACATTTTCCATATCCAAGAGATGTAAGTCATTTTCACATCCATGAAAATGTACTCAAAGAAATGTTTTGAACATTAGATGGCAAGACAAGATTCCAGGTACCATTGTTCTGACAGAAGATCTGGTATCACTAACATTGAACTATTCTGATGCAGATGCAGATATGTTAGGCAGGTCATGTTATGCCAGATAATCGTCTGCAAAAGATACTTATCTATGGTGATCTGCAAAAGGGCATACAATGTCAAGGTGACCAAACGATGCACTACATGGATTTGTTAAAGAACTCACTGAAAGGCTTTGAAATATACCAAGATACAAGGGGAAAACTTACACAAAATAGAGCTACATGTTCTATTTTGCAGTCAAAAAAGGTGCAGCATCTTGTGAAAAGAAGAAAAATGCAGCAGCTCAACTGCGGCGAGTAGCTTGAAAGTCATGGGTAGACCACAAACCATCTATAGTGGTCATCCTATGCCCAAATTGTCCATAAGCATTTGTGGTCAGAATAGGGCTTACTAGATATCTACAAACTAATAGTCTAAGACATAACTCTAACTGTCAAAATTTCAAAAGTGGATGTAACAAATGGTCATCATCATCATGTGATGGATGAACAACAAATGATTATGAAAACATTGCTTCTATAAGTTACCAGTTTTTATGCTATTCAAGACAGGTTTGTAGAGACTGTTTCAACTTGGATAAAACAACTAGAAGATCTAGAAGAATTAATGATACAATTTTATAATCAAGAATGTATAATGATCTTACTTAATTATCTAGAAAAATTAGAAATTCAATTTGATGATCAAGAATAAATAATAACCTAGCATGTTGATCTATAAGAATTAATGAATGATCAAGCTTGGTGATAAAGAAGCATGAATGATCAAGCTTGGTGATCTAAAAGCATGAATTATCAAGCTTGGTGATCTAAAAGCATGAATGATCAAGCTTGGTGATCTAGGCACATGAATTATCAATCTTGGTGGTCTAGAAATATACCGGGGCTAATGCTCAAGTTTGGGAATCTAGAATCATGAAAGATCAAGTTTGAATCATCAAGCTTGGTGATCTAGAAGCATGAATCATCGAGTTTGGTGATCTAGGCATGAATAATTAAGTTTGGTGATCTAGAAGAAAATGATGAAGGATCTAGAATGTTCCTTGAATAAGGAAGACAAGTAGAGATAACTTTTCAATAAAAATGTAAAATTTCGATACAGAAGTAAGATAAATTTGTACTCATAAATAATGTTGATACAAATAATGTTGATACAATTAATGTTGATACAATTAATGTTGATACAAATAATGTTGATACAAATAATGTTGATATAAATAATGTTGATAATTTCTATGCCTAATGATTTACATTTATATGTCCAGGAACATATCAAAGAAAAGCCAAAAAGGAAGAAGTTCACAGAAGAGGAACTTATAAAAGGCCCACCTACTTTTACAAACATTGCCTCATTTAACTTTCCATTGAAGAGTTTACTAAATGGAGAATTTCAATGTCAGAGCACATTCAGAAAGATTGGTGACCATACACTAATTGTAGATATGATTAAATCAAATGAGGACATTCCAGTGAGTATAGGTAGTCAAATGCTGCATGATTTATGAGAGGATTGTAAGTAAATGATTTATGAGATGGTTTTTAATACATGATTTATAATATACTTTTTTAATACATGATTTAAGAGACTGTTCTACGCATGTGGTTGCGTCTGTGGGTCTCACCAATGGCCCACTATACATACCACCCATGCAACAGAAAACCTTAGTGGGTGACATGCCGTTATATTGAGGTTATCTTCTTAGAGAAGTTTCATGGCACATCATCTATGCAATTATGCTCTTATTTTGTTGTTTAAATGTTTTTCATGTTTACCTGAATATGTATGCACCCTCTGTGGTTGGGAGGGAGCCAGAGATGTATTGTGCAGCACTGGGAGGAGGAAACTGACAGCACTGTTTTTTCCTATGGCTGAGGCCCATCCTAGAGGCACAGTGACTCAGGACGTGACAATCCTTTTGACTTGAACATTTGGTTGCATGCCTGGAGCTATAGAGAAGTTTGGCATAACCAGTAGTCAATTGGTGGCGGGGAATGAGCACAGTGAACCCTATCTTGGCTACAGTGGCTAGGAGCAGTGCATAGGTTGAAACCTACCTTCCTGGAGGTGTGATAGTTATTCTTTAGCTCTGTCCCGGGGTGGGCCGAAAATCCACAGACTTCCCAACAATATAATGCCATTTAATGGCATTGGGTCAAAGGGCAAGAGCCCATGGACCGCTGGATCAGCAACCAACCAACCAACCAAGAGACTGTTCTTAATACATGATTTATAAGAGAAATCTTAATAAATTATTTATACGAGGGTACTTAATATATGATTTATGAGAGGATTTTTAATACATCAACTATCAGAAGATATTAGTAAACAAACAATGATAGGATGTGAGTATATGAAATATGAGCAAATTTGAGTATTTGAATAATGATCATATGTGAGTATATTAGGAGCCGCGTTAGCGCACTGGCTTCGCATATGAGTGGTCCTGGGTTCATTCCCCAGTTGAGGCGGAAATGTTTTCAGATCGCAACGGTTCTCAGGTCGACCCAGACTTAAATGGGTACCGGATAAATCCTGGAAGTAAAGACTGCGAGGGAGAGGAGATGGCTACCGCTCTCATTTGCAGAGCCTGTGAAATGTGAGATCGCTAACATCTCACACCCCTACGGCATTAATAAATGCTATGGGTTACTTTACTTTTTTTTAAATATGAGCTATGAGTGCATGAATTATGAGATCATATGAGAAAAATGTGAGTAAATGAATTATGAGAAGATGCTAGTACAAGAACTATAAGATGGGAGTACTTGAAGTATGAGAAGATGTGAGTAAAAGAATTATGAGAAAATGTGAGCACATGAATTATGAGAAGATGTGAGCATAGAACTATGAGAAAATTCTGAAGCTGAACTCCAGATCTGAAAACTCATCAATAGTTGAAAAGCTAAATTTCCCATTTGGAATAGGTTTCAGTTATTATTTTATTTTATGAATCTTCACATATTTTTTAAAATCATGATGATTGTGTTATCTAATATGTAAAACATGATTATTGTGCTATCTAATATGTAAAACATGATGATTGTGCTATCTAATATGTAAAACATCATTATTGTGCTATATAATATGTAAAACATCATTATTGTGCTATATAATATGTAAAACATCATTATTGTGCTATCTAATATGTAAAACATCATTATTGTGCTATCTAATATGTAAAACATCATTATTGTGTTATCTAATATGTAAAACATGATGATTGTGCTATCTAATATGCTGCACTAATTTTGTCTTAGGAAAATGTAGGCCTAAAAGATAAGAAAAATGTAACACCAAATGTACCACCCAAGTCACCGGTGGAAAAAAAGAAGGATGGTAGGTACTACTAGGATATGTAGGTCAATCATTTCCAACATCTTATGATGGATCATTAGTGCTGCTGTGTAGAAGCTGACTGTGTGAGAAGCTGACTGTGAGAGAAGCTGACTGTGAGAGAAGCTGACTGTGTGAGAAGCTGACTGTGAGAGAAGCTGACTGTGAGAGAAGCTGACACATTTCTAGTGGTGGTGTGTAGAAGCTGACTGTGAGAGAAACTGACTGTGAGAGAAGCTGACTGTGAGAGAAGCTGACTGTGAGAGAAGCTGACTGTGAGAGAAGCTGACACATTTCTAGTGCTGACTGTGAGAGAAGCTGACTGTGAGAGAAGCTGACTGTGAGAGAAGCTGACTGAGAGAAGCTGACACATTTCTAGTCGTGGTGTGTAGAAGCTGACTGTGAGAGAAGCTGACACATTGCTAGTGGTGGTGTGTACTGCTAGGATATGTGAGTCAAACAGTTCAGCCTCTTGTGTAGAGTTAGTACTGGTTTAAATAAAAAAAGTAAAGTTAACCCATAGCATTTATTAACTCTGTAGTGGTGCTAGATGTTAGTGATCTCACATTTCTACTATATGAGGGTGGGTGCCATCTCCTCTACCCTCATAGTCTTTATTTCCCGGACTAATCTGATACACAATTAATGCTGGGTCGACCTGGGGACCGTTTTGATCTGAAAAACATTTGCACCTCAACTGGTGAATGAACCCAGGACCACTCATATGCAAAGACAGTGTGCTAACCACTGCACTATGCTGCCCCTTAGTACTGGTGTGCAGATGAGCAAAGGTGACACATTACTAGTCATGATCAATAATCATACTGACCAAGTCCTTACTTCACCTCCCATCGAGCATTCTCCATACTGACCAAGTCTTTACTTCACCTCCCATCGAGCATTCTCCATACTGACCAAGTCTTTACTTCACCTCCCATAGAGCATTCTCCATACTGACCAAGTCTTTACTTCACCTCCCATTGAGCATTCTCCATACTGACCAAGTCTTTACTTCACCTCCCATAGAGCATTCTCCATACTGACCAAGTCTTTACTTCACCTCCCATAGAGCATTCTCCATACTGACCAAGTCCTTACTTCACCTCCCATGGAGCTTGGGTCAAAGGGCATGCCCCATGGACTGCTGGATCAGCAACCAACCTCCAATAGAGCATTCTGAAAGTAGGCTAGTCTTATTCATCATCATCATCATTGTCACCTGAACAGGATGTAGCAGCCTTTCATCACAGCCTTTTGAAGCTTCTGTCTCTTGTCTTATTAGAGAAGCAATTATTGACATTATTTTTATTGTGATGAAGTCAGCTAAAGACCCAGGTACACCAGATACACACCTTTCCTGCAGGCTGGAGGTTTATGAGAAATTTGACCACCTCTTTGTGAACAATCATAACAGTTGGGGGGGGGGGGAATTACTCAACCTGCTGCTAATTTCCTAGTACTAAACGGCATGTTTTGATTTGGGGGGAGTTGAACACCCTAAATCCCCCCCTCCTTTATCTGCGGACTAGAAAGCAGCAGCCCTTTAGGCTGATTTGTCAAGATTATTTTCTTTCATTTGTTCTTAAACTCCCACTAGATCTCTCTTGTAGCAGGACAATAGTCCTCTGGATTTCCAGAAAGATATAGTCCAGGGAACAGAAATTTGTTGTGTCATCATTTTATTATATATGACAGTGATCTGACATATACTACATTGGTGTTGACAGGTAATGTGTTTAGTGTTTTTATCACTTTCACTGTCTGTAACCATATCGCTAGTAGGTCAGCCATATGGAGGAAATGGTTCTTGTACTTACAAGCTGATCAACAAGCTCAAAGCTAACCACAGTCATGCATGCTGTTTTTGTTGCTGTCTTGCATCACTATTATTACATAGCCACAGACACTCAAAGACTCAGGATTATAAGAAAGATAGTGCAGAATCCCGTTAATAGAAGAAGACAAAATAGTTTGTAGAATTGCACTCTATGTGGCATCTTTACCGACTGAGGATGTCATCCACAGTAGAATATCCACATGGATCCTGAATTCAAATCCCCAAATACCTAATTTCATGACTGCCCAACATGCAAAGAATGAAGACATAGCCCAGTTCTGGCCAGAGGATTCAGATTTGAGGCAAAAGCTCTCATAGGGGCAACCGTTCTGACCTGGAGAAGATGGTGGATTTCGTTCTGGAGAAAGGCTGAAATCTAGCATGATTGCAGTTGCTGATCGCAGAAGCAGGATGCAGTCCAGAGAATGGAATGTATTGTGTCATGGTTTACAACTTGGCTGCAATATCTGCAACTTTGGGCCTGACATATCTGACTTCAGCACAGCATCTGGGTCACTTTAACCCTCAATTGGATGGGACAGACAGCCCCACCTTCACAACCTACTTTGTTACCTTTTATGACATGCTTGGCAAGTAACAGCGTCACTATTCTTTGCCCCCTTCTGATCTAGGCAACACACGGGCATTCTATATAATTATCTTCTTATTCTTCATCCTTTTCTCATGATATTCCTCCTTTGAAAGCAACAACATGCATTGAACAAAGTCCAATCAGGTTTTGTTATTATGAGTCCTATAATGGCTGATAAATCTAATTAAGTTTGTTATTATGAGTCCTATAATGGCTGATAAATCTAATTAAGTTTGTTATTATGAGTCCTATAATGGCTGATAAGTCCAACCACATTTGATTATTAGGAGTCCTATAATGGCTGATAAATCTAATTAAGTTTATTATTATGAGTCCTATAATGACTGATAAGTCCAGCCAGGACTTGGAAAACTCTGTTGCAGCGTAAACTTATATGACGGGCTTGAGGTAGGGTAAAGCAGTTTGTCTTCTTTTGTTTTGTATTTTTTTGAATCACCTGCAGTGTTCTACTTTGTTCAAAGCTTTGAATACCCACACTGATCTGACTGTACCAGGGTTGGTGGTCGAGAGCTGTGGTTTCCTAAGAGCTTTGTCAATGCTGCATTGCTTGAGAAAAGTCTTCTAGTGTTGTTATGGTTCTTGTTTGGTAAATGGGCTTACCTTCCCCAATGTTTTATAAAATCTGTGTAAATGACAAATTTTAAAATCTGTGATGTCACTGACTGCCAGCTTATAAGAAATGGCTAACGTAATTGTACGTTTGTTGAGTTTACCAGTGACAGATAAACATGTGGTACGTCTGTTACAGTCTTCAGGACTGCTGCCAGTTGCTAAGATCTGTGCATCACCAACTGAAAGCCCCACGCATACAACCATCCTAAAGAAATATCTCCACTGTCCCCCTCTACTTGGATGCTTATTTACACACAGAATTACATTACACAATCTTTTGGAAGATACCCATCTAAGATGCAGATGACATAACCGGCTCAACATAGTGAGGATGTAGCTATTTCTTTGAACATTCTCTGAAGCACAGTTTTTCAGCATACCTCTTTAATTTTTTTTTGCTATGTGCTAGAAGTTACAATATTGTTGTAGTGAAGCTATTCACCTAGACCAGACGATTCGGGTTTTGATTTCCATTAGCAAATATTAGGGGTGATTTATGATTTGTGTTACACAGATCTCCCATGACTGACACAGCCACTTAGTAGAACAAAGTGCACCACCAACACAAGAGACAGAAGATGTGTGAGGTCTATTGTATCCAACCATTATTCTAGAAATGGCACTTGATTATAATAACTCGAGCACATGTTATTTTTATTAAAGACATATTTTTGTTAATATCTGTTCTCCTTTTTAAAAGATTGTGTATTTCTAGTTTTTAAGTTTTTAAAGTACTTTTTTCATTTACATATATTTATTTCTATTAGATTCAAAGAGAAATTCGAAAGAAACCATTATAAAGAAAAGTAACAAAGGAAAGCAAGAAGAATATATTCCGCCACTAGAGTTGGAGCTCACATTTCAGCTTCATCATTGGTTAAAAGTTGCTGATGCACACAAGAGCATGAAATAGTTATTCAGTTAGAGAGGACAACAGTCACAGCAGAAATATAAAAATAAATGATTACTTTGAAGTTTTTTAATAAATTGTTTTCCATGACCTTGTGTTTTTTTTATGTATTAATACAAATAAACTAACATTTGATTCTTCCAGAAAATGAATTAACATTTAATTCTTCCAGAAATAAATTAAACATTTGATTCTTCCAGAAAATTTGATTCTTCCAGAAAATAAATTAAACATTTGATTCTTCCAGAAAATGAATTAACATTTGATTCTTCCAGAAAATGAATTAACATTTGATTCTTCCAGAAAATGAATTAACATTTGATTCTTCCAGAAAATGAATTAACATTTGATTCTTCCAGAAATTAAATTAACATTTGATTCTTCCAGAAAAGAAATATGAAATCGTTATAACTAGCACTAGTGGTATAGAGTGAGTCATTGCCTGCCCTGCCAAGTTCAACAGAACATATAGGACAACTGCTTTCCAGTATAAGGATGGAAGTTAAGGCTGTTACTGCAGCCCTCCAATGGCTCTCTGAGAATCAATGTGCTAAAACAGATATAGTGTCTGATTCTTTATCTATGCTTCAAAAGATTTTTTTTTAAAAAAAGGTGCCTTCATGAATGAATGGTATCTCTATAGCTATGTTTACCATACATTCCAAGTTCCAGTTTGAATGGATTTTTGCCAGTTTGGCAGCGCTGTCTCTGCCAGTTAAACTTCATCACAATTTCTATCATTTTATTAAAGATTAAATTGGATAGGCACACATGGTGCAACTCATGTCTGCATCCTCACCGACTCATGAGCATGATAAAAAAAAAATACAAGCAGGCTGTATTCGTGAACACTGGCTTGATGCACTGGGATGGTCGAAGTAGAAGGGTGTTATATTTATTTTTATGCCTGGTCATTCAGATGTTGAAGGCAATGAGAAGGCAGATAGATTGGCTGGTTCTTTCACTGTATCGATTGGTAGGGCAATAGACAGTCCAGAAATAATGAAATCTTTAAGAGAAACTACATGATTAGATGAAATTAGTAAGGATGATGATTCATTTTCCATGTCGAGAATAAAGGAGCTGGTCTTGAAATGTGGGCGTGGCAAGAATTGTTTGTGTGCAAAAAAGAGTGCAAAAAATGTTTGTCAACCAACAAAGAACTGGAACTGTAAATCGTCATGTAGACGTGAATATACTCAATGGGAGCTTGATATCAATTGATCTGGCATCTTCTTTCTTTCTTTTCACTTTACTTGCCTTTCAGCATCAGGGGTAGAAGAGTTCTTTGGAGATGGCTTTTGTGTGTGCTTCATGTATGTTTGTTTTCATTGATTCTTTTATTTCTGTAATCCATCGTTTGTGTCTGCCCCTGGCTTTGTATCCATCATGTATGTATAGTAATGCTTTTTTGAGGGGCACTGTCTTGTAGTAGTCTGGAAGCATGTGAAAACCACTTAATCTGTTGTCTTCTGATGTAATGCAGGATTGACATTGTGTTGGTTAGTCTTAAATTTATATAGACATACAAGCCAACACGTTGAAGTGTAAGGATGTCCAATCTATTTATTTAGATCTATATGTCAGTAGTCATTTTCTGTGGACTTTTCTTGGACACAATATTTTATAGGTATCAGCAAACCTGTGGATAAAGGGAGGAGAAGGGAAATAATAAAATGAATGTATACCTGTGGAATAGCATCAATAGATGCCAAAATACTTGGCGTTTCCTCCCATGATTTAACAACTTGTAGGACAGACATTCCATCAGCAAGAAACACCACCTGTTGATATTCGCTTGTGGTGTTGATAATTTTTTTTAATTATTTCTGCAGCTAGCGAACACAAATGTATAGTTATTTACTATAAATATTAAAGAAAGATAATCACAGGTTTATTATTATTTTTGTTTGATGTTATATGTTCTTAATTCAAAAAGTTTTAGTGTATGTATCCCTTCAGAGCGGAAACATTCATTGTCTACTTACAGACCTGACCTTTGATCTTGTAATATGAATTGTATTCTGCTTTCAGATGCTGGTTTCAGAATAATCATAGGCTTTGAAATAATTTATGATGATGTTAGTTCTCAGAACTGAAACAGAAATTTCCAATTTGTACTGAACATTTTCGCAGAAAAGAACTAAGGCATGGAGCTGCATTATTAGATTATATAATAAAAAAAATGTGTAAGCTAGTTAATATTTATATAGGGTTGTAAATATATGTTTGTGGTGGGACAAATGGAGGGGAAACTACCTACCTACTTAAAAAAAAGGTCACTTGGCATCACTATTCTAAAATTGCATGCTACACCTCTGTTGAGTACTAAGATTTAATCAAAAGGTGGGTTACCCCCCCCCCCCCCAATTTTTTTCACAAAAGATCATCAAATTTCTCATGAAAAAATGGGAATTTCACACAAAAATAAGCAAATGGCCTTTTTTAAATTTAAACACATCTTGTTGAAGACATGACATATCTACGGCCCTGGGTGTCGGTGATGGTTAGTCAGTTTTCTTCTTGGAAATAGAATAAACTTCCAGCTAAGAGTTGTTCTGTTTTGGTGAAATTTTCCTTCTTCTTATGGTCCATGCCATGTGACGCCATGCAGTGTGGCGTTAGTTATCATGTCTTTCACAGCCTTCTGTTTCGTGTTCTGTCAATCATTTCATCTTATAGTCCATGCAGTGTGATGTTGGTTATCATGTCTTTCCACAACCTTCTATTTTGTGTGCTGTCAATCATTTCTGACACCGATGTTCTTCCATGCCACCATGCTAGGTTGTCAAGCATCTTCTCTCTTGGTCTTCCCCTATGGTTGAAATCAGTTGATGCCGTGACATCACATCTCCCGTATGCAGATGATAATTTTCAGTCAACTTAGCATAAGTAGGTTAAATATCACAACTGCTGCACATGCTCATCATCATCAAGTGCCATCTCCGCAACGAAGGTTGGCTGCAACGTATCTCCAACATCTCCTGTCTCTTGTCTTGGTGGTGCACTCTGCTAGACTGTAACCTGTCTCTCCCTGTATGTTTATGTTTACCTCCTGTTCTTCTGTGTCTTTGCTGATTATCATGGTTTTTGTTTTTTGAATGTTTATATCCAGTCCATATTCATTACTTGATTTATTGACTTGATCTATTAGTCTTTGTAGTTCATGTTCACTTTCTGCTAAAAGAACAGTGTCATCTGCATATCTAATGTTGTTTATTATTTTCCCATTGATCTTGAGTCCTGGTATTTCTTCTATATTTTTAAAGATATTCTCTGTGTAAATATTAAATAGGCTTGGTGATAAAATGCATCCTTGTCTTACCCCTCTTCTTATTTCTATGTATGGAGAGTACCTGTTTTCACACCTTATTGATGCAGTTTGTTCCCAATATATATTTCTAATCAACCTGATGTCTTTTCCATCTATGCCTATTTCTTGAAGACATTTGATTAATTTTTCATGTTGGACTCTGTCAAAGGCCTTGCTGTAGTCTATGAAGCAAATATAGATACTTTATATTTGCTTCATATACTGCACATGCTAATGTTACCCTAATACTTCAACTGGGTATGAAAGAAAGCTCAGAAAAACCACCTCACTGCACATGGGAAGTAAGAGCTAATCGCTCGCAGTTCCTGGGTTTCTCAATCAATCAACCCTAATTCTAAATACTAATTCTAACCCTAATTCAATCACACGTTGCATCTGTCCAATAACATTGCAAAGGTTAGGAAATACCTCTCAGTAGAATGAAATTACTAGTCGATAAATCAATTAAAGAATATGGACTGGATAGTCGAAGGGAAGCAAACAAGAGGTAGGCAGAGATACAAGTGGGAGTGTAACATCATAAGATTGACAGGTTATGGTCTAGCAGAGTGCACTACCAAAACAAAAGACGGGAGGGGATGTTGGAGGTCTGTTGCAGCCAACCTTCGTTGTGGATACGACACTTGATGATGATGAGAATGAAACTAGAACAAAGGTCACAATGAAGACACAAAAGAACAATGTGCCCTTGTTGCAACAATCTGATTATAACATAATGTACCGTTCTGTTATGCTAACATTCCCGGAAGTTAAATAGCAGAATGTTGTTGTTTCGATTTCCAGGAATTACCAGCGATTATGGTGTTGTTTTTCCAGAACTTTAGTTTACAAACAGATGACTCCAACTTTCAGCTGTGTGCACTGCTTTAATATAAGCCTCCTACGTAGAGGAGGTAAATTCTAGTGGTTTTGTCGTTTCTACCTTTCTGAAATACACAGAGTTGGTGTCATGAGTTTCAGTTCCCCTGCCCTGCACCCTTTTCTGTCAGATGTCCATAACAACTGGGCCATGGTTACTTGGATTATTGGGGAAACGAGCGATGCATATCCTGCCATTCGGTGGTGCTCTTTAATTATTTATCTATAGGGCCTAATATTTTTCCCCTGACTACGCCGTTCTCCCAGTCCTGCAAAGAGATGCGTTTCACCACACAACACGTGCCGCTTGTTCATAGCCGTGGCTACACGTTGGCAGCTAGGACAATGGTTAGGAATGGAGGTCACTGGTTCCTCCAACGACATGTCCAATTCTAGGTTTTTTAAATGCTACACTACATATAGAAACATAATTGTACAGGGAGCTTCCATAATAGAAAATCCTCGCTATATTGTCATATCGTTTACTTGTCTTATCTTAAATTGTCCTCAAATGCTTGTGGTAGATTTTGTCAGTATGATGCAGGTCTTCGAAATGCCGCACCTTAAATGTTGTTTTAAAATTATTGAATGGTTCAAACTGTATTTTGATTTCGTTGCTTATGCCCCCCCCCCCCTCTTTATGGTACTGCCTGATTCGGCGGCCTCTCTGTATCATAGCACGGCACGGTCCTGCTTGTCCTAGCCACAAGTGCAGCGAAGCGTCGGGAGAAGGCTAAGTCTTCTATCTTTAGCCAATTGTGTTGCATTTGTTGTTGTGATGCCATGTTGTTGTAGTATGTCTTTTATATTATCAATCCATCTGCCTCTTGGTCTTCCTCTTGCTCTGTAACCAGAAATTATTTTGTTGTTTGCTATAGATCATAGGCGATCAGGTTCCATTTTCATATAGTGGTCGAACTATTTAATCTGGTGTCTCTCAATGTAGGCCTATTCGATGAACTAAATAATTTCTATAAAATTTCGGATGTCTTCCTATCGATCTGTTCTATTGACTCCAACGATTTTCCGTAGGCATCTCATTTCACAGCTGCCAATCTTTCTCTCCTGTATTATGGAGAGTGATCATTTTTGGCATAGGTAACATAACGTTGGTATAAATATAGGCTACTGTTTGTCTACCTATTTGTTTAGTGGTCAGTATTAAGTATTGGTGTTTGAGCAGAGGTGTCAGTTGCTATGACACAGCATTGGCTTTTTGGCATCGTGTAGGCCTATTAATTTCTTTATCTACAATAGTTTGTCGTCTTCAATGAACAGGTTTCCCATGCATTTAAATCTGATACTGTTTTCGTTGTTTTTTATCTTAACTGGACCAAATGTTCTGCTCATTTTCATAGTTTCTGTCTTTGATGTGCTAATTTTCATACTGTAGCTTTCACAAGTTGTGTTTAGTGTCTTTACATGTCACTGTAGTTGTGTTTAGTGTCTTTACATGTCACTGTAGTTGTGTTTAGTGTCTTTACATGTCACTGTAGTTGTGTTTCGTTCTCATACATTAAACTTGATATTTAGGGTACAATATGTCAACATGTAAACAATATAAGGAAAAGGCCATCTTCTTTTTTTTTTTTTGCCACTTCATGAGACAGGCAGGTTTAGAGAACATAGTCACAACAGGAAAAATTGAAGGCAACTGACAGAGGGCGACAACGTGAGAAAATATTAGACATTTTGACAACCTGGCACGGCAAGGACACAACAACGACTTTGATACATAATACTGTGGACAGAGAGCTGTGGAGAGCTATGACCGCCTACGCCAGCAGGCATGGCCTCTGATGATGATGACGACATTAAACTTTAGTCATCTGCAAATAGCCATTCACTTATTGAATTGTGATCGGCTGTGTGTTTGTTTATGAGAGTGACGCCATCTTCTTCCTCTATCTCTATACTGGTCTCAGTGGTGATTATGTCCATGTATATATATATATATATATATATATATATATATATATATATATATATATATATATATATATATATATATATATATATATATATATATATATATATATTAAATAGCAGCTGTGATAATACACACCCTTGTCTAACTCCTTTATTTATTCCGAAAGTATCGCTTTTCCTTGGAACGTTTTTTGTCGTCTAATGAGAGTGCTATATTGCATAGTGGATATGCCAATAGTGAGACCTTGAGCATGGGGAAAAGAGCAGAAATGTTTGGCGTTAAACGCATATATGATTGATGAATTGAGAATTGATAGGACCAGGGGGTGGGGGTATGGAAGCACATTGAAAAATACACGAAATTACTTAGTGAACGTGTTAGATGCGAATATGCTATAGATGACGCATCTAGGATGAGTTTAGAAGATTTCTGTATTACGGAATGTGTTTAGCCAGTGAGCTAAAGGAACCATCGGTATACATACACTTCAACGTCTGCTCGGGAAGATTAATCACATATGGTCTGCCTGGAGCGCAGTAATGTTAGCTCACAACCAATAATCAAGCAATGGAGGAAATTGACATAATCTAATCAATCATTCACCCGTTCATTGGAAATATTTTTACCAGAACGTAGCCTTCTTTACGAATGTTTTGAACCTCTCATTGTGCTTCTTTCGTTATATATCGGAAAATTATCTCGGTGAAGAGTCAATATACACCCGCGCGCCAGTCGACAGATAGGTAGGCTGTCACTGGCTAAGAAATCCTACTACCCGAATTAAAGGCATGTCGAAAACGGATGTGCTGGGCCTCGGATGTCCCATTTACAAAGTGAACCAACTGAGGCGCAAAAAACACAGTTCAACTATGGAACTTGCAGTACAACGTATTTCACGCTCCCAGGCGGAAATCACCCGGTGTATTTGTTGTGGTTACAAGAGAGCGAACACAGAAGAAGAAGAATATGTCGGAAGTTTTGTTTCTTCTACAAAATTGACTGCATTCTGTAACTCGTGCAGGGGTCCGTAGAATTTTCTTTCACTGCTCTATCTCTGGGCCAGTGTATGTGTCTCGTACTTAAAATTTTCATGATTCTGGGCGAGTTGATCATGCAGATAAATATAGTGCGAATCTGTGCGCTTTCTGCTGCCGCAATGACGTCTGATAGCTGAATACTCTCAAAATTGTTGGAATGTGATTTCCTGTTTCATTTCACCCCAGACTATCCTCAGAGACGGATTGGGGGTACGGCTAAAATGCCTCGAGGAGGAGGATCTAGAGGAAGGTATGTTCCCACTCTTCTATTACTCATTATGAAGGTGTGAGAATGTAGAACATTGACTATTATTGTTATCTTTCAATATTTGTTATGTCTGTCTCAGGCAGATCAATTTTTGTTCTGTCTTAATTCTTGATTAGGAACACGCGTCACAGCACTGGGTGCATTCCCATATATGCTCTGATTGCTGTTCCGTCAGCCATCTAAAAGTGTATAAGCTCAGGGTCTCAGTCAGTTGCTGATTACGCGTTCTTCTGATCATTCCGGAGAGGGAACACTTTCTCCCATCGCCTCTAGTCACTCCAATTTCTACCATTCTCTAAATATGTACATTGTCTCGTTCGACTTCCTCCTCATCTTCTCGTAGTGTTTCCGTGACTGCTTTAATCAACTCAATCCTGTCTCTTCCTATCTCGGTGCCGATCACCAAGATTTTACCACCCAAAACATCGGCTATTTCGTTTCCCCTGACCCCAATATGACCCGGACTGATTCATTTCTGATTCTACACTTTTTCTATCTTGCGCGGCATATTTTGAGAGTCCGATATAGTCACTGAGTCTGTTGGTGGTTGCGCCGCTAGCCAAGTGAGAGCTGCTGTCACCGCTTCTATTTCCATTCTCATACTAAAAGTTGTAGTGGGGTAAGCAGCTGACTTCTCAACTAATTTCTTGCCATTTTGGTAGGCAACGAAACCCCAATTGCACCTTTTATGTTTCTTGTGTTACTGAGCCGTATGTGTAAATTATTGCATTATGTGGGTCGAGTGCTGCAGTATAAGTTCTTGGATAATTCCCTCTGTTATGTTGGCAGCCCAGTCGCGGCGCTCTCTTACCATCTGTATCACAACTATTGTCAATAACTTTCTCTCTTTGCCAAATGTCACACAATCATATAGCCTTTTCCCACTTCCTCCAGCTCACAAACTCTGAGTAAGGTATCTTCTGCTTATGCAATCCAAGACCTTCCTCTCTTGATATGCCTTCCTTTTGTGCTGTCTAGAGATTGGTATAAAAGGTGATGATCATTATTGGCGACCTTGAAATATTCTTTAACCTGAGCTATTTTATGTCTTGCTTTGATGCTTGGTATGTCTAGGAGAAACCTCATGGTCATGATAGGTGTTTCTATTGTGCACCCAATGACAGTTCTCATGGCCTCGTTTTGAACTCTCTCCAATCTATTCACTTGTGTTTGCAGCAGTGTCAATAAACTAAACTATAGTCCAACACAGAAAATATCACTGCCTGCATCATCTGAAAAAGGGTTCGCTGCGGCATCTCTGCAGATGCCATGATTTTGACTGCACTGACACCCTTCCAAGCTTTCTGAATGACATTATCCACATGTTTCGCGAAAGATAGATTGCTATCAGAAGTGATACCTAGATATTTCATAGTGTGCTCCCTGTCAATGCAGGTGGCTGCTGGTACTGTGTGACCATGTTGCTGTTCAGCGAGAACCAGACGATCTTTGCCTTGGTGGGATTGATGACTGCCTTGTAGAGCGACAAATGTTCTAGATTACTCTGAACGCTATCATTCATGTCTCTTCTGTTTCTACCATGCGTGCTCAGCAAGAGGTCGTCCGAATATGTTAGTATCCTGCCAATTCCAGCCTCCTGAAGCCGAGTTATTTTGTATGTGTAGCCGTTAAAGAGTACAGGTGATAGTGGCGATCCCTGTGGCAATCCCGGTGCTATAGTTCTGATCTCTGATGTCCAAGATCCCAATCTCAAAGCCAAATGTCTGGGCATTAACACCATTGCTTTCCATCGAATTATCCACACAAAAATCGATGCGGAATTGGCTTAGCAAATATATCCGCTGTTCAAAGCTGGCTCTGTTATAAGCATCTTCTAGGTCGATCGTGGCGACCAATGTTTCCTCCTTTGTCTGAAAGTCCTCGTAGATGTCATAGGCCAGGAATGACGCATTGATGGTCGTGTCTCTCCCCGGTCTGTGTGCACCTAGAGTGTCAGGATGTAGGACTCTATTTTCCAAATCTAATGCCAATCTTCTAGCGATTATTCTCTCCAGCACCTTGCCGTAAACATTTTGTAAGGTGATGATACGATAACTCTTGATGTCGGAGGTGTCTTTGCCTGACATTTCCAAGGGAAGAAGGTAGCTGTGTAGCAACTCTTCTGGTATACAACCTGTTTTCAGACTTGTGTTGAAATCATCAACGATTGTTTTAAGCCGGTCGTCTGCAATATCTTTCAGGAGGCGGTAGCGTATTCCGTCGGGTCCTGGTGCACCATATGATGTTTTATTTATGGTCTCTTTTACATCCTCCAACGAGACCAGTTCCTCACCAGCGACATCGCTTGTTACCAGCAATATAGTTAAAGTGGCCATATAGTTAAAGTCTTACATTCATTAATATTGTTCTAATCTAATTGTTGAAGGTATCTCTTGAAGAAAGCGATGCCCTTCTGCTAATCTGTGCTTAGTATAAGCCCTGACTCGTCCCTTCAAGAACACGTTTAATTGTGTGTCCGTTTTCGATGCATTGCCTTGTGTAATTTCCAAAATTTGTATAGGGCACTGTCGGCTGTAACATCTTGTGCGAAATTATCCCAGCGTTCTTTCTTGACTTCTTTTACAATTTATTTAAAGGCTTTAATGTGTTCTTCATAGTACTCTCTGACACATTTTTGCTTTCCATGGTGACTTGTGTCTGTCATCTCGTATGTTGCCACTACCTGACGCGTTGCTCCTTCTTTACCTATACAGACTATATCTCTTCAGTCCACCATGGAGGTTATCATATGTTTGGCCTCACTGTATTTTTTTGCCATGCCAGTTGTCGCAAATTTCCCAAGATCGACTCTTTGTTGCGCCTGTATTTAAAGGCATGGTGTCTCTTGCTATTTCTACAGTTCTGCCCTTTTGTGATTGTTACCGAGCATGGTAGGTGGTCACTACCATGGTAAGCCAGTGCCGCCAACGTCGCTTCCATTTCACTATGACACGATATCAGTGTAAGATCAATGTTTGAATCTGAGTCTGTCTCTTTGGTAGTTAACCTGGTCATTCTGTCACAATTAAGAATAGTGAGATCAATCTCTAGCAAGGCATTGCATAGTGCCACTCCCTGTGTGTTGTTATTTGGGTTTCCCAGGAGATATTTCGAGAATTGAAGTCTCCGCACACTAATAGAAAACTCCGGGGAGGTCTTCCAACTCATTGAGAAAATTCCAGTCTTCAGGCTGGACGTAGAAACAGTTTTGAAACATAGATATTAATAATGTTGCATCTTCGTCCACGAATTAGGCCATATTATCTGTACTTCCTGCATCTCACTGTCTCCATTATCCCACGATATGTCAGGTCGAGAATGCATCACGACAAGTTGCCTGTACAGGCATATAACCAAATGAGATCACGGTACAAAACTAGAGGAAGACCACGAAAAAGATGAACAGAAAACATCAGGGACATCTTGAACAAACACGGTCATAGCACAGCCGAGACCACATATCTGGCATTGGATCAGCAGTTCGAGCTCCAATAACCCCAACGCTTAACGGCAAGAGTGGATAACAACCACCTGGAGAAAGACAATAGACAATAGTCAGATTTTACAACCACTCTGTATTGATCATCCGCCAGAGTCGACGAATACCATTTGAGCTCAAATGGAATGATGACTGGTGTATATGACTGTGGGTATGAGTTCTATGCAAACTAATTTCCTTCCACACTGAACATGTGTAGGAGTCCGTGCGACATTGAGTAGTTCTTACTTCTCTTTTAGCAAGTTTTTGTTGAGCAGCATCTTTTCTGAAATTCTCTGCGACAGCTTCACTAACTAATACTGAGTCTGCAACGCCAGTCGAGTCTGTCTTGTACCAGCTCTCTCATGAATGTATGTCTACATTGAAGTGAGTTAGTAATGTCTTAACCTTTAGCAAGCTGTGTTTACAAATAAAAAACTTTCCCCTGCCACTGAATTCTTTATTGAGAATTTGTATTATTGATTGTGGCTGTTTTAAAAATTCAATCACTTTTTTGTTGTTAGAGATAATGAATTAATATTTGTACATATAAATAAAGAATTGAATACTGCATATATTGGTGTAATTTTTTACGTGTGTGTGTGATACCAGACATATTAGAAAGTAGTAAAGATAATTTTTCACCAAAAAATTATGAAATTATAACAGACAAAAGGAAAACAAATTATTTAAAAATTACTTATCTATGGTTTTTATATTTTCTGAAGTGGGAACCCTGTAAAATAACTGGAGGGGATCCATACCACCCTTAGTGTGCTAAAGGGTGGCTTTAAAACGCTTACTTTGTCCTGCATTGCATAAGCCAATCTGAAATTCTTCATAGGGCATGTATTCCTTTCTTTTTGGCATTCGGATACCTGTCATGTCCAGATATCCTCGTCAGCGTGTCTATGAATTCACCAGCACTGTCTGCATGCTTACAGATTTATATTTAATTAGAACCCCACACTCTGGTATTGTATTCCACCAGTGAATATTGCTTATATAGGCCGAAGGCAGTTTAGGTGGTAAGCGCTCTATAAATTCTATACCAATGATTTTTAAATCTATGTTGTCGCAGAATACATATAGGCCTATACATAAGACATATGAAGTCTCCACCCCCCCCCCCAAACCATTAAATATTCTTTCTGCAGCTTACACCCAAAATATTCTATATTTAACAATGCTCATAAAGAAATTATCAATGTTAACGATAGTAAATAATGTCTACAGTTTATAACAATTTGTTAAATATGCAATAACAATATAGCTTTCGATTTATCATTGTATTGTAAATGTAATTTCTCAATATTTCTTCAAGTTTTCGATGACCCATGAGAGAACCCTGAAGACTCCAAATACAGGCATATGCACACATTTTAAGAACATATGCTCTATATAAATGACAAGCTACGAACTAGATGCACAGTAATTGATAATCAGAAGGGGATATTTTCTTTGGCATTTTTCTGTAGAACTGCCATCTTAGTGACATCGAGAGTTTCATGTTCTACTTCATAACACGTTTTCATTATTGATAAACAAGATGGTGGCTTCATTTTCCAACTGAGTTCTTTCATATTCACAGGTCACCTGCAGCACCATCTAGACCGCCACCAGCCAGTGTTAGACCACCACCTCCAAGACCAATACCACGGAGTCCTCCCCCAGGAGGATATGGTGGCTACAGTGATAAAAGCAGGGGACCTGGAATAGGAGGAACAATTGCTGGTTCTTTCTTAGGCTCAGTTTTGGTAATGTGTGACCGTACATTTTTTAGTTACCTTTTATGGTGAGGTACGCTTCTTTTAACTGTGAACGTTAGTCCAATTTGGTTATATCAGAGCTTTATAACCATCAAAAAATAGTGTAGGTCGCAGTTCTTCTGTGGTTTATATTAATATAAAAATAAATGTAATTAATGTACAGTGGATGAAACTAAACAACACTGCTAGATCAATAATAAGCCTATCAATCAAGATTTAAGTGCCTTGCGGAGTGGTGTATGCGATCATGTTTCTCCACAACTGTTTCTTTCTCTCTTTGTCTTCTTCTATCTCTTCTCCCATTGATCTTTCCAGTGGTTACTAAATATATTTTTGGAGATTTAATGCACATCTTGGCGCAAATAGAGAAGGAATAGAAGAATATAAAGCACCTTTTGGCAACACAAGAAACAAGGTTAATAACAACGGTTATAAACTAGTAGATCCTGCACAACCTCTTTATAACAAACTCCTTCTTTAAACATAGACAGGCACAAGTGTACACATGGTATAAATCGAACAGCTTGGAATGCAAGAGCCAGATAGACTTCATACTCACAAAAAGAAACAATAGATGAAAAATAAGACGCACGAGTAATACCTAACATGTGTGCAGACACTGACCATAAGGCAGTAATAATAACAGTCAAAACAGAGTGAAAAATAACAAGCACAAAGCACCAAGGGCAACTAGATATACAGAAATTGGTAGAACTAAATGTGTGCGATAAATTTATCCAGGAAGTTAATGAAGAATTTGAAAAGCTAACAGAACATAGAAGAAGAATTGAAATATTAAAAAATGTCATCATTAAACAGCAAGAAACATATGCGGATATAAAAACCATAAATGTATGAAACCAAACAGCTTGGTGGACAGAAGAGGTAAAGAACGCAACAAAAGATAAACACAAAATTACAAGAAATGGGCAACAAGCAAAACACATGAAGATTACTTAGCATACAATACAGCAAAGATCAACACCAAGAAAATTATCAAATCTGCGAAAATTAAGTCATGGCAAGAATATGGATAAATGCTTAACAACAATAGACAAAACGCACCAAAGATGTTCTACAAGAAAGTACAAAACATAAGAAGTATAAAAGACACTTACGTACCAAAAAAATAATTCATGATGAACATGGCAACATACTAAATAGGCCCCAAGAAATCATGGAAAAATTACTTTAATCAACTGTTAAACTTAATGGAAGGAGAAGTGATCACAACAAAACATACATTAGAAGAAGATCTAGAACCATACATCCCGAAATTGAAGACGAACTTAAACATGCACCAAATAATAAAGCACCAGGAATAGTCGGCATACCTATAGAACTAATACAAATTCTAACAGTGACAAGTTCAATGTGATATGGAAGACACAAAAGACCCCACTGGAGTGGAATACAGCGGTGATTGTTTCCATCTGGAAGAAAAAAAGGCAGTAAGAGGGACTGTACTAAGTATAGAGGCACATCACTCTTAAGCCACATAGGAAAAATCTTTAGTAAGATACTAGAGAGAAGGATGTGCACATATTTAGAACCATGGCTCAACAACACACAATTAGGCTTTCGGAAAAATAAAAGCTGTACAGATAACTTAAACATTAAATAGTAAATTTTATACAGTAAACATTAAACATTAAATTCGCCCACAAACAACTTTCAGAAAGAGCTATAGAACATAACCAAGACTTATATTTGGCTTTCATGGACCAAGAGAAAGCTTTTGACAAAGTAGATAAAGCACTACTATAAATAACACTACAGACATATGGAGTTCCCCAACATCTGATCAGCCAATATCAGAGTATATACCCCAATAGTCAATGCGCAGTAAGAACGAGCACAGGTACATTCGATAATTTCAAAATTCACACGGGAATGAAACAAGGATGTGTACTATCCCCTTATTGTTCATAACATATGTAGATCACATCTGCAAAGTAGCAAAGACAACAGAAGAAAACAATCTGAAGGATAACTTAAATGAACTGCTATTTCCAGATGACCAAGCACTAGTGGCATCATCAGAAGAGCAACTACAAAGACAAATAGATTGATTGCATCAAACACGCTATACCTTTAACATGAAGATAAATATAGAAAAGACAGAAGTAATGAAGATAAGGAAGATAGGAAGAACAGAAACACCAACATATATATTGGAAATACCAGACGTAGCCAGGTGACAGAATTCATAATATACCTATGAAGTAATATAACAACAGACGGAAAGAGCAGCAAAGAAATACACAATAGATGTAGTAAAGCATACCAAGCTAATGACACCAATCTTCATAAACATATATGTAGATGTAAACACCAAAATAACACTATTCAAAACAATTATTATGCCAATGCTGTGCTACCAATTCCAAACATGGACAACGACAGCACAAAACAAATGTAAACTTGTGATAGCTAAAATGACATGCTTATGCAGAATCCTAGAAATATCGCTAGGAGACAGAGTGAGGAATGAGGACATTAGACAAAAAACTGGCACCACCCAATCTTGGATTATATTAAGAGACAACAGATCAAATGATTTGCACACATTAGCAGACTACTATCATACAGCATACCACAGCAAGCTATACTACACAGATACAGTGAAGGCAGACCTAGAGGCCAATCACGAAATCGATGGACCACTGAAATAAAAGAGGTGACAAATTCCATATTATACTCAGCACACAAGAGGGTCGTCTCCAGAAAACTCTTCCACCCCAGAACATACAAGAACATTTATCTTCTTTTTCTTGCATACACAATGGTTTTACGTAGGCCTACAAGACTGTTTAATGGATGAACCATTTAGCAACCCCTGGAGTGTATTCAGGAATATTGCCCACTTGAGAAAACCTAGCCAACATACAGTAAAATCCCATTAAAACAACTTGGTCCAGACAGACAAAATGTTTGTAATAACAGAAATTAGTTATATACAGTGGAATCCCATTATAACAACTTGGTACAGATAGATGAAATATGTAGGCTATGTAATAATAGAAATTAGCTATATACAATACAAACAGTAAAGAATATATTTAATTGGGGATTTTGAAAAGTGTTATTAAATAGGGAAATTTGTTATAAAAGGATGCTCTATGGAGGGATTACACTGTATCAACTGCTTCACAAATCTACACAGTGAAGTAACCACTCAGATTGAAACAGAAAGTGATATAAAATCTCACCAAAACAAGGTCAGAGCTATTTTCTGCAAATGTGAAATATATCAAGAAAAGATTTTGAAATACGGTAATACTTTCTTTACAGTTATTTTGAAGGATTAGAAAGTATGACGGTTAAAAAAAGAACACTTCTCAAAACTTATCCACTTTTTACAAAGTCATAGATGTGGTTGTGGGAGGGAATGGTTTGTTTAGGATTTAAACTTCTCTTCCTTCATGGGCAAACAGAACAAATAGAAACAGTAATCAAAACTCATTTTATAATGAACTTCCCAATGCCACAAATCATATTTAGCCTTATTATCCATTCTTCATAGACTAAAAAGTATTTGTGGCTGAAGTATAAGCAGGTAAACATCTTCTTCGGGGAGCTGGTTAAGAAACCTTGAACAATGCCATAATTAAGAAGAGATGAAAATGATTTAGGCTGACTTTTGCATGGCATAACTACAAGCTCATCTCTCACTTTGAAGATACGGAACAATCCATTTACTCTAGTTGCCAGGCAATTCGGTGCTGTTAGAATGGATTGCTGAACGGATTGTTAGAACGGTGCTGTTAGAACGGATTGATTCAATTCCCATTAGTCTCAAGAATTTTTTATTTATCCTCGTGCTTCCTACTTGTATTTACTTGACAATAGAGGGACCAAGTAAAAATCAGATGATAATAGAAGGAATAAGCAAACTAACAGATGATACTAGAATAAAAAGTTTTTCTTTGGAATGCCTACCTTCTCCCATCCCCATGTGTTATTAATTTGATTATTTCCCTTGGCAATGTTTGCCAATTGATATTTATTAGGGTTAGGCTTAGGGTTTGGAAAGGTTTTGTTTTACATAGCTAACCAAACCCTAAAATCATACACTGACAAACATTGCCAAGGGAAATAATCACATCGAGGTGGAGATACACATTCCAAACCAGAACCGAAGGAACAATTTGAAAACTCAATTTCAAATTCACTAAGGAACAATCTAAATTCAGATTGACAATAGAATGAACAAACAAAATTCTGATGACTAAGAACAACATGAAAGAACAGAACTGAATAAGAACAGTTACAGTGCCATGTCTTTGACACTGAGCTCTACAATAAGGGTGAATGTCTATGATCAGGTCAGTAATGACAAAAAGATAAAAAAAAGAACTATTTTGTCTACTATTTGGATAGGTGACAGTAAAGGTTAGAGTGTCGTGCGAGTGATGCTGAAAACAGGTTGCAAGGCACATGTCTACTAGGGACATTGCTAACATTCACCATTCAGTGGAATTGGTTAAGACACTGAACATATACATACCAATGCAACAACCGGATGTGTCTGTCCATTGGTGGAAATAAAAACAAAACTGTGACATAACACATTTCCATTAACTGGACTACATCCTGCTAGAAATTCAGTAGGGCGTGTCTTCTTACAAGATTGATCCAGCAGGAGTGAAAATTAATGCTTACAAACTGCAGCACATGACAGAAAAACATGGAAAAATCCTCATTATATAATGTGTCATGAATATTTAGTTAATGATTTTCTAGTCTCAATGTTTACCATACCATCCTTCATGTCTAGGGTTCTGTGTTGGGAAATGCTATATCACATAGGATGTACGAAGGAAGGAACCCAGATACAGGACAATGGGAAGACACAAGCAGACCAGATCCTAACCCATGCAAGAACGAACTGGATTACTTTATAGACTGCTCTAAGTAAACATCACTATCACATTTTTATTATTCACATATATTTCATCTATAGTTTGTTCCAATCTTCTTGGTGAGATCACCTGTTCCAATCTCCTAAGTGAAATCTCTTGGGTGAGACCACCTGTTCCAATCTCCTTGTGTGAGATCTATTGTAAATCTCCTGAGTGAGATCGCCTTTTCCAATCTCCTGGGTGAGATTTGTTCCAATATCCTGGGTGAGATCTCCTGTTCCAATCTCCTGGACAAGATTAGTTGCAATCTCCGGGGTGAAATCTGTTCCAATACCTTGAGTGAGATCTTGGTGAGATTTGTTCCAATATCCTGGGTGAGATCTGTTCCAATCTCCTGGGTGAGGTCTGATCCAATCTCCTGGGTGAGATCACCTGTTCCAAATCTCCTGGGTGAGATCATCTGTTCCAAATCTCCTGGGTGAGATCATCTGTTCCAAATCTCCTGGGTGAGATCATCTGTTCCAAATCTCCTGGGTGAGATCATCTGTTCCAAATCTCCTGGGTGAGATCATCTGTTCCAAATCTCCTGGGTGAGATCATCTGTTCCAAATCTCCTGGGTGAGATCATCTGTTCCAAATCTCCTGGGTGAGATCATCTGTTCCAAATCTCCTGGGTGAGATCATCTGTTCCAAATCTCCTGGGTGAGATCATCTGTTCCAAATCTCCTGGGTGAGATCTGTTCCAAATCTCCTGGGTGAGATCTGTTCCAAATCTCCTGGGTGAGATCATCTGTTCCAAATCTCCTGGGTGAGATCATCTGTTCCAAATCTCCTGGGTGAGATCTGTTCCAAATCTCCTGGGTGAGATCATCTGTTCCAAATCTCCTGGGTGAGATCATCTGTTCCAAATCTCCTGGGTGAGATCATCTGTTCCAAATCTCCTGGGTGAGATCATCTGTTCCAAATCTCCTGGGTGAGATCATCTGTTCCAAATCTCCTGGGTGAGATCATCTGTTCCAAATCTCCTGGGTGAGATCATATGTTCCAAATCTCCTGGGTGAGATCATCTGTTCCAAATCTCCTGGGTGAGATCTGTTCCAAATCCCCTGGGTGAGATCATCTGTTCCAAATCTCCTGGGTGAGATCATCTGTTCCAAATCTCCTGGGTGAGATCATCTGTTACAAATCTCCTGGGTGAGATCATCTGTTCCAAATCTCCTGGGTGAGATCATCTGTTCCAAATCTCCTGGGTGAGATCATCTGTTCCAAATCTCCTGGGTGAGATCATCTGTTCCAAATCTCCTGGGTGAGATCTGTTCCAAATCTCCTGGGTGAGATCATCTGTTCCAAATCTCCTGGGTGAGATCTGTTCCAAATCTCCTGGGTGAGATCATCTGTTCCAAATCTCCTGGGTGAGATCATCTGTTCCAAATCTCCTGGGTGAGATCATCTGTTCCAAATCTCCTGGGTGAGATCTGTTCCAAATCTCCTGGGTGAGATCTGTTCCAAATCTCCTGGGTGAGATCATCTGTTCCAAATCTCCTGGGTGAGATCATCTGTTCCAAATCTCCTGGGTGAGATCATCTGTTCCAAATCTCCTGGGTGAGATCATCTGTTCCAAATCTCCTGGGTGAGATCTGTTCCAAATCTCCTGGGTGAGATCATCTGTTCCAAATCTCCTGGGTGAGATCTGTTCCAAATCTCCTGGGTGAGATCATCTGTTCCAAATCTCCTGGGTGAGATCATCTGTTCCAAATCTCCTGGGTGAGATCATCTGTTCCAAATCTCCTGGGTGAGATCTGTTCCAAATCTCCTGGGTGAGATCATCTGTTCCAAATCTCCTGGGTGAGATCTGTTCCAAATCTCCTGGGTGAGATCTGTTCCAAATCTCCTGGGTGAGATCATCTGTTCCAAATCTCCTGGGTGAGATCATCTGTTCCAAATCTCCTGGGTGAGATCATCTGTTCCAAATCTCCTGGGTGAGATCATCTGTTCCAAATCTCCTGGGTGAGATCTGTTCCAAATCTCCTGGGTGAGATCTGTTCCAAATCTCCTGGGTGAGATCATCTGTTCCAAATCTCCTGGGTGAGATCATCTGTTCCAAATCTCCTGGGTGAGATCTGTTCCAAATCTCCTGGGTGAGATCATCTGTTCCAAATCTCCTGGGTGAGATCATCTGTTCCAAATCTCCTGGGTGAGATCATCTGTTCCAAATCTGGGTGAGATCATCTGTTCCAAATCTCCTGGGTGAGATCATCTGTTCCAAATCTCCTGGGTGAGATCATCTGTTCCAAATCTCCTGGGTGAGATCATCTGTTCCAAATCTCCTGGGTGAGATCATCTGTTCCAAATCTCCTGGGTGAGATCTGTTCCAAATCTCCTGGGTGAGATCTGTTCCAAATCTCCTGGGTGAGATCATCTGTTCCAAATCTCCTGGGTGAGATCATCTGTTCCAAATCTCCTGGGTGAGATCATCTGTTCCAAATCTCCTGGGTGAGATCATCTGTTCCAAATCTCCTGGGTGAGATCTGTTCCAAATCTCCTGGGTGAGATCATCTGTTCCAAATCTCCTGGGTGAGATCTGTTCCAAATCTCCTGGGTGAGATCATCTGTTCCAAATCTCCTGGGTGAGATCATCTGTTCCAAATCTCCTGGGTGAGATCTGTTCCAAATCTCCTGGGTGAGATCATCTGTTCCAAATCTCCTGGGTGAGATCATCTGTTCCAAATCTCCTGGGTGAGATCATCTGTTCCAAATCTCCTGGGTGAGATCATCTGTTCCAAATCTCCTGGGTGAGATCATCTGTTCCAAATCTCCTGGGTGAGATCATCTGTTCCAAATCTCCTGGGTGAGATCATCTGTTCCAAATCTCCTGGGTGAGATCATCTGTTCCAAATCTCCTGGGTGAGATCTGTTCCAAATCTCCTGGGTGAGATCATCTGTTCCAAATCTCCTGGGTGAGATCATCTGTTCCAAATCTCCTGGGTGAGATCATCTGTTCCAAATCTCCTGGGTGAGATCATCTGTTCCAAATCTCCTGGGTGAGATCATCTGTTCCAAATCTCCTGGGTGAGATCATCTGTTCCAAATCTCCTGGGTGAGATCATCTGTTCCAAATCTCCTGGGTGAGATCTGTTCCAAATCTCCTGGGTGAGATCTGTTCCAAATCTCCTGGATGAGATCATCTGTTCCAAATCTCCTGGGTGAGATCATCTGTTCCAAATCTCCTGGGTGAGATCATCTGTTCCAAATCTCCTGGGTGAGATCATCTGTTCCAAATCTCCTGGGTGAGATCATCTGTTCCAAATCTCCTGGGTGAGATCATCTGTTCCAAATCTCCTGGGTGAGATCATCTGTTCCAAATCTCCTGGGTGAGATCTGTTCCAAATCTCCTGGGTGAGATCATCTGTTCCAAATCTCCTGGGTGAGATCATCTGTTCCAAATCTCCTGGGTGAGATCATCTGTTCCAAATCTCCTGGGTGAGATCATCTGTTCCAAATCTCCTGGGTGAGATCATCTGTTCCAAATCTCCTGGGTGAGATCTGTTCCAAATCTCCTGGGTGAGATCATCTGTTCCAAATCTCCTGGGTGAGATCATCTGTTCCAAATCTCCTGGGTGAGATCATCTGTTCCAAATCTCCTGGGTGAGATCATCTGTTCCAAATCTCCTGGGTGAGATCTGTTCCAAATCTCCTGGGTGAGATCATCTGTTCCAAATCTCCTGGGTGAGATCATCTGTTCCAAATCTCCTGGGTGAGATCATCTGTTCCAAGTCTCCTGGGTGAGATCATCTGTTCCAAATCTCCTGGGTGAGATCATCTGTTCCAAATCTCCTGGGTGAGATCATCTGTTCCAAATCTCCTGGGTGAGATCATCTGTTCTAAATCTCCTGGGTGAGATCTGTTCCAAATCTCCTGGGTGAGATCTGTTCCAAATCTCCTGGGTGAGATCATCTGTTCCAAATCTCCTGGGTGAGATCATCTGTTCCAAATCTCCTGGGTGAGATCATCTGTTCCAAATCTCCTGGGTGAGATCATCTGTTCCAAATCTCCTGGGTGAGATCTGTTCCAAATCTCCTGGGTGAGATCATCTGTTCCAAATCTCCTGGGTGAGATCATCTGTTCCAAATCTCCTGGGTGAGATCATCTGTTCCAAATCTCCTGGGTGAGATCTGTTCCAAATCTCCTGGGTGAGATCTGTTCCAAATCTCCTGGGTGAGATCTGTTCCAAATCTCCTGGGTGAGATCTGTTCCAAATCTCCTGGGTGAGATCTGTTCCAAATCTCCTGGGTGAGATCATCTGTTCCAAATCTCCTGGGTGAGATCTGTTCCAAATCTCCTGGGTGAGATCATCTGTTCCAAATCTCCTGGGTGAGATCATCTGTTCCAAATCTCCTGGGTGAGATCATCCGTTCCAAATCTCCTGGGTGAGATCATCTGTTCCAAATCTCCTGGGTGAGATCTGTTCCAAATCTCCTGGGTGAGATCTGTTCCAAATCTCCTGGGTGAGATCATCTGTTCCAAATCTCCTGGGTGAGATCTGTTCCAAATCTCCTGGGTGAGATCATCTGTTCCAAATCTCCTGGGTGAGATCATCTGTTCCAAATCTCCTGGGTGAGATCATCTGTTCCAAATCTCCTGGGTGAGATCTGTTCCAAATCTCCTGGGTGAGATCATCTGTTCCAAATCTCCTGGGTGAGATCATCTGTTCCAAATCTCCTGGGTGAGATCATCTGTTCCAAATCTCCTGGGTGAGATCATCTGTTCCAAATCTCCTGGGTGAGATCATCTGTTCCAAATCTCCTGGTTGAGATCATCTGTTCCAAATCTCCTGGGTGAGATCTGTTCCAAATCTCCTGGGTGAGATCATCTGTTCCAAATCTCCTGGGTGAGATCATCTGTTCCAAATCTCCTGGGTGAGATCTGTTCCAAATCTCCTGGGTGAGATCATCTGTTCCAAATCTCCTGGGTGAGATCATCTGTTCCAAATCTCCTGGGTGAGATCATCTGTTCCAAATCTCCTGGGTGAGATCTGTTCCAAATCTCCTGGGTGAGATCATCTGTTCCAAATCTCCTGGGTGAGATCATCTGTTCCAAATCTCCTGGGTGAGATCATCTGTTCCAAATCTCCTGGGTGAGATCATCTGTTCCAAATCTCCTGGGTGAGATCTGTTCCAAATCTCCTGGGTGAGATAATCTGTTCCAAATCTCCTGGGTGAGATCATCTGTTCCAAATCTCCTGGGTGAGATCATCTGTTCCAAATCTCCTGGGTGAGATCTGTTCCAAATCTCCTGGGTGAGATCATCTGTTCCAAATCTCCTGGGTGAGATCATCTGTTCCAAATCTCCTGGGTGAGATCATCTGTTCCAAATCTCCTGGGTGAGATCATCTGTTCCAAATCTCCTGGGTGAGATCATCTGTTCCAAATCTCCTGGGTGAGATCTGTTCCAAATCTCCTGGGTGAGATCTGTTCCAAATCTCCTGGGTGAGATCATCTGTTCCAAATCTCCTGGGTGAGATCTGTTCCAAATCTCCTGGGTGAGATCATCTGTTCCAAATCTCCTGGGTGAGATCATCTGTTCCAAATCTCCTGGGTGAGATCATCTGTTCCAAATCTCCTGGGTGAGATCATCTGTTCCAAATCTCCTGGGTGAGATCATCTGTTCCAAATCTCCTGGGTGAGATCTGTTCCAAATCTCCTGGGTGAGATCATCTGTTCCAAATCTCCTGGGTGAGATCATCTGTTCCAAATCTCCTGGGTGAGATCATCTGTTCCAAATCTCCTGGGTGAGATCATCTGTTCCAAATCTCCTGGGTGAGATCATCTGTTCCAAATCTCCTGGGTGAGATCATCTGTTCCAAATCTCCTGGGTGAGATCATCTGTTCCAAATCTCCTGGGTGAGATCTGTTCCAAATCTCCTGGGTGAGATCATCTGTTCCAAATCTCCTGGGTGAGATCATCTGTTCCAAATCTCCTGGGTGAGATCATCTGTTCCAAATCTCCTGGGTGAGATCTGTTCCAAATCTCCTGGGTGAGATCTGTTCCAAATCTCCTGGGTGAGATCATCTGTTCCAAATCTCCTGGGTGAGATCTGTTCCAAATCTCCTGGGTGAGATCTGTTCCAAATCTCCTGGGTGAGATCTGTTCCAAATCTCCTGGGTGAGATCATCTGTTCCAAATCTCCTGGGTGAGATCTGTTCCAAATCTCCTGGGTGAGATCATCTGTTCCAAATCTCCTGGGTGAGATCATCTGTTCCAAATCTCCTGGGTGAGATCTGTTCCAAATCTCCTGGGTGAGATCATCTGTTCCAAATCTCCTGGGTGAGATCATCTGTTCCAAATATCCTGGGTGAGATCATCTGTTCCAAATCTCCTGGGTGAGATCTGTTCCAAATCTCCTGGGTGAGATCATCTGTTCCAAATCTCCTGGGTGAGATCATCTGTTCCAAATCTCCTGGGTGAGATCATCTGTTCCAAATCTCCTGGGTGAGATCATCTGTTCCAAATCTCCTGGGTGAGATCTGTTCCAAATCTCCTGGGTGAGATAATCTGTTCCAAATCTCCTGGGTGAGATCATCTGTTCCAAATCTCCTGGGTGAGATCATCTGTTCCAAATCTCCTGGGTGAGATCTGTTCCAAATCTCCTGGGTGAGATCATCTGTTCCAAATCTCCTGGGTGAGATCATCTGTTCCAAATCTCCTGGGTGAGATCATCTGTTCCAAATCTCCTGGGTGAGATCATCTGTTCCAAATCTCCTGGGTGAGATCATCTGTTCCAAATCTCCTGGGTGAGATCATCTGTTCCAAATCTCCTGGGTGAGATCATCTGTTCCAAATCTCCTGGGTGAGATCTGTTCCAAATCTCCTGGGTGAGATCTGTTCCAAATCTCCTGGGTGAGATCATCTGTTCCAAATCTCCTGGGTGAGATCTGTTCCAAATCTCCTGGGTGAGATCATCTGTTCCAAATCTCCTGGGTGAGATCATCTGTTCCAAATCTCCTGGGTGAGATCATCTGTTCCAAATCTCCTGGGTGAGATCATCTGTTCCAAATCTCCTGGGTGAGATCATCTGTTCCAAATCTCCTGGGTGAGATCTGTTCCAAATCTCCTGGGTGAGATCATCTGTTCCAAATCTCCTGGGTGAGATCATCTGTTCCAAATCTCCTGGGTGAGATCATCTGTTCCAAATCTCCTGGGTGAGATCACCTGTTCCAAATCTCCTGGGTGAGATCACCTGTTCCAAATCTCCTGGGTGAGATCACCTGTTCCAAATCTCCTGGGTGAGATCATCTGTTCCAATCTCCTTGGTGAGGTCTGATCCAATCTCCCGGGTGAGATCTGTTCCAATCATGCCTTTTAAACAAATAGTTTATTTCTGTTTTTTTTACAGAGTATAATTGTTACATAATGCTTACTAAACTAGGTAAAATAAGAAATGAGAAAATTAGAAAAAGTGTAGGTATAATATCATGTATTCTATTGTCTTTCCCCAGTTGGTTTGTTATCCACTCTTGCCATTAAGAGTAGGGGTGATTGGAGCTCGAGCTTGAGTTCTAGAGCAAGATGTGTGACCTCGGTTGTGCTACGTGTTTGTTCAGGATGTCCCTGATGTTTTCTATCCATCTTTTCCATGGTCTTCCTCTGGCTTTGTACCCTGATCTAATTTGGTTATATGCCTGTATTGGCAACTTGTTGTGATGCATTCTCATAATGTGGCCACACCACTTGATCTTCTGGTTTCTATGTAATCTGTACAAGATATTATACTTATTCTTTCCCTGATATCTTCGTTTCATAATCTATCGAGCCTGTTGACCCTGGCTGCTTTCCTCAAACATTTCATCTCATATGTTACTATATTTTTGTAATGTGAAGATGTATTGAACATATCAAAAGACAGCAAGGAAAATGGTTTGGGCACCTTATGAGAATGAATCCAAACCAAATATCAATAAGGACATATAACAAAGGAATATCCAGATATACCGGTAGATCAATAGGTAGACCACAAAAATGGTGGATAGAAAACAATAAGGTAACCTTGAACAAACATGGACTAAACACAACCAAGGTGACACATCTGGCCTTGGAGCAACAACTGTGGCTCTCACTCCTATGCTTAATGACAAGTGTGGATATAGCCAACTATTATTCACCTGAGGAAAGACAATAGATCTTTTGATGTCTATGTTAATACTTATAGGACGTCTTATGGCTTTCTTAAGTATTTCTGTGTCATGCATACTATCATACTATTTACAAAAACTAGCATGGTTTGAACATGTATGCAGACATGATTCCTTGTCAAAAACAATAATGCTGGAAACTGTCCAAGAGGGAAGAAGCAGAGGAGGGAAAATAAAGGCATGGACTGACAACATCAAGGAATGGACAGGACAAGATATTTCCACACTCATCCGCATCACTGAGGATATAATTTGCTGGAGGAATCTGTGTGCTGAAGCAACCAATGTGGTACCCCTATGACCCTGAAGGGCTACAGATTTATTGATTGATACTATCTACTGAAACAACCAACAATCTACATGGACAAAACAAAAATTGATAAACAGTATTTTTATACCAACTCTGTGTTACCAATGTCAAACATGACCCTTGACAAAAGACATTAATGAAAAAGAACACAGTATATGAAATGAGATGTTTGAGGAAAACTATAAATGTCAGTAGAAGAGACAGATGGATAAATAAAGGTATTAGGAAAGAAATAATGACCATATAAATTCAAGACTACACTGAGAGACAGCAAACCAGATAGTTTGGTCACACCATGAGAGTGGAACCAATGAAAACCATCCCTTGTGCATACAACAGCAGAAGATCGGGTTACAAGGCATGAGGAAGACCAAGAACTAGATAGCTGGAGACAATCAAAGATAACCTAAAAAGACAAGGGCTGACCATGGCCAATGTGATCCAAATGACTAAGGACAGACAACTTCAACTTTCCATCATGACACTTAACGGCACAAGTGGAAATTACAATAGATAGCTAAATAGATAGCATACAATCTAATGACATCTGTAACAATCTAATGACATCTGTAACAATCTAATGACATCTGTAACAATCTAATGACATCTGTAACAATCTAATGACATATGTAACAAACTAATGACATCTGTAACAAACTGTTGGTACATGTTTTGAAACAATGTTCTCACTCTTTTATTTCAGCAACTATGAAAAAAATAATGATTGCCGTAAAAAATGTTGGGAGTAACGAGAGAAATTATAATACACATTAGAGGCAGAGAAGAGCAAAATTTGAACATTTAGTAACCACTGGAAAGTTTATGGGGAGAAGAGAGATTGAATTGAATCCATTATATGCCTTTGTCAGCGTGGTGGTATAATGGACAATCTGCCTCACAAACACTGCTCTGTCAAATTGGCTAGTTGTTAAAAATCTGTTTGTCCCCAATGTACTGGCTATATGATGTGTTAATAATGCCTTCTTTCTGTGTCTGTAATGAGTGTCCAGCTATCACATCCGTATATAAGTATACTTATCACGAGAGATCTGAATAGATTGATCTTTACTGTAATACTGATCTTACTTTTTCAAATCATATTCAACTTTGCCATGGTCAAAACATAAAAGAAATTTAAAAAGTGACAACTAAAAATTCAGCAATAATTGAATAGAAATGTCCTATGCAGGATATGCCTCAATGATTATTATTTTTCTGTCTTTTAATCAATGTGAGGCACAGTTGATTTGTAATGTTGAAAAATTGTAATATCTGGGTCACATGCCGTACATTTATTCAGACAGAAAAAAGTAGCTCATTGTGTTGTACAATTATCCGTAGGTCATTTCTTCTGAGTTCAGAATGTAATCCGGAGAATTGAATGCATTGTGTAAATTTTGTCATGATTTACAGCTTTGCTCCACCATTTGCCCTACACATCCATCTTCAGCACAGCCGTTTGGGGTACTTGACCCTGTATGGGATGGGACAGCCAACTCCACTTCATAACCTCCTTAATCGCTTCTTACATCATGCATTGATGGCAAACAATGCTGCTATTTTTTGCCCCCCTTTTTGTTACTTTAAGTAATTTAAGACTAAACGCAATTGCTGTAAAATACAAACATTTTGCAAGAAAATTGCAAGAGACTCTGAGCATAAATTTTGTAATGAACTATGGTATAAGGCTGATCTCTCATCTCTTTTTATGTTCACAGATACACTCTGTTTTTGTTCACAGATACACACTGTTTATGTTCACAGATACGCTGATAACCAAGCATACTGCAAGGGTGCTTCAGACAGTTTAAAAAAGTGTTCAGAAAAAAATAAAGGTACTATTTGATATTTGTTTAGATAAAGTTTGCATATAGAATCACTTATAATGCATTACGAAGTTGTCACCAGAAGAGACAGATGGAGAAATGAAGATATCAGGAAAGAATACCATCTCATTTCAAGGCTGCTTAGAAAGATAGCAAACCAGATAATTTGGCCACCTCATTAGAATGGAATCAATGTAAACAGCCCTTTGTTCATACAACAGCAGAAGATCGGGCTACAAGGCATGAGGAAGACCAAGAACTAGATGGGTGGAAACAAAGTAACCTTAGAGATGTGGACTGACCATGGTCAATGCGACCCAAATGGCCAAATAGACAGCCAACTCCAAACAGCATCCCTTACACAAGTTGACATGACAATGCATAGATGGAGTTTGGGCAACTTTTTATAAATGAAAAATGAGGCTAATCTACCTAGAGAGTACGCATGTGGTTGCGTCTGTGGGTCTCACCAATGTCCCACTAGACAAACCATCCATGCAACAGAAAACCTTAGTGGATGACATGCCGTTATATTGAGGTTATCTTCTTATAGAAGCTTCATGGCATGTCATCTATACAGTTATGATTTTGTTTTGTTGTTGAAATGTTTTTCATGTTTGTCTGAATATATATGTATGCACCCTCTGTGGTTGGGAGGGAGCCAGAGATGTACTGTGCAGCACTGAGGAGGAAGAAACTGACATCACTGTTTTTCCTATGGCTGGGGCCCATCATAGAGGCACAGTGACTCAGGACGTGATAATCCTTTTGACTTGAACATTTGGTTGCATGCCTGGAGCTATAGAGAAGTTTGGCATAACCAGTAGTCAATTGGTGGCGGGGAATGAGCACAGTGAACCCTATCTTGGCTACAGTGGCTAGGCGCAGTGCATAGGTTGAAACCTACCTTCCTGGAGGTATGATAGTTATTCTCTGGCTCTGTCCCGGGGCGGGCCAAAAATCCACAGACTTCCCAGCAATATAATGCCACCTAATGGCATTAGGTCAAAGGGCAAAAGCCCATGGACCATTGGACCAGCAACCAACCAACCTAGAGAGCAAACTTTATGCCATTTTGGACTGCTCTGATGTTAGCAGCAATTGAACATATATATATATATATATATATATATATATATATATATATATATATATATATATATATGTATATATAGAAGCCTATATATCGGTCAGACATGGACACTAACAATGAAAGAACAAGAGAGAAAGTTTACTACGTGTGAAATTAGACATCTGAGGAAAGCAGCAAAGAACAAGAAATGATCATGTGAGAAATGAAGAGAACTTTCAGAATAACATTTGTGGTAAAAGTATCTTGAAAACCACTATCTAATCTAATTTTCCACTTCTCAAAGCAATTTAAATTCATGATTTTAATTTAAACACATTAGCACAGCGGAATATGACACATTTAACGAGGGTAGCCACCACATGTTCAAGTCCAAGGAAATTGGAATTACAATGTCCAGAATGAGACCATGAGGACAGTTCTAGGATTCACCACAGATACACCAATCGCTGCCATGAGGTTTCTTCTAGACCTACCTAGCATCAAAGTAAGACATTGAGTAGCACAGGTGAAAGGATACTTTCATGTTGCCAACAATGAACATTATCCTGTATTACCAACCTCTAGACAATACAGAATCAAATGAGGGAAGGTCTTGGATGGCAGAAGCAGAAGATACCCTACTCAGTGATCTGAATAAGTAGTAAAATAATATGAATGGGTGGTAGTAAACAAAGTCTTAGACAGATGTTGTGATACAGCTAGGAAGAGAATATCATGATTTGTGATACAGCTAGGAAGAGAATATCATGATTTGTGATACAGCCAGGAAGAGAATATCATGATGTGTGATACAGCTAGGAAGAGAATATCATGATTTGGCTGCAACCAAGACAAAGAAATAATACAAGAGCTCATACAGCAGTACACAAAGCCATAAGATATAATTATTTACACTGATGGCTCAGTAACAAACAAACAAATGTGGATGAGGTTTCGTCGCTTACTGAAATGGCAAGAAAGTGGTTGAAAAATCTGCTGTCTATCCCATCACAATATTGAGCATGAGAATGGAGATAGAGGAAGTAACAGCACTCTTACTTGGCTGAAGATGCAAACAACCAACATCTTGTGATTTTATTGTACTCCCAGAGTATGCTACACAAGATAGGAAAATGCAGAATAAGAAAGGAGTGGTCCACTCTTCTCAACAATGCCCAAAGCATCTCAAGATCTACTGTCCAGGTCATGCAGGAGTCAGAGGTAATAAAATAGCTGACACGCTTGTGGGTAAAGCTATAATGGATGGCCAAGTGATTAGAAGAGACCGGGTTGAGTTAATTAAGTTGTCATTTACACTACAAAATGATGAAGAGGATGCTGAAAGAGAGAGTATAAATGTTCATAGAATGATAGAGATGGGAGTGGCCAGGGTAGAGAGGAGGAAGTGTGTTCTCACTGGAAAGACAAGATGAACCCACAAAGAACAAGTGACTAGTACACTGAGATTATATACTTTTAGATGGCAGACAGATTGGCAAGTAGAGCATTTATGGGAACACCTCTTGTGCAGTAATGCTGGTTTATAATCAATATATATCAGATTCAATGCCTGCATATAATCTTGGCATTCATCCTCTACTATCAACATTACCTTCAACTGCTTCTGGTAGGTGACGTGAATGTATTGGGTTCAAGTCTTGCATACAACTTTCTGATTTTCATTTTTAACTATCAATAGTGTACTCATGGACAGTAAACAAAGTGCTCAAGATAAACTTGAGGCAACTGAGATGTAGTTTTTAAGAAGAATGATGAAAATTCCATGGACATTCAAGAAAACTAATATAGAAGTTCTCATGATTTGGATAACTATCATCTTGGTTGCAGCCAAATGTAGAGATGCTGGAATAAAATAAATTGAAGCAAAAATTATAAGCAGACAATCAAGATTTTTAGGGCATGTAATGAGGAATTGGAGAGATCTGACATCTGCCCTATGCACTAACTTCAGCACAAAAGGAAAATGAATGAGGAAAGTAAAACTTGAACATACAGGAACCACTGGAAAGATCAAGGGGAGAAGAGAGAAATTTCTGGATGGATTGTCACTGTGGCACAAAAAGTCACCAACTGAACTTATTAACAACACAAGAGACAGAGAGTTGTGGAGAAGCATGATCGCCTACGCCACTCAGCATGGTGATTGATTGAGTGTACTCAACTATTCCCGTTCACATCACAATTATGTGTAGACGGGTCTCAAATAGGTAGCAAAGAAAAGCAATAATGTGCCCTGCCATAAGAGGTGACTAGTGTGCTTATGGGGTTTAGGGTTGGCTAAGAGGTGACTAGTGTGCTTATGGGGTTTAGGGTTGGCTGCTTCATCCTGTAGGTTGACTCGAATGAAAAAGTTCAAGTGTCAGGCTGAAAAATGCAGATAAGCTGTAAACCATAACACAACACGATCTGTTGTGCGGATTACATTCTGCTAACCAGCAGGAGTATGAGAACGAATGGAGATCACCACCATCCCTAACAAGTTCCAATCTCCTCAAATAACAAAGATAAACATATGAATTAAGTATCTGTTAATTAGTGATAACACTAAGGATAATGTCTTGTCATAATTACTAGTACAAGTCGCCAATAGGGATATTCTAAGAGAAATGATAGTAAAAATAAACAGACTTTTGTTTGTTCGCTACTTGATGTCTACACGTCAGACAAGTCTTATGTTCACTACTTGATGTCTACACCGTCAGACAAGTCTTATGTTCACTACTTGATGTCTACACGTCAGACAAGTCTTATGTTCACTACTTGATGTCTACACGTCAGACAAGTCTTATGTTCACTACTTGATGTCTACACGTCAGAAAAGTCTTATGTTCACTACTTGATGTCTACACCGTCAAACAAGTCTTATGGATGAACTGCACCATTGCCTAACACTCTTCTTTGGTTCCATATATCTTTGCTTGCAAGGTTATTGCTGTTAGGCCAGCACCAATTGTTCATACTAGGGACAGTTCTGCAGAATATGTTCACAGGTCGGTTCATCTGTTCCACAACTGCTGAGGTGTAGTGCACATTTGCATTCTCAGCATGCATTTGTTTAGTCTTTTGTGGCCTGTTATCAGGTGAAGTGACCTATTTATTTTGATTTAGGTAGTGAAAGACATCTTTTGTGATGGTATGTTCACTGCAGTCCCGCATGCAAAGCATCCATGCCATGCTGACTAGGTCCCAACTCCGCTGGACTGGCCACATCGTCCGTATGTCAGACAAGCGCCCTCCAAAGAGAATATTCTATGGGAAGCAGCGCGTGCACTGCAATAGAACTTTCCGTGCACGAATCGGACATCTGCAGGCTCACAAGTCAAATTAGATTTGCCAGTTTATTGTTATTATTATTATTTTTTTTTCATCGCATTCATTTGTTTTTCATGCCATGCTTATCTTCGCTTTCGAAGGAGGACTGATCATGTTCACTGCTGATGGTTTGTATAGCTTCTTTCTTTTCTTCATATGAGAATTCATACAATCTGATGTTCAACTGGCTGGAAGGCATTTCTCAGCAGAGCATTGTGGAATGCAAAGGGCTTTGTGAGATATGTAGAACACTCTGGTCATCCACTGCATCTTGGTACATCTCCAGTCGTCTTGATTTATCTTGCCACTGGAACACTGTTACACTATTGGATCAGGAAGAGAGAGTGAGTCAATGAATGGTGCAACTCCTCCACACTTTAAACAAAATTCAGTGCTAGTAATCTCAACTATCATCATTTTTGTGTGTGTTTATTTGTACCCCAACATGTGTCTGCTAGTTTTCTGAGTATGCCTAATCATCTACATGCTTTCTCTTCTGCCTTTTCAATGTGCCTGTTCCAAAAAAATTGGCCAAACAGCAAGGGTCTCTCTAGAAAATTACACAATATTTTGGCCATATCAAATGACACGACAAAAAGACAATAATGATGATATAAAGGATGATACTAAAACAATGAGAAAGAGGTGTGCCATGAAGAAGATGACACAAGATATCAAAGACCACCTGTACATGACACTCATAGAAACACGAAGACTGGCTCAAGATCAGCAGGAATTTCAAAAGTCTGTGATGACTGCTACATCTTGTCCAGTGTATGTAACCTGATGATGATGAATATTACTAATATATAAGGAAAAATACTCAGTGTAAAATATTGTAAATAAAAAAATATGGAACTGGACAATATCAAGGGCCTACCTACTATTTCGTCTATAAGCAGAATGTGAACGAACTTAGCTAGGTATTTATTCATTGCAGGTGCGCAGTTTTCGCCAGGTCAATGAAATTACATCACTTGCAGAGTGTGTCACCAGAAATAACAAAAATGGCTAATGTTAGTGGAGGTGACATTATGCCATGATTTAATGCCATGATTAAGTATCAGATAATGGTAGAGTTTAGTTGGGAGGGGTTTTAGGCATAATGTTATTTACTCATTCTAACCGACACCCACCCCCCCTCCTAAACTCTATATGTATCTGTCCCAAACGTATTGCATCCTTATCAGTTGAAGGTAAGCTCAACATCGAAACAGCATCCACCACTGCACTAACAGAAAGAAATTAGCCGGCAGAGTTACGTCCCAAAAATATTGCGTTCTGAAATGACATTACAAACTACTAAAAATAAGATAGGCAAAAATTTCTTAAAAACTGTGCAAGGTAGGCCCTTGGTATTGGGCAGTTCTGAAATAAAAATAAATAGAGGATGTGAAACTCTGGACTACATCCTACTAACATGGCTGTGACTCGGGACTACATCCTACTAACATGTCTGTGACTCGGGACTACATCCTACTAACATGGCTGTGTGACTCAGGACTAAATTCTACTAACATGGCTATGTGACTCGGGACTACATCCTACTAACATGGCTGTGTGACTCGGTACTACATCCAACTATGAAGGCTGTGTGACTCAGGACTACATCCTACTAACATGGAGGACTTTCATTTGTTTTTTTTTTCATTTACAAAATTGTACATTAAGTATTTGTGCTCATAGTAATAGTAACAAAACACACTACAGAGTGAAGAAGACAATGCTGGGGGTGATACTGTACACATACAAAGAATAATAGATATGGGGATGACCAGGTGTGAGGGAAGAAAGTATGTTCTCTCTGAAAGTTACACAGATCACATAATCAACATCTGACTGGGACTTTGAGTCTACATACTCTTGGATGGCTGCTGAAAAGAAGAGCGGAGCACTTATGGGAATGTCCCATGTGTGCGATGATGCTGGTTTCTAATCTTTCTTCTTCTTCATTGTTCATTTGCAAACTCCCAATGGATATCTCTTGCAACAGGACAACAGTCTAATAGATTTTCAACAGGATGAAGTCTAGTGAATGGGTATGTTTTGTTCGTCATTTTATTTACGCTAATGGCCCAATACATCGATCTCGGTGGAGCTTTATAATCAAGAATTAAGCAAAAAATTTACATTATCCTTAGTGTTATCACTTATTTTTGTTTATTTGGGGGGAGGTACTCTCCATTTTGTCAGTCATCCTTTGACACTTTGATAATTTATTATTATTTCTTTTAACTATCTGGCTGTTACTTATATTTTCTTTACAAAAAATGTAGATTATTTTGAAAGCACCAATGAATGATGATTTCAACCTCCTAAGATCACACAAGAATCCTCCGTCCTTCCTACTCCAGCAAAATTAAATCCAGAAATAAAAAATAATAAACTGAAAATTTGTTATCTTTATTTTATTTTTAAAGAATTGAATAACATGAAAGTGTGAATAAATATTTCATATTTTAATTTCACGAAACAAGACCATATACTTGTGGACAATCTCCAGAAAACACGGAACAGATTTTGCAAAATTGCCCACACACAAGACAAGACAACTGGCCATCTGAGACAATTTTGATGGGCAAGTCCTCGTATGTCGCTGGTGACCATAGCGCAGTTCATTGATGGAATCCATATCAGTGTCTGACTTTGGCTAGAGAACAATCAGGAAGAAAATCACATACTTCTCAGCCTCCTAATGTATTGTATTTTTTGTTATCCCCAGCTATGAAGCTTTTATTTCCTATGTGCAATAGGCAGTTCTGTTCTCTATAACTTTCTTCCCTCCCCAAAAGATCTCATCTCTCAGTGGTATTCACTGCTTTTAGAATAAACGTCCCAGAGAATATATACGTGTATGTATAAGGCATTTCACTATTTTTTGTAATGCAGAGTCCAATCACAAGAAAACCTACAATCATTTGGTGATGTCAGTATTGACCAACACCTTTACTAAGAAACAAAGATATTACACTAGAAACAAAGAAAGCACTTTTCTTACCAACGTTGTGTTATCAGTGTCAAACTTGGACATTAGATTCTAGAACAATACATAAGATTAACACCACTGAAATGAAATGTGTGAGACGTATGATTGGAGTTAGCTTGAGAGACAAAATCAGGAATGAAGCACTAAGGAAACAATTAGGGATCAAATCAACAATAGAATACATACAGAAACAACAAGTTAAATGGTACAGCCACATAACCAGACAGAAAGAGCAAAGTATTATCAAAAAAACACTTAACGATACGAAAACAGTCGACCTATTGGACGCCCTCGTAAAAGATGGATAGATAGTGTATTAGAGACACTCGGAAATATAACAGCAGAAGAGGCAAATAGAAGGGCAAAAGATTGTACACTCACTCTCCCCTCAACATCGAAAGGTACATGAGGAAAGAAAGAAGAAGAGTATTGGCCACTTTTGGTGGAATCAATGTATCTACTTTTGAGTAAAAACTCCTTATGGCAATATGGTTTCAATAAAGCCACTCCTGGAATACACACCAACAGAAACAAAAACATACAAATTTCGAATAAACAGCACTAGTTGAAAGATACAAGTCAAGTCAGACTGGGTAGTCAGCGAACAGAGGTAGAAAGTTGAACTTGTGTACCAAAGTTCAGTGTTCAATTATCAGTCATTAATTCTGAATTATAGTACACAGCTGAAGATGGATATATCGGACCATTAACGCAAATAAAACGATGACAAAATGTATTTCCATTCTCTGAACTACATCCTGCTGCAAATCTAGTAGGACCATTGTCCTGCTACAAGAGAGATCGAGCGGAAATTTGAGAATGAACACAGGAGAATCACAGTATGAGATCTGCAGATGATGCTTTCACTGACTCAGCTTCGTCTACCTGACACCGGTAGAGTCCAGCCAAAGAACAACCTTCAATTCAAAGATGATTGATCTGGTGCTGAAGCTCAGCACTGGCCTATGTGACAATGATTCAGAGTTAATTCAATCTGTGAATTCAGATAAAATATGAAATAATTTTGCAGTAAGAAGTTGTGTTAAAGTGACTAGTTCTATCAGATATGTATGATACAACTGTAGATTATACATTCTATCAGATACAATCATAGAAAATGTGTACATATTAAGAGAACATTTTAACCAATCAGAGCAACCATTTTAGATAATTCCTAAATATAAGTTATCACAAAAATAAATGACAATAGATCCTTGGTGGTGTTGCAGTATTCATGCTCTGATGCTGGGATCTCTTAAGAACACGGCAGCAATGAACTCACTGTGACGTATGGGATGTCTTGTAAAATATAGACATACCTTGTAAACTTCTACAGATTTTCCTATTCATACGGATTCACAGACTTGTGGATCTCATATGCACGTATGGATGTGCCATACATAAATTTAATGTAGATGGCAGAGCCAAATCAAACCAAAATTTGAAGCATTAGTTCAACACAAGCAGGCCAATATTGATTTCATTTCAGGCACAAAGGAGAATTTGCAGTAACTGTTACTAAATACAAACTTTTATGTAATAATACAGACATAGGGAGTCCACATACATAATGGCACTAAAGACTTTGACAGTTCTGTATATGGCAGCATGAATACATTCAAATGGTTGTAGGCTTTGTTGTGATTGGATGTTTGAATACAGAATTGGAAAGATAAGCTGAATCAAAAGCACATCAGTTGTATGTAACATAACATAACTATACATACAACGTACTCATTCGATGAAAACAGATAAGAAATCCCAGCAGTTTGACTGATGCTAATGCAAAGAAACATGTAACATTCTTTAATCCTAAGTTAGAATGATTTGGCTAATTGTTAACACAACTCAGACCGACGAGTAACACACAGTAATTTAGTTCACATAATAGACAGAATCACACACAGTAATTTAGTTCACAAAATATACAGAATCACACACAGTAATTTAGTTCACAAAATAAAACCACACACAGTAATTTAATTCACAAAACAGACTGAATCACACACAGTAATTTCACAAAACAAACTGAATCACACACAGTAATTTAGTTCACAAAACAGACTGAATCACACACAGTAATTTAGTTCACAAAACAGACTGAATCACACAGTAATTTAGTTCACAAAACAGACTGAATCACACACAGTAATTTATTTCACATAACATAGTTACACAAAGTAATTTAGTTCACAAAATAGACATAATCACACACAGTAATTTAGTTCACAAAATAGACTGAATCACACACATTAATTTAGTTCACAAAACAGACTGAATCACACACAGTAGTTTAGTTCACAAAACAGAGTGAATCACACACAGTAATTTAGTCCACAAAACAGACTGAATCACATACAGTAATTTAGTTCACAAAACAGACTGAATCACACACAGTAATTTAGTTCACAAAACAGACTGAATCACACACTGTAATTTAGTTCACAAAACAGACTGAATCACACACACAGTAATTTAGTTCACAAAACAGACTGAATCACACACACACAGTAATTTAGTTCACATAACAGACTGAATCACACACAGTAATTTATTTCACATAACATAGTTACACAAAGTAATTTAGTTCACAAAATAGACATAATCACACACAGTAATTTAGTTCACAAAATAGACTGAATCACACACAGTAATTTAGTTCACAAAACAGACTGAATCACACACAGTAGTTTAGTTCACAAAACAGAGTGAATCACACACAGTAATTTAGTCCACAAAACAGACTGAATCACATACAGTAATTTAGTTCACAAAACAGACTGAATCACACACAGTAATTTAGTTCACAAAACAGACTGAATCACACACGGTAATTTAGTTCACAAAACAGACTGAATCACACACACAGTAATTTAGTTCACAAAACAGACTGAATCACACACACACAGTAATTTAGTTCACATAACAGACTGAATCACACACAGTAATTTAGTTCACATAACATAGTTACACAAAGTAATTTAGATTCATCATGTGACTTATTCTTTCCTTATGGATTCTCTGTACACTCTGTGATTCTAGGCGAGTTTCCCTGCCTCAGCTAGAGACATGTTTATGCAATCTGATATATCACTGCACCATCGTTTCCTTGGGCGCCCTGTTGCCGTTAACTCTGCCTTCAGTTATTAATCTTTCCATGCTTTTATGTCTCTTTATATGACAAAAAAAACAGAGCTTTCTTGTTAAGATGTTGTTAAGGAAAAAAGCCTTCTTTGATGTGTATTGATCTTAACACTATTTGATTTATCTTTTTTTAACACAAATTTAGATTAGTTCACAAAACAGTGACACAAAGTAATTTAGTTTACAGTTCACAAAACAGTCACAGAAAGTCATTTAGTTTACAAAACAGACAGGATCAATAAATTAAAATGTACAGAATCTCAGGCCTTGATTGATATATAGATTAAAACACAAACCCATCCCAAATGAGTTGACAATAAAAATATACATTTCCCAACCCCAAAATAACGATAATGGAATCTTCTTTTTCTGTGTTCATTCTTAAACTCCTGCATAGGACATAGTCCAGAGAATGGAATGTGTCGTTCCATAGTTTACAGCTTGCATGCGATATCTGCACTTTTTGACCTATCAAATTTGATTTAATTTTTGAGGTCACTTTGACCTACAAAATGGGCAGTCAATCTTCTTAGTTACATCTTACCACATACATGGTAGATCAAAGTTATTATTCTTTGCTTCTCTTTTGAATCCGGCAATAACAATGAATTAATCATAGCAAACAACATTTAAAACATGAGTCATATACACCTAGCTCGAGTGGCTACTATTGGAACATGAGTCATATGCACCTAGTTTGAGTGGCTACTATTGGAACATGAGTCATATACACCTAGCTCAAATGGCCACTATAAATTTCTAATAAAATCTGTTTTCATAACTGTAAACAAAGATCAAAGGATTTCTTTCGTGCATAAAAACTGGACATGATGCACAACTATAAAGTATAAATTTGTTGGGTCTAACCAAAAATAACATTGTATGCAAAAAAATGGCATTATACGCTAGACAATTACTCAGATAAATACATTTGTTTGAGGGCAAGCTAGTGAATGCGATATAGTACTAAAAGGTATTTTAATAGTACTAGTCAAATGACTTGTTCTGATTTATTTGGGAATGGGGGATTGAACACTGCAAACCCCTCTCCCTTATATATGTGCATGCAAGGCTGTATGTAGATAACTTTTGATAGAATCATTGACCAGAGTATTAGACAGAGCTCTCAAGTCAGAGTATTGTTATGTACGGGACCTGAGTCAACTACACGGCAACATCATTCAGTTTTCTTAGTTGAGATAGCAACCTCCTTAACTTTCTCAAGCATGTCGGACATCATACTGGCGATGCTGGCAACTTCTACTTCATGGTCACCTTCAGAGCTGGACTTCAGTTTAGCATGTTTGACAACCAGGTCTGTGTGAGAAGAAAAAAAAAGGTCATTCATTAAGTATGTGCAACAGAATGTAATATGTAAACTACAGGAGTAATGTACCTAGTCATTATATTCTAGATATTCTGAAAACTAGAAGACATAGCAAATTTCGAGTATTTGGGCACAAACATAAATATCAGGAGACTGCACTGTAAAAATCAAGAGCAGAATTGCAATGGCAACATTGAAACTTGTGCAATTGAAAAATCTTTGGCAAGGTACCAGCAGCATAGCAAAACTATGTATGATCAAAACATGCATATTTCCAGTGATAATATACGGTTGTGAGGCATGGACATTATAAAGTAGAAGAGTTCTCTAGAGATGGCCTTCTTGTGGGCTGTTTGTAAGCTTGTTCTGTAGCCTCTGATTTCTGTGATCCATCTTTTACATTGTCTGCTTCTGGCTTTATAGCCATAATGTCTATGTCATGGCCATCTGTGGCATGCTGTCTGTTGGTAGTCTGGAAATGTGCGAAAATCACTTGATCTGTTGTCTCTTGATGTATACCAATAGTTGGTATTGTTTTGTTTATCTGTCTTATGTTATCATTTCTAATTATATCTCTTGACGACACTCCAAGTATTCTTTTCTGCAGTCACTACTTTTCTTCTTGCTAAATAAAACAGTAGCAAATTTTTTTTTCAAAAAATAATGTTCAGAAGAATTTTATGTATACCATGGACAGCTTCAATAAACATCGAAGGGGAAGAGGGGGTGGCTCTTTCACAACTAATCAAGAAAGCTGTGTTTTTTTTCAACACACACGCACGCTCACACACAGAGAAAAAGAGAGATATATAAAGAGACAAAACAGCAGGTAATTATTAATTGTTGAAGGCAACAGCAACAGAGGAAGAGGGCACCCAAGACAATGATGGTGCAGTGATATATCAGATTGTTTAAACATGTCTTCAGCTGCGGCAGATCAACTCACCCAGAATCGTGAAGTGTTCAGAGAATCCACAAGGAAGATCACTTTCTGGAAAGAATATGTCACATGGTGATGAGACAAAAGGAAGAAATTGAGACAAGATGTGAAAATGATTTTTTCATAGGTGACAGGTTGTCTACCCCCGCCCCCTTTCCTTATTCACCTCCTACAGCATGCATGGAAAGCAGATAGTGGACTCATTCTGTTCAACCGGAACTAGATATCCAGGGCCTGGTTGTCACATGTGGCAAATAAGATCTAAAATGAAGAGATTTGGATATGAACAGGGCAGGGCTATATTTATCTACAAATAATAACTAGAAAATAGAGAGATGAATTAGATATTGCTTGAGGAAGATCATCATCATCAGGTGACATATTCTTTCCAGATAATGGATCTCTTGTTTTCTCAGTGGTCTTGAGTAAGTCCCACCTCTCTTATGAGGGAGATAAAATACTTTAATTGCAAAACAGGAAACAAATATTTAAAAAACAGTTTCGAGTTCATTATGAGAATCAGTGGCCACATTTTAGTGGAACAGATCATTTATTGTTTAATAAAACGAACTTTCGCTAAAGACATAAACAGCAGCATCCATCGTTCTGTGTGCAACTCACTGAGAGTCCTCTCTTCCGTGGATGATCCGGGGGGGGGGGGGGGGGGGGGGGGGGGCGGCGCTCTCAGATCAATTAATTGGCAGCAGAAGTTGCATCTTTTTAATCTCTGAGTCATGGAAGTTGTATGAAATTACGCATAATATTAAAAATATGGAATGTGGACACATGATGTGGCCAGTGATTCCTGTAAAAGTTTTATAAATGAGGCATATACAGTGGAGTTCCGTTATAACAACTAGGTTCGGACTGACAAAATATGTATGCAATAACAGACATTTGCTATATACAGTACAAAGAAATGTAGAATAAATGTAATTGGGGATTTTGAAGTGTTGCTATATAGGAAAATGTGTTATAAAAGAATGCACTATAGAGAGATTCCACTGTATGCAGAATAAATATTTCAACCAAAAAGCTGTATTGTTCTTCTATAAATTAGAAGAATAAATTAGTTGTACCAAGTGTCTTTTGTTTTCTGTATCCATCTATGTTCCTTCAGGGCCGAACACTGTGCATAGGGCAGACACCAGAGCAATCCAGTTCAAGCGATGTGATGCTACTGTGTGTAGTTGAGACCCATAGTCATACTCTATTTGATGGTTGTTCTCTAAAGATTCTCTCTTGGTCTTCTTCTTATTCTTTGCACCCACTTTAATGTGTGTAGTGGCAATCTCTTTTCATTCTTCATTCTATGTACATGTCAGATATAAGCCCATCATTTTCTTATTGTTGTAAAACATATTGCTGTTTGGTATCTTCTCTTACTTTCTATGTCTGTCTCCGCTTAAAAAATCTGTTAGCTGTGCCAAGTCTGTCAACTCATGAATTGACTATGATCGTGAGAAGAAAATAGAGAATGATAGAGTGCATGAAGGAATAATGAAAGGAAAAAAAACTAATAAAGAAGTACCACAGGTGCTGACAAATATTATATACAACCTTGCATTTGCGTTAAGACAGCCATTTTGTCAGGGTGTAGGTGTGTAACTAAATACTGGAGCACATTTGGTACGAGTCGTCCTGGAATATGCAGCATAGCATGAGTAAATGATTGAAAGAGTAGCACTGCAGATAGGTGGAGACACATGGCTGGTTCTGTCTCAACATTCAGCTGCTCAATCAAACTTTGACGATAGTTGAACACCAACTGCCTGAACAATGGAAACAGACATGAAATCACTAATTATGGCAATTACTGAATAATTACATTTACTACACTGTGTAACAGGTTATTGGGTTTCGGAGATATAAACATGCTTTTCTGTTGTTTGTCCATCACAAGATGATGATATCCATTTGTTACATCCACTTTTAAAATTCAGTTAATGTTCTCGACTATGAGTTTGTAGATGGCTAATAAGCCCTACTCTGGCAGAAAATGTCTGGACAGTTTGAGCATGGGATGAACACTGTAGATGGTTTTTGTTCAACCTTGATTAGGAACAAGCGTCACAGCACTGAGGGCATTCCCATATATGCTCTGCTTGACATTCCGTCAGCCATCTAAAAGTGTATAAGCTCAGTGTCTCAGTCAGTTGCTGATTACGCGTTCTTCTGATCTTTCCGGAGCAGGAGCACTTTATCTCATCGCCTCTAGTCCCTCCCATTTCTACCATTCTCTGAATATATACATTGTCTCATTCGACCTCCTCGTCTTCTCATAGGGCATCTATGACTGTTCTAATCAATTCAATCCTGTCTCTTCTTATCTCTGTGATTCACCACGAGCCAACACATCACTCTTTTGTTTTCCCTGACCCCAGCATGACCTGGATAGTAGATCTATGTGGGGATCTCCTTTTTAAAAAAACAACTTTTAAAGTAGATCCATGTAATGCTCTGCGTGTTGTTGAGAAAAGTGACCCATTCTGTTCTGATCATACACTTTTCTATCTTGCACACCCTATTTTGAGAATTCAATAGAATCACTGAGTCTGTTGGTGGTTGCGTCATCAGCCAAGTGAGAGCTGCTGTCACCACTTCTATTTCCATTCTCATACTTGTTGTCATGTGGTACACAGGCTGACTTCTCAGCTAATTTCTTGCCATTCTTGATTAGAAAATTATAAACTGGATTCATATCACGTGGGGTATTCCCATAAGTGCTCCACCCTCTGTTCCAGCAGCCATCCCAGTGTATGTAGACTCAGAGTCCCGGTCAGGTGTTGATTGTGTGATCTTCGGGACTTTCCAAAAAATTTACTTTCCCTTCATTCCTCTCTAGATACTCCCATTTCTGAAATTCTCTGTATGTGCACGTTCTCAGCCTCATTGACATCATCTTCATCTTGAAATGAATTTATTACTGCCTTGATTAAGTCTGCTTTATCTCTTCTCAGCAATGTGCCGTCTATCTCTGCATTGCCTGCCAATAAGTCAGCTCTCTCCCTTCCTCTGACTCCAGTATGACCATGGCAGTATATCCATGTAATGCTCTGGACAAATGAGTTGTTCAATGAGTTCCACCTTTCTTTTCTCAGCACATACTTTTCTATCTTGCGCAGCATGCTTTGAGAGTTTGTGAGTATTTCAACTCCCTCTATCTCCATCCAAGTATGAGCACTTAATTGGCTGATAACTGATACATCAACAACTCGGTAATACTCACAGACTCTCAAAGAAAATTTGTTGCCATTTTGGTAGGTCTCGAAACCACACCTGTTTGTTTCTTGTGTTTACTGAGTCGTCTGTGTAAATTATTGTATCGTGTGACTTCGAGTGCTGCAGTATGAGTTCTTGCATCATAAAACTCTATGGTCTACATGTGACTTTCTAGCCACTCTTCACTGTTGAGTTTCTGCATTTCTCATCTTTTATAAGATGCTGCGTCTTTTTTGACTGTAGAGCACCATGTAACTCTATTGTGTGCAAGTTCTTGCCATGTATCTTAGTTTATTTTAAAGGTTTCCAGTGAGGTCTTTAAAGAGTCCTTTTAGCCACCTTGAGAATGTATGCTTTTCTGCAACTCACCACAGAGAAGTATCTTTGGCAGGTATCTGACATATGTATCACATGATCTGCCCAACGAATCTGTGTCTGCATCAGAATAGTGCCAATGCCGGAGATATCAGATCTGCCAAGGACAGTTGTATCTGAAATCTTGTCTTGCCATTTGATGTTCATAACTTTTCAGAGACAGGTTGTGTGAAAGTGATTGCGCTGCTTTATGTCATCCATACACAGTCCATGATTCACCAGTGTATAACAGCACTGGAAGTATCACTGCTCTATAAACTGTACAAATGTTTTCTGTAATACACCAGGTTTCAACACAGTATCGTTGGGATCAGGTTTGCAATCCCTCTTCAATTACTACTTGCTTATTCCCGTTTATAGTAATAATGTGTTACCAGGGTCACTATGAGTTGGAATAGGGTTCAAGTCAGCTCTGTGTCTGAGGTTCTGTTTTTGAATCTCCGTAGGTTTTTACTACCCTATCATAATGTACTTAAGAGTAATAATAAAATAGAGATTTTAGTGCCTTACCAGCAGAATATCTTGGTAGTATTTTTACAAAAAAAAAGAACCCTCGATAGAGAAATAGAGACGAGATATCAAAAAGCAAATGCAGTAACATACCAACTGTCACCATTACTTCTTCATCCCAAGATCGAGATGGAAGTTAAAAGACACATGATCTACGGTATATTCCTACCAACACTGTGTTACCAGTGCCAAACCTGATCTCTCTCATCTTCACATTACAGAAAGATAGTGACATGGGAGATGAAATGCTTGAGGAAAGCCGCAGGGGCCACCAGGCTCGATAGATTATGAAATGAAGACATCAGGGAAAGAATAGGTATAATACCTTGCACAAAATACACAAAAATTCCTGAGACTAACGGGAATTGAACCAGTCCGTTCTACGGCACCAAATTGCCTAGCAACAATTGCACACGTGTTTTTCCGTACTTGACTAACCGCATCTCCAAAAACTATTGTATAACTAATACGGATATTATGTTATGTGTTTGTTGTTACTGAGGATATTTTAATACCTGTACGGGATGTTTGTTGTTGTTGTAATAGTCCTTGTCTCGATTGGTCCGTTCTCGTGACTTTGTGTGCACGATTTGAATGGCTTGATGAAATCGCATCTTTTTTTGGAGATGCGGTTAGTCAAGTACGGAAAAACACATGTGCAATTGTTGCTAGGCGATTTGGTGCCGTAGAACGGACTGGTTCAATTCCCGTTAGTCTCAGGAATTTTTAAAAATTGTCATCTGGCTTCCTACTTAAATTTACTTGTATAAACAATTATTTGAAGCAAATTTGTATTGTCTATATATGTTATCCATGTTTACAAGAAGACCTATCGGCCCTTGTATAACTAATACGGATATTATGTTATGTGTTTGCTGTTACTGAGGATATTTTAATACCTGTACGGGATGTTTGTCGTTGTTGTAATAGTCCTTGTCTCGATTGGTCCGTTCGGGTGACTTTGTGTGCACGATTTGAATGGCTTGATGAAATCGCATCTTTTTTTGGAGATGCGGTTAGTTAAGTACAGAAAAACGCGAGTGCAATTGTTGCTAGGCGATTTGGTGCCGTAGAACGGACTGGTTCAATTCCCGTTAGTCTCAGGAATTTTTAAAAATTGTCCTCTGGCTTCCTACTTAAATTTACTTGTATAAACAAAATACACAGAAAGGCAGCAGATCAAGTGGTTTGGCCACATTATGAGAATGCATTACGACAAGTTTCCAGTACAAGCATATAACCAAATGAGATCAGAGTACAAAGAGAGAGGAAGTCCACGGAAAAGATGGATAGAAAACGTCAGAGACATCCTGAACAAACACGGTCATAGCACAGCCGAGGCCACACATCTGGCTTTGGAATGCAAGCTTGAGCTCCAACGACCCCTACGCTTAATGGCAAGAGTGGAAAACAAACCACCTAGGGAAAGACAATAGACCAGCAGAAGGGGTCTGATTAAATGGGTATTTTAGCTGCTTGCCAAGAATCAATGAGTTAAAAAGAAGAGTATCTTTTCAACAAACAATACTGGTATTGCAAAGGTTTTTTTAAATTTTAATTTTTTATCCAGGATTAAAAATATCCCTCCAACTAAACTAAACAAAACTATACTGAGATATACTATACGAAACTATTCTACACTCGCACTGCACTACACTAGCTATCTATCTATGTATGTTCCTTCAGCACCGAATAATGTGCATAGGGCAGAAACCAGTGCTCTTCATGAGCGATTAAATTATATGGTGCATTGAACAGCAACAGCATAATAGTCAGGGAGTTCGCTTCCTGGAAACTATACCATTATCAATTAAAATGTTTACGTTAAATATTTTATCCAGGATTAAGAATGTCCCTTTAATAAACTATACTAGTATATCACTAAAATGTTTGAACGAGTCACCACGACTCCAGGGTTTTAATCAACCTATCCGAAGAGCTCACCTTTCTTTTCGTTTGTCTGGTTTCTTCAAAAGAATGCCAAGATGTGCAGGTCCACTTAAAAATTCCAACTGATGGAAGAAATCCTCTAAACTTGGACCGTTAAGACTTGTGTGTAATTTGACCAATTGCTCTTGTATGTCTTTTGGTAGTGTGTTGATTAATCTCAGGCGAGCCTTTTTGAGGAAGATATTCATTCAATATTATAACATCAGACTAGCCTAAGTTCTGTGTGATTATGATCAACTTATCATTATCTTACAATAGTATTGTAACCAATTAAGTGCTCATACTTAGTCTTCAACACCAATGAATATAACAATAGATAACACTAAAGTGAAACAAGCCAAAGAATTTAAATATTTAGGCAGCATTTTTTCCGAAGATGGAAGACTAGACAGAGAAATAGAAACAAGGTGCCAGAAAGCAAACACAGTGACTTACCAACTTTCACCATTACTCCTTCATCCAAAGATCAAGATGGATATTTAAAAAAAAATAATATCTACAATTTTTATACCAACGCTGTGCTACCAATGTCAAACATGGTCTTTAACAGCTTCGCAGCAAAGAAAAATCGTCACATGTGAAAGGCAGTGTCTGAGGAAAGCTGCAATGGTTACGAAACTAGATAAAATAAGAAATGAAGAAATTAGGAAAAGAGTTGGTATCATGTATCGAACATATTGAGAGACAGCAAGCAAAATGGTTTGGTCACCTTATCAGGATGAAGCCAAACCAAATACCAATAAGAGCATATAATACAAGAATATCCGGGCGTAAAGCCAAAGGTAGACCAAGAAAACGGTGGATAGATAACATTAAGATAACCTTGAACAAACATGGACTAAATGCAACCTCGGCGACACATCTGGCCTTGAAACGACAGCTAAGATACCACCCCTACGCTTAACAGCAAGTGTGAATGCAATCAACAATCATTCACCTGGGGATAGACAATAAATAGACTTGGATGGAGATAGAAGGAGTTACAATAGTCAAGTTCTGTGTGATTATGATCAACTTATCATTATCATCTGCCATGTTCTGTCTAGAGTTTAGTCTGAGCTACATTTTTCTGGAAGCATCTATGTTCTGTGTAAACCACTCTTATATGTAAGCTACTGTTGTGTGTAAGCTGCCAGCAATGGGGGTGTACAGGGATATGTATTGCTCTTCCATAATCCCAGAGTTAGAAGATAGTAGGCAACTTTCCAGATGATTTTTATTATTTTATTGTCCCATTTATTTTTATTATTTCTTCACTATTTGTCTTGAATGTTCTTGATAAAGACCTTATGGTTGAAATGTTGAAACTGTGTTGTTATACTGTTATCTGTATTTTTATTGTTGTGCTATAAGAAATATAATGTATAATCCTAGGCACCACCCCGATCTTAGAATACATCAAGATACAACAGATCAAATGGTTTGCACACATCAGCAGACTACCATCAGACAGCATACCACAGCAAGTTATACTACACAGATACAGCGAAGGCAGACCTAGAGGCAGACCAAGAAAAAGATGGACTACTGAAATAAAAGAGGCGACAGCCATCTTGAGTCTGCATAGACTGAGCATAGAATAAATACAAGGTTAGCAGATAATCAAGATACTAAAAGTACTTCCTCATGGTGCACAATGGAAACAGATTCCTTCAAGTCTCGCCCAAAACAATCTGGCTAACGCTTTATGGATTGTACCTAGGCAATGTAGACCAAAATGGAATAAGAATTTGTCGCACAAGATACCTGTGTGTTGCTTGGGCCTAAAAGGGGAGGAAATAATAGTGACACTGCTACCTTCAATGCATGTCATGGGAGACAACTAAGGAGGTGTTGGGGTGGAGTTGGCCGTCCCATCTCATATAGGGTCAAAGTGACCCAGAAGCCATGATGAAGTCAGATATATAGGCAGAAAGGCGCAAATATCACAGCTGAGCTGTAAACCATGACATAATGCAATCCGTTCTCCGGACTACATCCTGCTAATCTGAAGGAGTATGAGAAAAAAAAAAGCAGAAGCAGATTGTAGAAGATAATATCTTTGAATAGCACCTCTCTGCACCCACAGCCAGAAAAAAATACATACAACACAGAGTGTACGACAGCGACTGACCGGGACTGCCAGGTTTTCATTTTTTTTAAAGTCACAAAAGTGAGCAAGTCTTAGGAGAAGTAAGGCTCACCTATTGAGTACAAGAAGATGTAGCCGAGCACTAGAGCACAGTGGCATGTCCAAGAATGAGTGAGAAATGGAAACCATAATAAAAGAAATGTTTATGCTCAAGAACAAGTTTTTGGCTGTCTTCTGATAGCAGGTGGATTGGAAAAGGAAAATGCATGATACTATATTGTCCTGATTGAAAGAAGAAATGTGTGCAAAAGCTCAAGCTTGGACAAGATGTTCAATATGTCATTGAACAAAACCTTGGCTAAGAAGGCGAACTAAACCTAGTCCAGATCTATTGTAGAGCATTTCCTATTCTGGAACCAGGCTCATAGATGAGAAAGATTCAGTACTCAAGGGCACAAACTGTCTAATTACACAAAACTAGTTTACTAGCAGCAAAATGCCTTATACAATGACAGACATAATCGACCCAAGTCTAAATTCTTGCTGACAATCTCCTCAGAGACTGCCACCCAGGCACATGTTTTGGCATGTGAAGTCCAAGGGCACAATGGATGATGTTCCCCCATATTTTAAAAAAAAATATGTGTTCTACAAATATAACTGTGTTTACGTGTGTCACTCTTATCTCAGATGTCTCTGCTGTTAAATGTCTGTCGTCTTATGCATTTGTGATAGTGCATTTATTTGTATTATTTCTTCACTATTTGTCTTGAATGTTCTTGATAAAGACCTTATCAAGTTGAAATGTTGAAACTGTCTTGTTATACTGTTATCTGTATTTTTTCATACCAAATAGTCTGTACGTTCATCAATGTAAAACAATGTAAAACAATTGATCTTCATGTGTTTTACGTAAGTTACAGTTTTACAATAGTCTCACTAGGTATTGATAGGGAAGAGAACCAGTAGGATAACAATGCCTACACAGATGTCTATCATAATTTGTTTACAGCAAAATTCTGTGTATAAATTGTGAATTTTTGGACATTTAGCTGAAATTGATTTAGGGGTTTCTGCCTTTAAATGAGTACAACAAAATTTAAAAAATTAATATTTAGTCTAATCCTGGTAACAGAGGGAACCCCCCCCCCCCCAAAACGCGTGACTTTCATGTTTTAGTCAATATATTCAAGCCAGGGTGAAGCGCATGGCCGTGTGGTTAGAACGTCAGATGCTTGAGGTCCCTAGTTCAATTCACAATTGGGATAGGATTTTTTATTTCAGAGGTACAATAAAATTTCTTCCAGTACATGTCGCGGTGTCTGCTATGGCAAAGCAGCCTGTATTCCCACAGCCCATAGAAAATCTCATTGCACTCCTTCACAGGAAAATATGTAGTAATGAAAGTTCTTTTTAAAAAATTCAAGCCAGGATAAAATGCCTAGGGCTATAATATACCAGTATCTGATTTTATTTATTAACAGAAATACGGTAATGGCCTGTGGAAAAAACAAATGAAATAGCCTATGCTAATCTACCAGTAACTCACGTTTATCATCTAGGCCTAGTGTAGTGTTTACCAAGTAAACGCTATAAACACACGTTTCTACCCGGTAGTGTTTTTGTAGCCACTTCTATAGGAACAGACAAAATTAAATTAGGTTTGACTTGTGTACAACAAACTGTTTAAACGACATTCGCTGTAGAAACGTAACAGAGGAAAAAACTTACCTGTACCAGTAGGCCTACAGTCATTCAAAACCTTCAACATTAAAATCCTTCCAATTCGGAATTCTACTGGAAAAACAATATCACTCAGGAGAAATCTGTGATGTCACAATTAGTAGGCCTAAGTCAAATCCCCTCGTTGTTCGAAATGAGGGGTAAAGTCGAGCAAGAGAAAGGCAGAGACACAAGTGGGAGAACATCACGAGATGGACAGGTTACGGTCAGCTGAGTGCACCATCAAAACAAGAGATGTATGTCTGTTGCAGCCAACCTTCATTGCGAACATGGCACTTGATGATGATGTCTGAAACACTACCTAGGCTAAACAACTTCCATGCCACACACTTTCCACGTACCATGATGTACCAGTAAAGGGACAAATGGTTACAATATGCACAAACAGTGAACTTCTACTGTACTATGAGACTTGTGTACTAAAAATGTAAACACGACTTCAAAGGCACATTTGGATTATTTCCGTGCATGTTGCTGGTCGGCCTTGTCTATTTTTGACATGCGACTCAAAGTATATAAATAGTGACCAATAAAAATAATCAAAAACATATAAAATAAAGTCCTAATGAATTCTGTACTGAGGTCTTCTATGCACAATGGTCTTGCACAAACACACTACTTCTGGAATTTCGTCTGATTAGACAGTCTTGCGGTTTAAAAAACACCTATGTTGAAAGGGGGGGGGGGAAGGAGAAACCGAAGTCAAATAGTGAAAGGCGTCTTCTCTGTGTCTCTCACTTTTGAAAAGTGGTTCCAAACATGTCATTCTGCCGTAATTGATACCCATAGGTTTATTTCACAATCCTCTCTCACGTTTATTACTGTATATTCCCTAAAAAGTAAGCATACGGTAATGAAGCTCAAAGTCTTCTGTATTCCATAAAAACAATGTGAGTGGGGCAAATGAGAGGAACGACTTTGCATCTTATGGTTGCTAAAGTTTCTGTTAATTTCTATTTAGCATGTCCACTCATTATTATGATAAGGAGATTCCACAGTATTATTACAGAAGTTACGTTATTTCTATGTCATCTATAAACGGATTTTAGGCTTTAGACACTTTCGGGATTCCACAATCACCTGCTCGACTTATTATCGGATGGGCTTATACACAGTAATGTACGGTAATTTAGTTTATTTTGTCTCTTACTCTGTCACTGACATACACATAAAAAGAGAAATCTCACATCTGGGGTAAGTTGGTCATCATCAGGCTGTGAAGTGTTGATCATATGGTCAGAAGCCACAGCCATTACAACTGTGTTGGCCAGCTCAGTGCCTAAAGTTTTCAGCAAATGTTTGACCAGTTGTCCATGGATAGGCTCTGAGGGCAAGAATATATATCATGAGACAGCTACAGTTTGAGAACAACCAATTTGATTAAATATACTTATATGATAATCAACTTTTGAGTCTGAGAACTGTTACTTTACTGAAATGTTCATGTACCCTGGTAACATACTTGCAGTCATTTTTATGGTGACATACTTGTTATAGTGACTGTCTGACTTTTCTCCAATAACACAAGATAGACCAAGGCAGGTTGCTCATCTGCACCTCAGAGTGGGACATGGCATGGTTCAGGATTGGCGGTGCGACCATGTATGCAAGTACTTTGCTACGGTCCTGGGTGTGTGATGCTGAGATGGATGTGTTGGATCATGGAGCAAGGACACTAGAGTCTGGACTCTATGGTCCTCTGTGTGGGCTGAAGGGTACAGTGAAGTTTATTGATGGGACAAAATTGTAGATATCATGTTACTGACCAAATTCGATGGTAGTCAAATTTCTGTTACAAACCCTTGTGATGTCATATAGATTGTCTGGTGTCATATAGACTGGGTGAGGAAATATAACCAATATTTAATTAACACCACCATATGGTTGGAGGCTTTCATGTGATTGGATTTCTGCATATTCTTCTTCAGCGTTCATTCTCAAACTCCCCCTGGATCTTTCTTGTAGCAGGACAATGTTCCTACTAGATTACTAGAATGTAGTTCAGAGAATGAAAATGTGCTGTGCCACCATTTTATTTGTGTCAATGGCCCAACACATCTGCTTTCAATTGGGATCTTTGCATATAAAATGTTGGAACATGTCCTCTACATAACAAACAGACCCTTCTCTGAGTAGGAGGCCTCTTTTCTAAGTATTGCATACCACTTAGAGTTGAAGTCTTTTGAGTATGAAAGAAAGCTCTGGAGAAATGCCCCATTCTACAATGGAAACAAACTTCCTTTATCCATATACATGGGGATTGAAAGAAATAACCAGATGAAGATGGATGTGTCGGGTCATTGGAGCAAATAAAAGAGAGACACAACACATTTCCATTCTCTGAACTACAACAGGCCGGAGGTCTAGCAGGACCTTTGTTCTGCTACAAGAGAGATCCAGCAGGGGTTTGAGAATGAATGCTAAGAAGAAAGAAAGAAAATATTTTTTTAAAACTGATTCAATGCAAGAAGAAATTACCTTCCCAGAGTTGGACACCTTTTTCAAAAAGTTTGGCATTCACCCACAAACCATTGATGCGATCCTGCATCTCTAGTGCTGTCTTTTTCCTATCTGCTCCAGAATTCTTCAGAAATATAGATTTGGCTAGTTCTTGAAACTGTCGTGTTAGTGGCCTAAGCAAGGAAAATGAAATATCAGCAAATTTTAACTTATTTGGTCCAATATGTCTTAATACATGAAAACTCACATAAAACACATGTGTCATTTTAAAAATGAAAGTGCCGGAGCATGCAATATCCAAATTGAAAAAAAAAACAACCAGGAACTTATTCTTCAATGAAATGATTAAAAACCTGGGAACTGCAGCAAGAGCAAAGCTACTGCAGATATTCAACAAAAGCTGGACCACAGGTAATGTTCCGCAAGCATGGCGGGAAGCAATAATGATACCACTTCTCAAATCAGGATAAGATGGCAACACAGTCTCAAATTACAGGCCCAATTGTCCCACAAGCAGTCTACGCAAAACAATAGAACACATTATCAATCTTAGGATGCAGTGGTACCTTGAAAGTGAAAACCTTCTGATATCGCAGCAAGCAGGCTTCAGACAGTGCTAGTCTACTGAAGATCAGGCAACCTACCCTCCCAAGAAATTAAGGGCCTTCCAAGATATGAAACTGGTACTAGCAGCATGGATAGACCTCAGGAAAGCATTTGAAAAGGTTTCGAAAGAAGGACTCTCAAAGAAATTGCGAAATTGCAGGGTTAACTCAAGAATGTACAAATGGGTAAAAGCATATCTGCATAATAGAAGAGCCAGGGTACATTTGGATTGTCGCAAGAGCAAGAAAGTCCTACTGCTACATGAAGTCCCCCAGATCACCTGGTGATCTTATCTGATGCACGGAAGAACATGCGACAGTGGCCACTAAACAAATACAAAGAGCTACTGATGCCGTAACCTTATAGGCAAATAGATGGTGCGCCAGTGTTAAAACAGATAGGTGCAGCACTACACTCTTTAACCTCTCACCAAAACAAAAAGCTGGTGATATCAGGATAGATGGAGAGCTTTTGAAAGAAGACAACCCACATACTTCAAGTTACTTTTGATGATAAGCTGATGTGGAAGCAACACATAAACAAAGCAACAACAAAAGCCAGGAAGGAGTTAGCTATGCTGAAACAACTAAGTGGAACCACATGGGGAGTCAGTGGGAATATACTCCGTAAAGTTCACAAGCAAGGCATAACACCACACCTGGAATATGGTTCAGCTGTGTGGTGTCCTGCATCACATTAAACACCTCATTACAAGATCTAGATAAAGTGTAAAACCAAGCGCTAAGGATAATGTTGGGAGTAATGAAATCAACACCCATAGTAGAGATGCAGAAAATGGGAAGAATGCAAACACTTCGCGGACACAGAGACACAAAAGGTACTAATACAAGCAGAAAAATTTCAGTGTATGCCAAGTCATCCAATGAAGGAAAGATTCCAAAATCTAACTATGGGGCGACTGAAAATAAGCAGCTTTACCCACCAAGCTAAAGGACTCCATCGACAACTTACATAACTACCTGAAGTTGACAGCCCATTAAGGCCTGTACCAGAACAAAACCCTTGGAGTGAAAGGTATGGAATACATATACATTCAGACCCACGTGAAAGGAATACTAAGTGAGGACAAACAGAACAGTGTGCAGCAAAAGACAGTCACCCTAAGTATCCGATAACACAATTATCATTTTAGAACTCTGCTTTTCTATTATTCTGTCTTATAATGTCAACGGGGACAGTCACCCTCAATTTCCTGAATGAGGAATATTCACAAGATATATTGGTCAGAATATACACAGATGGGTCAGCACAGAATGCTGTGAGGAATGAAGGTGCAGGTGTATGTACAGAATATCCACACAAGCCTAGAGATATGATCAGAACACCAACAGCGAAATTCTGCAATAATTATGATGCAGAAATTCAGGCAATTAGGATGGCAACTGAAAAAATATTGAACTCCAACCCTGACCCACAGTCCATGGTATTCCTGACAGATGCAAGATCAGTACTTCAAGCTCTCCAGTTTGGAAAACTAACAGACTTACAAAAACTAATTAATGAACTGTCTTACCAGTATAGGGTAACCATGTAGTGGATACCCTCTCATTGTGGAATACCAGGAAATGAAAAAGCATACAAACTGGCTAAGGAAGGTGCTGCCGAAGACCAACCAGATGTACCAATCATCTACTATCAGAAAAAACAGATAATCAAGTCAATAAGAAAGCCAAAATACCAACACAAGGTGACTATCACATTATGAATAGATCAGAACAAGTTGTAATTCTACGCCTCAGAACAGGACCCAACTGACTCCGTAGTCACGTGTACACAGAGTTCAAGATTGGCATCACAGCCATGTGCACATCTGGGCAGGCAGCACAGATATAATCTTATATAAGCATATACTTCAAGATTGTTCTGAGTATGAAATGCTGAGGCAGACATATTGGCCAGAAGAAACAACACTGGAATCAAAGTTCTATGGGCCCCTGTGTGAACTACAAAAGACAGTGAGTGTTATTCAGGAGACAGAATTACAGATATAGACATGTTTCAAGTGAACGAAAGAAGAATATTAAAAAATTGCTGATTAATTAATGACAATGGACCACTAACTACTACTGTTAGTATTTCTACAATACTGATCATCTTGGTGTCTGCAACATTTGAGCCACAGTCACTAAATTGTGTTCCACTGAAGATAGGGCTCGGTATGCCTTTGAAAGTCATTATATACCGCAGTAAACTGCTTCTAAAGCATTATGCTTTCATCTTCCATCCCTGCAGTTTTTGAACAATTTGCTTTTGTTTTCTACAGTAATAGATACTGCTAACTGAAAGTTATAAAAAATGTATCAAATAGGTAAAAGGGTAGCAAAACTATTTAAGTTTTGATGCAGTTCTATATCTTCTTCTTCGTTTGTTCTCAAACTCCTACAGATTAGCAGGATTCACTTTTGAGAATGGAACATGTTATTGTGGTTTACAGCTTTGCTGCAATATCCACACATTTTGGCTTGAAACATCTAACTTCAGGGTCACTTTCATCCTATATGGGATGGGATAGCCTACTCCGTAACCTCCTCTTACGACATACATGGAAGGTAAACAGTGTTGCTATTCTTTGCTCCCTTTCAAGCCCTGTGTGTAGCCACAGATTGTCACACATGTGGAAGTTATTATATATATATTATATATACCTGTGAAGTCTGGATGCTATCTCTGTTATCAGCTCTTTTGGGCATTCCTTCAGATTTTTCTGTGTCTTCAAGACCTGGAAGGACAAGTACTTCAGTGGTCAGAAGCGACAACAATTAAGATATCTGTTGTACTAACTGTTACAAACACACACAAATATGTAGGAAAACACAACAATGAAAAACAAGCTATCATCATATCTGTACCAATATGGTACATCATCTTTTATGGGGGTGATGATGAAATAATATCTTTAACTGTGAGCAGGTAGCTCTTGATAGCCTTTCAGACAAAAGCGCAGGTTCTTCTCATTTGTGTAACTGAGGCAACACCCGCACTCATATAAGGTTGTCCCAAAGGCATGGGTGTGTGTGTGTGTGTGTGTGTGTGTGTGTGGAGGTTATGGGTGCAAGTTTAGTCTCCAAAGAAATGCATTCCAGTGCGTCAGTATCCCAAGGTTTACCACATCCTGTCAGGAATATAGCACACGCTTCTGGATCAACTAAATCATCATTCTTCTTTCAGATTTGTTGACCCATCCGCAGTGATGGCACATCTAGCATACAGCATCACAAAAGGAGAAAGATGCTTTGTCCTCTGTCCTGCATCTCTTTGCCATCCATGGGAATTATTTAATGGAAGGCAAAAGTTAGAAACTGAGACAAGATGTGACAATGATTTTTTTCACAGGTGACAAGTTGTAAGTCTATCTCACAACTTTCCTAGGTACCCTCGTTGCCTCCTACAACATGTCTGGAAAGAAGACAGTAGCCCTATTCTTTGCACTCTGAACTAGTAGTAGAAATATGTAAGATCAAATAAATCCTCATATTGTTATTTCTTTAGTTCTGAAATTATTTCCCTCATTTGAATAGAACTGTCTTACTTGAAATTTTAAACCAAAAAAACTTCTATTGACTTACCTTCTCAATCTCTTCAATTGTCATGAAATTCAACTCCTGACCCTTTCCCTTGTCAGGGATTGATACGGAGGTCACTTCATCATCTGACCCACCATCATCAAGTTCACGGTTCTTACTTTTCTTTTTTGTGGATTTCATTTTAACTTCTCTCCCTCCTGTACCCTCCTTCTTTGAGCTGCCTGCAGCTGTGATGTAAAAGTAAATGGTGCATAAATACATACAGCTGCAGCATCAAACACATCTACAGTATCAAACACAATACTACAATCTCACACAGCTGTAACATCAAACACATCTACAGCATCAAACACAATACTACAATCTCACACAGCTGTAACATCAAACACATCTACAGTATCAAACACAATGCTACAATCTCACACAGCTGTAACATTAAACACATCTACAGTATCAAACACAATACTACAATCTCACACAGCTGTAACATCAAACACATCTACAGTATCAAACACAATACTACAATCTCACACAGCTGTAACATCAGACACATCTACAGCATCAAACACAATACTACAATCTCACACAGCTGTAACATCAAACACATCTACAGTATCAAACACAATACTACAATCTCACACAGCTGTAACATTAAACACATCTACAGTATCAAACACAATACTACAATCTCACACAGCTGTAACATTAAACACATCTACAGTGTCAAACACAACACCACAATCTCACACAGCTGTAACATTAAACACATCTACAGTATCAAACACAATACTACAATCTCACACAGCTGTAACATCAAACACATCTACAGTATCAAACACAATACTACAATCTCACACAGCTGTAACATCAAACACATCTACAGTATCAAACACAACACCACAATCTCACACAGCTGTAACATTAAACGCATCTACAGCATCAAACAGAATACTACAATCTCACACAGCTGTAACATCAAACACATCTACAGTATCAAATACAATACTATAATCTCACAAAGCTGTAACATCAAACACATCTACAGTATCAAACACAATACTACAATCTCACACAGCTGTAACATTAAACGCATCTACAGTATCAAACACAACACCACAATCTCACACAGCTGTAACATCAAACACAATACTACAATCTCACACAGCTGTAACATCAAACACATCTACAGTATCAAACACAATACTACAATCTCACACAGCTGTAACATTAAACGCATCTACAGTATCAAACACAATACTACAATCTCACACAGCTGTAACATCAAACACATCTACAGCATCAAACACAATACTACAATCTCACACAGCTGTAACATCAAACACATCTACAGTATCAAACACAATACTACAATCTCACACAGCTGTAACATCAAACACATCTACAATATCAAACACAATACTACAATCTCACACAGCTGTAACATTAAACGCATCTACAGTATCAAACACAACACCACAATCTCACACAGCTGTAACATCAAACACAATACTACAATCTCACACAGCTGTAACATCAAACACATCTACAGTATCAAACACAATACTACAATCTCACACAGCTGTAACATTAAACGCATCTACAGTATCAAACACAACACCACAATCTCACACAGCTGTAACATCAAACACAATACTACAATCTCATACAGCTGTAACATCAAACACATCTACAGTATCAAACACAATACTACAATCTCACACAGCTGTAACATTAAACGCATCTACAGTATCAAACACAATACTACAATCTCACACAGCTGTAACATCAAACACATCTACAGTATCAAACACAACACCACAATCTCACACAGCTGCAGCATCAAACACATCTACAGTATCAAACACAACACCACAATCTCACACAGCTGCAGCATCAAACACATCTACAGTATCAAACACAACACCACAATCTCACACAGCTGCAGCATCAAACACATCTACAGTATCAAACACAACACCACAATCTCACACAGCTGCAGAATCACCATCAACTGAAGACCTAACATCTTCAATTTTCTCTGATATTCAGTACAACAATTCATAATATAGCACTCCATTAATAACCTCTGCAATTTCAGCTAAATATTGACCCTCCCTCACTCAGTTGAGAATTCAGGGACTCCAGTGCTTAATTATGTAAAGTTTTACCCCCCCCCCCCCCCCAATCATCTGTTAGCATAAAAAGTACCAATTAATAGATTTTTTCTCCTTCAAGTTTTACTATTTTCCCCACCTCAAATTTAAAAAATTTAATTGTATAAAAAAACATCATGTCAGCCACCCCCCAATCAAATATTTTCGGACTCCCCCTATCCCTATTATTGATTTAATTTATGGACAGCCCTATATTATGTATATCAACATATGGATGCAAGTCGTGGACAATAAACAAACTGGAAGATGGGAAATTAGAGACAATAGAGATGTGGTCTATAAAAAAAAATACTGAGAATACCATGGAAGACAGAAAAACTAATGTGGAGGTGTTGAAATAGTCAAATGAGAAATGGACCGTAATCAATAATATAAGAAAAAGACAATTTTCATTTTTTGGCCACGTCATGAGACAGGGAGGTTTGGAGAACATAGTCACAACAGGCAAGATTGAAGGCAACAGAGACTGACAATGTGAGAAAATTTTGGACAATTTGACAACCTGGCACAGCAGGGAAACAACAATGATCTTGATACATAATACTGGAGACGGATAGCTGTGAAGAGCCATGACCGCCTACGCCAATCGGATTGGCACCTGATGATAATGATATCAACATATAGAACATCTACAATCAAAAGTGTACACATATAAAAACATTTACACTCAAAGATGTATATTCACATATAGATCTTCAATCACATAAGTCCATCTACATTGAAACATCTACACCAACATACGTGCACATTCATAGATCATAAATACAAGAAGAAAGATGTCCTCTGGTCTGCACCTCTTCATCATTCATGAGATAAGAAGACAACCCAACTTCATCATTCATGAGATAAGAAGACAACCCAACTTCATCATTCATGAGATAAGAAGACAACCCAACTTCATCATTCATGAGATAAGAAGACAACCCAACTTCATCATTCATGAGATAAGAAGACAACCCAACTTCATCATTCATGAGATAAGAAGACAACCCAACTTCATCATTCATGAGATAAGAAGACAACCCAACTTCATCATTCATGAGATAAGAAGACAACCCAACTTCATCATTCATGAGATAAGAAGACAACCCAACTTCATCATTCATGAGATAAGAAGACAACCCAACTTCATCATTCATGAGATAAGAAGACAACCCAACTTCATCATTCATGAGATAAGAAGACAACCCAACTTCATCATTCATGAGATAAGAAGACAACCCAACTTCATCATTCATGAGATAAGAAGACAACCCAACTTCATCATTCATGAGATAAGAAGACAACCCAACTTCATCATTCATGAGATAAGAAGACAACCCCCAAGTTAGAAACTTGGGGTTTTTCTAAAATATCTAAAAACATCCACCTACAAAATATCTACATTCAAGATCTATATTCACACATAAAATGTAGACATATGAACTATCTACCATGTCCAAGATCTTAACCCATATCCCAACCTACTTGCTGCCTTTTTCCTCCTCTGCTCCTTCTTGTCTTCTCTGGCTGAGCTTCCATCATCGATACCAGCAACTTTCACATGAGCTTGTTTGTCTCCTCCTGCTTTATCTGTCTGACTGGGCACAGCTGAGGGATGACTCTTTGATGCCTGTAAGTGGGGATGTCTGACAATCATTAACAAGGCATTGGACACATTAGCTATTGGACATCATCATTCTGGTACATGTTAATTCTCAGAAAATAATAAGCTCTGAAACAAGCTAGTTTAAAAAAAATAATAAACTCTGACTAAAACAAGCTAGTTTTTGGAAAATAATAAGCCCTGAAACAAGCTAGTTTAAAAAAAATAATAAACTCTGACTAAAACAAGCTAGTTTTTGGAAAATAATAAGCTCTGACTAAAACAAGCTAGTTTTTTGAAAATAATAAGCTCTGAAACAAGCTAGTTTAAAAAAAATAATAAGCTCTGACTAAAACAGCTAGTTTCTGGAAAATAATAAGCTCTGACTAAAGCAAGCTAGTTTTTTGAAAATAATAAGCTCAGACTAAAACAGCTAGTTTCTGGAAAATAATAAGCTCTGACTAAAACAAGGCAGTTTTTGGAAAATAATACGTCATGAAAGAAGCTAGTTTTTGGAAAATGTCATTGTATATAACCAAAATATTGTAGTTTTATTGAGAGAACCGTATTGTCCAGGTAGTTATCTTTTACATTAATTTCTCTCAGAATGGCTTTATTGGCGATATTTTTGTTCCATGTTATTAACTCTTCATCAAATTAAACACAAGAATATGTAAAAATGTTCATACCTTATCTGTTATGAGATCAGTAAAAAGTGAGGTGCTGTCTGATACCATTTTCTCACTTGCAACAATAGTAGAATTGCACACAATAGCCTGGCTCCTGTTCTTCAAGCATCCAGTCAACAGCTCTAGAGCATCTTTACGACTCAACACAGAAGGTAGAACAGTCTGTGAAACATGGACATCATTTCAGGTGAGATTAGAAAATTTACAAATACCTTGTTTCAACATAATGCATGCACATCAACTTTTCAAAGGAACATTCTGCTGTATTTTAGTCCAAACTAAACCATAAACTGTTACATTTTAGTTGAAAATAAATCACAACATGTGGTACAATTATTATCACTCAGGGGTGAGTCCCTCTTTCTGGAAAGTAATTTCTGATAAAATCTTTTCAGTCATTTGTGACATTGATTGCTTGTATTTGGAGTATTTGTAGGGTGGGGAAATGAGCACTAATTAGTCTGCCCAAAGTGATATGACATTGCCTCAATAACTAAGCTCAAAATTAAAATGACACAAATACAAGATCCTATACTCAATTTGGTACTTTCCTGTTAAGCGGGCACACAAATTTAATAAAACAAATTGTAACATGAAACACACAAAAATATCCAATAGTAAAAGAAGAACAATTAAAATACAAAAACATGTGGAAGAAACATAGCCATCCCACTACTGTGTTTTTATTTATGTAATATATATTTTGTTGATTCCTCTTGACTGTAGAAAAGATACTGCCTTCTCTATTCACATAAAGATCATAATATTCATAGTAGCAGCATCCATAGACATTATTGTTTTGTGAATGAAAAAAGATGTCCTATTGACACATAATGTTGTCACACTATTTTCTAAAAAGTTTGATTTTGTTATATATTTTTTTTTACAAATTTGTGTGCCCGTTTAACAGGAAAGCACCTTAAATATTACAACAAATAAAAATAAATGAACCACAAAATAAGAAATATTCTGCCACAGAACAAAACAATGGACAATACATTTTAAAAAGATAATCTTACCATAATGTCCATCCATCCTCCCAGTCCTAGAACCTCATCCACGCTTGACTGCACTTGCTCTGAGATCAAATTACCCACACAACAGGAACTAAGGAAGACCAGTGGCTCAGATTTGAACTTTTTCCTTATGTAGCTTTTAGGATCAGGAATACCAAGCCGGGACAGAGCATCATACTCTATGAACAAGATATGTAACATAATGGCATCTATCATTCTGGTACTATTCTTGGAATGATGGAAGAAGATGGAGGGTGGAAGAAGATGAGGTGGCCAGAAAGACACGCTGGATAATATAAAAAACTGGACAGGATATGAAGTTTCCAAACTCATCAGGAAGGTAGAGGATAGAGTTGCATGGAGATCATTCTGCACTAAATATCTCAATGTGACACCCTTAAACAACCCTGACAGGTTATGGATTTTATAATTATTCTCATAATACACTTTCCAAAAAAACCTGCCATGAACATAACATAACACATGACAAGCCTTTTGCCTGCAGAGAGCACCACTCATAGCACATAACTCTGAAGCTTCAAGAGATAACCCCCAGGGATCTCAGAAAAATTTCACTTTATAAACAAGATGCTGCAAATGGGATTCAAATTTGCAACTTCATGAGCACAAAGCGAATGGCGTAACACTTTGCTGACCAACAATCCAGAGCGTACTTTATCTGCCATTACTGAGGGTGCATGCAAAATTGTATACATTCTGTCTTAAAAATTCCATATAAAATCAATCTAGCTGGAGAGAGCCGTGAAACTTTCTATGTGTTGTAATGACAGTTTGCACTTTCTGAATGAATTTGAAAGTCCCAGGGTTATTTGAAGTTCAAAATGCTAGGCCTAGATTTACATTAAATTCTATATATCATACACTATTACCTTCGAAATCTCAGATATTTCATGATAAAAACGCATCTACTATGCCTATATCTGTATTTTTCATGTGCCACCATTTTTATACAAGGTACTTTCCCAGATACTCTACTTTTAGTAACATTATCGCAATAGGAATTGCCATATTTCTGATCTATCATAGTGGCTTCGGTGGGTTGTCGAAATTGGTCACCAAGGTTCTATAATAGAAATTTGACGGGTCGTCGAAAATGGTTAGCAAAGTGTTAACCACTTCCACAGGGAGATCCCCGAAGATCTCTTTGGTATGTGTGCGATGACTAAAATGTCCAACGATGGCATAGAATCAAGGTAGAGATTTGTCACATTTGGGACACATATTATCCGAATGAGTGTCTGTGTGTTTGTGTTCATTCTTAAACTCCCATTGGATCTCTCTTGTTAAAGAACAATGGTCCTGTTAGATTTCCACAAGACGTATCCCTGAGAATAGAAGTGCGTTGTGCCACCGTTCTAATTGCGCCAGTGACCTGGCACAGCTGTCTTCAGCATGCCTTTATTTCTGGTGGACTTCTCTAGCCTGTGACAGCCTTCCTATCTGTCGCCAGGCATCAATTGACTCTGTGCATGTTGTCATTCGTGTCTGTCTCGCATGAGGTGTTACGCAATCAGTGAACTTGTCTTGTGTAGTTAGACGTATTGTGCCTGTGCCCACCAGGTACTGAACCTTTTCTCATGCATGAGCCTGGATCCAGTTTAGAAAAAACTTGATAGAAGGGTTGGACCCAAACTCATTCGTCTTCTTAGCCGAGATGTCATTCACTGATGTCATGAATCCCTTGTCCAAGTCTGAGTCTCAACACATGTTTAGGGGTACTGGGGAATAAGAGCCGGGGGAGGGGTTTTACCGTAAAACAAATAAGGTCATCAGCCCCTTTCTGTAGATCTTTTGAGGTCATGGATAATGTTAATGATTACAGTTTAAAAAAAAATAAAATCTTTTTCTAAACAATACTGACTATCTACTGAATCTATTCACATGATCTACCTGTACATTGTGATGGGTACATTTATTAGGATAAGAAATCCTACAAATGAGAAAAATAAACCAGTGATTCACTAAACTGACCCAAGTATCCATTTTGCTTATAAAACGAGTCCACCCATTGATTCTGTGCTTGTGTATAGATATCAGGTGAGTACTGAGACTTGTCCTGACGGCTCCCAGACAAAGTTCCAGCCAACCGTCCAGCCGTTATTAGCTCCTCTAATAATTCTGAAACAAGAAAAGAAAATTTGTTGTGTCTGTCACTTTGTGTACATAACAATGGTAATTTCTTCTTCTTCTTCAGTGTTCATTCTCAAACTTCAACTGGATCTCTCTTGTAGCAGGAAAATTGTCCCACTAGATTTCCAGCAGGATGTAGCCCAGAAAATGGAAATGCGCTGTACCGTCATTTTATTTGAGCCAATGGCCCAACAAATCTATCTTTTGCGGTAATGGTAATTTAAAATTATTTATTGTGGAGAAGAATTTATGAACACTGCTCCCTAGCAAAGCAGAATACAGAAAGTACATAATCAAAGTTATGAATGGGACTAACAACTTGATCACGCATACATAACCCATAACGGACGGAGGGTGCATCAATACAGATGTAACATTGGATGCTTCAACAAAATGTAACATTGGATGCTTCAATAAAAATGTAACATTGGATGCTTCAACAAAAATGTAACATTGGATGCTTCAATAAAAATGTAACATTGGATGCTTCAACAAAAATGTAACATTGAATGCTTAAACAAAAATGCAACATTGGATGCATCAACACTGATGCAACATTGGATGCATAAAAAATGGAACAATGGATGAATCAACACTGATGCAACATTGGATGCATTAATACATAGTCCTCTAGCAATTTCTATCTTCAGCAAAACATATAAAAGAAGAAAAATCTTGAACTATGCAGTATTTGATGTTGACTGCCCATGACTTTCTTAGTTCCCCCTCTGCTTCTTCCATCTTCAACTGTTCCCTGTAATATTGTTTTTTTTAAGGAATCATGTCAGCAAACACATCTAAACCAGATAAGTTTTCATCATTTCACTATTAAAAGTAACGATTCTTGTGAACCTGCAAGATTCTCATCTTTATTTCTTATGTACACATTTGTATAATGCCCTCTGTAAGAGATAACAAGACAAATGTGTACTGCTACCCACAAGATGTCATCAGCAATATTCCCTCTAATTGTCTTCATAAGTGAGAAAATCTGAAGTTGTCTGAGCAGTGAATATTTCCATGGATATATTGCTATATCCATATAGCAATACATAAAAAATAAAAAGGGTTATTCTTATTCTTCTTCTTTCATTCACTTGAAACATGTCTACATCTGTCATTCTGTCTCCTGAATAAAACTCACTGTCTTTTGTAGTTCATACAGTGTCCCATAGAGCTTTGATTCCAGTGTTGTTTCCTCTGGCGAATATGTCTGCCTCAGCGTAAAAGGTTTATCAGTGGTACCTTCTATTGATGTGTGCAGCCGCACACTTTAGAAGGAACATTGACCACCAGGTGTAATGAGTATTATTTACTATTGGCAGACATGACATGTCAACTCAACAAGAATCACGAAGAATTCAGAACATCCATGATCAATACTACGTTCTGGAAAGAAATTTCAACCTGAACTAATAAAAAATAGATCGAGTGTATAACGAAATAAGACTTACTGAAAAAAATATGTTCCTGGCATCCCACTGATTGCCTGATTGGCCCAACAGTTGTAGGTCTGTATTAAAAAAAATAAAGAAATTATAGAAATTATAAGAAATTAAACAAATTATAATCTGTATTGCCGAAACAAAAAAAGACTCCAAAGATGCAGTGGGTGCTCATATTTAACAGTGTTGTTTTAACTGTCAAGATAACCGACTTTTTCAAAATGGTAGAACATTTACCACGAAGAGTCTCAGAGAGAGCATGTAACTTCATCACACGTCATCCCTCTCTTTCAACATAGTAGAACATTAACCATCGTGTGATAGAGGATGTAACTTCATCACACGTCATCCCTCTCTTTCAACATAGTAGAACATTAACCATCGTGTGATAGAGGATGTAACTTCATCACACGTCATCCCTCCCTTTCAACATAGTAGAACATTAACCATCGTGTGATAGAGGATGTAACTTCATCACACATCATCCCTCCCTTTCAACATAGTAGAACATTAACCATCGTGTGATAGAGGATGTAACTTCATCACACGTCATCCCTCTCTTTCAACATAGTAGAACATTAACCATCGTGTGATAGAGGATGTAACTTCATCACACGTCATCCCTCTCTTTCAACATAGTAGAACATTAACCATCGTGTGATAGAGGATGTAACTTCATCACACGTCATCCCTCCCTTTCAACATAGTAGAACATTAACCATCGTGTGATAGAGGATGTAACTTCATCACACGTCATCCCTCCCTTTCAACATAGTAGAACATTAACCATCGTGTGATAGAGCATGTAACTTCATCACACGTCATCCCTCCCTTTCAACATAGTAGAACATTAACCACCAAGTGTGTGATAGAACATGTAACTATGTAGCTTAAGTGGTAATCTCCAGGAACCCACTTTAAAAAAAACCCACTTTTAAATGAAAACCAATGCCTGATAATGATAACAGCTACAACTAAACTGTCAGAGAATATCTAACAAGGTGGAGAGTCCAGCAGTAACAAAAATAAGAAGCGATAACACCTAGGATAATGTACTATGAATGCTCAGATTTATTAGTTATATTCAAAATCAGTAATACAATAAAAAGACAATAATACATTATCAGAGGTGTTATTGCCTAATAGTGAAAAAATGTGCATGGAGTACCACCTATTCACTGAGAGCCAAAAACAAATAAACTTAGCAAACTAAGAATATCAACACTTTTCTCCTTGATACTTACACTGTTACTGCAGTCAATGCTCCCTTGATCTGAGCTTTCATTCTGGAAACAAATGCGTCAGTGAAGACTATATCTTTGTCGTAATTGTCAATCTGACCCTTGATACGTGTTCCCACGTATTGATCTATAACCTGGAAGAAAAACAGGATAAACAGAAAATGATGATGAAATGATCCCTTTAGCTATGAGTAGGTAGCTCTTGACACATGATGATGATGAAATGATCCCTTTAGCTGTGAGTAGGTAGCTCTTGACACATGAGGATGATGAAATGATCCCTTTAGCTGTGAGTAGGTAACTCTTGACACATGATGATGATGAAATGATCCCTTTAGCTGTGAGTAGGTAACTCTTGACACATGATGATGATGAAATGATCCCTTTAGCTGTGAGTAGGTAACTCTTGACACATGATGATGATGAAATGGTCCCTTTAGCTGTGACTAGGTAGCTCTTGACAAAACACAGCCTTTCTGAGGCAACACCAGAATTATATAATATCTCAAAGGTGTGGATGTGTAAAGATGGATGCATGTGTAGTGCCTGAAGGAAGGGACTCCAGAGTGCCAGTATATAGGATTATCATGTCCTGCTAGAGGCACAACACACATTTCTGAGCCAATTATTTCACCATTCTTTACAAAGATGCAATGTCTGCGGGCCAACATCTCTTCGTCATCCATTGAGATTATTTGATAGAAGACAAAAGTAAGACATTGAGACAGGATTTGACAATCATGACTCTTTCTCAGGTGACAGTCTATCACCCCCAACATTCCTTAGTTGCTTCCTATGATATGCTCGGAAAGACGATCGCGACATTGCACCCTGATATAAAATATCTTTGCACCCTGAACTAGAAATCCAGGCCCCAAAAGAATGAAAAGGCGTAAAGATGGTTTTTGTAAGTGCTGTGTTTGTGCATACCTACATCTAATTCCTGGGAGCTTTACCTTTCTAGTAGACACTAGAACCATTTAAGCAAAATTTAATAACTTCGAGTAAAATTAAATGAAAGCTGTCATCTGATGTAGCTGTGATGAAGGTTGGCAATGTCAAAAGAGCTGACATCATTACAATCGCTAAATGGATCCAAGCATTGTGGTCAAATATTCTGTATGACATGATTGTCCGATCTTTCAAAAAGTGCTCCATCAGTAATGCAATGGGTGGAAGTGAGGACAACGCTATCTTTGAGGAAGATTTTGACAATGTACCGGTAGACAGTGAGACAGAGACTGATGATATGCATGCCAGAGGATGAAATTCACGAACTGTTTTCAGACTTATGGTACAAAAGAAGAAATAAAAAACACTGTCCAATTTATACAAGAAACAAAACTGCAGATATAGACATTATTAGCGAACGAAAGAAGAAGAAGAAGAATTCAGACGGTGATTCCAACTGCGAAGGATCTGAATTTTTTTTCTACTACAGGTAGACCTATATCACAGAAAGAAAATTTATTGTGCTCATATCACACCTGAAACTGGACGAACCTTTAGTTTTTAGGAGATATCAATAAACCAGAGGTGGGTGTGTTCACTGTTCACGCCCACTGTCAATTCAATTGCAATTAGAAAATTCAAGGGAAATGAGAGAAACACTTCAATTGTCCCTTGGTGAAATCAGGGGAGGCAAGCCAGAAACTTGGCAGGTAGACATCATCTAGTACCATTTCTGCATAACATATACTTATTATAATAGTAAGCAAATTACTATTCTGTGTATGTGTAGCATGCAACGAACTTATTCGAACGGTTATGGGAATCCAACCGCGATTGATAACTATCACACAGAACAAGTTCGTAGCGTTAATGCTACACAAAGAATGAATCTTTTACACGATCTAATTGCGCAATGTAACTAATTTCGATCATATTTGCACAAGTAAAATGAGATCTAACTAGATATACATGCTAAACTAGTGTTTGATCGTGGCATAATAGGTTTATTTTGGACTTATATTTGCCGACCACGAATAGAAAAATTATCATGAAGACACGTTCGTAGCGTTAATGCTACACAAAGAATGAATCTTTTACATGATCTAATTGCGCAATGTAACTAATTTCGATCATATTTGCACAAGTAAAATGAGATCTAACTAGATATACATGCTAAACTAGTGTTTGATCATGGCATAATAGGTTTATTTTGCACATTCTTATGGTAAACTATGATCTAACAAATTTGACACTGTATGTAAAGTAATGATATTAGGCCTACTAAATTAACATGAAGAATAACGAAATTGTCTTACCTGTATAAATATTGAATGTGCACTGGTCAAAAACAATGACAACCTAATAGGACTTGTACACAAATATGACGATGGAAAATGTTTAGTTGTGCTTGCAAATGCACAAACTCTGGTTGCTGTATAAAATTTGCAAAATTGAGAAACGGTATCTTTGAACCAGAAGCGAAATCCAAGCCTCCACGCGAATTAGTTCATTCACCGCTGGGTAATAAATATGTCAGGTCTGTAACACCCCTTCAGGAGTACAATAGCTGAAATGCCTCGTGTGTGGCCGAACTAAGAGTCAACATTTTTAGTAAGGAATAATAGGTGTGAAATATAAACCGACCCCCTACATCAATAGTGGAAAAATACAAAAAAATTATCAGCTCATATTCAAAATATGCGGTACTTTAAAATACTCAGATATTTGTAAGACTATGATACACAGGTATTTGAAAGACTTTATGATACACAGATATTTGTAAGACTTTATGATACACAGATATTTGTAAGACTTTATGATACAAGGATATTTGTAAGACTTTATGATACATAAATGATTGTCAGAAAATTCTACAAAGATGTGTGTAAAATGTGCGCACATGAGATACACAGAAAAAATATTGTGAGAATGATACAATCTCTTGTGTACCTCTCTTAGGAAGTCTGTGGGCAAGTCATACGATTTAGCTAAGTCGATGATGGTCACGTGACCTTTCTCTTGAAGCTGATCATTGATTTCTTGTGCCAGAAGCTGTCGGTATGATGTATCAATCAGCTGACCAAAGACTAGTGTGAGATGTCCATCATGCTTGACCATATCATTGACCTTGGCTTCAATGTGGCTGAAGTCTACATTGAGCAATTGTTGAAGGTCAACTAAACTGACCCGACCTGTTGTAAATAAAAAAGACATGATAATACTCTGCACTGCATACCTGCAAGGTTTTCCCATAACAAAAATATAACCTTTAAAAAATAAAAATGTACATCTTATGGTGAGATACACTCCTTTCAACAATTGAACAATCGTCCAATTTGGTCATCATCACCATCAAACCCATAACCCTTTAGGGTTGCCACTCTGGAAACAAACACAAATTTCACCATGCATTTCTGTTTTTTAAATCCTGTCCAGTCTTTAATATTATCATCAATCCATTTTTTTTCTCCGACCTCTTCTTCTTCCACCCTCAACTGCTTCCTGCAAGATTGTTTAAATTTTGTCATACCAGAGCTTTAAACGATACAAAATTTCTTCTTCTTTCATCCACTACAATAAAAAAAAAATGGATGTCTTGGTTAGGATATATACATTTCTACTATATTAAACAATATAAAGTCAGCTCTAAAATATGTACATTTCTACCATATTAAACAATATATGTTACATGTTAGGCAAATGTGGCCTTATGGCGTGATAACAGTTCATCTTTTTAATAGTAGATTTGATTTCATTGAACTTCCGTGTCACGAGATAAATGTAAAGCGTCTGCTAGCGCTAATTCGGTCTTTGTGTAACGTACTAAGAGCTCTCCCCCCAAAGGTGTTCCAGGTGAGGTCCAGGTAACGCACTCTCAGTGCGTTATGCGCAGATCGATGGATGCTGAATTTTATGCACCTTTAGCGAAAGTTTGTTTCATTAAATAATGTATGAGATTAGTTCCGTAAAGAATAGGCCACATCTGCTTAACATTAACCCAATATAACGTCGGCTTGGTAGCAAAGTGAGCTCCCCTTGCAAACTCGACTCAAAAAATTAGGTAATTAGAAAGTTGACCATCCACATTATACTGGCGATAAGATTGGATGTACTAATGGCACCTCAAAATTCAACAATAGTTGAGTTGCAATGTCTCGTCTTGTTCATGACATGCGTAAACTATTATTAGACAATATAAACCATGCATCATTGATGTATAACTTTTATACATTCTTCAGATTAACTTTTAGTGGACCTGAGACAAAACTAGAGAATAGGGAAAAATGACAAATAGGTTGTTTGGTCCACTACGAGTTAAAGCCAAACATTGTTTATAATCGAGTCCAAAATGGAAGCAAATAAGAGACACTGCATCTCTAAGGATGTTTGTAGGCAAGTCATACGATTTAGCAAAGTCAGTGATGGTTACAACCTTTCTCTTGAACCTATCATGCATGTCATCATCATCAAGTGCCGTCTCCGCAACGAAGGTTGGCTGCAACGTATCTCCAACATCTCCTGTCTTGGTGGTGCACTCTGCTAGACTGTAACCTGTCCATCGTGTAATGTTACTCTCCCACTTGTATCTCTGCCTCCCTCTTGCTCGCTTCCCTTTGACTTTACCCTCAAGTAAGGTCTTCAATAGGGTGTCATGTCTTTTAATGTGTCCAAAGTATTTTATTTGCCTGATCTTTATTTCTCTTAGTAGTTCTTTCTTCATATTAAGTGTCTTTAGCACCTCTTTATTTGTTTTCTTCTCTTTCCATGATGTTCTCCCTATTCTTCTATATACCCACATCTCAAAGGCATCAATTTTGTCTTCTAATTGTTTATTTAGTCTCCATGTTTCTGAGCCATACATTAATATGAAATAGAGGTAGCATTTTATAATTCTCATTTTTAACTTGTTTGTAATTTGTTTAGATATTAATAATTTCATCATGCCATTGAAGGTACTTTTAGCCATTCCTATTCTCCTTTTAACTTCTGTTTCACATCTGCCATCATGTGTGACTATGTGTCCAAGATATTTATACTGTTTTACTTGTTGTAGTTTCTCTCCCTGTATGTTTATGCATGTCATAAGCGGCGACTAAGGATGTGTACAAGGTGAAGGCTGTTCTATTTCATAGAAGGTTAAAGTGATCCAGAAGCTATGATGAAATTGGATCTGTCATGCCAGGTGCAAGTAAAACAGTAAAGCTGTAAACCATGGCACAGCACATTACATTCTCTGGACTACATTCTGCTAATCTGCAGGAGTGTGAGAATGAATGCAGAAAGTGAAGAATATTGAAGCTTTTCCTGGTACTGTAAGTTAAGCCAGGATCTACATATATTTGGTCTCTGCCAAAGACGGATGTGTCTGGCTATTGGTGAAAATAAAATGGCAACATTACATTTCCGCTCTCTAGACTACTTCAAGCTGGAAATTTAGTAGGACCAATTGGTCCTGCTACAAGAGAAATCCAGCGGGAGTTTGAGGATGAACACTGATGATGATATATATATAGTCAAATTTGTAATAAGATAGTGAAGAGATGGCTTCAATATGATCTTAAAGAGCATTTCCAGACAAAAATCACTGCCTGGCCTATAATTGTGCAAAGCAAACAACTTACTTGTTATCTCCCCTTTAATTGGTCAAAGAGCCAGGTTGAAATAATTTTTTAGGCAAAAATACCCAGAAATGACATTGCTTTATATCTACACACACCAATGATTGTGGATTATAACCATGGTTTGATCAATCAAGTGCCATAGGCGATCATGCTTCTCCACAACTCTCTTGTGGTATCAATAAATTCTGTTGATAACTTCTTTTTGTGCATAGTGACAAACCATCAAGAAATTTCTCTCTTTGTCTTCCTGACCTTAATCTTTCTGGTGGTTACTAAATCCTCAAGTGTTACTTTTTTCATCACATGCCTTAAAAATATTGATTGTCTGTTTTTAACTTTCGCTATAATTTTATAAATCGCTATAATCAAACTACAGGATTAATGTACAGAGAATCACAATTAAAGATGGCACAGACCACATTCTGATCACGGTTCGCAAAAATACCACTAACATAGCAACATGAACTGTGAGAACCCTGACAGATTTATGGAAATTATAAAACATTGAATCGAAAATAAGGAGAACACACATGGTTACTACTGAATATAACATACTGGTTACTCTAAAATTGCCACATTTCAAAATTGGGAAATTCTCTAGTCATCCCAGGTGTCCACTGCAATTCTCCTGCGGTGTCCAAGACTGGAGAGCTGTGTGTAGTCAGCGAATAAAAATTCTTCTCCTCTCCTGTGGTGCCACAGGAGAGGAGAAGAATTATATACATACATATATATATTGAATATATACATACATATATACAACCAATGTCTCCGTTTTGACTTTGAAAGTGACATTTTAACCACATTGAGATTTGATAAAACTTTAATGATTTACAAGTTACATTTCAGCCGCATTTAGATTTGTTAACACTTTAATGTAATTCCTTTCATAGGTTGGTTGCTGATCCAGCGGTCCATGCTCTTTGACCCAATGCCATTATATTGTTGGGAAGTATGTGGATTTTCGGCCCACCCCGGGCCAGAGAATAACTATCACACCTCCAGGAAGGTAATTTTCATCCTATGCACTGCTTTTTTTTGAGACATTTGATGCAGAATGATCTCCATGCATCTCTATCCTCTACCTTCCTGATAGGTTTGGAAACTTCACACCCTGTTCAGTTATTGATATTATCCAGGCATGTATTCTTCTTGTTACCTCATCTGCTTCCACCTTTCACTGTACCTCAAAGAACATCTTTTGTCATTGAGGATATCACTTGCCCATACCACCAGAATTACAATTAGAGTTAACAATAGTTAACAGTAATTTTTGTTGACCCGCTAATACATTAATTCTATTATGCACAAATACATTGGTCTTATGCTCTCGGTAACAGATACCCACCCAACACACACGTCTATAGCATTTGTTTTCAAATGCCTGGCAGCTGTATATCTGGACTGTTCGGAACACACTGATAACCTACTAAACATACTTATATTGCTTAGAAAATCACCAGTCAAAACATTCTGGACTGATCATTACATCCTGAATAGGACATGCTACATCCTGAATAGGACATGCTACATCCTGAATAGGATATGGTACTATCTTTTCTATTTCTGATCATAAAAAAATATATATTGTGAATATTTGTGAACAATGGGCAGTTGTACAGGAAAACTGTTCCTTACCTTTTTGTACAATCAATTCATCTCTAATTTCCTTGGCAAGCTGTTGATGGGTCAAGTAGGTTTTTCCATCGGAGGTGTACAAGACATCAATCAATCGCAGCTCCACAAGTCGTGACACAAGCTCAATCACATTGCGGTCTGACAATCTAAAACATTTTTAGCATTAGAATTCTGTAAAATAGGTTGACAAAGTTAAGTAAATAGTTATAATATTCAAGTAGATAATGTGGTCAAGTGTTCTGTGCGTTTCATCTTCTGGAATTACAGATGATTGAATTCTTGTTTCATATGAGTACATTCTTAAATTAAGGCTGATGTGAATTGAACCAGGTATGTTCTAGCTGCACCTAACTGACTTGCAACTCAAGTAAACAGGCTTTCCATACTTTACCAACTACATCCTCAAGAAAAGATGTGATCTTGTTCTTGTCAAGACTTTCAACCTATGCACTCAAGTCATGAGACTGAACCAATCGAGATAAGAACTATTAACATTTTTTGGTGGTATTTGATTGTATAAAATGAAATGTTTCCCATCTGTCTCAAAATCTTTTGCTGAAAGGTCAAATGATCATAAACAAATGCTGTAATGGTTATGGACTACTTACAGTCTTAAAATATTATTGTAGTTTCTTAAAATTGTTGTTCAGTGTGTCTTAATTAACCTTTTTAGATACACTAACAGGTAAACTGCTGTGCCCACCTGAGTTTCTGCTATTGTTTTGGTAGTTGATTCTATAAAAGTAAACATTTCACATCTGTTTTCATTTCACGCCTTTCGCTTACCAGCTCATTAACAATTGTGTCAAGATTACGCACCATTTATATACATTGATTAATTTTACCCACTATACTATACGATCTCCTTAGCAAAGTCAGTAGAGCATTGGACATTAGGGTCATAGATAAAGTCTGTTCCGAGTTCGATCCCCAGAGGGATCTTAGCAGCAGATAAACAGGTCTGTGGTGCATTTGAATAATAATTCGTGGCTATTCTTTTTTGTTGTTGTTATTTTAAAGGTATTCCTCCAAATCAGAGTGTTGGCCTATGCTATGTCGCAGCGCTAGGCTAGAAACATATCAAAATCATTGCTAATTGATAAAGAAAAATATTTGTTTCTATTCTGTTTTATTCTCACCTGGGCATTTCTTCTAGTACAATAATAATAATATATAGGCCCTATAGCCCATGTGACATCTGTGTTGACATAAGTTTTCAAAAGTTGGAAAATGACAATGGCGCTGGAGAAGAAATTGAATTCATTTGAAAATAAATGTCTTAGAAGACTTATAAATATTGGTTTGGAAGAATCAAGTCCAAAATACAAGTAAGAAAAGACACCAAACAATAGACAATATGTTTCTACAACAATAAGAAAACGATGGACTTATATCAAACATGTACTTAGAATGAATGAAAACAGGCTGTCACTACATTGACTACAATCATTAAAATGAGTACAGATGGCAAAATAAAAAGAGGAAGACAAAGAGAGACTTCGCAGAAGAACTATCAAAGAGGGTATGACTATATGGGTCTCAACAAGAAACAGAATTTCCACACAGTAGCATCACATTGCTCAAACTAGAAAGCTCTGGTTTCTGCCCTAAGCATCATTTTCGGCGCTGAAGAAACATTGATAAGATGAAGTTTCTCCTAGACCTACAGAGCATCAAGGCAAGACATAAAATAGCACAGGTTAAAGAATATTTCAAGGTCACCACTGATGATCATCACCTCTTACACCAAATTCTAGGCAACACAAAAGGAAGGTGTATCATAATGGCAAGAAATTAGCTGAGAAGTCAGCTGCGAACTCCACTACAACATTGAGTATGAGAATGGAAATAGAAGCGGTGACAGCAGCTCTCACTTGGATGGTGACGCAACCAGTGACCACCAACAGACTCAGTGATGCTATCGGACTCTCAAAGTATGCTGCGCAAAATAGAAAAGTGTATGATCAGAACTGAATGGGTCACTCTTCTCAACAACACGCAGAGCATTACATGGATTTACTTACCAGGTCATGCTGGAGTCATGGGAAATGAAAGAGCCGATGTTGATTGGCTGGTAAAGCCTTGGTGAACGGCACCAAGATAAGAGACAGGATTGAATTTATTAGAGCAGTCATGGATACCCTACGAGAAGATGAGGAGGTCGAACGAGATAATATACATATTCAAAGAATGGTAGAAATTTAAGTGACTTGAGACAATTGGAGAAAGTGCTCCCTCTCTGGAAAGATCTGAAGAATGCATAATCAGCAACTGACTGGGACACTGAGCTTTTTATACGTGTTTAGATGGTTGACGGAACGGCAAAAATAGCATAAATGAGAATGCTCCTAGTGATGTGATGCTTGTTTTTAATCAAGAATCAAGATAAAAAGCCTGGTAAATTTCTAGTATAGCCACTGTGACCTTTGTTCTACTTTCGAGGTATTACCTAACCTTGCAGTGTTAGATAAGTTGTGCAAGTTTATATATTTTTGGGAGAGAGGAGTTAAAAAGATTATAATTAGTTTTTTTGGAGGGATGGGAGAAGGATTAGATTTAGTGTTTAGAATTAATAATTAAGTCTCTAAGAATTCTCGTCTAAGGAAGGCGTGAATGGATATCTTCTTCTTCTTCAGCGTTCATTCTCAAAATAACTCCAGACGAATTACGGCGCATCTTGCTTTCTGGCGTCAACTGCGAAGTTTGACCTAGTTTTGAGGTATTCCCCAAAGTTAACTTGCGTTGATCTGCAGTTCGCGACACGGCTTGTGAGAGGTAGTGACGACGCGGTACGCGCTTAATTGTTTGGCACATTTTGGGGTTTGGTGGATCTGAGGTTTTTAAAATGATGAAAAGGGAGGGGGGTACATGGTTATTATTTTACAATAATTTATATATAATTTATTAGAAAGTTTTATATTTATTATTGGGAGAGGGGTGGTATAAGAATAATTTTAAAAACTGGGAGGTGGTTTAAATAATAATAGGAAAAGGAGGGGGGGGGGTTGAGGGGGTCTCCCCCCCTCATTACATCTGGATGTTGAGAGGGTCTTCCCCCTCATTACATTTGAACTTTTTAAAAAGGGGGCCTGGGGTGTTTGAAATTTGAATAATAATTTGGTCTACGGCGAGAGCAGTTTTGCCATTTTGATGCTTTTCGCTCTACATTTGATGCTTTCTGAAGCTTATTAGGGACGTATCTGGTGCTTTTATGATGAAATGAGTCGGCAACACTGGTCTTGGCGTGATCGGAAACCAATTAAATCCGCGCATTTCTACAGTAGAGCTTGTGATTTGTGCTGTGTAATATTTGAGATTTGTATTATAAATAATGCATGGTTTACGGAGAGTTTATCCACGGTGAATAAGATAAGTGCTTCATTTTACTCATTTCACACTGTTTGCATTGTTAATTAGGCGATTTCCAAGGATTTCCACTAGTAAAACCACTGGTCAAATCTATCAAATTAATTTTTTTTAATTTCCGCCGCGCATACAGTCGCTTGACATCACTGCGCGCGGCATATCATTGGCAGACAGTTTTTTCTAGCGGAACTCCGTGACCTCGCCTACTTAATAATGTAAACAGTGTGCTATTTATAGACGCCAGACAGCAAGATCTACCCGAATTTCTCTTGTAGCAGGACCATGGTCCATTAGATTTCCAGCAGAATGTAGTCCAGAGAATGGAAATGTGTTGTGTCGCCATTTTAGTTGCGCCAATGGCCCGACACATACGTCTTCGGCGGAGAATGGATATGATTCAAATGATTGGTCATTGGTAAAATTGGTTTTTCAAGGGAAATCCGTGACATTTAATGTAAACAGTGCGCTATTTATTTATAGCCCAACAGACTCCTATGCCTATATATATATTTTCACCGAAATACTTTACCACTATGAATGTTGGAGGAGACCTACTACAGAAAAAATCATCACAAATGAAAAATAAGTTTATTATAAAATTTCTAATAAATAAAAAATAATTTTTAATAACAAAATAAAAACAAAACACACTACTTTTTCGTTAGCACTTAATGTTTTCTGTCACATGATTTTCAAGGATAATGCAGTAAAAATATATCATTTTAAAATAAATTAATGTTTCAATTAAAGTTTAAAAAAAATCATAACATACTTTTGTTTCGCAGCAGATAATTGTACTCGCTGAAAGTCCGAAGCGAGTTTCCTAACTTCTTCCCAATCAGCCATGTTGACTGTTTTTTTATTTTATTTATTGTTATGGGAGTTAACTCGCGACTAATGATGATTTTAAATATATATAAACCTTTTCGATATTTTATAATATTATTTTATTAAAAGTCTTCTTGATTAGGAACAAGTGTCACCACACTGGGGCATTCCCATACATGCTCTGCTTGTTGTTCCGTCAGCCATCTATAAGTGTATAAGCTAAGTGTGCCGGTCAGTTGCCGATTACTCTGATTACGCGTTCTTCTGATCTTTCCGGAGAAGGAGCATTTTCTCCCATCGTCTCTAGTCACTCCAATTTCTACCATTCTCTGAATATGTAAATTGTCTCGTTGGACCTCCTCCTTGTCTTCTCGTAGGGTATCCATGACTACTCTAATGAATTCAGTCCTGTCTCTAATCTCGGTATCATTCACCATGGCTTTACCAGCCAATACATCAACATAGGCTCTTTCGTTTCCATTGACTCCAGCATGACCTGGACAGTAGATCCACGTAATGATTTGTGCGTTACTAAGAAGAGTGACCCATTCAGTTCTGATCATACACTTTTCTATCTTGCGTAGCATACTTTGAGAATCCGATAGAATAACTAAATATGTTGGTGGTTTCGTCGCCAGCCAAGTGGGAGCTGCTGTCACCGCTTCTATTTCAATGATCATACTCCTTGTTGTAGTGTGGTACGCAGCTGACTTCTCAGTTAATTTCTTGCCATTTTGATAGGCCACGAAACCCCAACCACACCTGTTTGTTTCTGGAGTTACTGAGCCGTCTGTGTAAATTATTGTATCATGTGACTTTGAGTGCTGCAGTATGAGTTATTGTATCATTCCCTCTGTTCTGTTGACATCCCGGTCGCGGCACTCTCTCTCCATCTGTAATACAAACCGTTGCCAATAACTTTCTTTCTTTGTCAAATGTCACCCATTCATAGCCTCTTCCCACTTCCTCCAGCTCACAAACTCTGAGTAGGGTATCTTCTGCTTCTGTTTTCCAAGACCTTCATATCTTTGATACGCCTTCCTTTTGTGTTGTCTAGAGATTGGTGTGAGAGGAGATGATCATCAATGGCGACCTTGGAGTATTCTTTAACCTGAGCTATTTTATGCCTTGCTTTGATGCCCGGTAGGTCTACGGGAAACCTCATGGTCGCGATAGGTGTATCTCTTGTGAACCTAGGACAGCTCTCATTGCCTCGTTTTTAACTCTCTTTAATCTATCCATGTTAATTGCGTCAGTGTAAATAAACCTAAACCATAGTTCATCATAGTTAATACCACTGCCTGCATCATCTGAAAAAAGGGTTTTCTGCGGAATCTCTTCAGATGCCATGATTTTGACTGCATTGACACCATTCGCAGCTTTCTTAATGACATTGTCCACATGTTTCGCGAAAGATAGACATCTATCAAAAGTGATGCCTAGATATTTTATAGTCTGCTCCCCTGTCAATGTTGATGCCCTTGCAGGTGGCTGCTGGTACTGTGTCTGTGACCATGTTGTTGGTCAGCGAGAACCAGGCGATCTTTACCGTGGTGGTATTGATGACTGCCTTGTAGTCACTGCACCAGAGCGACATATGTTCACGATTACTTTGGACACCATCAATCATGTTTATTCTGTTTCTGCTGTGCTTGTACAGCAAGAGGTCGTCCGCACATGTTAGTATCCTGCCGGCTCCAACATCATGAAGATGCACTATTTTGTATAATATAAACTAATATAAACAACGCGGGAGACTGCGCAGTTGAGATCAAGAGAAGAACAGCAATGACGCTGACAAAATTAAAACAGATAAAGAAACTATGGCAAGGTACTAACATAAGAACCAAATTGTGTTTAATACGAACATATTTTCTGTGGCGACATATGGATGTGAAGCATGGACACTAAATAAAACAGTGGCCAAGAGAATAACATCATTTGAATTAAAGTGTTATAGAAGAGTATTGAGAATACCATGGACAGCGAAGAAAACAAACCAGGCGGTGTTACGAACAATTAACGTCCAGGAAGGCTGGTTTCTGAACACTATATTAAAGAAAAAGCTAGTTTTTTAGGTCATATTAAGAGACACGGCGGCATGGAAAGAGTGTTAATGGAGGGGATGATAGAAGGCAACAGGGGCAAAGGCCGACCAAGACGCTGTTGGACAAAAGACATTCAAGAATGCCTGCGCATGTAACTAGAAGATGCAGGGCAACTTGCTCAAGACCGCGGAGAATTCAAGAGATCCATTGGAAAGACTACGTTCTGGAAAGAATATGTCACCTGATGATGATGATACGTTAAAGAGTACATGTGATAGTGGCGATCCCTGTGGCAACCCTGGTGCTATAGTTCTGATCTCTGATGTCCAGGATCCCAGTCTCAGAGCAACAGGTCTGGACATTAACAACATTGCTATCCATCGAATTATCCACGAGTCGATGCTGAGTTCGCTTAGCAATGTATCAGCTGGCCGAAGCTGACTCTGTTGTAACCATCTTCTAGGTCAATCGTGGTGATCACTGTTTCTCCTTTGCATGAAAGCTCTCGTAGAAGCCATAAACGAGGGTTGCCACATTTGTGGTCGTGTCTCTCCCCGGTCTGTATGCACCTAAAGTGTCAGGAAATAGGCCTCTTTTTTTCCAAATCGGAGGCCAGTCTTCTGGCGATTATCCTCGCCAGTACTTTGCCGTAAACATTGTGTAAGGTGTTGATACGATAACTCTTGATGTAGGAGGTGTCTTTGCCTTGCTTTGCCAGTGGGAGAAGGTAGCTGTGTATGTAGTCACTCCTTTGGTATGCGTCCTGTTTTCAGACTTGTGTTGAAATTATCAACCATTGTTTTAAACCGGTCGTCTGCAATATCTTTCAGGAGGCTGTAACGTATTCTGTCGGGACCTGATGCACCATCTGATATTTTCTTTATGGTATCTTTTACATTCTCCAACGAGACCAGTTCATCATCAGCGACATCCCTTGTTACTAGCGATGCTATTAAAGTGGTCACGATATTCTTATATTCATCAATATTGTTCTGATCTGATTGTTGAAGGTATCTGCTGAAGAAAACGTCGCACTTCTGTTCAGCTATTGTTAGTCTAAGCCTCAACTCGTCCTTCAAGCACAAGTTTAATTTTGTGTCCGTTTTTCGATTCATTTCCTTGTGTAATTTCCAAAACTTGTTTAGGGCACTGTCAGCTGCAACATCTTGTGCAAAATTATCCCAGCGTTCTTTCTTGGCTTCTTTTACCATTTACTTAAAAGCTTCAGTTGTCTTATTTCTTCTTCATAGTAATTTCTGACTCTTTTTTGCTTTTAATGGTGACATATGTCTGTCGTCTCTTAAGTTGTCACTCCCTGGCGCTTTTCTTCTTTTTTACCAATGCAGACTCCTTCAGTTCACCATGGTGGTTGTCGTATGTTTATCCTCACTGTATTTCTTTGCCATGCCAATTGTCGCAACTTGCTCAAGATCGACTCTTCGTTGCGCATAGATTTAAAGGAATGTTATCGCTTGTTATTTCTACAGTCCTGCCCTTTCGTGATTGTACCGAGCATGGTAGATGGTTACTACCATGGTAAGCCAGTGCCGCCCAACGTTGTTTCCATTTCACTATGACACGACACCAGTACAAGGTCAATGTTTGAATCTGAGTCTGTCTATTGGGTAGCTAACCTGGTCATTCTGTTACAATTAAGAATACTGCGATCAGTCTCTAGCAGGGCCTTGTTATAATAAATATAATTATAGCCATCACAGTGTGTGAAATGAGATGTTTGAGAAAAGCTATAAATGTCACAAGAAGATATCGACGGAAAAATGAAGATAACAGGAAAGAAATAAAGACCATCTCAATTCAATACTACATCGAAATACAGAAAACCAGGTGGTATGGCCACATCATAAGAAAATGGAACCATAGCAACCTTCTTTTCGTACATACAACAGCAGAAGATTCTGCACATACGGTTGCATCTGTGGGTCTCACCAATGGCTCACTAGACAAACCAACCATGCAACAGAAAACCTTAGTAGATGACATGCCTTTATATTGAGATTATCTTCTTATAGAAGCCTCATGGCACGTCATCTATATAATCCCGTAGTCGTAACCTTCGATAACAGTTACCATGTTCCGATAGGCCGACGTTGTGCTTTAACTAGTTACGGGCACGGCGTGGGTGGGCGGAACAACAAAGAAACCTGTCGCAAGGGCCAGAGTTGTGCCCTGATGTCGACGTCTGTTTCGGCAGCATTAGACTAGAAACACCATCGAGTCGAATGGCTGCTGGAACAGAGGGCTAAACACTTATGGGAATGTCCCATGTGCTGTGAGGCCAGTTTCTAATCAAGAAGATATGGCTACAAGGAAAGAGGCAGACTAAGAACTAGATGGTTGGAGACAGACAATTAAAGATACATTAAAGAGACACTGGCTAGCCATGGTTAATGCATGCCTGTCTGCGGTATAGATATCAGCCTTATAGGAAATGTATGTTGGCCTAATGAAATCCGTATCATTCAACAATGCAAACAATTTAATTCAACCTTTACTTAAACCCCCCCCCCCCCACAAAAAAACAACAAAAAACAACAAAAAATGGCCACCACGAATTCAAGAGTATGTATTTAAGAGTGTGTTGCTGAACCAAAACTGCCGGGGTATATAATACATCACGTTTTTATCATCCCAATTTTATTATTTGAGTCATGGTGACAGGATTATCTGAACCAGTACCCCCATGATTTTGTATGTTCAAAAACATCTGATATAACTAAATTGGACTCACCCCCGTAGTTTAAAGATGCGCACCTCACCACAAGGGGATCAACACGTGACATATTCTTTCCAGAACGTGGTCTTCCTTATGGCTCTATTGAATTCTCCTCGGTTTTGAGCATGGTGTACCGCCTCCTTTAGGGACATGTGCAGACATTCCTGTATGTCTTCTGTTCAACGGCGTCTTAGTCGGCCTTTACCCCTGTTACCTTCTATCATCCCTCAAATATCACTATCTCGATACCGTCATGTCTCTCGAAAAAAAAAAAGTTTTTCCATTTAATATGGTTTTCAGAAGCCAGTCCTATTGGGCGATGATTGTGCTTTGCACTTCCTAGTTTGTTTTCCTTGGTGTCCATGGTTTTCTCAGAACTCTTCTGTAGCACTTTAATTCAAATGATGTTATTCTCTTGGACAATGTTTTATTTAGTGTCCATGCTTTGTATGCTTTGCATTGGTCGTTACTGGAAACACACGTTTGTAATAAGCACAATTTGGTTGTTATTTGGTTCACAAGGGGATATCATCCTAATTTCCAGTTTCTATATACAGGAATCATGGTCAACCTACGTATGAGCTTTTCATAAAAATATTTTTAACATTTTAGACAAATGCATACAACAGAAAAAGAACAAACTATTTGTTTCATTAGTGTTTAAATTGAAAATGGAGTAGGAGTAGATTTCTTCACTTTATTTTAACACAATAATTAGTCTTCTTTTTCTTCTTCCTCTCGTTCGCAGTTTGAAATGTCTACACAGCAAGTCCGGCTTCCTTAATAAATGCTGCTGTATTGGAATGCTCCTCAGTGAACCCATAAATCTTTCTGTGGGTATCCATCTCTGTGGGCCAGTGTTCTTTCCTGAACTGGTTTAGTGTATTGCAGGCTTGCAGGATATGTTCAGCGGGTCTGTGCTACCTGCCTACAAAGGCACAGAGGTTATGGGACCAGTCTTAGTCTATTTAGATGACTGTTTAATCTGTTGTGTCCAGTTGTAGCCGTAAGATAATAACTTGCTCTGCTCTGTCGAGATAGTGGTAGTTGTATTTTGGGTGGTCAACTTTCTTGATGGTTTTGATGAGTGTCCCCTTTTCTTGGTAGATGATTTCTTGGTCTTTTTGTTCCTGTTTTGCTCCATCCTTTGCCAGTCGATCTGCCTTCATTTCCTGGAATGCCATAGTGGGACGATAACTAATAAGGGGACAATAATTCATCAAAACAAATTTATTGATAATTGTTCTTATTATCTCCCTTTGATAGCAAACATAAACCCGCTTTTTGAAGTGGCAAGTTATGTTTACTGTGACTAAATCAACATTTTTTAAATAAAGCATTATGTTAAGTCAAAGTGACTAAGACACAATAGTCAAATTTTCTGACATATTGCTAAGATGTCAACATTAGTACCTATAAGAAAAGACAAAACAAAAATAATTATCTGTGTGTTGACTGTGATATGTGTGTTACATAAGTGGTCAGCAACGTGTGATGTGTACTGAACTATATATGGTAGATTAGTTGTCAGCTCGTGTGGTGCGGGGACCCAAAAAGGAGCAAATATTAGTTGAACTGTTACCTGACATGCACATCGTAAATCATGACTAAGATAGTTTTGAGGGTTGAATTGGCTGACCCATTCCATAGACGGTCAAGTGATCCAGTAGTTAAAGGATTTCCTAGTCAAAAGTGTGACTTTAGCCTAAGGCTGGAGATGGCTTTAGCTGATATGTTACGGCTAACCATAATTAGGAACAATAAAATCAATGTTATAGATTCATACATGTCTACACGAATCATTACTTTCAATATTAATCGCGTGCGGCTGCATCTGTGGGTCCCACAAATGTCCCACAAGATAAACCACTCAAGCAACAGAAAACATTAGTAGATGACATGCTGTTATATTTAGGCTCTCTTATGAAAGCTTGTAACATGTCATCTATACAATTATAGACTCCATATGAATAGAAGACTCATTCAATATGCATAGCACTAAGCTGAAAGCGGAAGTCTCCTGGGTATGAAAGAAAGCCCACACAACATTTTCCCACTGCACATAGGAAGTAAGTGTTAAATGCTCTCAATTCCTCGGGTTCTGAATCAATCAGTCAATCAATATTTAATCGACAAATATATCTACTTGCATGGTTTATACTTCTATTGATAGGGGGGGGGGGGAAGAGGAGTGTGGTAAAATCCTTCCAACGCTTAAGAAATCATAAAATGTTTTTTATTGCTAGGAATTTAGCCAAAAGGTGGGTGAACCCTCCCTTAACGATTTTTTACAAAGAAAAAGGTCATCACCTTTCTCATGAAAAGGATGGAATTATGTCAAACAGCAATGCCTTTTTTCAACTTGTTTTCTTTTTAGGTAAAACCCCTTCCACACTAAAAACGTCTCTACGGCTCTGATATTTATCTACGGGCCTTTAGGGAACAATGAACTACACCTCAAAATCCTCTTAGTTACTGCTTACGAAATGTTTGACAGGTAACAGTGTTGCTATCCTTTGCTCCCCTTTCAATTCCTACAAAACAAGGGCAGTTTCTATCCTTTGCTCGTATCCAGGCCCAGCAACACAATGGCATTGTCTATTAAAAATAAGTTTATTTAACTACCATTGCTGTCAGATTTCTCACTAGAAATGAATTATCACAGAAATTCTCTTTATTTTTAATTGTATCTAAGAACACAGGTTTAGCTGTGTTGGAAATCTAATTTAGTCATTGGATGATCCCTGACAGAATACTCCTGACAATCACATAATATTCTGAGTTAATTGAATACATCTACATAAAATACGCAATGACAACTGATCTATGTATAAATAGATTTAAGCCTTTACAATCGCATGCCCTTAGTGTTACCATGCAACGGTGTTAAAAAGCGTGTTAAACTCGTAAACATGATCACACTTCTCTTGTTTTCACGAAGCTATACCAAGTGTGTTGATTCGAGCACATGACACATTCGTCATAGGGCTATTAGTAAACTGATAGAAACCGGGACATGTCAAAACCGGGCGAGATATCAGGCAACGATATAAAACCAAGACCATCCCTGTGAGACGCGACTAACACAAATATCTGCCATTCACGTAAACAAATGCATATTTCCGTTATTTTAGTGAGAAACATGTTTATCAAGTCAAAATATTTTGAGTTTACTTTTTTTTAAAACGCAAACAACACAATATATGTTTTTATATTGTGAAATTTCATTATTGTTGAAAGTAAATGCTCTCTCAGCCATTAAGTTTTTAAAACTCATAAACTATAATTCCAATTTTTTTTCTTCAGAAAAATAAAATAAAAAATTCGTTAAAATTAACGAAATTTGAATGTGATAATTAAGAACTAGAGTTATTAAAAACTATACATTTGTATATGTATTAAAATACTAATTTTTTTCTTTTTTGTTCGTTTTATTTTCATCAAAAAATTTATTCTTTCCAATTAAACCCAAATTAAATAATTTGACTTAACATACGTTGTATAACCGTGTATAACATATATAATATGATACTAATTACAGAGTTAAAAAATGACAAAAAAGTCGAGCACTTTCTACGCAGCTCTCCTTCGTCCCCGTAATCCTCTCTAAAGGCGGGTTGACATAGCAGGCGCCGCAGATCGAAAGCCACTCGGACACTGAGTTTGCCATCACTCAGCTAAGAACGTTTATGCTGTTCACATTCCGTACTACCAAAAACTTCGCCCCGGTAACTTCGCCCTTTACATGTCATATGAGGAGGAACCAGCCCTCATCCCAAGCTGTACTGTGACGAGCGAGCTCACTCGACACTGGCTGAACCTTGACCCCGCGGTGGAGTCTAAGACATGAAATTGACAAAACTGGTTCCCATACAAGCTCAAGTCCAACTTTTATTAAATTCCGCGGGGAACTTGAAACCTCATATGGACAGAAGCTAAAAGAATCCATACGTTTATACGGCACACATTTTGTTACCCATGTCAACAGTGAGGGAAGAATATCGCACATATTGCTTTCAAAAATCGTTTTTATGAATAGGAGAACGGGGAACAGTTACATAAAATCTTTGAAAATAAATTAGAGTTGTTCATTTAAATGATATTGCCAATTGTCAGATCAAAATATCTGTCTTTTGATGATTTATTAATATCTGATACTTATTACATCCCCTGATTTTGGAGTACCTGTCCAGCTATGGCCCTTGGTAAATAAATTATACTATCTTTAACTTCCGGTTCAAATAATGTTTTTGTTTTGCTGAATCAAGAACTGGTTGATCATTAATTTAAAACACTAGTATCGTAGAAATTAAATATCTGTGTTACTGAAGCGGATTTAATGATTTCCATATTTACATCATGATTCGTTCAATCGTATATAATTCGGCACTGAAGATCTAAATCAAATTGCAATGAAACGAGAGACATGGAAAATCTATGTAAAAAAGTTTTGTATTTTTTTTAAAAAAGGTACTTGGACAAAATTTCCAGAATTTTGCTACATAATAACAAATAATAAAGTTAGATAGCCCTTAAAAAGCCATTCAACGATACCTCAAGCAAGTCTATACGTCAACCGTAAAATAAAGTTACGTATTTTTTTAGAATTATATTCACATCAAAATAGACGAAAATATAAAAAAAACTTAAAACTTGTGACCACAAAATGTGGCTGAGCTGATAATTTAAATTATCTTTGTTATTTTCAATAATACAACACACAAACTATACATTTTTTGTTTTGGAGACAAGACACATCTATTGTTCCCATTTCTGTAATTTTGAGAAGCATGCACAACTAATTAATATGAAAAAAAAAGTAAAAATAAAATGAAAATAAATTATCACACTATTGAATATAATTAAATACCACAGAAACTATATATATTTGTATTCGCAAAGGCAAGACGCATATGTTGAACTTATTTCTATAATTTTTTAGGTGTGCGCAGAACTAATAAATATTAGAAATCGCAGCAAATTAGTATATATAAATGAAAATAAATTATCAAACTATTGAATATAATTAAATACCATAAAAACTATATATATAGGCCCTATTTGTGTTGGCACAGGCAAGACGCATCTGTTGATCATATTTCTATAATGTTTAGCTGTTTGTAGAACAAATTAATATTAAAAATGGCAGCACACTAGCTTAATTAAAATTAAAATAAATTATCAAACTATTAAATATAATTAAATACCACAATAATTATATATACTTGTGTTGGCAAATGCAAGAGGCATCTGTTGATTTTATTTCTATAATTTTTAGGTGAATGCAGAAATAATTAATATTATAAATGGCATCAAATTAGCATAGAAAATAAATTATCAAACTATTGAATATAAATAAATACCACAGAAATTATATATATTTGTATTTATGTGTTCTGCTGTCTGTCCACATAAACACAGAGGTAATGTTACAAGTCTTGTATGAATATATAGTATATGAAATATAATTGCAAGACGCTTCTGTTGATCTTATTACTATAATTTTTAGGTGCACGCAGAACTAATTAATGTTAAAATTGGCAGCACATTAGCATAATTAAAATTAAAAATAAATTATCAAACTATTGAATATAATTAAATACCACAGAAATTATATATAATTGTGTTGGCAAAGGTAAGACACATCTGTTGATCCTATTTCTATAACTTTTAGGTTGCGAGCAGAACTAATTAATATGAAAAATTGCAGCAATTAGCATATTACTGCTAGATTTTGATATGATATTGCTGCTAAAGTGCTGTCCATAGATTTATCAACACGTTTTACTCTTCTCTCCCCACCCCCAATATTTAAGAAACTACAGTCTTGCTTAATTATGTATTTAAAAAATTCATTTATCTGTCTTCTAGATCAACGTTTGTCTTAGCGCACATGACTGTCTTCTAGCTCACATATCTGTCTTCTAGTTCACACATCTGTCTTATAGTTCATACATATGTCTTCTAGTTCACACATCTGTCTTCTAAATCAACGTTTTTCTTAGCGCACACAACTCTTCTGGTTCACACATCTGTCTTCTGGTTCACATATCTGTCTTCTAGTTCACATGACTATCTACTAGCTAACAAAGTTGTGTTATTTCTCAAAACAGGACACTGAAGCTTAAAATTGACTTATCCAAACTTAAAGAACAAAGTGGAGTGAGGAAAGCAAATTTAGACAGACTGATTATAATCCAGCTGAATCAACATTTCCCTCAAAAACTTGATAATGCTGTTGTCTCGCTTTTCATGTTTATTTTATCACGTGAATATATTGTTGTTGATGTACTCATTTCATTTCACACAAATGTATTGTTAAAACCATACCTTGCAATGTGATTTGGTGCCACTAGAATGGGTCTGGTTCGATTCCCATTAGTCTCAAGAACTTTCACCTTGCTGGGGGACTGTGTGCTAAAGATTTCAATTTGGTACCCTTATGACCCTGATGGGTGCAGGTTTATAGATAGAATAGATATTTAATGAAAATAAAATTGTTGAAGATTATATGAAGTATTTGGTCATTTTTTTAACCACAATGAATGACAGAAGTATGTCATGTGACGTATTCCTTCCAGAACTTTGTCTTCCCAATGAACTCTCTGAACCTCTCTCTGTCTTGGGCGATGTGGCTTGCATTTTCTAGCGATTTATTCATGTTATCTTTAATGTCGTCAGTCCATCGTCTTCTTGGTCTGCCCCTTCTCCTCTTCCCAGGTACTCTTCCCTCCATTATTTGTCTTTCTAAACAGTTATGTCTCTTTATATTACCAAACAGACGTAGTTTTCTTTTTGTTATTGTGTTTAGTAACCAACACTCTGGAATATTCAGTGTGTTTATAATATCTGAGTTTCTGATTTTATCCTTCCATGATATTCTAAGTATCTTCCTGTAGCATTTCAGCTCAAAGGCGTTGATCCTCTTTGCCGCTGTTATACTTAAGAGTCCATGTTTCACAGCCGTATGTTGCAACCGGAAAAATAAAAGTTCTTAACATTAGCACTTTCGTTTCTATTTTGTTGTTTTTCCATATGTTTTTCAGCCGTGTTATTTTACAATATGCCATTGCCAATCTCTTCCTTATTTCTGCCATGCAGTCTCCTGCACCTTTGATGTTTGTTCCTAAGTATTCAAATTTATCCACACATTCTATCTCGGTATTGTCTATTCTGAATTTTGGTTGTTGTGTTGTTATATCTGTTGAAATGATTTTTGTTTTCTGCGTGTTTAAATACAAATTTTGGGCTTCTCTATATTTCTTTGTGTTCTCGATTAGTTGTTCCAATCCCTTTATATCGTTTGAAAGAAGCACTGTGTTGTCTGCGTAGCGTAGTTCCGGGATTAGGAACAGAAGTATATCAAAGAATAATTCTCACAGAATTAGAGACATGTCTCAGAAATAAGAGATTTCTTCTACATCCATTGCTCTGTTTCTTCAATATTTTCTAGTCATGACCCAATTTTATAGAAACAAACTTATCTGCAGCCCCATTTTACAAAACAAAGTTACTCTCTACCCAAATACATTAAAACAAGGTCTTGATATAGTTAGAAGAAAACATACAGAATTACGGCTTTTTTGCGTCTTTACAGAAAGCTGACAAGTGCAAAATTTCATATGAACGAGGAGACCCTCAAATTAATTAAATTGTCAAAATGCACAGTCTATGTTTCACACATGATTTCTTTCCAAGTTTTATTGGTTGGTTGGTTGGTTGCTGATCTAGTGGTCCATGGGTTCATGTCCTTTCACCCAATGCCATTGTGTTATATATGCATGTGTTTGTGAGTTGTTGTTTTGTTCCATATAATGTGTTCCATTTATCTGGTCCTGGAGGGAGAAGCATTTTCCTGATGTCATCCAGCGCTGGGCATTAAAAAAAAGGTGATGGTCAACAGTTTCATAGGGATGAGTGCACAGCCGGCACCCTGGAGTGTGTTTTGGCTGTATTCTGTTCAGATGATTGTTAAGCATTACATGTTGTGTGCGCAGTTGGAAGATGATACTCTGGTCTTTTCTTCCCAGGAGGTTGATGTTATCTTTAGGATTTGAGCTTGTCATATATTTATAGATTTCTTTCCCAGTGTTTCCTATGGCCCATCTGTTCATCAATATTCTTTCTTCACAGATTTCAGCATCATTTTAACTGTGTGCTTGGTTGTTTGTGTATATGGCTGTTCTTGTTGAGCTCCCATCTTTGCTAGTCTGTCTGCCTTGTCATTGCCAGGTGTGCTTGAGTGACCAGATATCCACTGCATAACAATGCTGACTTCATTAGATGTAAGCAGCTGGTTTGCATGGTGATATATTTCCACCAGCTCAGGCTTTCAATGTCCATCACATTCTAGTACTTGAAGAGCGGATATAGAGTCTGTGAAAATCACAATGTTTTGGACGTTTTATGGAAAGGCATCAAATATGGTCTTCAGGTGATACAATGCAACTACTAGTGCTGTTATTTCGTCTTCATAGTTAGAACATATCTCCCCACAGGCATCAAACAACTCATCAGATGTTTTGTCTGGATATTCCATATAGACACCATAACCTGCTTGATGGTGGCTTTGAAAGCAGACCCATCAGTATCGATATTAATCCATTGTTTTCGGTAGGTGTCTAATGTTTTCTGTGTTGCTTTCATAAGACTTACTGGGTCAGAACTTTTCGTTGCATTATCTCTTAATTGTGTCTTGATTTCTATCCATCGGGTACGGAACCCTTTCTCTTCGCGAGCATGTTTCCGGTATAGGAAAACTCGACATTAGAGTTAGGTAAGGTATTCTTGCTTTGCCTGGTGCACATGATTGCATCTGGTTCTCTGCCCATAAGGAGTACATGTAACTAGAAGCTTGTCTTGAGCTAACAGAGCTTGTAGTTCCGATTTCCTTGGAACGTTTTCACTTTCTGTTTGCAGTTGGTGCTGCCCTCTGGCGCTGTTCTGCCGTTTCATTGTACCCAATATGAAATCTATTCGTCTCTCTCCATGCATCTATCTTTTCGTGCCTTTTACCGCCCCTCCAATATTCAGACTTGACTGATTAGCGTCACTGTGTGTCGACAGTGCCGCTGTATGTGTTGGTGCTGGTGGTGTCGGAGATATTGTCTGTCATGCAGTCAAATCTCTTTCCATCTACTACCTCCACATTATCGGACACGATCCCCAAATGATTTGGCCAGAATCAGCTCGAGCTGCTGTATTTCTGTTTCCAGGGTGCACCGCGAGGAGGTACATTTGAGATATTGGTTATCTGCTAACCCTGTGTCCGCCGAGAGCATTGGGTTCCCTTTGCACCCCACTAGTGCTTTCTAGTATTCTCTATGGTTGCGAGAGTTGGACACTCACTGCGGACATGGAGAGACGGCAACATCTCTTCCATTACAAATGTTACAGTAGATTCTACAAATTTCCTATAGAGAGCATAAGACAAATTTGTATGCAAATAACAAGAAATAAAATATAGATGTATGCAAGTCTACACGAACCATTTCTTTCAATAGTGAAGCAACGAAAACTTGCATTATTTGGACATGTATACAGGCATGATTCCTTGTAAAAAAAAATACTGCTGGGAACTGTCGAAGGTGGAAGAAGCAGAGGATGCCAAATAAAAATAAAGAAAGACATTAAGGAATGGACAGAACAAGATTTTTTCCTCAATCCTCCATATCGTTGAAGATAGAAATTGCTGGAGGACTGTGTGTGCTGAAGCATCCAATGTGGTACCCCTACGACCCTGGCGGGTTACGGCTTTATAGATAGATTAAGACGAAATATCGAGTACCTAACTGCAATATATATCGATTTCTCTAACTCTATTGTCAGTGGTGCAAGATTGCGGTTACCAGAATGTCACAGCCACTAACGATGACCAGCGCCATTGAAATATATAACAACAGGAGTAGGTGATTTGTGATTGATGGCATGAAGATGTAGGCAGAAACAATCATTTAGTGTTTTGCCAGGTTCACCTACAGGCCTATATTTCATGTCATAGCGCTTACAGATAATCTTCTTCTTCAGCGTTTATTTTCAAACTCCCACTGGATATCTCTTGTAACAGGACAATGGTCCTACCAGATTTCCAATTGGATGTAATCCAGAGAATGGAAATGCGTTGTGTTGCCGTTTTATTTGCGCTATAGGCCCAATACATCCGTCTTCGGCGGGGACAGATAATCTAAAAGTTATCATTTGTAATAATTTATGTTGCATGATTTACATGTAATAATATCGTTGATAGTGATAGTCTACCTATATGCTAAACCTTTTGTTGCCTTTCAGCGTCAGGGGTAGAACAGTTTTCTGGAGATGACCCTCGTGTGTGCTGAGTATATTGTGGAATTTGTCGCCTCTTTTATTTCGGTGGTCCATGGCTTTCGTGGTAGGCCTCTAAGTCTACCTTCACTGTATCTGTGTAGCATAACTTGCTGTGGCATGCTGTCTGATGGTAGTCTTCAGATATGTGCAAACCATTTGATCTGTTGTCTCTTGAAATATTCCAAGATTGGGGTGGTTCTCATTCCTCACTCTGTCTCTTAGCGATATTCCTAGGATTCTGCGTAAGCATGCTATTTCAGCTGTCACAAGTTTACGTTTGTCTTGTGCTGTCGTTGTCCATGTTTGACATTTGTAACACAGCATTGGAATAATAATATAGTGATAGTGAAAGTGGCATTAGGAAATGTCAAGGAGTGGATTTACAATACATAGGCACCTTTTAGTCTTATCCATTTTTATTATAATTGTTTTTATAATCGTTTTATTAGTAGTAGTAATTATTTTGCGTCATCTTGGACTGTCTATGTGAAACATAACTCGGCAACTTAATTCTTTTCAACTTAGTTGCCTAAGAAACCTCATGGTAGTTCGTTGGCAGGATCGTGTAACAGACACGGACATCCTACAAAAGTCCATGTATGCAAAGCATCCATGCCCTGCTGATTAGGTCCCAACTCCGCTGGACTGACCACATCGTCCGTATACTAGGCAAGTGTCTTCCAAAGAGATTATTCTATGGGGAGATGTGCGATGGTAAACGTTCAAGAGGCTGGCAGAAAAAAACGCGTCAAGGATCACCTAAAAAACTCTCTCTAGCACTGCAGCATCGATCCTAGCTCTTGGAAGAATACAGCCCTTGATCTCTCAGATTGGCACACCGAGATCACTGTTGGCATCACTAAATTTGAAAAAAAGAACACTGCGAGCAGGTTATAAGCGATGGAAGCGGAAGAACAAATCCGAAAATTCTCCTACTCCAAACCCTCTACAATTCTACATGCACTGCAATAGAACTTTCCTGACACGAATAGAACTCATCGGGCAATCTGCGAACTCACAAACCAAATTAGACAATCACAAATATTTTAAATATTTTATTGTTTTTCTACTTGTTCATCACATTTATTGTTTTTCATACCATGCTCATCTTCGCTTGCGAAGGAGAAACAACAACAGTTATTTATAATACATATTTACTTATTCACTATAATTACTTCTGTTCACTATATCAGGTATATTTTTACTATCGTAACAGAGCTTCCATACATTTTTAGGACCATCAATATAAGGTAATACTGCGGGAAATGTAACCACAAACACAGGTTTTTAGAACTTTCCACTTATACACGACGGACTATCACTAAAACTAGGGGGTTATGAAATATAAACAAGAAAACATGATCAGCCTTTTGATAGAAATGTTGAAAATGTTTTGTATATTGTAATTTGTAGGTTTTCTTGTTTACACATCATAACACCATAGTTTTAGTGATAGTCCGTCGTAACTAAGTGAAACATTTTAAAACATGTTTCACGGCCTAGGGAAGTCTACTACCCGAATTATGACGGAAACGGATGTGCAGGGCCTTGGATGTCTAGACCACAAAGTGAGCAAACTGAGGTACAAATAACAAAGTTCAACTGTGATATTCTGTCATCTTCGACCAAAATATTTCCTGAGTACATTCTACAATGTGGAGAAAATGAAACGTGTCCAGCATGTAATATTATCAGTCTAGGCCTTTTGTTTTACTCATCTTATCCTAACACCTTCTAGTTTGCCCTGTATAAATGTTTCAGAGAGAACTTCACTTCTCATCAAACGACTAAATCGCAAAAGCCAACTACGTTTAACGATTGTCAGTGTGGTCTTGTCCGGCTAGGCTAGGCTAGGCTAGGCTATATATTATGTATTAATATCTCATATGTCTTAACATTGATAGATATGTCACTTCGGTTGTGTTGTTTTCATATGCTCACTATTATATTGATGTTATCAAACTCCTTTTCCATCTCGTTTTTCCTCTTTCCTTGCTTATAATTCTTTTTATTTATCTATTCAAAATCCGATAAGTTGTAAAGATCGATAATTGTATGAATGAAGCGTAACCCATCTTTCTGCCAATATTCATCTTTCACTTTCAATATATGGTCCTCACATTTTATCCATAATTCTTTGTCAATGGCGGAGAACATAGTATATGCACATTTTTGAACATCATTAAAGTTGAAGATTTTATTTTCAATTGCCACTACTCCCTTAATTTAGCCCAAACAAATTATATTGGATTTAAATGTGAATGGTACAGTGGTAATATTATACATTTATGTCCATGCTCCTCTATAATTGTGTCAATGTGGAAAGTCTTTGCTCTGTGTGAATTCCTTACCAACAATATTAACTCCGGTTTCAAGTGTATTTCAGTAAATGGAATATGTTCTTATTTAAGTCATATTTTGTATCTCTTCCTTAGTAGATGAGGATGTAGGGATCTTATCTTGCAACATGCAACAACATTGTGGTAGGAAACATTGTCCATAACCAGACAGGAGGTTCTATTTAATGATGGAAATACAGTCTTCTCTATCCACTCTATAAATATACTACCATTCATCTCAGCATGGTAGTCTCGATTATCGGTAGATTTGGAAATGAAAATTAGTTCACCATTCTTCAAAAGACCATTTTGTCTGGTACCTGCTTGTGCCATTATTAATCTTTGACCTTTCTGCTCGGTACATATCTCTTAATAGCTCCATCTACAGATGGCCATTACTTTTCATTAGTGTTGTGATCCATGTTTCATCTCTATATACAATATCCTAATTTTCTTTACGAATCTCCTTAATTTCTCTCAAATATTTACTTCTGATAGCTACTAAATGATGTTTCTTACCAATGACGCTTCTGCCACATGTATATTTGTGAAATGTAAATCCTGAACCCCTTACAGATCTCCATAATCTGGTTTTCGAAATGTCAATGTCTTTGTTCTTTTCTAGATACGTTTTCAATGTCTTTATTGTCACTGCTTCTTTGCAATCCAAAAGTCTCTTAATAATTTCTTCATCGAAATTATCTATAACATTTCTTCTTCCTCTCGTTTCTTTTGGTTTATTTAAATTATGGCTATCTTCTCGCAACCACCTTGATAGTGTTTTGCAGTTGATACCCATGACATGCTGTGTTCTTTTTGATGACTTTGAAATACTATGAAATAGAGTACCGCGTCGAGCTTCTTGTGAAAAATATTTGTACTTTCTAATAGCAATACTTCTCAGTGACACGAATTTAACTTTCAAAGACATGGTTATATTATAGTTGTAAATACTGCTTTATAATACGCTGTAATAATAATTTACACAAACGTGATGTGTTGAATACATCACAATAAAAACACGTCGAATATGAGATACACCTTTGAGGAAACTGCCGTTTATCTATTATTTTAATATATAACTATGAAAAAAAACAACCTGGTGCTACTTCTTAGTATTTCACTTGTTTCTTATCCATATCTACTGGCCGTGTAAAACAAAACAGAGAACGTGGTCAATTTTACGGTAAACCCGTGTACTTTTAAGACAATCAACAAAGTATTGCTACCTTTAAAACGACATTCGTAGCGACTGCTGCGATAAATCCGTTCAATCTAGGTAATAATTAATCACACATATTTAACTTGGTTATAAAATAATACACTCATGCAAAATATGAAGCCCATACGCTCAGTAATTACGGAGATAATAGACAATATCGGTTGACAACTATTGATGAACGCACTATAGGTGTTCGTTCCCTTCAGTGTTAGTTGTGGGTTTTTAGTAAGATCGCACTTTCTCCCCTCTCCCCTAATCATTTCCATTTCTGTCATTCACTGAACATATGCAATGTCCCCCCCCCCCCCCAACACCCTCTTTATCATTTTGTAGTGTATACATGCCTGTTCTAATTAATTCAGTCTGGTATCTTCTCATCACTTTGTCATGCACTATTGTATTACCAGTCAATGTGTCAGCTCTTTCGTTGAGCCGGACTGCCGCCTGATCTGGACAGCAGGTCCATGTAATTCTCTGGGTGTTGTTGAAAAGAATATTCCACTCTTCTTCAGATCATCTAGTAATTTAGTTACCACGACCTCCGTTGTTTGGTAGATACCGTTTTATGTTCTTGTCGTATTATAAAGTATAACATTGCTAGGAAGTTGTAAACAGCACATTTCGAACGGCCAAGTTCCACTGTCTATTGACATTTATCCTTTCCCAGATGAATGACGTGATAATATCCACACTTTCCGCGTTAAGCGGATGGATGGATTTATTAGTTGTCTTTCAAAGACCAGGCATGTCACTTTGGTTGCGTTTAGTCTGTTTTTTTTCAAGGTTACTTTGATTATTTCTATCCACCGTTTTCGTGGTCTACTTGTGACTCTCTATGCACTGATATACTTTTGTTATATGCATTTATTAGCATTTGGCTTCGATTCAGTCTCATAAGGTGACCGAACAATTTGACTATGTTAAATTTACTTACTGTCGTTCGATATGTTTAATACATGTTATTTACCTACTCTGTTCCTAATGTTTTGATTTATTATTTACCTAGTTTAGTAAAAATTGCAGCTTTCTTAGACACTTCATTCAACATGTGACGATTTTATTTCGCTGCGAGACTGTTAAAGACCATGTATGACATGGCTATTCAACTATATTTACTCGGAGGCCAAAATGTAGAAAATGTGGATCACCACGGGCCAGATTTATAAAAAACACATTGAATAATTTTATATATTTAGCTTATTTATAACTTTATTTCACTGTGTAGCAATGATCCACGGGCCACTTACTAGACCCTTCGGGCCGGATTTGGCCCTCGGGACGCCAATTGAATAACCCCGATGTATGACATTGGTAGCAAAGTGTTGGTATAAAAAAATTGTATATATTATCTGTCTTTTAATTTACATTTTTATTGATAGGCAAAAGTACCAGGTTCATATTCCTTCACAGGCAATTATGTATTCGCACAGTTTGGAAGACAATATCAACCTACTAAACTTCTGTATATTACCTATAGAATTACTGCAGACACAAAAGTGTTGGATTCATGGCTATACCCACTAACAACTTCGAATTCGTTTTCTCCTCGTTCGTTCTCAACTTCCTGTAGATTAGTAGGATGTAGTCCAGGGATCGGAATTAGTTGTGTCATGGTTTACAGCTTGGCTGCAATATCTGCGCCTTTGGCTCTGACCAATCGGGCTTAAGCATAGCTTCTGGATCAGTTGACCCTCTATGACAACGTCTGGGAACCTGTTTTGTGCAAAGATCCAACTGTATAATACTCGTTGGCCGAACAAAATTATCACCTTATAAAATAGTCTGCAATATTTGTTCAAACATTACAGTAGCTCACCTCAGATGCCATTGCCTCAGATAATTGCATATCAAGCGAAGTATTACTGCATATCAAACACAGTATAATTGCATATCAAGCGAAGTATTACTGCATATCAAACACAGTATAATTGCATATCAAGCGAAGTATTATTGCATATCAAACACAGTATAATTGCATATCAAGCGAAGTATTACTGCATATCAAACACAGTATAATTGTATATCAAGCGAAGTATTATTGCACATCAAACACAGTATAATTGCATATCAAGCGAAGTATTATTGCACATCAAACACAGTATAATTGCATATCAAGCGAAGTATTACTGCACATCAAACACAGTATAATTGCATATCAAGCGAAGTATTATTGCATATCAAACACAGTATAATTCCATATCAAGCGAAGTATTACTGCACATCAAACACAGTATAATTGCATATCAAGCGAAGTATTACTGCACATCAAACACAGTATAATTGCATATCAAGCGAAGTATTATTGCACATCAAACACAGTATAATTGCATATCAAGCGAAGTATTACTGCATATCAAACACAGTATAATTGCATATCAAGCGAAGTATTATTGCATATCAAACACAGTATAATTGCATATCAAGCGAAGTATTACTGCACATCAAACACAGTATAATTGCATATCAAGCGAAGTATTATTGCACATCAAACACAGTATAATTGCATATCAAGCGAAGTATTATTGCACATCAAACACAGTATAATTGCATATCAAGCGAAGTATTATTGCATATCAAACACAGTATAATTGCATATCAAGCGAAGTATTATTGCATATCAAACACAGTATAATTGCATATCAAGCGAAGTATTACTGCACATCAAACACAGTATAATTGCATATCAAGCGAAGTATTACTGCACATCAAACACAGTATAATTGCATATCAAGCGAAGTATTATTGCATATCAAACACAGTATAATTGCATATCAAGCGAAGTATTATTGCATATCAAACACAGTATTATTGCATATCAAGCGAAGTATTATTGCATATCAAACACAGTATTATTGCATATCAAGCGAAGTATTACTGCACATCAAACACAGTATAATTGCATATCAAGCGAAGTATTATTGCATATCAAACACAGTATAATTGCATATCAAGCGAAGTATTACTGCATATCAAACGACCAAACGTGTCATAGCCTGAAAATCGTTCATCATTCAATCCTACAACGACTCACAGAAAATCTAGAGAAAAGACAAAAGATAGATAGATGGAACAAGACCATACATTTATTGAATTTTTAGTCCAGCCTAGGTTGTCTTCGAACGGCTAAATGAAATTATTCGGCGGGCCATTTATGGTCCACGGATCAGATGTTTCCCAAACCTGCTCTGTGGGATGGAACAGCAAATTCCACCCCACTGCCCTAAAAATCCTCCTTAGTCGCCTCTTACGATGTTCATGGCATGCACCATTGTCACAATTCTGTGCTTCCCTTTTGGGTCTAGGCAATACACGAACTTCAACTTCAAATTAATACACACCCTTTGTAGCAATTGAAAATCACCGATGCACTTGTTGTGCCTTTGTGTTATTAAATCTGGTTATTGCAGTTGTTGTCACTATTTTATTAAACACAGGCTTAGCACGACTGTTAGACAAAATGTGTCATATATTTGTGTATACGTCTACAAACTTTTCTATACATGTCAGCAGTATAGGTAACATTACGGGATATACATCTCAATGTGAAACAGGTTTACATGTAACTCTTAGCAATTCAATTGTTAACTGTTATGAATGTCTTTGGTGTAACACAAGATGTCGATTTTGATGTTTGAAGAAAGAATTGAACACTATAAAAAGGAAACAATGCATGACACTAGAGGTCGCGTTAACAGAATAATGAATTGCCAAGTTGGCTTTGGTGTCTTTTATGTTTCTAATGCTGGATTTCAGGTTTATTTTGAGCTGTAAATGTGATTTTTACTTAGAACAGGGTGGATTAAAGTTACACGAACAGAAGACTACTTATGGCTGCTCAACCTATGAAGATCGCACAATGGAAACAGAATAAAGATGACATAGTTCAAACATTCAAAGAAATTTCAATGTCAGCAAAGTTATCAAAATGGGACGAATTTTGCAAGATCGCACGTGAAAAGTCACTAAAATTGTTCTGTTTCCTACACAAATACATTGATGGTTTGACAAGATGCACGACCAGCAGTGGCCTATGAAATCACTGCAAACAAAGAGCTAATAGACATTAGAAGAGAAAAGACGACTATAGAAGCTATGAAAAGATACAAGTGACTCCCAGAAAACCATCATGACAAAGAGGTAGTAAACAAATGGATACCCAAACAGAAGTCCACAGTAAAACTAGCAGAAGAACTAAACAAGAAACAAAGACTACTTGAAGATAAGGAGGAGTCTGAAAGAGTATCAAATATTCCATCAAATGCGTCTCTCACACTGCCCCAAATAAACACTACACTAATTAACAAGTCTGTAACCAAGACAACAAACCAACAAAACTGTCAAGCACATTGCACTAGAAACTATCGACTCGCACTCCAAGGACTAGATCCAAGCATACGCAGATGTGTCACCCTTCAAATCCACCATCAATGCAGGATATAGCTCTGATAGTCCTCCCTGACGAAACATCAATAGATGATGTTAGATGACATCAATAGATGACATCAATAGATGATCAATAGATAGAAGATACACATCAATGACGAAACATCAACATCAATCTGGTCCTTATGAAGAGTTCTGCAGCAACTATGACGCACAGATGAAAGCAATATTATATACACTCTCATACATCACCACCAAATACAAAAACGATGTAACACGTCAAAAAAAAACATAGTAATATTCATAGACTCCCGATCTGCTCTACAAGTCATTGAAAACTGGAAATCAACAGTAGAGAAAACCATAAGTAACATACTTCAAGCTACAAACATTTTTACATCCTATGGCGTCAATACTACACTAAAGTGAATATAAGGTCACACAGGTAGGTAGGTATCCGTAGAAATGAAGAGCTGGTTTTTGCAGAAATTTGCACCAACCATAGGACAGCTAAACACATTATTCGCAACAACTGTTAACAACAATGGACGGATCGCTGGAACACTGGCTCAATAGGAAGAGTGCTATATGCAGACATGTTCCAACCAAATCCACACAACAGCATAAATAGACTACACAGCAAAGATCAAACCACAATATTTAGTTTGCTAAGAGCACATGTACAGCTTAACAAATACCTATAAAGGATAACCACAGACCATACTCCATAATGCAAACACTGCAACAGACAAGAAAAGGAAACAGTAAAAGACCACCTTATTGAATGCCCTGCAATACAAGACCTACGAAAACAACTGTTACCACCAAACATCTTCATCACCAACCCTCTTTATACAGACAAAACACAGAGGACATGAACCTACCACCAAACATCTTCATCACCAACCCTCTTTATACAGACAAAACACAGAGGACATGAACCTACCACCAAACATCTTCATCACCAACCCTCTTTATACAGACAAAACACAGAGGACATGAACCTACCACCAAACATCTTCATCACCAACCCTCTTTATACAGACAAAACACAGAGGACATGAACCTACCACCAAACATCTTCATCACCAACCCTCTTTATACAGACAAAACACAGAGGACATGAACCTACCACCAAACATCTTCATCACCAACCCTCTTTATACAGACAAAACACAGAGGACATGAACCTACCACCAAACATCTTCATCACCAACCCTCTTTATACAGACAAAACACAGAGGACATGAACCTACCACCAAACATCTTCATCATCAACCCTCTTTATACAGACAAAACACAGCTGAGGAGGACATGAACCTACCACCAATAGGCACAGGGAAAAAAGAGTGAAAACTAGCAACCCTGAAAAGGGATTAGTAAATAAGTGAAACGTGGACAGTATTTTTCACACCCTGATGTAAATCAACAGAATATAGTGCTTATGCTGGGGCCAAACTCAAGGGTGCTGCATGGATCTACTGTCCGGGACATGCTGGCGTGCACGGTAATGAGAGAGCAGACATACTTACATCTAAAACATCAATACGTGGGGAGTTAATAATAGTTAGTTAGTTAGTCGTCGGATCATCATCACTGCAAACTGGACACATCCATAGTTGCTCCGATCTCTCCTTGAGTGTATCCGCCATCACACTTCTGCTGACAGTACCGGTCCTATGCTGGTTGACCATCATTCTTTTGCGCCTCTAAAATGTTCACCTCTAGCAACACCGCAATTCAATCTCTGATCTTTAATCCTAGCCATTGAAAAGGAGTCATCATCCACATTAGTCTCACCCTCGCGTGTTATATCTCTTAAGGAGTTCAAAACGTCAACGTGATCCATTGCCCCATCGCCCTGTGCCACAATCACGCACTATGCCAGTTGATCCGCTCTTTCATTGCCTCGAACGCCCACATGTCCCGGCACGAAAATAAATGTAACCACTTTCAAGCTCGCCTTTCTCAAGGCCTCAATCCACTGTTCGCGAACGAGACCCACTTGTACCTTCTTAATCATACTCATAGAGTAACTCAAGATACAGACCTGCGTTACCTTCTGTGTGCGTAGCCACTCAAATGCCTTGGTCACCGTCATAGTCTCCATGGTCATACTACTCGTAGTGACCGCAAAGGCACCATTTTCCTCCTTGATCGTTTTACCTGCGCACTGAGCTGTAAAGGCCCAAGCACTGCGAACATGCCTAATTACAGATCCATCAGTGTATGTAATCACATCCCCTTCTTTGGTATTCTCACTGATTAAAGCCTGCACTTCTTTCTCCACAAATAATTATAATGGATAAGAGCAACGTTCTGATACTGTTTCATGATCGCCTGCTTGATTTGGACGCCTGTTGATTAGATTTCTAAGACGCGTAATCTGCAACTGACTGCAACACTGAGCTTATACACTTTTAGATGGCCGACGGAACGACAAGCAGAGCATATATGGGAATACCCCCTCCCAGGACCGTGATGCTTGTTCCTTATCAAGAATCAAGATTTCTAGAGAGAGATTTTCAGAATTCAGTACTGAATGTATTATTAGTAGAACTGGACGCCTGCAAGGAGGAATGATAACAATTTTTAGCCAGCTTGCCACGGGAGCCATCGGCATGCATTTCTTTCGTTATATACTGGAGTTGACTTAGCTCCTCTGTGCAATGATATCGGCACATCATAACTATAACGATAACCACAACAATATGCGAGATCAATAAGATATTCCAAATAAAAATGAATACTAACGCTGATCGAGCGGTCCATAGAATCATATCTGTTGACTAAAAAAAGTGAATACGGGTTTTGGACAGAGTCCAACATGAAAAATTAATTGAATGTCTTCTAGAAATAGGCATAGATGGACAAGACACTAGATTGATTAGAAATATTCACTGGGAACAGACTGCATCAATAAGGTTTGAAAACGGCTACTCACTAAACATAGAAATAAAAAGAGGGATAAGGCAAGGATGTATTTTATTACTGAGCCTATCTATACTGAGAATATCATTAAACATATAGAAGGAATGCCTGAACTCAAGATCAGTGGGAAAATAATGAACAATATGCAGATGACACTGTTCTTTTAGCAGAAAGTGAACATGAACTACGAAGACAAATAGATCAAGATGATAAATGAAGTAAAGAATATGGGCTGGATATAAACATCCAAAAAACAAAAGCCATGATAATCAGCAAAGTCACAGAAGAAATCATGCCAAACATAAAAATACACGGAGAGAAACTACAACAAGTAGAAGATTATCAATATCTCAAAAATCTAATCACACATGATGACAGAAATGAAACAGATGTTAAAGGAGAATAGGAATTGCTAAAGTACTTTCAATGACATGAGAAAAATATTAACTTCTAAACAAATTACAAACAAGCTAAAAAGGAACATTATAAATTTCTGCATCTATTCTATATTAATCTTTGGCTCAGAAACATGGACAATAAACAAACAATTAGAAGACAGAATTGATGCTTTTGAGATGTGGATATATAGAAGAATAGGGGAAATCATCACGGAGAGAGAATAACACAAACAGAGTGGTTCTAACAACACTTACTATGAAGAAAGAATTATTAAAGGAAATAACGATCAAACAAATACAATATTTTGGACAAATTAAAAGACATGAAACCTTGTTGAAGATCTTACTTGAGGGTAAAGTCGAATGGAGGCGAACAAGTGGTAGGCAGAGATACAAGTGGGAGAGTAACATTACAAGATGGACAGTCACGGTCTAACAGACTAGCAGAGTGCACCGCGAAAAGAAGAAGAAGAGGTTGTTGGAGGTTTGTTACAGCCAACCTTCGTTGCGGAGACGGGGCTTGATGAAATTTTGCTTATTTAGTTTCACCTTTGCTAGTTTTAGAAAATGTACTGATTTTCTTCAGCACTGAAACCGCTTCAGTTTTTAGTTTATTTCTGTATTTTGTGTTTTTGTAAAAACAAACTCATTTACCTCCAAGAAAACCAATAATAATTTAAATCTAACGATTTCAGGAGGTTGTGGTAACTGGATTACGAGAACCGCGACCTCTACTAATTTTTAATGGCTTTAGAGCTCTGATATAACCAACTTAAACTAACATCCATGAATGAAAAGAGCGTACCTCACCATAAGAGTTACATTTCACTTAAATAAAAGAAAACACATTATAAACACAATCTAAAGTAAACACATTATAAAGAAAACACATTATAAAGAAAGCACATTACAAAGAAAATACATTATGACGAAAACACATTATAAAGAAAACAGATTATAAATAAAATACATTATAAAGAACAGCGTACCACACCTATAGAAACATTATATACATTTTTTTCCAAGTTAACTAAAGGTATGATGCATACTTGAACCTAATGCACTTGAAATATTCAATTTTTGTTTTATTTTTCACATCAACAGCTTAAATGGTGTAATTGGGGGGTTAGACGTTGTTATGCTATCTTAAAGACTACAGCCATGATTATATAGACTGAGATAACGCTCGCGCTGCAATAGAAGTCACTACGACATGTTTGGTTTCTTTCGATACACATAAATTACATTGCGAGCACCATAGTTCTCGCATTCTTTTCCACAATAGGGGTTTGGGGGGGGGGGGGTCTTACAGAGCTTTCTTTTATTCACTTTCTAAAACTATTTTGCAAAGAGCAGTCAAGGGTGAAAGGAGAAGAGGGGTTCAGAGACAATCCTGGATTTTGAACTTCAAGGAATGGTCTATGCGTGATTTTTCTATACTTATCTGAATGACTGAAGATAGAGATGTTAGGAGAACATTTTATGCTGATGTCTCCAGTGTGGCACGCCTACGAACCTGATATTTCCAGTGTGGCACTCCTATGAACCTAATATCTCCAGTGTGGCACTCCTATGAACCTATTTCCAGTGTGGCACTCCTACGAACCTGACAACTCCAGTGTGGCACTCCTATGAACCTATTTCCAGTGTGGTACTCCTACGAACCTGACAACTCCAGTGTGGCACTCCTATGAACCTAATATCTCCAGTGTGGCACTATTTCGCATATATATATATATATATATATATATATATATATATATATATATATATATATATATATATATATATATATATATATATATATGCTTTTACGAGAAGCCTCCTTCTCAGAGTGGGCGTATGTTGAAGGCATGTTGCATCAATATCTATGCAGACTTCAAATCTCAACATAGCCTTCAATCGTGTGTACATTGGCTTACGTTTGATGACACAGCCAATTTCCTCGCCATTACATTCCTATGGACTGATCGTGAATCGTCATTCTAAAGTGACGCTATGTGACTTTTCGGATTGTGTTAGGTCGAAAGGCGCAAATATAGCAGCCAAGCTAAAAATGATCACATTGTATATATGATTGACTTTATTGTACTCGAGTGGCCCATATGCACCGTGCCTTTTTCAGCGAAGCAGCAGATTGCTTAACGAGGAACCACTAGTAACATGTACGCTGTAGCTTCAAACAACAATCACCAGAGATTTCATAAAACAAGTCCAAGTTATAAAGACGACGCTAGCAGGGTCCGAACGCACGACCCATTGAGCATAAAGCGAACGTCTTAACCACTAAACCAAAGGAGATACTGCAACAGTTAAGCTGAAAACCATGACACGGTGTATCTTTAGCTTCATATTACACCTTGCTATTCTGCAGGGGTTTGAGAACGAACGCAGAAGAAGAAGACTTTTCTCGTGTTTTCAGTTGGTCAAATGTGTATACTTTGTGTCGATATCCAATGAAAATCACGGGAAAAGTAAAAAACAGCGTTACTTTAGAAGGACATTTCCCAGTGAGCCCACTGGACTGTATTGACAACGGATTCGACACAGCTTACATAATTGCAAGACTTCTGATAAGTCAAAGCACATAGGGCCTGTATAAAAATTGTTCCTGAAATGTCATGATAAGTTGCAAACAAATCGCAAAATAAATATAAATGAAAAATAAAAAATAAAAAAAATTAATGTGATATTGTTGAAACGAGAACGTAACATATAGAAAAAACATGAAATGTGCTAAGTTGAGTCAGAAATTACCATTTAGACATATTTCCAGATCTTTATCGGAAAATGGGCATCGTTCATCAGTAAAATATAACTGAATCTACGTCACCGTGATAGGAAAGAAGCGCCTAGATGTCCAATTTTGCAATAGTGAGTGGCTACAAGGGTCAAAGGGCATGGTCTGAGATATCGCTTAGGTGGTGACAGAAAAGGTTATTTAATGCTTTCACATATAAGTCAAATCATTGAGTTGGCAGACGGAAGAATAGATCACATAAAAGTTGGACTGGAAAACGTTGCACGGATTCTTGAATCAGGGTTGCCGGAGAGACAATGTTAAAGTCAAATTTGGTAATTTTTGAAGTCTACTCGCCATGCAATTAATCTTGACTTTTAAAAATATTTTTGACCATTTTTATGTTCTTGGGTTTTGAGCTTTATTTAAGAAAAAAAATGTATGTACTTTTACATATTTTCTTTTTTATATTTGAATAAAAATGGTGTGGTTTGGTTTTTGTGTGGATAATAACACATCTTTAAACACGATCTATTCTTCTCATTAATAAATATTAATTATATATATATAATATATATATATTTAAATAGTGCATGTTTCAAGGAGGTATTTATAAAACTTTTCCCGGGATATCTTAGTGGCAGCCTTGTTTTGATAGTGAGAACATAAAGAAAAGAAAGAGAATATTTGCTTTCAGGTAGCAAAAACGTACTAGATAATAGTATGGACAATAGTCTATCTATCTATCTATACGCTGTGTCCCTTGTTTGCCTTGCAGCGTCAGGGGTGGAAGAGTTCTCTGGAGATGGCCTTCTTGTGCGCTGTTTGCAAGCTTGTTCCTGTGGCTTTATCTTTTACATGGTCTGCCTCTGGCTTTATAACCGTTATGTCTATGTGTCATGGCCATTTGTGGCATGCTATATGTCGGTAGTCTGGAAGCGTGTGAAACCACTTGATCTGCTGTCTTTTGATGTGTTCCAATACTGGTATTGTCTTGGTTATCTGTCTGATGTTATCGTTTCTAATTCTATCTCTTAATGACACTCCGAGTATTCTTCGTAGACATGTCATTTCTGTTGTCACTATTTTTCTTTTGTCTTGTGCTGTCATTGTCCAGGTTTGGCACTGGTAGCATAGTGATGGAATAATAATAGTCTTGTATAATGCAACTTTAGTGTCTATGTTTACATTTTTGTTCTTGAAAATGCGTGTCATCTGTCCTAGGATCTGGTATGTTTTGTTGCATCTATTTTGTATCTCTTTACTTGTTTTCCCTTCACTTGATATAATGCTTCCTAAGTAAGTGAACTCATTTACTTGTTTAAGGTGTTTATCATCAATGGAGATAGTGATATTTCTTTCTTTCTGTGCTATTGCCATTATTTCGGTCTTTTCAATATTGATCTTCATGTTGAATTTTTGAGATGGACAATAGTATAACTGTATATTCAGTTACTACACAGTGACAAGCAACATTTATAATTCTACTAAGCACAAAACTTTTCCATCATTGCTCTCGCGCCTAGTGAAAGCTCAAAATATTATTAGAAGAGATGTAAACTTATTATCAAAGTAATATTTTGTTGTTTTGACTAAATGTCTGTTGCTAATATGAGGAAGGTAATATAAGTTTATAATAAAAGTTGAATTCTTGAAAAATGAAGCATGTTTTTGTAGTTTATACAAAATACTCAAAACTTAGCAATTCTGAGCGATTCAATTTGGCCATAAATAGTCCCAACAATGTGGCAACACTGTCTTGAATGTTGGTTAATTCATGCGTTAGTCACAAATGTGTTTTAAAATCAGCTGAAATGTTTCATTTGCTTAGTTAAAACTACTGTTCTTAATATGTTTTTACAAGTCCACCTACAAAATAAATTGATGTCAATGGTCTTCTAGTGAGTTATAGGTTGTGTAAAGTCGAATATGAGAATCTTTGTGTCTGTAAAAAACAACTGTAATTTCTGCTTGGTTTTACCGTTAGGAAGTGCTGGGATGTATTTGTTGCTTCGTGGCAACGTCATATTATACTTGCTGTCGCAGCGTCAAATATAGGGTGGGTTTTTAAGTTACAAGAAATAAATCTAGCCCTTAACAGGAGTCAAACCCTGGACCCCGCATATCTACAGCGGCCCAGCTCTCTAACCTGTCGATCATATGTCACAATGTATTTACTATTCTTGCCAATTGTTATGTATCGAGATTTTCTGTGTTGTTGTCGATTTCCAAATGTTGATGAGTAGTTCTACTCTTAGCAGCACAATGACATTCTTAAAAAGGCGCAGGTCTTCTTAAGTTGACTTAATGATCCATACAGTAAGTTAGTGACTGTTAAGGGAGTCTATAAAGTATTTTTCTGGTAAGATTTTCTATATAACATGCCTAATAATAGTTCATTTTTATATAAACAAAAATATTTTTTCATATAATCTCAATTATCTTTTTGTAAATCGCTCATAAAAATTCCGGGTGCTTCTTTCAAATTCCCAGTTGGGCGCTTTTCGGTCATCGTGGACTACTGGCTGTATGTTATGGTCATCGTTGACTGCAACGGACGAACATCTTATGAACTATTTTCCTAATTGCTGCCTTTCTGTGGACGTATCCACATGTTGGATCTCTCGACATGAGGTACTCTCAACATGTAGACTACTACTTCATTGAGACGGAGGAAGTACATATTGACATGCTATGAATTCTTCGGTTAATTACGGGAATCAGCGGTCACATTCTAACGAAACAAACCATACATTATTTAATGAAGTGAAATTCTGATGAAGATGCATAAATCGCCGCATAAAACGATCTGCGCGCTACGCAATGAGGGCACACCAATGCTACTGATCCTGGGAAGAAGGATGGTGGGGGCTCTCAGTGCGTTTCGCGCAGAGCTATTCATCGTCAGCAGAAGTTGTGGTGTGACTTTTTAATCTCTGAGTAACAAAAGCTGTATGAAATTATGCATAATCTTAAAAAGTTGGAATGAATCACGTGATGTGGTCACTGATTCCCGTAATGATCCAATTTTTCTACTTCTACATTTGTTCTCAAACTCCTGCAGATTAGAAATGTAGTCAAGAGAACGTAATGCGTTTTTGCTTGGTTTATTGCTTGGCTGCGATAACAATGAACCCAATGCTTTGACTTTTGCACATTTTAACCCAAGTTTGAACCAAGGCTGAAAAAAAACAGATCTAGCTCATCGCTACTCATCGATTAGCTTGAACGAACTGTCCTCTAAGTATTCATCTATTTCAAATATTCATAACAGTTTCATCTTATTAGAGCATTCTATCATAGTCTTGGCACATTAGTAGCAATTGGATACAGGTACAATCAAGCCTGGGAGTGTGGATAACCCGTTCTCCTTAGATAACCAGAACACAACATTTAGTAATGAGAGACAATCAAAACAGCAGAAACTCTCCCCCTCCCCCCGTTAATTTCCCTAAATAGTCACCAAATATTACCACGAAAATGATACAACGACGAAATTACTTTTAACCCCCCCCCCCCAACCGCTTGCAGAAAACGAGATTACGGTCCTGGAAATAATAACCTTACATAGTCCTGTCCTGAGTTGTGGAAGAAGTAATCTTACATAGTTCTGGACCGTGTAAATAATAACCTTACATAGTCCTGAAAATAATAACCCTACATAGTTGTGAGTCGTGGAAATAATAACCTTACATAATCGTGGATCATGGAAATAATAACCTTACATAGTTGTGAGTCGTGGAAATAATAACCTTACATAGTTGTGAGTCGTGGAAATAATAACCTTACATAGTTGTGAGTCGTGGAAATAATAACCTTACATAATCGTGGATCATGGAAATAATAACCTTACATAGTCGTGGGTTGTGGAAATAATAACCTTACGTTTGTCTAAATTGTGGAAATTATTCATGTAAACGTATGATTGTTGCTTTATGAGTGTGTGGGTGATGATCCAGCGGTCAATGGGCTATGTCATTTGCCCAGACTAGAAAAGTTTGACTGCTGAACCAGCTGTCAAAATGTCCTTTGTCCCAATTTAACAAAAAAATGATTGCTGATTCAGCGGTCAATGAGCTCATGTTCTTTGTCCCGACTATAAACGTATGGTTGCTTATCCAGCGGTCCATCGACTAATGTCCGCGTTCCGACCACAAACGTATGATTGCTGATCCAGTAGGTCATGGATCCTGTGCTTTGTTCCTGTTTGTTCCGACTATAAAAGTATAAACCGGAATAGGAGCCTACTTTATTTCTTTTCTGTAACGTTATTACCACTTTAAAACTTAGTATCGTTTCTTCAAGGTATATTAATGCCTCACAACAGCATGACTTCTCGAACAAAAGGTCTTTTTCAACAGAAGCTAAGCCCAAAGTAATGCTAGTATAGATAAAGAGAAGTAATTTAGTAAGGTGATTACAGAGATAAAGGAAAGTAAATGAGAAAATAAAAAATAAAAAATTGAAATAAAATAAAAAGATTACTTATGTGACAAATAACAGAATTCGAAAGAAATCAGATAATGATAGTAGTGGCATTAGTGTAACGACAGACAGCAAGACAATATACAGATTTTATTTCAAAATCTAGGTTCCTTCCAAATATCACCGAATCATGATCTGTGAAGCTGACCAGAACGTTCTGAGTATGCAGATCGTGCTATCAATAGCCTATAGGTGATGGCGGCCACTATTACCACTAACGCTTTAGAAATAACGTCGATTTTCTTAAGAAAAAACCCCACAGAAAACTTCAGCTCATATTTATACTGTAGACGTACATAATTAACAATTTAACAATTAGGGGGGGGGAAGAAGAGAGGAACGGGGGAAAGCGGGGGGTGGGGTGTGAAAAAAGTTTGACAGTTGTTGACAAGATCGATTTGTTGACACGATCGGTTTATAGACATGATTGGTTTGTTTACAAGGTCGCTTTGTTGACAGGATTGGTGTTTTTTTTTTGACAAGGTCGGTTTGTTGTTAAGGTTGGTTTGTTGACAAGGTCGGTTTGCTGACAAGGTCGATTTGTTGACAAGGTCGGTTTGTTGACAAGGTCGGTTTATTGACAAAGTCGGTTTGTTGACAAGACCGATTTAACAACAGTTTCTGTAAGCAATACTGTTATTTTTATAAACCAAATGAATTAGTTGCATTTGAAACATTTTCTAATAATGTGAAAGAAATCTTGCAGTTTCTGCATGTTTTTTTTATTTGCTAAACATTTGGTGGATATGGGAGTGGGGGTGGGATTAAAAAAATGGACATATCCAATCAGGAGGGTTCTTGAATTCCTGACAATTGCTGACTAGGGGATGCAATTGGAACCAATATATTGTTGACGTAATTTATGAGCAGATATGGATCTGTGTCGAGTGGTACAGAGTGCGTCTATGACTCTTAAGGTATTGCTTTTAAATTCCGCTACAGACAATTGTGCACACGGACCGTTTAGAAAGCAATGGAAAACTACTGAACGTATTTATATTGCTTAGGAAATCAATATCACCAAAAAATTCTGAGGTTGATTGCTAATCCTCAATAGAATATGCTACCACTATTATCTTGTTTTATGCTTTGAAGTTTAGCATGTCTGCACAACAAGAATAGATAATACCGAGATAGAGTTTGTGAATAAATTCGAATACTTAGGAGCAAACATTAGGAGTAAGCAGGAGACTGCATGGTAGAATTAAGAAAGAGATTGGCAATGGCATTTTGTAAAATAACACGGTTGAAAAACATTTGGTAAAACGGAAATTAGAAACGAAACTGTTAATGCTAAGAACTTTTTTATTTTTCAGGTTGCAACATACGGCTGTGAAACATGGACACTATGTAGAACAACAGCAAAGAAGACTAACTCCTTTGAGATGAAATGCTACAAAAAGATACTTCGAATATCATGGAAGGAATAAGAAAGAGAAACTATATTTGTGTTTTTTTTTTCTTCATTCCATTATATTCTAATGAAGGCAATTCTGAAGTTGTTCCCAAGCGTATTGGTATTTCATTTCCCTAGAAACTATGGGCGCCAAATACACTAGCTACGCCACTGAGGAAAAAGAAGAAATTTTGGTCACTTTACATGCGAACTTTGTCACACAATTTATTAGGTCACTATTTCTTTTATGTGACTTGCATTATCCAAACTGGCAATTGGCTTGGAAACAAAGTCTATATATTTCTGCATCGTATACACCACCACTTGAAAACATGTTGCCATCATCAATAATGCCGCAACTATTTATTAAATCAGGGTTTTTGGACGCCATCTGGGGTACTGTGAATATTTTTGGGTCGTATTGATCTGCTATTTTTCACTGCTGATAATTAACTATAAACAACGTGGATTTTGAGCAACAATATGCATGCGATTACATGTACAATTGTGTTTTATCCGTGTTTTCTTTCACTTAATTTGTAATATTGTTTTAAACTAAATCAGTGACATTGTTTTGACTCGTTCTTATTTACTATTTTCATATTCTTAAAATTGTGTGTGTCTATAATATTTGAAACACATTGAAGATGCCAGAGTGGTGGCTACTAAACACAATATCAAAAAGAAAGCTACGTCTATTTGGTCCTATAACGAGACACACCTATTTAGAAAGACAAATAATGGAGGGAGGGACCTGAGAAGAGGAAAAGGGTGGTACAAGAAGACGATGGACTGACGATATTAAAGATAACATGAACACGTCATTGGAAAATATAGGCCGTATGGTCTAAGACAGAGGAGGGTTCAGGAATTTCATTTGGAAGACAACGTCCTGGAGAGAATGTGTCACATGAATACAACACAAGTCCGGGTTTCTTAATAAATACTTCTGTATTTGAAAGCTCCTTTGTGTTCCCACACAGATTTCTGTGGAGATATCCATCTCTGTGGGCCATTGTTTCCCCCTTAACTGGTTTAGTGTAATGCCATCGTGCAGGATATGTTCCGCCGTCTGTGCTGCCTGCCTATATGGACATATGAGTGACGGAATCAGTCTTAGTTAGTTTATTTCAGCGGCTATTTAGTTTGTTGTGTCCTATTCTGATGCGGAATTGATAACTTGCTCATATCTATCAAGATAGTGGTAGTTGTCTTTGGGTCGTCGAGTTTCATAAAAGCTCTTATGATGGTTCTCTTTTCCTGGTAGATGATTTCTTGGTCATTTTGTTCCTGTGTAGATCCATCTTTTACTATCATATCTGCCTTTTAATTTCCTGGTATGCCATAGTGGGATGATATCCACTGTGGGAGTACCCTTCTTTGAATGCTCACTTTTCGTATGACTTCCTTCAAGTCTGGGAATTTATCGCTGTCAAGGGCTTGTAGAACAGACATTTCATCAGTAAGAAACATCACATGTTGACATTGGATTGTGTTTTTAATTATTTCTAATATTTTTTACACCTTTTAATAATTACTAGAGACAAATTATAAAATCAAGAAACACATAGAAAATGTACAGTTTTTTGTGGTTGGGTTAGGGTTGTTCCGTAAGTTTATGAGATTAAATGTACCTCTTCTTGTTATTACTCTAAATAAACGACGGTAAGTAAATATTGAAAAAAGTAAGACAGACTAATTGAATAGCAATTAAAACAACATATAGAGACAAAAGAGAGATGAGACCCTCGAATTTGCTTTAGTGTTACACAGTCTACATTTGATTTTATGGTTTTATTTTTTTCCATCCCTTTCTTGATATAGTCCTTTAGGTCGAAACGTCGGTCCTGTATAAACTTAAAACTGCTATTAAACCATTTTATTTGGTGTTTTCTAAGTATTTAGTTACTATATGGTTTACAGTTTTACTGCAATATCATTATTTCTTACAATAGGTGGCATATATATATATATATATATATATATATATATATATATATATATATATATATATATATATATATATATATATATATACATATATATATATATATATATATATATATACAAAGGCATAATGACATGCTAATCTTGTTTTAATCAATAATAAGCAATTAATTTTACAGTTAGTATGTTATAGTTACGGTGACCTTAATCTTGCAAAATCTGAAACGGTTATATTGTGATAGTCTCGAAGGTTTTTGTGACAATAAAGCGGCTGATATATTAGCTTTAAGCACATGTATTATGGATAGTTTGTATTGACAGTTTGGAGACATTGTGGATATACACATACATTAACGACGGATTTTTTGGGGTTAGGGGTGACAACTCATAATGCAGAAAACACGGGATTTGAATCGCATTCCGTTTAGATGGCACCTACTCGACTCGAAACTCGAGTGAACACCTTTTCTGTCTTCGATAACAACGCATCCAAAGAAGTGATTTTAGTCAAGGTTTTTATCATATCATATCATATCATATCATATCATATCATATCATATCATATCATATCATATCATATCATATCATATCATATCATATCATATCATATCATATCATATCATATCATATCATATCATATCATATCATATCATATCATATCATATCATATCATATCATATCATATCATATCATATCATATATCATATCATATCATATCATATCATATCATATCATATCATATCATATCATATCATATCATATCATATCATATCATATCATATCATATCATATATAATATCATATATCATATCATATATCATATCATATCATATATCATATCATATCATATATCATATAATATATCATATCATATATCATATCATATATCATATCATATAACATATCATATCATATCATATATCATATCATATATCATATCATATATCATATCATATATCATACCATATATCTATCATATCATATATCATATCATATATCATATCATATATCATATCATATATCATATCATATATCATATCATATATCATATAATATATCATATCATATATCATATCATATATCATATCATATATCATATCATATATCATATCATATAACATATCATATTATATCATATATCATATCATATATTATATCATATATTATATCATATATCATATCATATATCATATCATATATAATATCATATATCATATCATATATCATTATATCATATCATATATCATATCATATATCATATCATATATCATATCATATATCATATCATATATCATATCATATATCATATCATATATCATAAAATATATCATATCATATATCATATCATATATCATATCATATGTCATATCATATATCATATAATATATCATATCATATGTCATATCATATATCATATAATATATCATATCATATGTCATATCATATATCATATCATATGTCATATCATATATCATATCATATATCATATCATATATCATATCATATATCATATCATATATCATATCATATCATATCATATTATATCATATCATATCGTATCATATCATATCATATATCATATCATATCATATATCATATCATATCATATCATATCATATCATATCATATCATATCATATCATATCATATCATATCATATCATATCATATCATATCATATCATATCATATCATATCATATCATATCATATCATATCATATCATATCATATCATATCATATCATATCATATCATATCATATCATATCATATCATATCATATCATATCATATCATATCATATCATATCATATCATATCATATCATATCATATCATATCATATCATATCATATCATATCATATCATATCATATCATATCATATCATATCATATCATATCATATCATATCATATTATATTATATCATATCATATTATATTATATTATATTATATTATATCATATTATATTATATTATATTATATTATATTATATTATATTATATTATATTATATTATATTATATTATATTATATTATATTATATTATATTATATTATATTATATTATATTATATTATATTATATTATATTATATTATATTATATTATATTATATTATATTATATTATATTATATTATATTATATTATATTATATTATATTATATTATATTATATTATATTATATTATATTATATTATATTATATTATATTATATTATATTATATTATATTATATTATATTATATTATATTATATTATATTATATTATTGCATTGTATGAATTATATTGTTTTAGTCAAGATAAAAATATTATATGATATTGCTCATGGTAGACATGACAAACAATTATTTAGTCTCCACATAGTCTCTGAGACAATGATTCTCACATCCGATAATATGCTTTAAATAGAGTTGGTTTGAAACAATGTATAGTGCCGATTGTTTATAACAGGAGGTCGTGGTGACTGGATTACCAGAACAGTGACCTGCACTATTTTTTGATGATTGTAAAACTCTGATATAATAAATTGGTATAACGTCCGCGGTAGAAAGAAGCGTACCTCACCATGATAGCTAGATTTTACTTAACTACTGACACTTGAAATAGAGTAATGAGGTTTGGATAATCACTGGAAACACAAATTCGACGTTTGGACAAAGATACCTTTATATCGATCATTCAACATTTAATTTTAATTTAACGAAATCAATGCTTATTGTACGTCGTTGATACGATTCTGCTAGGTTGGTGTAAGGGAGTTTAGTTCCTAAAAATAAAGAAAAACAGTTCATTTCCACCTCGCTTTGGGGTGATTGTTCACAATATTTTTTGAAAAAATATTTTTTTAAAGGGATGAAGTCTGTATTCTGTTATACTCATATTGTTTCAAGCCAGACACATCAGATTTCATTATGGCTTATGCGCCACATTGACCATATATGGGATGGTTCAGCGAACTCCACAGCATAACCTCCTTACTAGCCTCTTACTACATGCATGAAAGGTAAATAGTAGTGCTATTCTGTGCTCACCATCGGGCCCTGGCAACGTTCATGCAATCCTCATAAATTCACAGTTTCCCACATGAATGTATGGCAACCCTCATGGAGTGTTTCTAAACGTCTACAATTTTAAGCCAAATTTTTTCCCTCTCCCACGTTGTCAATAACTCAAGAATTCAGGGACCCCTCCCCCCAGCTAAATTATGTCAAAATTATTAACCGTTCACCTCCCTAATTTTATTTAGTAAAACATGTATGAAGAAACTGCCCGATGTTTCCACATTTTTGTGTGTAAAATGTCTTAAATTCAAGCACTTTAATTGTTGCTTAAAAATTGTTGCATATTGTTGATGTCAAATTTTGTCAACATTCTCCTTCGTTCCTCTTGTCAATAGCTGTCAAATCTTTTCAGATTGTCTCCCCTTTCATTCGATAGTGTCCACTGGATTAAGACAAGACAGTTTAATTACATTTTTTATTACTTTACGATCCTTGGCTTATTTTACTTTATTTTGTGTGTGTTTATTTTGCATTTTCCTGCTGTACTGTACTTTTTCTACATGTCACCACTCACATTTCCGTCGTTCTCTCCTCTCGTCGTCTTTTCGTTGTATTCTGACCTGTCAGACATGGCTTAGATGTATAGTCTCCGCTTGACTTTGTGATTCCTATTCTGTGTTTGTCTGTCCATATCTTGATAAAGACATTTTTGATCGAAACTTCGATTCTGTGTATTGTTCCGCCCAAAATTGCTATGCAACAATTTATATATATTTTTTTTCTATATTTACTGACAATTTACTGGCAGCCGCTATGAGACTTAAATACTCCGGCAATAAACATAAATTGATTTGCAATATTCACAAATATACATTGCGTTTATATATGTTACAGACTGTTGAGATTTAAATACATTATTTGCTTAATTTTTTTCACTGCTATATTTGACCAGCTGTTTCCAATTTATGATATTCATAAAACCAACTCCTTTAATATACTGCTTTGTTGCTTACTTTCAATGATTATGAAGGATTTTTGTGGACCTGACATGTCGGATTTTGTTGCTGTGTTCGTTTTTCTGTGATATATGAAAACTAGAAGTAAGCGTACATAGAGTACAACGGCAGTCTTCTAATAGGTAAGAGCTTATTACCACCAAGTATAAAGTTATATAGCGTTATATAAAGTACATAACAATCTAAATAACACAATACGTATTGTTGAAGGTTCGCAACAAATTCTAAATAACACGATAAAAATAGATGATGATTCATAAAACAGAATAAACAACGCAACAACAATAGCTGAAGAGTCACAAAACAGAATAAACAACACGATAACAATAGTTGAATAGTCACAAAACAGAATAAACAACACGATAACAATAGTTGAGTAGTCACAAAACAGAATAAACAACAAGATAACAATAGTTGAAGAGTCATAAAACAGAATAAACAAAACGACAACAATAGTTAAGTAGTCACAAAACAGAATAAACAACAAGACAACAATAGTTGAAGAGTCATAAAACAATAAACAACACAATAACAATAGCTGATGGTTCTTCGTTTTCTTCTTTTTCGGTCTCCAACTTCTGCAGATGAGCAAGATGTAGGCCGGAGAACGGAATGGGTTATGCCATGCTTTACAGTTCTGCTGCGTTTTGTACACATCTCGACAGAACATATCCGACTTCAACGTGGCTTCTGGGTTAATTTAACACAACAGACATTAAAAATTTGGTTATATCAGAGCTATACAAACATTAAAAATAGTGAATGTCATGTTTATAGTAACACAGACACCAGAACCTTCGGAGTTTAATTCATTGTTGAAGTGGTCTTCATCGCGCCGCTATAACCGTGGTGATGTATTTTGAACTATTTAACTTCTGCAGGAGGTTTTTACTTCTATGGTCTGGAGAGTCAGTGAGTAGTCAATGACTGAACAAAATTATCCGGTATAGAGTCGTAATTTGCGCAGGGTGTCTAGGTATGTCCCTTCATTTACAAGACTAGAAGTGCTTAATAAGCCTGATAGTTTTCGAAGCGAGGAACATCATTAGTATCTATTATGCGGCTGAAAGAAATGAAACACTTAAAAGTGTGAACATTCGCAAAATTGATTTCATGTCAGGAAAACTAATCAAATAGTCGAACGATATAATGGATATTCAGTAGTCGCCAGAGTGTTGCTGGGGCCTGAACTGGGAGCAAAGAATTGTGATATTATTACCTACCATGCACGTGTCAAGACACGACTAAGAATGTTTTGGAGATGAAGTTGAATTCAGGGTAGTAGATACGTCTTCAGTTTAGGGGGGGGGGGGGTTACTAAAATTGTTTATCCTAATTACATTATTTTCAGTGCAAAATTTCATTACATTTTGTTCATTACACTTTTCATTACATTTTGTTCATTACAATTGTGATGACTTTCTACAGAAAATAGTTAAAGAGGGAGGAATTTACCTATCTTGCGGTTAAGTTGCTAATACTAAAAGTAATATTCCAATTATCTGAGGAGGGATTTACCTATCTTGTGGTTAAGTTGCTAATACTAAAAGTAATATTCCAATTATCTGAGGAGGAATTTACCTATCTTGTGGTTAAGTTGCTAATACTAAAAGTAATATTCCAATTATCTGAGGAGGGATTTACCTATCTTGTGGTTAAGTTGCTAATACTAAAAGTAATATTCCAATTATCTGAGGAGGGATTTACCTATCTTGTGGTTAAGTTGCTAATACTAAAAGTAATATTCCAATTATCTGAGGAGGAATTTACCTATCTTGTGGTTAAGTTGCTAATACTAAAAGTAATATTCCAATTATCTGAGGAGGGATTTACCTATCTTGTGGTTAAGTTGCTAATACTAAAAGTAATATTCCAATTATCTGAGGAGGAATTTACCTATCTTGTGGTTAAGTTGCTAATACTAAAAGTAATATTCCAATTATCTGAGGAGGGATTTACCTATCTTGTGGTTAAGTTGCTAATACTAAAAGTAATATTCTAATTTCCTACGGGGCTTGTTGAATACCCCCTCCCCCCACAATTCCCATCCCATATAGGATCATAATCCACGCTAAAGTTTTATGTGTCAGGTAGAAATACACAAATATCACAGCCAATCAGGACGCAATCCGTTCTGATTGTTTTGATGAAAGGGATCAGAGAGGAGAGTGGGCCTTTGCTGTTACTACGAGTAGCAAGACCATGGAGATTATGGCGGTGATCAGGGCATTTGAGTGGGTAGGCACAGAGAAGGTAACGCAGGTCTGGACCTTAATGTGCTTTGCCTGAACTACAACTTTCATTTCTTGTGGTTTACCCGAACTACAATTTTCATTTCTTGTGGTTTACCCGAACTACAACTTTCATTTCTTGTGGTTTACCCGAACTACAACTTTCATTTCTTGTGTTTTACCCGAACTACAACTTTCATTTCTTGTGGTTTACCTGAACTACAACTTTCATTTCTTGTGGTTTACCCGAACTACAACTTTCATTTCTTGTGTTTTACTTGAACTACAACTTTCATTTCTTGTGTGATTGTCACAGCTCTCTGCAACTGTATCTCGTTGCCAGCATATTTTATTTATAAATATTAGCAACACTTTTACACATTTCTGTTCATCTCGTTATTTTCCCTGTGTTACTTCAGCCCCAGCATTTTCAAGATAGAGTTGTTTCCCGATATACGTTTCGACTAAAAAAAAGTCTTCACGAGGACAAAAGACAATTGATAGACAACATACTTTACATCGGAATTTTCATCTTCTTTAATCGCTTCAGCCTAACACCCCCTAGTAAATTATTCTGTCTATATATCGTTTGTCCTGATAAGGCTTTTCAATCTAAACGTCATCTGTCACAATATCTCATTGCTAGAATATTTGTTTTTAAATAAATACCGTTAACACTTTTCATTGTTCCGTTAATCTTGTTTTGATATAACCAAATTGGATTCACGCCCAAGGTTTTTGAGTCAATTCCGGAGGGTGCGGTTCTGGTAAACACGAACTTCGGATAAAAGTGATTTCGTATTGCTGGCCAAAGATACGACGACGGGTCAACCTCTTATATTATGTTCGAAGCTATGCTTTGACTCACATACCCATAAATGCACTATTTCTATCAGGCGATGACATTTTCAGAACTTCTCTGCATATCTACAGAACCTCTAACAGTGACTCTAAACCTTTTTCTTCACTGAGGCTTTCCTCAGGACAATATGTCTGCAGTAATCTCCTTTCCTAAAAAAAATAAGCTTATAATCAATTTTCTTCAATGATTATAGTCAATTTCCTTAATTGCATATAATCAATTTCTTCAATGATTATAACCAATTTCCTTCAGTGATTATAATCAATTTCGTTCAATGATTGTAATACATTTCCTTCAATGATTACAATACATTTCCTTCAATGATTACAATGTCCTTCAATTATTATATATAATTTCCGTCAATGATTATGATCAATTACCTACAATTATTACAATCAATTTGCTTCAACGATTATAATCAACTTCCCTAAATGATTACAATACATTTCCTTCAATGATTACAATGTCCTTCAATTATTATATATAATTTCCGTCAATGATTATGATCAATTACCTACAATGATTACAATCAATTTGCTTCAACGATTATAATCAACTTCCCTAAATGATTATAATCAATTTCCTTCAATGATTACAATACATTTCCTTCAATGATTACAATGTCCTTCAATTATTATATATAATTTCCGTCAATGATTATGATCAATTACCTACAATGATTACAATCAATTTGCTTCAACGATTATAATCAACTTCCCTAAATGATTATAATCAATTTCCTTCAATAATTACAATCAATTTCCTTCAATAATTACAATCAATTTCCATCAAAGATTATCAGTAATTGTCGGTCTATGCTCCTATAGAAGGGTCTACGGTCTTTCCAATGTCAAATTTTCAATTTGTAACCCTCCCATTAAAACATTTGACCGCCCAAGTAGGTGATGAAGTCTATGTTGATAACAAAAAAAGGACCCAAAAACGCGTAGATGATTGACTTCATTGTACCCGGATTTCCAACCTGTTTTCTGCCCCTCTCAACATAACACCAAGTTGCTTGCCGAAATTACAATTAATAGCACGTAACTACCATGCTGAAAACGATAATCACTGGTAATCACTGAAAAATTCAATTGTAAACACGACGTTATTATCCGGTATCGAACTCATGTACTCTTGATCACAAGTCAAATAATTTAACCACTATGCATTGCTCTAAAACAGTAACTAACAAATATTAATAACTATTCATGTTCTCCTTTTGTGAAAATGAAGTTTGGACCAATTTCATAATTAAATTGTGGTATTTATTCTTTACGTATTATTAATTTGTTTTTCTTTTATGTGAAAAAAACCCCCCAATTATGAGTGTAATTAGAAACAATAGAATAGGTTTTAGGGCGTTGATGATCATGTTCCTTCTTCGCAAGCAAAGGCATGAAAAACAATGAACATATGAGATGAGAAATAATGAAGAAACAAAAAAGTCGATGATCGCCTATTTTGGTGTGGGTTTGTGAGGTCGTAGATGCCCGAGGAGTCCGATTCGTGTCAGGAAATATGTATTGCAGTGCGTGCATGAGTGTTGAGAGTCCGGAGTTGGAGCGTTTTCATATCTTTTCTTCCGATTCTGTCACTTGCAGATTATACGAAGTGTTCTTTCTTTTTTAATTTGGTTATACCAGCGGTGATCTGAGTGTGCCAAACCGAGCAATCAAGGGATGTAGTATCCCAGCGGCTAAGATCAATGCTACATTATTTGAGGGAATTCTTTATGTAATCATTGAAGCGCTTTTTCTGCCCTCCGCTTGAATGTTTACCATCGCACAGCTCCCCATAGAAAAATTTCTTTGACAAACATTTGTATGTCATTCGGACGACGTGACGTGTCCAGCGGAGTTGGGGCACAATCAACAGGGCATGTGTGCTTTACATACGAGAAATTGAGGTTTTAGCACCTACATTACACGGTGTCACCAAACCTGTTGTAGAGTTGATAATGTCTGTGTGTATGTTAAGGAATACTAGCTTACGTATATTTCGAGGATGTAGATTTTGGTTGGTAGGGGATTAACACTTTATTTATGTGAGGGCAAGCGTTTAAACCACATGCTAGAGTCTATGTAGTTATACCAGAGCCTAGGACCATCTAAAAGTCATATCAAAGTAGAGGTTTACCTGTTATGGCTGCCCATACATTACGTCAACAATTAGATGGGTGGATGGGGCTGAAAATGTTTGATAATTGTTGACAAGGAGGAGGGGGGGAATTTGAAAAAGTTGACGTCAAAAAACATTCAAGAATTTTTTTTTATATGTTTTAATATGTTTAATATGTTTAATATGTTTAATATGTTTAATATGTTTGAATTTGATTTTTGTTGGAATAATCAGGAATAAGACTTAAAAAAAAGTTTTCTGCAATCATTTTTCGAGAAAGGGGGGGGGGGGAGGATTTAATTATTTTGACATAATTACGTAAGAGAGAAGGGCTGGATTATTGACAGTCTATTGCGAAAGGAGGGGGGGAGCACAGGCGGTAAAAACTGGGCAGAAATAAAGTTGACACTTTATACTTCTTAATTGTTAATGGGCCCCATATCTGAAATAGCCTAGGGTCGAAATACCTTATCAAGTCTAAATCCGGCGCTGTTTCTGTGACAGTATTAAACATACCATCAATTGTAATAAGACGTTCTGCTGAAATTATATATCGCAGGATTGTTTAGAAGTAAACAGTGAATCTCATATTCATGAAATAAACAGTGAACCATATTAAAGAAAAAACAGTGAATCTCATATTCAAGAAATAAACAGTGAATCTCATATTCAAGAAATAAACAGTGAATCTCATATTCAAGAAATAAACAGTGAATCTCATATTCAAGAAATAAACAGTGAATCTCATATTCAAGAAAATTGAAGATAATGGAAATATTGCACGGTTAATCGTGAATCATGGCGGAGTGCTTAATATTTAACAAACTTCGGCGGTTGTGGTATCCCGAATTAAAACCTCCATTAATGTGCATGGTAAAAATTCTGATATAGATAAAGTTGTAGGGTAAAATTTGAATTTATCCAAATTGAATTCTGTTATCCGTCGAAGACGGATGTGTCGAGTTATTTGACCAAATAAAACGGCGACATAACGCATTTCCATTTTCTGGACTACATCCTTCTGGAAATCTAATAGGACCATGGTCCTGCTACAAGAGATATCCAGTGGGAGTTTGAGAATGAACGATGAAGAAGAAGATCTCTGTTAGTAGTGTAAACAAGGCCGTGGTTATGATTACCACTCGTAGTGAACAAAACAACAACATATTTTTTCCCCATATTTGCTGATGTTGTCCCTGGTCCACTAAGAGTTATGGAGGAGGTTTTACTGGTAAAAAATTGAAAACTGAAGATCTTTTTTTTTTTAATGAAAAATCACTAAGTGAAGGGTTTTTACCGACCTTTTGGTTAAGTTTCTAGTCTTCTTCTGCGTTCTTTCTCAAACTCCTGCAGATTAGCAGGATGTATTCCGGAGAACGGAATGCGTTTTGTCATGGTTTACAGCATTGCTGAGATATCTGCGCCTTTCGGCCTGACTTATCCGACTTCAGCATGGCTTTGGGTCTCTGACCCTATATGGGATGAGACAGCCAACTCCATCCCATAACCTCCTTAGTCGCCTTTTACGACATGCGTGGAAGGTAAACAGTGTTGCTATTCTTTGCTACCCTTTCGGGCCCCGGCAACACACGGGCGAAGTTTCTAGTAATAAAAGTCATGTTGAAATTTGCTAAGTGGGGGTCCCCCACATATTAACATTATAGTTACTTGAAAAAGTGAATATATATAGGGAATAACAATGAACCAGGAGCTTGTGATTGATCTGAACTACAACATCCGCGTACAATAGAGTCTCATATGACTCATGCAATTTTTATCAAACATGTAAATTACCGTATAATATATTTTTTTTATGGAGTTAAAAAAAAGTTGACAGGGATTAGTTTATTGTACTCAGGGTACTCTATGTGTTCTCCGTCCCTCTCAACGAAGCCACACGCCACCTGCCCAGAGTACCAATCATAGGACGTAACTCCGTAGCTTAAAGGGGTAATTTCCAAGATCTCAAAAAAATCCACTGTGTAAAATGGACGTCGCGACAGTTATTCGAATCCGCTACCCCCATTAGGACAAAGCGAACGACTTAACCACTACGCCACGGAGATCCCTACAATAAAACGGGGGGGGGGGGGGAGTTGCAAGAAAATATGCCACTGTGGGAAAATTGCAATACCTGCAGAATTTAAAATGATAAAGCTATAGGTTCATGCTCTGAATCTAAAATCTCATGCAAAAGTTCGCTTTATTCCAATCACGGCATACTGAAATATTAAATGGAATTTGACACCAAGCATTTTTGAAACGTGCTGTAACATTGTCTGATGAATGGCATTAATAGGCGATCACAAATAACCACCTCGTATGGTGCGTCTAAACATGGACTAGCACTGACAGTTGATAGCGATCATGATTTTGTATGCACAGTAACAATTTATTTGAAATTGTATGTAAAGTACATATAAAAGAAGAAACGCTGAAGTAATTTACTAATTGATTGCCGGTGTATTTTTGTGTGATTTCGAACTCAGTTGTCTATTTACAAAATATTAAAATGCTGATCAGTCGGCTTATGGATAATTAATGAAAATCGTAGCACCGACTGAACAACTTCACTGAGTGAATAGGTTAAAATCAAATTCGAGTCAAATTGATATATAATTAGATATTGGCGTGTAAAATCACCTGAACCTCAACCACCTGTATTTTTAATGGTCCTACGCTCTTATATAATTACGACTATAGCCGGCCGTAGTTGAATGGGGTGTGTCTTAGCAAAAAAAAAATTAGAAAAAAGAATTTAACGAAACCCTTCTTCGATATATTCTGGAGATGGGTTTATTTTAACCGTCTATTCATTGTAATATAGGATTATAAACTTCACGTTACATCAGGTAGAGTGAGATTTTACAACACGTATGACGTAATCTACAAAACAAAGTTCATCTGGAGGATTTCCTCTGAAAACCAACTTTCAACAGTGGCGTAGAGTAATAGATGCCAAAATGTTCGGTGTTCCCTCCATGATTAAACAACTAAAATAGCGCACACAATGTTATAGTTATTTACTATAATCATTAGTAATTATAAAACAAAGATTCCGCAGATTTAAAATAAGGCCCAGGCACTTCTAACGTGTCTCTCAACCGACCCATCTGCATATATAATCATATCACCTTCCCTGGAATTTCCACCGATTAGAGCAAGTATCTCCGACTTCACCACTGTCGGACACCATTCCTTACATTCTCTACTGAGTGTTATTATTACTTTGAATGCTGGCGGAAAATCTAATGTCGCCCGACTCCATTCCGTACCAGGTAGCACATCCTCCGATCTGCACACACTCTGTATAATATCTTCTAATTATCACATTTCTCGATAGCAGGCAAGAATATATTATGTGAGAAAACGCACATCATAGCTGCACGATGCATATATCTGAGACATATAAGTGAGCGAGGAATAGGAGGTTGTGACGTGGTATATCTGGATGAATCGTGGGTAAATGCTCACCATACATTTTCAAACCAGAGTTGTTACTGCATGCCTTACAGCAAAAACTGAGAAAAGACATTAGATATATAGATACGCCCAGATATACAAATACGCCCAGATATACAAATACGCCCAGATATATAGATATGCCAAGATATATAGATACACCCAGATATACAAATACGCCCAGATATATAGATATGCTAAGATATATAGATACGCCCAGATATACAAATACGCCCAGATATACAAATACGCCCAGATATATAGATACGCCCAGATATACAGATACACCCAGATATATAGATACGCCCAGATATATAGATACGCCCAGATATACAGATACACCCAGATATATAGATACGCCCAGATATACAAATACACCCAGATATACAGATACACCCAGATATACAGATACACCCAGATATACAGATACACCCAGATATATAGATATGCCCAGATATACAGATACACCCAGATATACAGATACACCCAGATATACAGATACACCAAGATATGTAGATTAAAAAAAATTGGTAGCATATCCTATCCAGGACGTAGCTATCAACCCAGCATTTGTTGGCTGTGGTGATTTTCTAGGCAATATAAATACGTTCAGTAGGTTGCCATTGCTTTCTGAACGGTCCGGATGCACAATTGCCTGTTGTGAGGATCGAACTCGGTACTTTTGCCGTCACAGACGCGCCCTGTACCACTTTGCCACAAAGCCGGACATAGATACATAGATATATATATACCCAGATATATAGATACACCCATATATACAGATACGCCCAGATATATAGATACACCCAGATATATAGATGCACCCAGATATATAGATACACCCAGATATATAGATACACCCAGATATATAGATATGCCAAGATATATAGATACACCCAGATATATAGATACGCCCAGATATATAGATACACCCAGATATATAGATATGCCAAGATATATAGATATGCCAAGATATATAGATACACCCAGATATATAGATACGACCATATATATAGATACGCCCAGATATGGCTAAAGTGGACTGGATTCTATGATTCATGAGGTATCTCACGAAAAACAAGAAAGAAATCCCCTACTTACTAACTCAGAAGAACATTTCGAATGTGGTCTGACAAGTTGAAGATACGCCAAAACGTGAGAGTACAATATAAGGTTAACGGCAAGGAGATGTCTGTGAGTTTGTACAATCAGGGGAAGAGATATAAATACATTGATGTCCATTTATGTCTATCTTTGATCTGGAGACGTACTGTTATCTGATGTACGTGACGACATGATCATGAATATATAGCCGTACATGAGATGAAACAGGAAGATAGGTTTACAGTGAATTGAATCTAGTGCTGTAATTGCAATGCAAAATTGAAAGGTGGCTATCTACAAATCCGGATTATTCAAGATGTCTTCGTTAATTGTCATGTTCATAGTGATATCTCTATATGTGTTCTATTCATTGTTTATATTGCTTCGCTGTGCGATCGTTCATGCTGTTGTGATTGTTTAATTAATGTTATTGCTTTGTTTGTGTGTAGCTACACCTCTCATTATCGAACACTGTCGTAAATTGAAACCGTGTTGAATTTATCTTTTTTAATCATTATTATACGGGTAGTTGAAATGTCTTATACGTTATTTTACTTCTACAATTAAACGTCATTTTTAGACAATTTCATCTTGCACTCTGTTTCCATACGTTGCGACACGTCATGAGAACATTAAGCTATTGTTAATATCTAGCCATATATGCCGGTACGCGTCATAAGAAGATTAAGTTATTGTTTAAATCCAGCCATATATACCGGGACACGTCATAAGTATCATACAGAATATCATACACATGATGTATCATTTTGAAAGTTTCAAGGGACTAGTAAATGAAAAAATAATAATTGGGGTTTAAAGGGAAATAACCGTTAAAATTGTTTACACAAAACTGACGTAGATATACAAATCGAAATTGTTTGCTGTAAAAAAAAAAACTCACTATATATGACGTGTCCTTTACAGATCGTTATCCTCTCTGCCACTCTGGAAGTCTCTCGGTTCTGTGCAATCCGTCCAGCTTCTTCCAGTGTCATGTTCAGAAGGTCTTCGATAATATATTTCCATCGTAGTCTTGGTCTGCTCTTGTTCTTTCTCTTGAAACTTTTCCCTCCATGAATAATAAAATTAAAGAAAGAATACTACATCGTGTAATGTAGGATTAACACACACAAAACAGAACATGCATTTTAGTACTAGGAATTGAGGGATTAACACATTAGAACATGCATTTTAGTACTAGGAATTGAGGGATTAACACATTAGAACATGCATTTTAGTACTAGGAATTGAGGGATTAACACATTAGAACATGCATTTTAGTACTAGGAATTGAGGGATTAACACATTAGAACATGCATTTTAGTACTAGGAATTGAGGGATTAACACATTAGAACATGCATTTTAGTACTAGGAATTGAAGGATTAACACATTAGAACAGGAATTTTAGTACTAGGAATTGAGGGATTAACACATTAGAACAGGAATTTTAGTACTAGGAATTGAGGGATTAACACATTAGAACAGGAATTTTAATACTAGGAATTGAGGGATTAACACATTAGAACATGCATTTTAGTACTAGGAATTGAGGGATTAACACATTAGAACATGCATTTTAGTACTAGGAATTGAGGGATTAACACATGCATTTTAGAACATTAGAACATGCATTTTAGTACTAGGAATTGAGGGATTAACACATTAGAACATGCATTTTAGTACTAGGAATTGAGGGATTAACACATTAGAACATGCATTTTAGTACTAGGAATTGAGGGACTAACACATTAGAACATGCATTTTAATACTAGGAATTGAGGGATTAACACATTAGAACATGCATTTTAGTACTAGGAATTGAGGGATTAACACATTAGAACATGCATTTTAGTACTAGGAATTGAGGGATTAACACATTAGAACATGCATTTTAGTACTAGTTGAGGGATTAGCAAATCAAAACACGACTTTTAGGAATTGAGTCAAAAGGCTAAAATCCCTCCTTTATCGATTTTTTCATAAAAAGTTATCATATTTCTCACTAAAGAGAGCGATTACAGGAGATAAAACTAATAACACGAAACTGGAAATAGGGGGGGGGGTGTGAGGTTGGCTAGGGTAATACAAGGGAATTATCAAAATGAACGGAAATGGCTAGAAGCAGACTAAACAGTCACTCAAATAGACAAAGAATAGTTCCATCACCTCTGTGTCCATATGGGTAGGCAGCACTGACAGCGGAACATATCCTGCACTACTACACTAAATCAGTTAAGGAAATAACACATTCCCACTAAGACGATTATCCACCGAGAACTGTACAGAATCAACGAGGAACTTTCAAATACGGCAGCATTTATTAATAAAACTGGACTTGCTTTGTGTACATGTTATAAACTGTGAACGAGAAGAACAAGGGTACACGTTTTAACAATATTAGTAATTAAAGATACTACCAGCGTGACACAGCGACAGACGATGTTTCGACTAACAGTCTTCATCAGAACGGAAAAAACAACAACAAACGAAATAAACAATATACTAAACGTAAGTTTGGTTGATTAGCTGCTGATCCAGCGGTCCATGGGCTCATGCCCTTTGTGGATTTTCTGGGAAGTCTGTGGATTTTCGGCCCACCCCGGGACAGAGCCAGAGAATAACTATCACACCTCCAGGAAGGTAGGTTTCAACCTATGCACTGCTCCGAGCCACTGTAGCCAAGATATGGTTCACTGTGCTCATTCCCCGCCACCAATTGACTACTGGTTATGCCGAACTTCTCTATTGCTCCAGACATGCAACCAAATGTTCAAGTCAAAGGATTGTCACGTCCTGAGTCACTGTGCCTCTATGATGGGTTTAATCCATAGAAAAAAAACAGTGCTGTCAGTTTCCTCCTCCCCAGTGCTGCACAGTACATCTCTGGTTCCCTACCAACCACAGAGGTTGCATACATATATATTCAGGTAAACATGAAACACATTTCAACAACAAAATAAAAGCATAATTGTATAGATGACGTGCCATGAAGCTTCTCTAAGAAGATAACCTCAATATAACGGCATGTCATCCACTAAGGGTTTCTGTTGCATGGGTGGTATGTCTAGTGGGCCATTGGTGAGACCCACAGACGCAACCACATGAGTACTAAACGTAAGAAAACACATATGAGGATGGCAGAGGAAGAGATTCAACCGTATTGAGAAACATGTCATAAGGAAGAGATTCAACCGTAGTGAGAAACATGTCATAAGGAAGAAATTCAACCGTAGTGAGAAACATGTCATAAGGAAGAGATTCAACCGTAGTGAGAAACATCTCATAAGGAAGAGATTCAACCGTAGTGAGAAACATGTCATAAGGAAGAGAAACATCAAAGCTGAAGCTTCCAACCAGTGCAGGATTTACCTATAAGCTAAACAAGCTATAGCTAGCCCCACTGTCTTGGGGGCCTCCAAACATTTATGTATGTCGTTATCTATAAATTCTTAAACGTTAAAGGGCTCCATATCTCAAATAGCTTAGGGCTCCATATCTCAAATAGCTTAGGGCGCTATAAAGTCTAAATCCGGTCCTGCTTCCAGCAAAGTAGGAGATGACAGACATAGCATGACGAGAAGAAATGGTGGACAAGATAATGATGGTGAGATTGGCGATCAAATGAGGTAAACATGTAATAATAAAAAAAGCAGTATGGAATAATTAGACGAGAGACAGACCCGTAGATTAGAAAACGGTAGGGGGGATGCTTGTGATAGAAACTTGATAGATGTATTTCTCGCTGCAATGCTCGGCTGTACACCAACATCAAACAGAGAATCAATACAAAATATACGAAAAACCGATTAAAAGTTTTGAGCATTGATACGAGCCACTATCGATCCAGTTCAGAGATTCCTCCGCGAGGAGGTGTCGATATTGTTTGCCCCTCATTCCTCAGAGACTAGATGTCGATTTGTTATCCCAGACAAGATGTCTGCTTCGATATAACATGGGAGTGATTTCTCCTCCCACAGAATCAGTCGAGCAATGGACCTTCATTTAACAAGCTTCCTCCTTACATCTACGTCATTTGGGATCTCGTTTCAATTCAGTTCAAGATTGCGGGTAAACTTACACTTTTAATATTCCAGTTACTAGAGAGGGTGCAGCTTTATCCAAGTAAATTTAAGTTTGTAATAAGTAAACGGTGTTCAAATCTTGATGCAATTATTTATTCTGTTACCGAATATACACGTTACCAATGTACAATAATTGGTTAAACATTTTAAATCTTCGCACAAGCTAAGATGGCAGTGTTCTACTATTGATATTTCAAGCAACTTTATCTGGAAGGTATCTTAGTACATATACGCGGAGGAGCTTTTACAGTGCACTATGATTCTATATGTAGAAAAAATGTAGATTGAGGCCTCTACATTATTAGATTATTATTTCTGTAAGAAATATCAACGTTACAAGTTTCATCTCTTATGAACCCATCTTTGTCAAACTGGATTATATTTTGATTTGAAACTGAATTTATAATGTTAATTTGTATTTAACTGTTTCACTCCGTGAAGCCGATCATTTGGAGATACTATTTTTTAAAATTGGTACAAAGCCGATCGACGCATTGAAAAGTCTTGATACTAGATTTAATATCAAGTGGGGAATCAGAAGAAACTTAGGCGTAAATTTACGCTTCTTATTTCATTTATTTTTCGAACTTTTGGAACAGTAAAGTTATTACAAAATACAATTTTCCAGTGGGTCAAATATAACCGAAGCAATTCAAAGACAACATTCACGATGGATGAATTCTCCATTATAGATAACGTCATGGCTGTATTAATTGTATTATATGTTGGGAAAAAGAGGCGGTAACATCGTATTGTACATATTAACTAATCATGGATTATGTAATATAAAGAGTTAGTCAAAATATAGCGTGTATGAAATATCATAAGAAATAACAAAAGCTAATGCGAAAGTTAATGAAGTCATCAAAGTGATAATAGTTGATAATATACGAGGTCAGATTGGCTTGTCAACACTCTGAAAAGCCTACGTGCATAAACAAAATAGATCGTGCTGTTATATATGAACAAGGATATAAAGGCATGCTGGGTGCATTGACACTGTCGTTGCTTGTCAGTAAACTGCATTGAAGGTGGTATTACTTATAAATCAGACATCAGTATTCGGTCCTGGATCATAAATTGCAATTTTTAGAAATCATCTAAGTCACGTGAGTTTTATTAATATTTTGGTTATTGTTTTGTGTTAGTGAAACATTGTTTCTCGTAGTTTCCAAATCTGTTTACATTTATTACAACTCAAATAACATCATATTTATTTCGTGTCAAGAGTAGAGAGAAGACATTTAAATCCGCGCCATCTGGAGCGCAAAACATTTAAAATTGACGATTAAATGACGTCTAACTGCACACGTCAATAAGTGTTGTGATAAGCTTGAAATCTCGTTGTTGTACCATCTGCTTTTTTAATGTTGTTGGTAGCATATTTTGTAGTAGTTGAAAGAGGAAGATTTTCCAAGGACTAGCAGGCATTCAGCAATGATGTGATCATAGGCGTAACACTCACACGGGCAGTCTGAAGATCTCAGTATTAACCTATTGGATATTGGACTAGCCATTATGCAAAAGAAACCATATGCCAATATATTTATGCTTTTTCCTCTTGTGAAAGATCTGAAGGGCTCACAATAGACTTCTTATACCAACCATTATGCAATAGTAAACTGTCAGTAGGTATATATAGAGTGTTGTACATTGTTGTAAAATATTATTTCTGTAAGAAATATAAATGTTACAATTGAGAGCCCATCTTTACTATATTAAAATTAACTATGATTTAAAACCGAATTTACCTCGTATAATGTTGTCCATTCTTGTTTAACTGTTTTACTCAATGGAGTTGATCATTCGGAGCAACTATTTTATGAAATATTTACAAAGCTGACTTATTGGCCTATTGAAAAGCCAATGTAGTTAGGTTTCCCTATTGAGGAAACTTTCCAATATTTCATGTGTGCAATTAGGCTTCTCTGTTTGATGCAACATTTAGTTAACCCAACACTGCTCATCACGTCTGAGGAACAAATTGAGTTCCAGCCTTCATTATGCTCTTAGCTGCTAGCGTGAAATGAGGAAATATTCAGCGGATTAACAGTGGAGAGTAGCTAGAAAGTCACGAGTAGATCAAAAGCTATCTACATCGTTCATCCCATTAACGAACTTTCCAATTATATTTCCGGCCAAAATAAGGCTTATTTAGCCATCTACAAACTCAGAGTCAAGGACATAACCCTATAACGTATTTCAAAAGTTAAGAGCTATGAAAAAATGTTATGAACAGGTAGCACAATGATTTTGGTGAAAAACAACGTGACAATTCCATGGGTGAGGCCAGAACTAAGGAAACATCATAATCATGAATACTCAGAGACCCTATTTGGATGGTGGGGAATGCACATAGCTAGCTACAGCACCATTCCCAGTGACCATCACCCAGAACTGAGTTGCTATGAAAACTTTCAACAGGAAAGGGAACTTGAAAAGAGAGTCGAATGCTCATGATCCGAAATCTAACTGCATGATTCAGAAACATAGAAAAGCCACAAAACCTAAAAAATGTACATATAATTACGGGACTTCTTCTCACAGCAGAGAAGTTGTGTCTTCTGGGTATGAAATAAAGCTCTGTAGAAACCATACAATTGCACATAGGAAGTAAGAGCAAATCGCTAATAATTCCAGGGCATAGAAATGGGCATTTACTGCCAGATCAAAAGAAGGAACAGTGCTAGAAACCAGTGGGACATTTCTGCAACAATAATCAGCCTAACAATGGAACTATTTGAAGTGTCGCAGGGATTAAACTGGCTGGAATCACAAGCTTATTCCCACGCGTGCCTACTAAGTTCAAACATCATAGCGAGGTAAAAAAAAATCTTTTCCTAAATGCAAAAAAAAATAAAATATTTTTAAATAATGCATTTCAGCTGAGATGAACTCACACATACAATAGTCATTGACAAAGAACTAGAGAATGTCAGAACCTTTGAATATCTCCGGTCAACCATCAACACCACAGGAGATTGCTCTGCAGAGATCAGAAAGAGACCAGCATAGAACCAACATGGCAAGTGGTAAACAGAAAAATAAAGTTACAACTATTAAGAAGGTATATCTTTTCAGTGGCAACATATGGTTGTGAGACATGATCCCCAGGAATGAGACATATGCAACGGAAAAGAAAATATTGACTTTGAAAATAAAATGTTATAGAAAGGTCCTTAGAATATCATGGGTAGAAAGACGAACCAACGCAGGCTTCCGCAGAGACGTGAACATAGAAGAAGAATGGTTCATAAAAACTATTGTAAAACGCAAACGAACATATTTCAGACATATAAAGAAACACAATTGTTTAGAAAGACTAATCTATTGTCTATTGTCAATCCCCAGGTGGAAGCTGATTTATATCATTCACACTTGCCGTTAAGCGTAGGGGTTGGAGCTGTAAGTTTCTGTTCAAGGCCAGATGTGACGACTAAGTCGTACTGAGTACGTGTTTGTGGAGGGTGGTTGTGATGTTATCGACCCATCTCTTTCTCTGTCTTCCCTTTGCTCTGTATCCAGCTGATCGTTTGTTATAAGCTCTCAGTGATAATTGGCTTGGCTCAATTCTCGTAAGGTGAGCAAACCATTCTATCTGTTGACGTTCTATATATTCGATACAAGACATTATTCCTACTATTTTTCTGATATCCTTGTTTCTTGCTCTGTACACTTTGGTGGCCATAGCTGCTTTTCTTAATCACTGCATCTCACATGTGATGATCTTTCTCTGCTGCGAGGTTGCTAAGACCATGTTTGACACTGGTAACAAAGTGGTGGTATGAAAATTATAGATATTATTTGTCTCTTTATGTCCATATTGATATTTGGATGCAGGGTAATGGTGAAAGTTGATATGTCACTGTGTTTTCTTTCTGACATCTTGATTCTACTTCTCTGTCTAGCTTTCCATTTTCTTAACAGGAAGAAAAAACACTTTCTAAATATTTGAATTGTTTTGTTTGTTTCACTGCTGAATCGTCTATTGTGATATCTATTGTTGTTGGTGACTTGCTGATTTTCATAACGATTAATCACGAGAGAAAAGTTCCAGGAATGAGAACAGGAGGCTGACCAAGACTACAATGGACACAAGATATCGGAAGACCTACTCAACATGACGCTAGAAGAAGCTGGGCATCTTACTCAGAACCGAAGGGCGTACAGACTGGCAGTGAGGACAACAGTTTGCAAAGGACATGTCACATAGATAGCATACTCAATGATTCAGAAAGTCAAATCATGTGTTGTATGTAGGGGATGGGTTGAGTTACCAGAGAGCTAAGCTGTGGACTTCACTGCGAAAACTCACGCTTATCTCTTTGTCCCCGGACACGCGGATGTGGAGGGAAACGAACAGGCCAGCAATTAACTAACATCACCACCATAACAGACGGTCAGCCTATGGACCTCAGCAGACATACTCATTGCTCTTCGTAGTCCTCAAGAGGATTTTGAGATAAATGAGCATGACTCAATATCGAAAATGCGTGGTTAGAAAGTGAGGATAAGTGTGGCCCGTAGACAATACCTAACACAGATTTCAAAAAGAGCAGTGAACCCAACCAAATTAGAACCATTATATCATGAGATATTTACAAAAGCTGACAGCTGAACACATATGGACATGTCCGGTGTGCGAAAAAGATATTCAACATAACCTAATTCCTGGGGATAGATGCAACAAAAAAATAATAGCTCTATTATATCCAGACAACGTTTCCTGATTATGGTAAAGACAATTATTCTATCGCAACAATCAAGGTATGTGAAATAACGAGACAGATCATACGTTTTAGTGACATACGGTTAGGATTCTCTACACTTAGACAATACGTGTATATGCCACATTACGACTGTTTAACATCAATGTTATATCCGTATTAACATATTGTTAGCAAAGCTGGAAAATAACAAATGCGCAAAAGAAGAAAGTAAATTCATTTGAAAATAAATGTCTTAGAAAACTATTCAATATTGTTTGGAAAAATAGTTAGTTAGTTAGTTAGTCGTTGGATCATCATCACTGCACTCCGGACAAGTCCATAGGTGCTCAGATCTTTCCTTGAGTGTAGCCGCCATTACATGTTTACTGACGGTCCCAGTACGCAGTTGATTGACCATCATTCTTTCTTGCCCACAAAACCGCTTCTTTCTAGCGACACCACATTTCAAACCAAATTCCTTTATTCTAGTCATAGAACAAGAGTCATTGTCACTTATGCAGTCATGTGTTCGTGCGTTTTCCCGTAGAGCGTTCAAAATGTCTGCTCGATCCATCGCTCCACCAACAGTCGTAGTAGCAGCGTGTGCAGCCAACCTATCTGCTCTCTCATTACCCAGGACTCCCGCATGCCCCGGCACAAAAATGAAAGTCACTTTACGCATACAGAAATTCTTCACTGCATCCAGCCACTATTCCCGAATGTATCCCGCCCGAACTTTCACAATCATGCTCATCGAGTCACTGAGTATGCAGGCATGCTCCCATGCATGCATGCTTAAGAAACTTAGGTAGATACTTAAACAAGGAACCGAAAACAGTGAGATATGGTGAGATTTGTGAATTGATGTTTCCGCAGTTTCAGCCCTACGACCCTGATGGGTGTGGGTTTGATGATAATGTTGACATGAAGTATTCTGGAGGTATTCAGGTTTATACTTAGGGTCTCAACTTCTGTAGGTTAGTTCACATTAAAAATAGTTGAAGTTAGGTTGAAAATTGAAGCATCTTGGCCCGAAGAAGTTCGTCATTGTAGTCATCGCTGTTATTAGATATACCCTTCAGTATTTTCATCACTTTGTGCTGGGTCACATCGCTAGAACACAGCGGTAGGTCACAACGCAAGGTCACAACACTAAACTACAACGCTAAGTCACAATGCTAGACCACAATGCAAGACCACAATGCTAGACGACAACGCTAGACCACAATGCAAGACCACAATGCTAGACCACAACGCTAGACCACAATGTATTTAATGGTAGAAGAAATCCACAATATCATATCTTGTCCCAATTTGTTAATTTTGATTTTTGTGTGTTTTTTAGCGTCCAGAGTACTAGAAAATCTACAAGAAACAGAATTGGACCACATTAATACATTATCCATAAAATATACGTGGACCACAATAACACAATATCCAATAAATAAATGTGGGGCATATTAATACAATACCCACACTACAAACATGATTGGACCACAATAATACAATATCCAACAAACATAAGTGGAATCACTAATGCAATATATAAAAAATATGTAGGACCACACTAATAGAATACTCAACAAATAGAAGTGGACCACACTACTACATTCTCCAAAAAGCAGAAGTGGACCACATTAATACAATATCCAATAAACAGATGTGGATCACGCTAATGCAATAGACAACAGACAGTTGATAAGTCACAATTGACAATTCCTGACCAACAGGTGTGGGCCACAGTAACACAATATCCGACACATTAGTAGGGCCACAATTAGCAGAATATGCAATAATACAGACGTAGCCCACAGTAACACAATATCCTAAAAATAAATGTGGGTCGCAATTAATACAATATGAAACAAACAAATGTGAGCCAAGTAAACACATTATTAAAAAAACAGATATGAGCCAAGTAAACACAATATCTAACAAGCAATCCTTTCATGGGACACAGAATGGCACTTTGTTTGACTTTCTTCTAATATAGTCAAACTATTTTCTTTTCTTCTCATAGTATCATCATCATCATCAGGTGCCATGCCAGCTGGCGTAAGCGATCATGGCTCTCCACAACACTCTGTCTCCAGCATTATGTATCAAGACAGTTGCTGTTTCCCTACCGTGCCAGGTTGTCAAACTATCTGATATTATCTTACGTTGTCGCCTCCTGTCTCTGTTCCCTTCAATCTCGCATGTTGTGACTTTTCTTCAAATCTTCATTTCTCATGAAGTGGCCCAAAAAAGTGGTGATTGTCTCTTTCTTATATTATTGATTAAGGTCCGTTTCACATTTGACTCTTTCAACACTTCCACATTAGTTTTTCTGGCAGTCCATGGTATTCTCCGAATTCTTTTGTAGAACCACATCTCTATTGCCTCTAATTTACAACTTTCCTGTTTGTTTATCGTTCAAGATTCGCATCCATATGTTATTATAGGAGTTATATAGCACTGCAGAACTCCCTTTCTCATAGTATAGCAAAACTATTTTATGTTCTCATAATATAACCCATCTATCATATTTTCTTCTAATAATATAACCAAACTATGTTATTTTATTCTCATAATATAACCAAACTATTTTATTTTATTCTCATAATATAACCAAACTATTTTATTTTCTTCTAATAATATAACCAAACTATTTTATTTTATTCTCATAATATAACCAAACTATTTTATTTTATTCTCATAATATAACCAAACTATTTTATTTTATTCTCATAATATAACAAACTATTTTATTTTATTCTCATAATATAACAAACTATTTTATTTTATTCTCATAATATAAGCAAATTATTTTATTTTTTCGTGTAATATAATATAACTACAGTAAACCAATATATTTCTGGTCTGCTCCATTATTTTTCTTTATATTGTTTCTCTTAAATATTTCTGTATATGTGTCATACTGTCAAGTACCTGGTTCGATTTTCCACACAGGAAGTTATTAATTCAGACCGTTTGTTAGGCAATGGCAACTTACTGCAACTAAATATTGCAGTTAAAATCACTACAATAAATGCTTGACATACTTCACCGAAAAGGATATAAGACTCATCGTCTACTAGTAGGGATTGACTTTCTTGTACTAGGGCTAACCCAATGTGTACTCCGTACCAAAGTTCTGAAATTAAATGTAATCATCCTCTCTTGTTGCTTAGTTTGTTTTTATGTTTGGCACTTGGTAGTGAGTCATCTCACTGCTTCATCCTGGTAGTGAGTCATCTTACTGCTTCATCCTGGTAGTGAGTCATCTCACTGCTTCATCCTGGTAGTGAGTCATCTTACTGCTTCATCCTGGTAGTGAGTCATTTTACTGCTTCATCCTGGTTGTGAGTCATCTTACTGCTTCATCCTGGTTGTGAGTCATCTTACTGCTTCATCCTGGTAGTGAGTCATCTCACTGCTTCATCCTGGTAGTGAGTCATCTTACTGCTTCATCCTGTTAGTGAGTCATTTTACTTCTTCATCCTGGTAGTGAGTCATCTCACTGCTTCATCCTGGTAGTGAGTCATTTTACTGCTTCATCCTGGTTGTGAGTCATCTTACTGCTTCATCCTGGTTGTGAGTCATCTTACTGCTTCATCCTGTTAGTGAGTCATCTCACTGCTTCATCCTGGTAGTGAGTCATCTTACTGCTTCATCCTGGTAGTGAGTCATTTTACTGCTTCATCCTGGTAGTGAGTCATCTTACTGCTTCATCCTGGTAGTGAGTCATCTCACTGCTTCATCCTGGTAGTGAGTCATCTCACTACTTCATCCTGGTAGTGAGTCATCTTACTGCTTCATCCTGGTAGAGAGTCATCTTACTGCTTCATCCTGGTAGTGAGTCATCTTACTGCTTCATCCTGGTAGAGAGTCATCTTACTGCTTCATCCTGGTAGTGAGTCATCTCACTGCTTCATCCTGGTAGTGAGTCATCTCACTGCTTCATCCTGGTAGTGAGTCATCTCACTGCTTCATCCTGGTAGTGAGTCATCTCACTGCTTCATCCTGGTAGTGAGTCATCTTACTACTTCATCCTGAAAGTGAGTCATCTTACTGCTTCATCCTGGTAGTGAGTCATCTCACTGCTTTATCCTGGTAGTGAGTCATCTTACTGCTTCATCCTGGTAGTGAGTCATCTTACTATTTCATCCTGATAGTGAGTCATCTTACTACTTCATCCTGGTAGTGAGTCATCTTACTATTTCATCCTGGTAGTGAGTCATCTTACTATTTCATCCTGGTAGTGAGTCATCTTACTGCTTCATCCTGGTAGTGAGTCATCTTACTATTTCATCCTGGTAGTGAGTCATCTTACTGCTTCATCCTGGTAGTGAGTCATCTTACTGCTTCATCCTGGTAGTGAGTCATCTTACTATTTCATCCTGGTAGTGAGTCATCTTACTGCTTCATCCTGGTAGTGAGTCATCTTACTACTTCATCCTGGTAGTGAGTCATCTTACTACTTCATCCTGGTAGTGAGTCATCTTACTGCTTCATCCTGGTAGTGAGTCATCTTACAGCTTCATCCTGGTAGTGAGTCATCTTACTGCTTCATCCTGGTAGTGAGTCATCTTACTATTTCATCCTGGTAGTGAGTCATCTTACTATTTCATCCTGGTAGTGAGTCATCTTACTACTTCATCCTGGTAGTGAGTCATCTTACTATTTCATCCTGGTAGTGAGTCATCTTACTGCTTCATCCTGGTAGTGAGTCATCTTACTGCTTCATCCTGGTAGTGAGTCATCTTACTATTTCATCCTGGTAGTGAGTCATCTTACTGCTTCATCCTGGTAGTGAGTCATCTTACTACTTCATCCTGGTAGTGAGTCATCTTACTACTTCATCCTGGTAGTGAGTCATCTCACTGCTTCATCCTGGTAGTGAGTCATCTTACAGCTTCATCCTGGTAGTGAGTCATCTTACTGCTTCATCCTGGTAGTGAGTCATCTTACTGCTTCATCCTGGTAGTGAGTCATCTCACTGCTTCATCCTGGTAGTGAGTCATTTTACTGCTTCATCCTGGTTGTGAGTCATCTTACTGCTTCATCCTGGTCGTGCCAGGTTGTCAAACTGTCTAATATTTTCTTACGTTGTCGCCTCCTGTCTCTGTTGCCTTCAATCTCGCATGTTGTGACTTTTCTTCAAATCTTCATTTCTCATGAAGTGGCCCAAAAAAGTGGTGATTGTCTCTTTCTTATATTATTGATTAAGGTCCGTTTCACATTTGACTCTTTCAACACCTCCACATTCGTTTTTCTGGCAGTCCATGGTATTCTCCGAATTCTTTTGTAGAACCACATCTCTATTGCCTCTAATTTACAACTTTCCTGTTTGTTTATCGTTCAAGATTCGCATCCATATGTTATTATAGGAGTTATATAGCACTGAAGAACTCCCTTTCTCATAGTATAGCAAAACTATTTTATGTTCTCATTATATAACCCATCTATCTTATTTTCTTCTAATAATATAACCAAACTATTTAATTTTTTTCTCATAATATAACCAAACTATTTTATTTTCTTCTCATAATATAAGCAAATTATTTTATTTTTTTCGTGTAATATAATATAACTACAGTAAACCAATATATTTCTGGTCTGCTTCATTATTTTTCTTTATATTGTTTCTCTTAAATATTTCTGTATATGTGTCATACTGTCAAGTACCTGGTTCGATTTTCCACACAGGAAGTTATGAATTCAGACCGTTTATTAGACAATGGCAACTTACTGCAACTAAATATTGCAGTTAAAATCACTACAATAAATGCTTGACATACTTCACCGAAAAGGATATAAGACTCATCGTCTACTAGTAGGGATTAACTTTATTGTACTAGGGCTAACCCAATGTGTACTTCGTCCCTCGTACTACCAACGTTCTGAAAATAAATGTAAACATCCTCTCTTGTTGCTTAGTTCGTTTTTATGATTGACACTTGGTAGTGAGTCATCTTACTGCTTCATCCTGGTAGTGAGTCATCTTACTGCTTCATCCTGGTAGTGAGTCATCTTACTGCTTCATCCTGGTAGTGAGTCATCTCACTGCTTCATCCTGGTAGTGAGTCATTTTACTGCTTCATCCTGGTAGTGAGTCCTCTCACTGCTTCATCCTGGTAGTGAGTCATCTTACTGCTTCATCCTGGTAGTGAGTCATCTTACTGCTTCATCCTGGTTGTGAGTCATCTTACTGCTTCATCCTGGTAGTGAGTCATCTTACAGCTTCATCCTGGTAGTGAGTCATCTTACTGCTTCATCCTGGTAGTGAGTCCTCTCACTGCTTCATCCTGGTAGTGAGTCATCTCACTGCTTCATCCTGGTAGTGAGTCATCTTACTGCTTCATCCTGGTAGTGAGTCATCTCAGTGCTTCATCCTGGTAGTGAGTCATCTTACTGCTTCATCCTGGTAGTGAGTCATCTCACTGCTTCATCCTGGTAGTGAGTCATCTTACTGCTTCATCCTGGTAGTGAGTCATCTCAGTGCTTCATCCTGGTAGTGAGTCATCTCACTGCTTCATCCTGGTAGTGAGTCATCTTACTGCTTCATCCTGGTAGTGAGTCATCTCAGTGCTTCATCCTGGTAGTGAGTCATCTTACTGCTTCATCCTGGTAGTGAGTCATCTTACTGCTTCATCCTGGTAGTGATTCATCTCACTGCTTCATCCTGGTAGTGAGTCATCTCAGTGCTTCATCCTGGTAGCTAATAATGAGGTGTAGGTATGATTGTGTTATTACAGATATGTCGTCTAATAGTGTAGGCTCATGTTCCAATTAATCGAGTTGCCAAGTAAGCTTCTAGAATTATATTATTTCATATTGATTTGGTTAAATTCACAGAAAATACCTGGCAATATTGGATTTAAGAAAGTGCTGTCCAGAAATTATAACAAAAATATTCTGGAAATTTTGTATCCCTCCCCCTCTTGTCAATAACTTGTCAGGAAGTCATGTATGGCGGGCGGGGGTGGTATTTCTGAAGGGGGATACAGAATGTAAGAGGGTTTACAGATTATGTAATGACTTCTTTGGTAAGGTTATATCACGATACAACGCTTCTATAGTAGTTATCTTCTTTAGTTGTTTTTTGTTTTGTTTTGATGTTATGGTCCGTGGTTCCTGTTCTTCCTTCTCCGTATTGTGTTTCTGAATTTGGAATTTCTGTTGATGTTATAAGTACTTCTTCTGATGCTCGTTGTGTGACTGTGAACTAAAAGAGGCTGGTCGCATTTGAAACCTTAACTAAGCATTAGCTTCTAAAAGAAAGGAAACTGTATTACACATATATATCTTTAATAACAACTTTCTAACTTTCTTTCATGGACATAAATTACGTGAGGACAATCTATGTTATGACATATAGAACATTCTTTTAGTCTTTATACTCACAGAAAATTAGATAGTATTCCCTAGCTATAGGCTGATTTTTCAGTTATAGGCAATAGGCTATTGTTTCTAACATCAAGTCTGGGAGTTTTCCCCACCTATCTGACCTAACTAATTATCACTAAAAAAATGGTTCAAAAATTGATTGACAGTAATTATATAAACCTATATTTCAATTCAATAGTTCGCAGTTTTCGAGGTTACTTATATGATTGGTTCGGCTATCCAAAAAAGATTGAAAATAAAGTTAATGGTGACATTGATAACGTAGTGTTCACTGTTCATAAACTTGACGCATTCATTAGCTAGTGAATTTACACAGTTTAACAAGGGCTGTGACTTTGATAACATAGTGTTCTCAGTTTATTCACTAAACCATCCCATTGGCTTGAAAACGGACATCTCGAACCTCCGAAGAGATTGCTCCCAAGGTAACTTTGACTGACTGGGTCTTCAAGAAAAGACAGCAGGTTCATCCAAATTCAAGGTCTCCTACTGGTTGTATCCCGAAACATGCTCGAAAATGCAATAGTCGTTCACACATGTTCACTCGATAAATAAGGCTTCAAAAAGGCAGGAACTTCGGTAAGGCTTTATAAAAATACGCTGAAATTCCAAGAAAAGAAACTACAAATACTTCCTCTGCGGTGAAAAGTAAGCTGGAAAAATGAGTAACCATTCACATAGATTCACTCGGTAAATAATACTTTAAAAAAACTGGAACTCTGGTAAAGCTTCATAAAAATACATGGCAATTTCAATCGACAAAGCTCCCAATAGCTCCTCTACAAATTTATCTCTCCTTTTGGTTAATACAAAGACACCAAATGATCCATTCTATAACACTGGGCGATCAATCACGTTGGGGAGATCTAGCAACCTCTCTGAAACCTAATTGATGACTAAACGAACTCTTCGATGGTAATACACACTCACATTATTTCCAATTCTTTGCTGCATTGAGCATATGACGAGGTTTAAGAATATAGCTTCTCACTTTCTCTACTTCTATTCTAAGGCGAAGATTTCGTAGGAGAGATTTCCCATTCTCTCGAATTTCATGACTCTTTTTGATCTTTTCTCTCTCTGGTCAAACCATCAGAGTATTTCATATTCTGAGACAATTATATACTTTCAGAAACGATTTCATGAAAAGTGAACCATACATGGTGTCACGTTCTCGACGACCCACACAAATACCTGACCAATTTATTCAATTTCTATAAACAGATTAATAACTTTTCTACTTCTATTTTACGTCTAACATATAAAGCTGTTATCACAATCTAAGCCTACTTACTCATAATTATAATCTACTATCTACAACACCGGAATTCACAATATTCACTCTAACACATAACAATAAAATATGAGCTTCTAACAAATCCAACACGAGACGAATTCTCCCATGCAGCTTGCACTCCAACAATCCTTTTGACAAAACTATAGAGTTTGTGGATCCATGTCCTGTTTCACGGACAGTTCCCCGATTAATCCTTCGCTACTTAGTTGCTGGCAAATGAACGTCTGATCACTCAAGATTGATTACAATCACTTCAGTTTTTAGACGTATTTTTAGATCTCATCTTGCTGAATACTCATGGGTAGTCAAGTTTTTCAGCAAATGTTTTCATACTAATGTAGTTTTACTCTAATTTGCGACACTCAAGGTTGTCAACAATCTTTTCCAGAATGTTCTAATTTATATGCATCCTTTCTTAAACCAAATAGTTTTTGGCAACATTTTATTCTCCCCTACCATTCTGGTGCTTCAATCATGGCTAGTTGATTATCCATGCTAACTCCCTAAAAATCCTGTCTCGTCAACACTTGCTAACAGTCATTTTCTGACGGTGTCTATTTTCTTCTTCTTTACTTCTGAAAAGTACTATCTGAGCAAAATAAAGGACAGCTGATTTTAGTATTATCCTTCCTCTATTTTCCGTGTCCGACTCCCGGCAAGCACACATGGACCTCCCCCCCCCTTTCTTAATTATGTCCACGAAAATTATCCCCCATGCACAAAAGAGCAGATTGAGTGAAAAAACGCCAAATTGTATTCTGATTTTAAGAAAAAATTATCAAATTCACACAATTTAATGAGTGTATACGTTTTACAAACCCCGTTTTGTTGACGTCAACTTTTGTCAATTCCCCCTCCCTCCCTTCTTCCTTGTCAACAACTTTCAAACTTTTTCAGACGTGCCCCCCCCCCCCATATTCTTTATATAATGTATGATAAGATAAAGGTAGACCCCGTAGCAGCAACCTTGCCGTTAGGGATGAATATAACTTTTCATGTACTAATCCGTAGCAATTATTGGGTGGGGTGGCCAGTTCCCTTTCTTGCTGTTTTTACCTCCCCAACTCATGCGTCGGATACTCATTTACAGCTGAGTCGACTAGAGAGGTGGTCGTGTCAAGCGATAAATCACAACCCGGATTTTTTTGTGTTTTTGTTCAGACGTATACGCTATATAATTTACTCGTGTGTGCGACAGGTCGTTATAGCTTAACTTGCAAATGCCTCCGTAGAAATAAGCCCAACTTTAACAAACTTGATAGAGATTTTTCAGAATTGTGTTTTTTATAGCATGTGTCATATATATATATATATATATATATATATATATATATATATATATATATATATATATATATATATATATATATATATATATATATATATATATATATATATATATATATATATATATACACACTTGTATGTTGTTGTTGTTCCTCCATTACAAGTGATGATTACAATTTTTTACATCCACTTTTGAAATTCGGTTATAGTTATGTCATTGAATGTGAGTTCGTAGATGGTTAGTAAACCCAATTCTGGCCGCAAAATGTTATTGGACCAACTGTAGATGGTTTTTGGTCTACCCGTGACTTTCTAGTTACCCTCTGCTGTTGTAGTGCTTCAATTCTTCTTTTTTTTCACAATATGCTATGACTTTTCTTTTACTGTAAAGAGCAATTATATATACATATATAGTACAGGGGAATTTCCTTGTTAAGCCATACAGGAAAACTATATGCAAAAATAGTAGAGAAAACTCTAAGACCTGAAATAGAACAACAACTTAGTAATATGCAAATGGGGTTTAGAAGAAACAGAGAATGTACTAATGCAATATTTATTCTAAAGCAGTTGGCAGATTGTACATATTCTTCATAGATCAAGAGAAAGCATTTGACCGAGTAAACAGAGAAAAACTATGGGAAACATAAAAAAATTATGTAGTATGCCAACATTTAATTATCGTCTGTAGAAGTCTCTATAACAACAGCAGCTGCACTGTAAGAACAGCAGCATGCTACACAGAAGACTTTGTGATTAGTACATGAGTAAGCATCCTCTCTCACACACACAGGTAAATATCCTCACACACACGTGGAAACATCTTTACACGCATGTAAACAACCTCACACACACATGTAAACATCCTTACACATACATGTAAATACTCTTACGCACACGTAAACACCCTCACGCACATGTAAACACCCTCACGCACATTTAAACATCCTCACGCACATTTAAACATCCTCACGCACATTTAAACATCCTCACGCACACATGTAAACACCCTCACACACATGTAAACACCCTCACAGATACATGTAAGCACCATCACACACATGTAAACAACCAACACACACATGTAAACACCCTCACAGGTACACGTAAACACCATCACACACACACATGTAAACACTCACACACACACATGTAAACACCCTCACATATACTTGTAAACACCCTCACACACATGTAAACAACCAACACACACATGTAAACAACCAACACACACATGTAAACAACCAACACACACATGTAAACAACCAACACACACATGTAAACAACCTCACTCACACATGTAAACGCCCTCACACACACATGTAAACAACCTCACACACACACACATGTAAACAACCTCACGCACACATATAAACACACTTACACACGTATGCGAATGGGGTACAAATGAATCCATATCCTGCTACGTCACCTATGTCACCACTGACGTCATAATCACACACCAATGAATAAATTGTCATGTGGTTATTCTCTTTGTATGCTTGCGTTCATGAATATCCCTTGAGATCTATATTCATAGTCATGACCTTGATTTTCTCAGTATGATGCAAGTCTTCCAAATGCCGCTGCCCCCTCCCCCTTTTAAATGGTATTTATTCGAAATGCCCTTTCCGGCGATGTATTTTGATTAGTGCCGCCTGATGTGGTTAGCATCATAGCACGATACGACCATGTTCTACCATAGCTCTACCAAAACAAACTGGGGCAATAGATTGTAGAGTCGAACAGTTTGTTCAATGAGCCATATGACAAGAATTATGATGCGAATTGGAATGAAAAGAATAAGAAGTCAAACCAAACACAAAATTGGACATAAGCAATCTGGATTCGTAGAAGGCAGAGGCACAAACAACGCCATATACGTCTTGAGAATATTAATAGAAAGAATGACGGAAGTTAACAGAGATCTGATTTTGTGCTTTATTGACTATGCTAATGCATTTGATTAGGTGAAACATGAAGAAATAATTAGAATATTGGAGAATTTAAACATTGATGGTACAGATCTGATAATAATAATAATGAATATATATTGACAACATAAGAATCAATATCCAAAAAGTAGCATTTCAACACATCAACAGGAGGTCAGAAAATGTTGTATGCTGTTACCCATTAAAAAAATTTAGAGTATGAAATAATAATGAGATACAAACAAGATCTGCCAGAAATATCAGTTGGAGAGCATATTATAAACAGCATACAATACAGTATTGATAACCTAAAATGAAATACAGCTACAGGAACTGATGAATATTATTTCAAAAGAAAGTCAAAACAAAAGGCTTGTCTGAATAGCAGAAAAACTGACGTAATGATAATAACAAATAATGCATGTTTTCCATAATGCAACATCAAAGTAGATAGGATCAGTCTGAAGCATGTCAATATATTCAAATATTTAGGTATATTAATAACATTAGATGAAAGATGTATTAAAGAAGTCAAGTCTAGAATTGCCCAGGCAAAGGGAACATTTTACAAGATGAAATCCATCCTATGTAATATATCTTTGTCAATTGAGGTGAAAAAGAGAGTTCTTCAAAGCTATATCGAACCAATTCTTGTACGGAAGTGAATCTTAAACATTCAACAGAATAGTGAAAAATTATGTTGAGTCAGCGGAGATGTGGTTTATAGAAGAATGTTAAGAACTCCATAGACATATAAAAAGTGTAATGAAGCTATCTTGAAAGACGTTAATTAAAAAAAGAGAGCTGTTTGCCCGCATTAGAAAAACACATTCCACATTTTTTGGACAATTTGGCAAGGACACACGGCATGGATCACAAAAAGAAGATGCTTACATGCGTGTATTGTTTTATTTGAGTGCACATGAATAATCACCCACATGTGGCAAAAGCTGTTCTGGAAGCGAGAGCACGAGAAATATGGAAGATCTGCCACATCCAGCATACATCCTTCATCTACCTCCAAGTGAATAGGAAGTTTTGTCACATCCAGCATACAGCCTTGATCTACTTCCAAGTGAATAGGAAGTTCTGTCACATCCAGCATACATCATTGATCTACTTCCAAGTGAATAGGAAGTTCTGTCACATCCAGCATACATCCTTCATCTACCTTCAAGTGAATAGGAAGTTTTGTCACATCCAGCATACAGCCTTGATCTATTTCCAAGTGAATAGGAAGTTGTGTCACATCCAGCATACATCCTTGATCTACTTCCAAGTGAATAGGAAGTTCTGTCACATCCAGCATACATCCTTCATCTACCTCCAAGTGAATAGGACGTTTTGTCACATCCAGCATACATCCTTCATCTACCTTCAAGTGAAAAATCAGTTTTGCCACATCCAGCATACAGCCTTGATCTACTTCCAAGTGAATAGGAAGTTCTGTCACATTCAGCCTCTATTTACCCCATAAGTGACTCATTTCTTTAGATTCTTAGAGAAAAACTCTAAAGAGGCAGTGATTCCACCCTGATGAATATGCCATGACCGATGTGACTACATGGTTTAATGAGCATACGAAATCTTTCTTCTCAGACGAAATTAACATCTTCCCAAACAGTTGGATCTATCTATCTATCTATTCGCTAAATCCATTGTTGCCTTTCAGCGTCAAGGATAGAAGAGTTATCTGAGATGGCCCTCGTGTGTGCTGAGTATATTGTGGAGTTTGTCACCTTTTTTAATTCAGTGGTCCACCGTTTTCGTGGTCGGCCTCTAGATCTGCCTTCACTGTATCTGTGTAGCATAGCTAGCTGTGGCATGCTGTCTGATGGTAGTCTACTGATGTGTGCAAACCATTTCATCTGTTGTCTTTTAATATATTCCAAGATTGGAATGGTACTGGTTCTTTGTCTAATGTCTTAATTTCTCCCTCTGTCTCTTAGCGATATTCCTAGAAGTCTGTGCAAGCATGCCACTTTAGCTGTCACACGTTTACGCTTATCTTGTGCTGTCATTGTCCATGTTTGGAATTGGTAATACAACGTTAGTATAATAAACATTATATAATAAACAGTTGAATGCATTTTTGAATTCACAATTTACTCAAACAGTTGGATGCATGTTTAAATTCACAATCTACCCAACAGTTGTATGCATGTTTGAATTCACATCTACCCAAACAGTTGTATGCATGTTTGAATTCACATCTACCCAAACAGTTGGATGCATGTTTGAATTCACATCTACCCACACAGTTGTATGCATGTTTGAATTCACCTCTACCCAAACAGTTGTATGCATGTTTGAATTCACATCTACCCAAACATTTGGATGCATGTTTAAATGCCTATAGTGAATTTTTCTGACGACTCCAGGCGCGTGCGAGTTTCCTAATTATTCCTGGACTTAATTATAGCACAAATAATGATGTACATTTCTTAGCCGTGTAATAAACCTACTTTGACATGGTTTCATTTGAACAAACTCCATACATGTGTTCTTTCGTCGAAAAGGCCCAAATTGTATGATGACAATGATGATGACTATGATGATGACGATGATGATGACTATGATGATGACGATGGTGATGACGATGATGATGACGACGTTGGTGATGACGATGATGATGACGACGGTGATGACTGCTGACGTTGACTAATGAGCCCTATTCGTGCCGAGAATTTCTTTCAACACTGAATATGTATGGGAGGAGTCTGAAACATTCAGCAACAAGCCATAACACTTTCATTTAGCATTTTTGTATTGAGTCAATTAAGCGAATCAATTATGTCCTAAGTGTGTCTTTAAAATTACATCGTCATTCCCCCCGGCTTTGCGAGCACTTCATCATCATCAGGTGCCATGCTGGCTTGCGTAGGCGGTCCCAAGTGCGAGCACTAAGCTACGTCTTTTGATAGTTAAAAATAATAATTCAAATTAACTTCCAGGAAATAAACAAACCTAGCATCCGTTCTTAGCAGGTGATAATGACAAAACTCTCAAATTTGTAATATTTTAGCTCTGTGGTGTGTGCGGGTGTAATAGCAGTCCTTTGCAAGCGTAGATGACAAAGTTGTATCTGTAAAATCTAATGGCGCAGTGATAAACCGTAATGATAAATATCTCATATGCATGCACGTTTTACGTCATATTGGAAGGCTGAACCATGTTAGTGAAGCTCAAATGAATTAAAAACACGCCACAATGTATATGCTAGATCTATATGGCGCAAAGTATACGGTAGCACAAAGTAATTAACTCTCGCATGGGGAAATAACATGAAAGTATTGTTGCTGGTTACCCGAGAACGGACACAGAAGAAGATTACAGCATGAAACCGGAGCCCCAGTCTAAGTGGGTCCTGGTCCTGTTTGATACATATTTGTAGACACCCTTATCATCATCAAGTGACATATTCGTTCCAGAACGTAGTCTTTCCTATGGATCTCTTGAATTCTCTGCGGTCTTGAGCAAGTTGCCCTGCATCTTCCAGTGCCATGCGCAGGCATTCTTGAATGTCTTTTATCCAACGGCGTCTAGGTCGTCCTTTGCCCCTACTGCCTTCTATCATCCCCTCCAGTAACACTTAGAAAAAAACTAGCTTTTTAGACACCCTTAACAGTCAGTAAATCACTGTATGGATCACTCACCCACTTCTAGATACTCATCCAAACGAAACAATGGAATACTTTCTTTTTTACTTCTCTTACCTTTCAACTACCAGAAGAAAACTTTTACAGACACCCTCAACAGCCACTAACTGACTGTATGGATCACTAAGTCAACTTCAGAAAAAGTACACTTTTTTTTTAAAGAATGACATTGTGATGTCAAGAGTAGAACTACTCAGTAGATATTGAATATAGACAAAAGCAATACATATATATTAAATACGGGATTTGCCTCGATAAGACGAGAAACGTGCTTTCAATCTTAGTGAAGAGTATATTTTTTAATTTTTTTTAAGTCCTCTTTACTAATTTTGAAAACCGTGGTCTATTCTGTCCCCAGGTGAATGATGGTTGATCTTAGTCACGCATGCCGTTAAGGTGGGACACGCCTGTTTAAGCTGTCGTTCCAAGGTCAGATGTGTCGCCGTGGTTGCATTTAGTCCATGTTTTTTAAAGGCTATCTTGATGTTTTCTATCCACCGTTTTGTTGGTCTACCTTTGGGTTTAAGCCCGGATATTCTTTTGTTATATGCTCTTATTGGTATTTGGTTTGGGCTAATCTTATAAGGTGACCAACGCATTTTACTTGCTATCTTTCAATATGTTCAATACATGATATTATTCCAACTCTTTTCCTCATTTATTCATTTCTTATTTTATCTAGTTTAGTAACCATTAAAGATTTTCTCAGACATTTCATTTCACATGTAATTTCACCGTGGTCATGAGACCATAATACGCACATCAATGAAACCATTTAATTTTATTTAACTCCACAAGCCAGTTCTGTACTACATTTTCATTTCGCATGAAAAGCTCCGCCATTTCATTTTACTTCTATTATGCCGTATCCATGGGTCTAATTTTCTGTACGAGTACATTCAAACTCTGCTTGCCGCCGAAGACGGATGTGTCGGACCATTGGCGCAAATAAAACGGCGACACAACGCATTTCCATTCTCTGGACTACATCCTGCTGGAAATCTAGTAGAACAATGGTCTTACTGAGAATGAACGATGAAGAAGGAGAAGAAGAAACTCTGCTTGATTTAGCACTCGGTCATTGAAATTCTATTTGATAATATTTCTTGCGTTCGCACTTATCACCATAATTGTCATCATAAACGTCATCACCATCACTATTAATATTATCATCCTCATAATCATAATTATCATCATCACTATTAATATTATCATCATCACCATAAATGTCATCAGCATCATCATTATTATCAGCATACCATCACCGCCATCATTATCATCATAAATATCACCGCCATCATTATCTTCATATACATCAGCTATATCATTATCATTATAGACATCACCTTCATCAATATCATCTTAAATGTCAGCAATCATCAGCATTATTATTATCATCAAAAACATCAGCATCATAATTGTCATCATAGGCATACGCTACATCATTATTATTATTGCCATCATTATTCTCATCAACATCCTCATCATCATCTCATTATCATCATCATCATCATTAGCACGATAACCCTCATTATCATCTTCATTACCTTTAAATGGTCGGGAAAATAGCCTCCACAATAATGCCTTTCTCTTTTCATTTCCGTGTTGAAGTGTGGATAATCTTTATGATGTCCTTCCTTTAACATTATTATTCATACTTTTCTTTGGACTCCTCTTCTTCTCCACTTCAAATGTTCCCCTCAGGATAATTTTGAAGATGAAATAATATGTTGTTGATACTTCTTCTTCTTCTTTCGTTCACTTGAAACATGTCTATATCTGTATGTCTCCTTAATAAAACTCACTGTCTTTTGTAGTTCATACAGTGTCCCATAGAGCTTTGATTCCAGTGTTGTTTCCTCTGGCCAATATGTATGCCTCAGCGTTTCATGCTCAGAACACTATTGAAGTATATTTTTGGCACTCTGTGCTGCCTGTCCACATGTACACATGGCCGTGTTGCCAATCTTGAACTTTGTATACATGTGACTCGTTGTTGATACAATATCCCCGAATTACCTACAACATCCCAGGATTACCTACAATATCACATGATGATGATGAACATATGTTACATTCACTTTTGAAATTCAGTTAGAGTCATATTCTTGATTATGAGTTTGTAGATGGTTAAAAAGGCATATTGTGGCCGCACATGCCCTTCTTGGACAATTCATAGATGGGATTACCACTGTAGATGGCTTTTGGTCTATCCGTGACTTTCTAGCTATTCTCCGCTGTTGAGCTTCTACATTTCTCCACTTTTCACAAGATGATGCACATTTGAAGAGGAAATACTGCTTCATTATATGGACACACGTTTACGTCCTTCCACAACTGTCGTAGGATGCAACTGGGGTCTTGATTTCTAGTTCATGGTAAAATGAATAGGGCACAATCATTTTTCCAGGAATGTCGTAGCAGGCAACCTGGGCCTGGACTTATAGTTCAGGGTGCGAAGAATAGGGCCACTGTCTTCTTTCCAGACATGTTCTAGAAGACAACTAAGAAAGGTTTGGGGATAGCCTGACAAGCTGTGAAAACTTCGTCATTGTCACATCGTGTCCTAATTCTTACTTTGGTTTTCTGTCAAATAGTCCCCGTAGGTGACGAAGAGATGCAGGCCAGGGGACATTGCATCTTCGTCCTTCTGTGGTAGATACCTGGATGACGTGGAGTTATAGATGTACTACAACTGCTGGTCTACAAATCTTACAGAGAAGAATGAGATACTTGACCAAGATGTCTTGCAGGTAATCCTGGGATATTGTAAGTAAGCCTGGGATATTGTAGGTAATCATGGGATATTGTAGGTAATCCTGGGATATTGTAAGTAATCCTGGGATATTGTAGGTAATCCTGGGGTATTGTAGGTAATCCTGGATATTGTAGGTAATCCTGGGATATTGTAGGTAATCCTGGGATATTGTAGATAATCCTGGGATATTGTAGGTAATCCTGGGATATTGTAGGTAATCCTGTGATATTGTAGGTAATCCTGGGATATTGTAGGTAATCCTGGGATATTGTAGGTAATCCTGTGATATTGTAGGTAATCCTGGGATATTGTAGGTAATCCTGGGATAGTGTAGGTAATCCTGGTGTATTGTAGGTAATCCTGGGATACTAGCACACTGGAATAATTCCCTTCGCAGACTAAACATGTATCCATAACTCCACCCCTTACATAACCACGCCCTTGAAACCTTACAGTTGTATAGGTGTCACCTCACAGTCAACTGAGAAGACCATACTTGTACTTTTGTCAGAAAAACTATTCTCTATCAAATGTTCGCTGTTCACAGCTGAAGGGATTATTTTATCATCACCGTCAGTATTATGTTATGGTGCTCTCACACTCATTATTACGTGTGACTGATGCTCCCCAACCCCAAAAAGTTGAGAACCCCTGGATACTATCTATACCAATATCAATATATATATATATATATATATATATATATAATTCGTCATATATATATAAAACAAGTGATGATGATAATCGTCATCATAATTCTCATATTCATTGATTCATTGAGTCATTCATTTTCTTTAGCGCTGAAGTTAGCGCATATGGCAGAGGTCAGATCTCTCCAATTCTGTCTGTTCAAAGCTATTCTGTGCAGTTCTTGAATAGTATGAATATTGGTTGTTTTACTTTCTCTAAGTATTGTTCTTCTGAGTGTTTCTTTTGGTCTACCCCTTGTTCTTTTGCCTGTAAGAATATATATAATATATATATATATATATATATATATATATATATTTATATATATATATATATATATATAGAAGTTATTTTTGTGAAGCAGATGCAGAAAAACAATTGATGTATGTATCGAATCTTGAATTGACAAAAGATTAGACATAACAAGAAGAGTCGAGTAATCTGACGAAAATGCAAATAAAGACAATACATCGTATAACATCAATAATCAATTATAATGCAATATTGTCGTTTGCCGTGCTGTACTATGAGGGAAACATATAGATTATGGTAAGTCTGGAACAATGTCGAAGAAAAATTCTAATTGAATTCTTGATTCTTGATCAGAAACCACATTCACTGCACAAGGGTATTCCAATAAATGCTCTGCTGTTCCGTCAGTTATATAAAAGCTTGTACGCTCAGTTTCACAGTCAGCTGTTGGTTATGGGTTTTTTCTGTATTCCAGTGAGGGGGCACATCTCTCCTCATCCATTGTGGCTCCCATTTCTACCAGTCTAACAGCATGTAAATGATCTCTTTCAGTATGCTCTTGATTTCCTTGTAGTGTATCCATAACTGATCTAATTAACTCGGCTCAATTTCTTCTCATTACTTTAACATCAATTATAGCTTTACTCGCCTGTACATCAGCTTTTTCGTTGGATCTGACTCCCGCATGGAATGGAGAGTTTTATTAATGTGATGTGAAAGAACGACGTTTCGATTAATTTTTTTTTACTTTGATAAGAGTTTTCCTGTCCTATCGCAGTATATGTATAGATAATAAGAGGGACTGCAGTAATATTGTAGGGCCTATAGTCGATAAGGTATTTACATAGAACACAAGGGAGCCAGTTTTACCACTGACAAACATTTCATCACACTATATTTCTGTAACTAAATGTCCACAGTCTACTTTTTGTAATGTTCCGCCATCATCTCGGCATGGGGCGGGAGTGGAGGAAATATGCACGTCGTTTCAGCGATTTAACGGATAAATAGAGATAAGGATTACAGTTGAAGAACTTTGACACAATGGGTTAGCTCTACCCACATTTACATAAGTTACTTACTGTCTCAGAGTAGAAGTGTTCTTCTTCAATTATTGCCAGCCGCTGAGGGAAGAGTCTTCTGCGTGTGAAATAAAGTTCTGTAGAGCACTTTCATTGCATACAGGATGTAAGAGCTTATCACTCGTAATTCCTATGGCGTTAAATGACAACAGAAACTAATTCTTCTGCTTTTTCTTTGTTCGTTTTCAATCTCAGTCGGCTGAAAACTGATGTGTCGGGCTATTGGCGCAAATAAAAAGGCGGTACTACGCATTTCAATTCTCTAGACAATTTCCATCTTGCTGGAAATCTAGAAGGACCATTATCCTTCTACAAGAGATATCCAGCGGGAGTTTGAGACTGTACGCCGAAAAAGAAGAAACTCCTGCAAGATAACAGGATGTAGTCCAGAGAACTGAATGCATAGTGTTATGGTTTACAGTTTCGCTGCGCTATCTGCACCATTTGGTCTGACACATCCGACCTCAATATATGGGTCAATTTGACCTCCATGGGAAATGATATCCAACTTTTCACCATAATTCCCTTATGCGACTCTTGCGCCATACATGGAAAGACATCAGTTTTGCTATTATTCCACGCACCTCAAGACAAGGGCTACAGAAACTACTAAATTCATTTCCATTCTGGCGTCGTATAAGTTACTCAAGTCGGTTACTCAACTGAGGCTAAATTGATTACTTCATTAACATCACCATCGTTATTTTCATCATCATCACCACCACCACCACCAGTATCATCACCAACACTATCGTCATCGCCACCATCATCATCACCATCACCACAATCATCATCACTACCACCACCACCACCACCACCACTTTACATCATCATCATCATCATCACCACCACTACCACAATCATGATCACTACCACCACCATCATCATCACTACCACCACGAATATCATCATCATCACTACCACCACGATTATCATCACCACCACGATCATCATCATCACCATCACCACAATCATCACCACTACCACCACCACCACCAACACTATCATCATCGCCATCACCATCACCACAATCTTCACCACTACCACCACCACCACCAACACTATCATCATCGCCATCATCATCATCATCATCACCATCACCACAATCATCATTACTACCACCACCAACACCAACAACACTATCATCATCATCAGCATCATCACCATCATCATCATCATCATCACCACCACTACCACAATCATGATCACTACCACCACCATCATCATCACTACTACCACGATTATCATCATCATCATCATCATCACCCCTACACCAACACCATCAATATCATAATCACCACCAACACCAACACCACCATCATTATCACCACCATGATCATCATCACCACCATCATCATCACAAAAACCATCATCATCATCGAGACTAAATTACCATTTATAACAAAATATCACGAAAAATCCCATAAATACAGAGAAATTACCTTTTTTGTTTTTATACCCCCCTTCTCTAAAACGCATATACGGCCCTGATTGGGATAAATCAGCTCGTCTATAGAGTCTATACGAAAAGGAAGCTACCTTATCAAATAGTTTGAGAAACACTGCTATAATATACCCTCTAACTGCACACTAACATAACCTCGCAGAAATATTTACTACATCCCATATAAATATCAATTCCTTACGATCAGATGAATGATTTTATTCCGTTATAAACGAAAATAATTTATATGTTCCCAGTTATCATCCATTCAGTCGTACGGCGTTTTACTTCTGCGATGATTTTCTTTAAACAGAATATATTCAAATTGAGATTTTTCCCCGTAAAGAGCGCGGTAAAAACGAATTGATTTATGTACGAATTGGGAAGATAGTGGACAAACACATCCTTGTGGACAATTCGGCAATTGTGAAGTTATTTGTTAGATTTGCTGTGTAAACGCGAGATAGGGCCGTGTAAGCTTTTATGTAAGAGGCTGTTTGTTATTGACATTGTAGTATGATGAACGACAGAATACAGTTTAAACGAAAAGGGAAATAAATTATTTTAGCGTATACGTTATAAAATTACGTATTCCAGGAAAAAAAACACCATTATTACTGGAACTGATCCAAATCTAAAAACTATGCGCACATTTTTAAAAAAGTAGATCTATGCCATTATCATCAAGTACCGTCGCCGCAACGAAGGTTGGTTACATTGGACCTCCAACATTCCCTGTCTCTTGATTTGGTGGTGCACTCTGCTAGACTGTAACCTGTCCATCTAGTGATGTTTCCCGTCCACTTGTATCTCTGCCTACTTCCAGTTCGCCTCCCTCCATGACTTTACCCTCAAGTAAGGTCTTCAACAGGGTATTTTAATATTCAATATATTTTATTTGTCTGCTCGTTATTTCCTTTAATAATTATTTCTTCATGCGAAGTGTTGTTAGAACCTCCTAGTTTGTTTCTCCCACCCCCATGAAGTTCTCCCTACTCTTCTATATACCCACATCTCATAGGCATCAAGTCAGTCTTCTGGTATGTTTATTGTCCATGTTTCTGAGCCAGACATTAATATAGAACAGATGTAGAATTTTATAATTCTCATTTTTTTTAGTTTGTAGTTAATTTGTTGTTTCCCTATTTTCCTCATGTCATTGAAAGTACTTTTAGCCTCATTAAGTACATTACTACTCTCCTCAGTTTTATTTAGAAAGTTTTGTATAATTATAGATGATCACATTGTTCGTATTAAAAAAATGTATCTATCTATCCATCACCATCCATCCATCACAATCTATCTATCTATCTATCTATCTATCTATCTATCTATCTATCTATCTATCTATCTATCTATCTATCTATCTATCTATCTATCTATCTATCTATCTATCTATCTATCTATCTATCTATCTATCTATCTATCTATCTATCTATCTATCTATCTATCTATCTATCTATCTGTCTGTCTGTCTGTCTGTCTGTCTGTCTGTCTGTCTGTCTGTCTGTCTGTCTGTCTGTCTGTCTGTCTGTCTGTCTGTCTGCCTGCCTGCCTGCCTGCCTGCCTGCCTGCCTGCCTGCCTGCCTGCCTGCCTGTCTGTCTGTCTGTCTGTCTGTCTGTCTGTCTGTCTGTCTGTCTGTCTGTCTGTCTGTCTGTCTGTCTGTCTGTCTGTCTGTCTGTCTGTCGTAATTGTATTTTCTCTCCTATGCTTCTTCCGCCCTCGACAGTTCCCTGTAGTGTTTGTTTTTCGCAAGGACTAATGTCTGCATACATGTCCATACATTGCAGTTTTTCGTCGTTTCACTATTGAAAATAATGGTTTAATGATATACAATCACACACAATGCGTTGAGAAGAAATATTCTTCTCATGAGAATTTGTGTGTAGGTTGAGGATAT